>CAMZMU010000060.1:50877250-51518841 GCA_947311845.1 Poa pratensis
AAGCACAAAAGTGCGGTTGGGACTTCGGATCATAGGTGCTTCCGCTCTAGATTTCGGTATCGTTCCCAATCCTTTATACTACACATGTTTCCCAGCAGATTTCGAGATTAAAAAACCTATGCCCTCAAGACATCAGCACAAACTAAACAGGCAGAAAATAAACAGCTGAGCACCGTGAACCAGTCCAGCAGACACTCAGTGGCACCGACATTCTTAGATAAAACCATAAAAAACAGAGGTGTTCTACCTGTCAAGCACGCAACACAGTGAAGCTGACTGATGTGAAGCATATTAAAGTTCAGGAATGGAACATGATCTTTATATATAAGCATATTTTATCTCGAACACCTAGAATACAACCACAGAACCTCTATGACCTCGACTGTAATTTCTGAGAGCATGGAAATTAGAAACAGATCCATACGAAGATAAATGACCATAAGTGAGAGCATAACTGAGAATATGATAAACGAAGCACAAAAGCATGATTCAGATCATAGATTTTGGCATTGTTCCCAATCCTTTATACTACATGTTTCTAGCAGATTTCGAGAATAAAAAATTCAATGCCTATGAGACATCGGCACAACTAAACAGGCAGAATACGGCCAAATATTCAGATATCGAGAATTAAATAATTGATAACCTTGAGACATGGATTCAGATCACGAGGCACAACCTAAACCGGAAACAGACAGAAAACAATGCGAAGCCATAAGCAGACATATGATTCAAGCAATGATTTCGGCGATCGATGACGCATGGAAAACCAAATCATAGATAGATAGATCCTGCATGGTGGCGATTTCGGACCTTCGCCGTCGACGGCATCCACATCCACGCCGAGGTCCTCGACCAGGTAGCGGCAGACCTCCATGCTCCCTCTGCCGGCGGCGACGTGCAGCGCGCGAGGCCCTTCATCATCCCCGTCTTCCCACCTCAGGGCGTCCACCGCCTCCCCGAGGCGGCCTCTGCCCCCGTCCAGCATCGTCACCAGAACTGCAACCCCAAAATATGAGCAGGAAAAACCGGCCGCATCGCGAATAAAAGTGGATAGCGCAGGCAGAGTACGTACGCTTGAAGCGGGGGAGGTCGCCGTCGAACGCCGCCTCGAAGATGGGGCTCCGCATCGCGCCGCCGTCTGCGCACGGCAGGGTCGAGTCAGGGTAGTACGGGTTAGGGTTAGCGGCGGCGGGGATGAAGGGGGCCGGCCGGGGAGCTGAGCTTACCTTGGGCAGAAGCAGCAGAGCGAGGAGGTGCCATGGCGTCCGTATAGACCTAGACGTAGGCCTGTAGGGTTGGAGGAGGTGGTAGGGCTTTGCCGCTTTGGAGGAGAAGAGTGGGCGGCGGGCGTGTTTTCGAAATGGAAAAAATGGAGAGGGCGCTGATCAAGTCCACAGGAGATGGAAGCTACTAGTCGTCGTCGGTGGAGAAAATGGGGGACAGCTGTCAGCCCTTGACCATATGATCCCTTCAGTTTCGAATGGATTTCTTTATTTTCAAGGCAATCTCCCCGGGTACCCTCTAAATATTTGTCGGTTTGGAATGCAAAACGTTTAAATTTTAATTCAAAATTGTTATAAGTATACAAGATTTTAAATGAAATTTAAATAAAAGACCGGCCTTGCTGGCACCCCTAACCCTACTCCTTGTCCTCATCATCCTCGTCACTGATGGCTTCCCAGTCGATCCTCTCATTGTCGTTATCATCGTCATCTATGTAGACGACGGCGGAGGAGGCATATGCAAGATTCGACTATTCACAATAGTCCCAAATTTAATAGACGTAAAATGGTTGTGTATTTGACATCTAAAAATTGTTGACAAGATCTCTTTAAAAACGCTGTTTTGTAAACAGTAGGATAAAAGATGCATGAAATGGGAAATTTTTCATGGGAATATGGAAAATTAGTTGGTCACGATGGTGGAGATGCTAAATTTAATCGATATGAATTTTTTTTGTGTATTTAAGGGCTAAAAATGATGAAGTGGGGGCTAAAATAATTTGATGGTGTGGATAGCTTGCATGTATAGATAGAGTATCATCAATAAATATTAGTGGGATGGTATGAAAAAATGAATGGCTCAATTAGTGAATGGTGTGGACTATTTGCACGTACATATAGACTTCACTAATGCATGTTAACGGGATTTTGTTTTACAAGATATATAGATTACGAGATGCCAGTGAATCTTTTTGCACTAAGCTCAGCTATAACTTGATAAATAGCCATATGCAACCAAGTTTATCGGTTTACCATATTAGACTAGCGTTAGACACTGCCGGTGATAAACAAGGTACAGATTGGAAGTTCATCTTAATGTATTACTGCATCAATTGTCAACACGCCACACGTCCAAACGGAGAGATAAAAATCACACCATTTAATCAATTTCCTAAAAGAAATGTGTAGTCCACCAGGAAATCCAAGTTTTAAAGCAAAAGTTGAAACAAGAAGTTTCAGAACTCCTTTCGTTACACATCCAAACAGTCACTCAGACCTGCTTGCTCCGAGACGTCTTCAAGGACTCGGATGCTTTCCTGCAAGTTCCATCCAAGACGATGAGTTAGAAGAGATTTCGTGACAGCACGTGTAACTATGTAATTCTTCAGGCAGCAGTGCAAGACAACATATGCAGATAAGAAGATGTCATTGATGATAATATGCAGGCTTTCCAAAGGCCTAGTAAACAGAGAGAGGATGCAACTCGATCGAATGAAATAAACTATATGGATCCAGTTAGCAACCATCGAAAAGGTTGTCCATTGTGGTCAAGATGCAGAATTAACAGAGGAGATTGGGTACCTTAGTGCGTCCTCAATCTCAGCGCTCCCTGGATCTAAATTGAGTGCATCAGAAAAACGTTCCCAAGCCGTCTCGTATTCCTGATGATACAAGACCTAGTTAAATGATGATAAAAAATAATACGCAAGGCCAAAGGAGAAAAATAGACACCAGTGAGTGTTATTAACCTTCAGTAACATCAGAGCTGTGCCTTGCCGGTAATAAGCCTTTGGCCAATTGGGCCGCTTTTTTTGGCATTCTTCTGCATCTAGCAAAGCCTTGCCTCCATCGCCCATTTGAAGCCAGCAAAGGCTCCTGTTTGAGAACAAGGTTGCACTTACATCATCATCAGGAAGAAGGTACAATGCCTACAACGAGCAAGGAAAAACAAGTTAGCAGGCATATTGAAAGTATTTAGAAATATATAACCGTGCAGATCGATGCATGCAGGTGCACAAGCAAAACTGAATGAGCAAGTCTGAAAAAACAAAGGCAGCCTAACATACTTTTGCTAAATATGACAGTGTTCAAGTGACACCAGTTCATTTAAAATGTGAATCTAAAGTTGTATTTGTAATTTCTCTGCTTTAAACTGAGAGCTTGCAAGCCACCGGATGGCGAAATGTTGGAAAGGACAAACAGTAAGAAGCATCGGTGTTTTAGTATACCAGACCGTTCACTGCAAAAAGAAAAAGAAATAATACCAGACTGTAGTATCCTGCTGCAGAAACATAGTCCTTTATCTTGAAACTAGTATCTCCCAGTGACTTGAACCTTGCCATTCTAGTTCTCCGTTTACCCGCAGGCTCATCCTGAACCATCAAGAATATAAAATGAATGACGACTTCACAAAATGCATGGAAAACATATGACAATTGCAAATTATTTACTTATAACGATATTGAAAAGATTTTGGTTTAGCTAAAATAGTTCCTATAATTATCACAAACAGATAATACCATACTTATAGGTCACTGCCAATATCAACATGGTACATTCTACATACAGACATCCTCATCAGATAAAGCAAGGCCTTTAATGAATCTTTTAGTACTCCAGAAGCTCTGGAAATGCAAGTGATAAAAACATGCTTTTGGAGTATTTCCTGAACTCCTTAGATAGGATCTGCAAATATGTCTTTTCTTGATCAACTTGCTTGTTTTTAGTAAATTTCAGGAAACAACGGGTTTCAAGTTTCATGGCCTTGCGTACGATCCAAGTTTAACAGTCATAAGATTTTACAAAATAAAACATCATTGAACCATGTAGCAGTAGCATGAATAATAGAGACACCATCTGGGGGAGGCTTCAGAGAGGTCTGTGTTGTGTGATAGTGTTTAATTCAGTCCTAATGTAGTGCGCTTGAATTTAACGTGATCTAACAAAACCATAACAGTATCATGCCACGTCAGAAATTCTTCGTTTTCCTTTTGAATAAAATACTTAGATATGTCAGATATGCACCAGAGGTCAATCGATAGTTCGGCAATTCCAAAAGTTGAACAATAACAACAAGGTGTAAGGTGCCAGAGGCTACTGAAATCTGTTGTCCTTAGTATTTTCTAGATGTATGAACAGCAGTTGGGAGTATCCAAGTGCACGAATAAGAGGTAAAACTTACAGCATCAAGACCATACTGGTGGGCACCAATGTCCTCCAGTACGCAACTGAAGAAGTCAGGTGAAAGAAGTTTCGCGGCATTGGGATTTTCTACAGCATACATCGCAGCTTCCATGATATCAGCACCAGCCTATCACAGAAAAAAGTTATCAACAGATTTGTCTTCGATAATTTACAACTTTTGCTCTTTCAGGAATGAAAAAACTCTTGGTACTACTATCTCTGCATGAACTTTGTACTAGGTTATTTGGTTTAGTTGGTTGGCGTCATCTCATGACAACCGAGGTGAGGTTCACAAGTTCACGGCAAAAATGGTTAAGACAATTTTTATGACAAAGGGGCCACAAATTACAACTGGCCACATTTTGGATCAATGTTCACAAATCAAACGCCAGCAAAGGAAGTTAAAACTTCCCAGCTTCAGTGTGAAAAAGAAAAAAGCAAAATGTAAAAATAGGCAGCCAACAAAATTATCGACTGACAATGGTAAGTGGAAGGTCCAATACCTTGATCAACAGATGCATACATTCTCTTGATTTGCCATCCATAGCAGCCATAAGAGGTGTCTTACCGTTTACCATCCTGTTGTACTGGTGAAATATACTAATATGTCAGATCCTATAGCCAAATAATCATAACAATGTGATAAAAGGCAGAAAAGTACAGTATGAATGGCCTAAACACTCATACTGCTGTGCCAAGCTTTTAGTGAATATTAAACAGCTCTCAATATATCACGAGAATGAACACATATTTTTATCAATTTAATTGAGTTATAAATGGCACTCAAGATGAGTGACACTGATCCTTGATAGAGAATAATTTTGTTCGTTTTGCAGGGGATGGAGAATAATCTATTATGGCAAATATGCAAAAACACAATCGAAGTTGTTTCATGAAATGTCATGTAAGAAACCATCATATCAGTGACAAGATCTACAGAAGTGTACTTGTATCTCTTAAAATGCAAGTACAGCGTTGCTAGCATTCAAACAATGGTACTATACGGATTATAATTGGTAAAACCATGTACATTTACCAGACCAATTTGTACTTCAACTTACATCTGCATTATGGTCCAATAAAATCTTCATAGTAGCAGCCTGCCCTTCCCTAGCAGTAAGATACAGTGGCGTCACGTTAGAGGCTACCGGGTCAACAAAAGCTCCTTTGGCGAGCAATAGTTCTACAATGTCACTATCCCCTGCGGAAAAAAAATCCAAGAACTTGTTATATAAGATAGTAGGTCTTCTTGGCAACAATAATCTGTATCTAGAAATGTAATCCATGAACTTAATATAATAAAGGATATGTAATTTTCACGAAATATCCATTATTTTGCAAAGTCACATGAATCAATTTATCTTTAACATGTACTACAAAAGGTTCACTAAGAACTTTTAAAATTAGTAATGGGACTAAAAGTCAATCCCTTCACTGGCTATAGCTATAGCATACAGTTCAATTTCCTGGCAAATGGGCCCTAATTTCCAAGACATACAGATATACGTTCTTCATGGGATCAGCAATCAACAAATTGAAAAGGCAAAATATTCAAGGTGACACATCTTGGATATATATATATGGTTGTACTTTTACCAATAACTAATACTCTCCTGTTTTATGATAAAGCACATTCTAGGGTACCTCCAAATTTCTAAACTATAGTGCATTCTAGCTTTCCAGTGCATTTAAATTTAAGGTAGCAACTTATTTTCTCTTTTTCTCCTTGTTTGTGAGGGGCCAATAAGCCCTTTTTTCTTGCCCAGTGCACTTTTGCACGGAGTTTATGTACGTTTAATTGAAGGGTAAACTTAGCATTGAATGTATCATTATTTTGTCTTAAAACCTAAAATGCACTATATAATATATTAAACAGATGGGGTGGTGACTAAACTACTAAACCAACTCACAATCCACCCAAAAACAATTGACATATACAAAAGCTTGTTAATTTTATGAATTTATAAGTAAATACTAAATAAAGCTTCTGTGTGATATCCACCTCCGATACGTATTTCTGAAGATACTTCAATATGATATAACTATCAGATTGAAGAGGATAGGAAAGATGAAACTGTCACTAAAGATATACACCCCATCATCACAGAATAACAAAACTTACAACTTTAACAGAAATGACAGTAAACAGCTGCAAAATACAGATATGCGTGTATAGCGATGTAGACCTGGTCCAGCGGCTTGATGTAAAGGGCAAACCCCACCCTTTTTAGCCTTATTGGGATCGGCCCCATGATCAAGAAGATACTTGGTGGTACTCACATCGGCAGAGAGTAGCGAAAGAAATAGAGGTGTGTTACCTGTCAAGCACACAATAATTATTGAAGCTATTGATGGAAAGCATTTTTTGTGATGTAGCGTAGGAATTAAGATCTTCACTTATATAAGAGCATGTTTTATACGCAAAATATATACAACCACTTAAAATTTGAGGTCCTATATATACTTGGAGCGTGCACACACGTGCAAATACGTTAAAAACATCCTGAAATAAAGAATGATTTGCCCTTAATTAGTAGCTTATGTGTATATGTCAACCATACTTTTGTTGAACATTGCTTAAATATCATAGTTGAGCTTGAGCATGGACAGTTTCATACGAAGCTGCCTGTATATGATCTTTTTTTTTTTGAATAAAAGAGAGTTCCCTGTATATGATCATGGATGAGCAGAAGGTAATTAATGTGATAGAGAAATGAAGCAAGCTTAACGCTTGGAAAGGCTCTCATATTTTCGACCCTATTCATGATCATTTATATTCAAATTTAGTGATGACAGACTTCGTGAGTCAAATACTGATCGATGCCTTTGAAGCTAGCACTGATTCACACCTGATGACCAGGGACAAATAATTTTACCAAGCACAAAGCAATAGTACTGTTGGGATTAAATTAAGGGAACACTGAAGGCTTTCGAATTAAGGGAGGGATCGTTGAACCTTCCTTGTCGGCGCAGTTGACATCCACTCCGAGCCCTTCCACCAGGTAGCGGCAGAAATCCATCCTCTGTCCTCGGATGGCGGCGAGGTGCAGCGGGTTGTAGCCTTGCGCCGTCGGCAGCCGCGCATCTTCCACCGTCAGCGATTCCACCACCTCCTTGAGGCTTCTGGCCGAGGCCGAGCCCAGCAACGTCAACAGACCTGGAACACACAAAATCAGCAAGCAAGATGCAAGCATACGGGATATGTGGAGCGCCGGATAGATCGATCTGCAATACCCTTGAAGCGCGGGAAGTCGCCGTCGGACACCGCCTGGAATATCGAGTCTAGCATGGGACGGCCACCGACTGCAGCAAGGAGGAGGCACAGATCGAGTTAGCTAGAGGTTAGGGGTGACTTGCCGGAGTACGAAGATGCGGTGGAGGGAAACGCTTACGTGGGATGGGAGCAGAGCGAGGAGACGCCATGGCCGTCGAGCTGTACGTGAGAGAACGTAGCTAGGGTTTTGCGGTGGTTGGGGAAGGGGTGGGTGGGGGATTTGAAGCGGAGTAGAGAATTTTGCGGTGGATGGGGAGGACTCCTAGGTTTGGCATTTCCATTTCTCTACTCGGTCCTTCAACTTTCCAATACGAATCAGTTTTCTTCTTTGAGAAAAAGGAAAGTCTTTTGAGTCTCGATGCATATCTTTGAGAAAAAGGGAAGTCTTTTTTTTTTGAGAAGTCACGGGGGGGGGGGGGGGATTTTATTTCAGCAGCAGATTACAAGGTCACCCACGGCGTGAGGAGAGGAACGTACACCAAGGTCGACGTGTTCCTTTTGATCCGTCTTTTGCACCGGTTAATCCAGAGAATCAAGTCTGAGACAATGTTACCAATGGTTATAGAGGCATCTTGGTCGTGGCCCTAAAGACCTTGGCGTTCCGAGCATCCCAAATCTTCCAGCAGATGGCGAGGGCGATGGAGGGCCAGACATCTCGAGGCAGGCCGTCCGGGAGGGGAGATGACCAGAGGTCAGTGAACTATCCAAAGGAGGGGGCGATGGCTAGCCTGCCCCAGACAGCGCGAGCGGCGTAGCAGCTGAAGAAGAGGTGCTCGCGGTCTTCGACAGGGAGGCTGCATCGGGGGCATGTGGCAGTGTCGATGATCGTCTTCTTGTGGAGGTTTGCGCGGGTGTTCAGCCTGTCGAAGTGGAGCAGCCATCCGAAGATCTTGATTTTTTGCGGAGTGAAGGAGTCCCAAATGTTGGCGAGCTGGTCATCCTGCAGCTGAGAGGAGAGGGCTCCGTATGCACCCTTAGACATGAACCTGGAGCCGTCCCTCATGCGCCTGTCGTCGTCGGCGGTGCTCAGCGAGACATCCTGCAACATGAGAGATAGCGTCCGAAGCTTAGAGCTTGCGGCCGAGGTTAGCCTGTTTCTCAGGTTAGTTTCGATCCCGTCCTGCAGCACCGAGGCAACTAAGTCGAATTGTTTTAAGTGGTGTGAGAAGATGGCAGGGAAAGCAGTAGCGAGTGGCTCAGGGAGAAGCCATCTGTCGAGCCAGAAGTAAGTGGACCGGCCATTGCCAACATAGCACTGGGAAATTTGTCGAAGTATGTGGATGTGTTTCTTAACAATGGAGGCTAGGAAGGTGGAGTGGGAAGTTTGATGCATGGGGTATGGCGAGTGGTGGAGAATCCAGGTTTCCCACGGCAAATCAGCAGAATGCAAGAATTTGTAAGCGAGAATTTCAATAGGAGGCACTCATTTTGAATCTCAAGGTTCTTAACACCTAAACCACCTGCAGCTTTGGATGTGCAAACTTTGTCCCAAGCAACAAGACATTGTGCACCCGTGCAAGTCTCTTCTGCGGCCCAGAAGAAGGAACGTCTTTTCTTGTTATATTTTGCTATATCTTGTTTAGCGAGGGGAAAGCAGGACATAATGTACGTGGGGAGACTATCTAGGACAGAGGTCATTAGAGCAAGCCTTCCTCCTTTGTGTAGGAGGTTCGCTTGCCATCCGGCGAGATATTTTTCCGCATTGGAGAAGAGGGGGATGATGTCAGTTGAGTAGATTTTGTGCGTAGAGAGAGGTAGACCTAAGTAGGTTTGGGGGAAGGAAGAGACTGTAGTTCCGAGCGTGTTAGCGATGTCAGTGGCTGTTTGGTGGTCTAGGTGTATTATGTATAGGGATGAAGGTAGATTTGGTGTAGTTGATGTTGAGGCCAGTAGCTGAGGCAAAATCCTGAAGGACGAGCTTAAGGTTATGGGCAGCGGAGGGAGTGGCTTAAATTCATTAGTCACCTATTACAAAACTTGGAAAGCCAGAAGCGCGTCGCAGCTCGCAGAGGTGGAAGTGCCTTGGCCGTTGCCCTTTCCTTGCCCAAGGCCGTCCTGCCAACACCGATAACTTGGAAAGCCAACTCCGAGTTGGGGACGAAGAAGGGAATCCGACTTGAGACAAAGCGTGCATCCTGTGTTCCCAACACAAACCTACCAAATTCACCGAACTTGAAAGCCAAGTCCGACATCGGGTCGAGGACGCGAATCCGATTTCAGCCAGCAGTGCGTCGCAGCCTGCCAATATAAGCACCGCACCGGACCCCCGATCGATCTCCTCTCACAGACACAAGCTCCCTGCCTCCACTCGGCTTCACCCATGGCCATCAAGAAGGCGAGCGAAGAAACCAAGAAACCTCCTTACGAGCCCTCCGGCAGCTCCATGGCCACGCAGGAGTTCACCAGCGCCAACGACGACGGCGCCGGCAACCAGGGCATGCCCGCGCTCTACAGGGTCTACGTCACGCCGCACGCCGACCAGCTGAGAGAGATCTTTGGGGAGGACGGCGTGAAGCAAGGGCCTGACGGGACGAAAAAGCCTGCACGAGCCATAGTACCGGAGGAGTATTTCGACGACATCACCGCCCTGCTGCCGGAGGGGAGTGTCCGTGGTGGTGTCAGCCAAGAGCACGTGCAGGCGCCGCCGCCTCCGACTCTGCCTCCGGTGGCGCCGGAGGGTGTTGTTGATTGCTACAGCCAGCAGGAGCAGTGTCTTGGTGAGTACGAGCAGCAGCAGGGGCCATGGTCGGTGGATGCTCCACGCTCCACCGCTCCCGCCGCCTGCATCGGGCATCGCCGAACCTCCTTCATGAGTTTGCTGGGGATGAGGCGTCTGACAATCTCTGACAATCTCAGTACCTCCATGGTCGAATCCATTGGATGGTCGATGAGGAGCCCACGGAGATGATAAACGAGCAGGAGGGTTGATCACAGGACAGCGGCACCGTTCCACTTAATTAGATTGAGTGTGTTTGCAATGTGTGTTCCTGCACCGTGTGTGATTTGACGATTGTACGAAACAGATGTTGATTTTCAGTAGTATATAATCTGTTTTGAAATTCCACACTTTTCCTGTTTTGACAGCTAGCTAGTACTCTCTCCGTTTTTTTATATAAGATGTTTTACCTTTTCCACGTTCGCATGTGTCAACATGTATATAGACATATTTTAATGTGTATGTACACTTATTTGGTTGTGCACCTAGCCAACATGTGAACTAACTAAAACATCTTATATTAAAAAATGGAGCGAATACTTGTCTAGTCAAAGTCCCGTTCCATGTTACGATGAGTAAAATGTTCGTCGTCTGCTCGCGGTGGTCGAGGCATCGGAGTTCTGACGCGGCGGAGCCTTTTATTCCGGTGATCATCTGGGAATCAATGCGGCGAAGGCGGCCGTCAGGCATGTAGCGTTCCTGCAATGCACGCTAGCTCTCGTATACGATTTCTGGAAGCATAGTGGCCAAACGCCCTAAACCAAACTGCGGGATCGCCATTGTGGCTGTGCGATGAATCACATTATTATCGGAGGATAATCTAGAATAGGCTGAAAATTCATGCACAGATACACTCAGTGGTAAGCAGACAACATTTGTCATTTTTTTAATTGAGGCAAAAGGCTTGCCTCACTAGTAGAGAAGAGGCCTTTCGTCCGGGCCATTAGTCCCGGCCGCGGTCTGGGCCGCGACTAATGGTCCGGACACGTCGCCCCGAAAACGCCGAAGCGTACGGCAAGCATTAGTCGCGGCCCGTTAGGGACCAAAGGTCCCGGTTTGAGATACAAACCGGGACTAAAGGGGTCTGCGGCTAATCCGTTCAAACGAGGACCCTTTAGTCCCGGTCCTACATACAACCCGCGACTAATGTGTTCAAACGAGGACCCTTGGGTTCCCGCGCTGGTCGTTGATCACACGGCGCCGGGAATGAAACGTTGTCTTGGAAGTTGATCAAATGCTTAATGGATTTTTGGGAAGTTGAAAAACACGGCCGGATTAATTAGCCAGCCTCCTCATCTCCCCTGCTAGCTCTATATAAGAGAGCTACAGTGCCATTTGCCAAATGCACCATCTCCTCTCTCTAATCTTCTCTCTCGAATCGCTGCCGCACGCCATGGAGCCACTCGCACCCCCACCTCGATCCGAGGTGTACCACTACAAGGACGACGCCGTCGACATGCACTTCAAGGTCGTGGTCACTCTCCACGCATCAACCATGGAGAGATGGATCCGCGTCGTCAAGAGGCGCTACCTCGACGCCGCACCGATGAAGATCGTGGGCCTCGACTGCGAGTTCACCGACGCCACACCCGAGGAGAGGCAGCGTGCCGCTGTCCTGCAACTCTCCGTGGCGACCGACACGTTGGTGTTCCATATTTGCCACGCTGATCGGGTGCCGCAGGCCCTCAAGGACTTCTTGATGGACAAAACCATCAAATTCTGCGGCGCGGCTATCAACAACGATCAGCGTATGCTGGGGCCTTACGGAATTCATATTTCGTCCGCCGTCGACCTCCAGCGGGCCGTTCACCCTAACCCAACGTACCCTACTCTTCCGAGTCTCTATACTCTAGCCAATGTTACTATTGGCACAACGCTTGAGAAGAAGAAGAACAACAAGAAGAAGAAGAAGGAGGACTAGAAGAAGAAGGAGGAAGAAGAGAACCTCGCATTAGGTTGGGGAGAGTTTCCATTGAGCTTTTATCGCATCAAGTATGCCGCTCTGGACGCTCGCCTAGGCTACGAGATTGCTAGGAGGTGTCTCGGTGCTATGTAATTGTATGTCTCAATGTGTCGATCTAAATGTGCTATATTTAAATCAATTGGGCAATCCGGGTGCCTCGTATTGTTTCCTATATTTAAATCAATTGGGCAAGACTTGAGAAATACATTTTTTGAATGTGCTATATTGTTTCCGAGTGTGAAAAATGTGTTTTTTGCAAAGCACCAACCACAAATATGTTGCAAAACTTGAGAAATAAATTTTTTGAAAATACTATACCATGTTATATGCACAAATAACCAAATTGTTTCCTCTGAAAAGGTTTCCATCCACCTCAATATTGTTGCCTCAATAGTACCAGACTCATATTAAATTGAAAATGACAATAATAATGTAAAATTAATTTTTTGTAATTTGAATCCAAAACTACGGGGTTACGGGGTAGCATATAGCGGGGAGGAGTGCCACCGGAATGAATGGCGAGGCTACGGGGTTCAGACAGGAGACGGCGGCCATTGCTTTCTCTTTCGCTTGATGAGGAATAGGAAGTAGGGAGGCACTATACGGAAGATGCAGCTAGCAGCCGGTGTTTATATATATCGGGCAATGGGGGAAAGAAGAGCCTAGAACGAAGGTTGCAGCTAGCAGCCTGTTTAAAGATATGAATATTTCCATATTAAATTGAAAATGACAATAATAATGTAAAATTAATTTTTTGTTATTTGAATTCAAAACTACGGGGTTACGGGGTAGCATATAGCTGGGAGGAGTGCCACCGGAATGAATGGCGAGGCTACGGGGTTCAGACGGGAGACGGCGGCCATTGCTTTCTCTTTCGCTTGATGAGGAATAGGAAGTAGGGAGACACTATACGGAAGATGCAGCTAGCAGCCGGTGTTTATATATATCGGGCAATGGGGGAAAGAAGAGCCTAGAACGAAGGTTGCAGCTAGCAGCCGGTTTAAAGATATGAATATTTCCATATTAAATTGAAAATGACAATAATAATGTAAAATTATTTTTTTGTTATTTGAATTCAAAACTATTAGTACTTAATCATTAATGTTTATGTTAACATAGGTTTGGCATTAAAAATAATAATATGATTTTTCACTACAAATAACAAAAAAATGAATTAATAATTATTATTACTTAATCATTAATATTTATGCAAAAGATGATATGGACACAATATTTAGATTCCTATCATTTATCTGATCGATTCATACATATTATTTGTCGAATTTCGATTTATCGGTTTAAAGATATGAATGTTTCCATATTAAATTGAAAATGACAATAATAATGTAAAATTAATTTTTTTGTTATTTGAATTCAAAACTATTAATACTTAATCATTAATCTTACTTATGCAAAAAATAATTTGAAGTAATATTTTTGCAAAAAATGAATTAATTTTTGAATTAATAATTTGAAGTAATATTTATGCAAAAAAGAATTAATAATTATTATTACTTAATCATAAATCTTACTTAATAATTTTTTGATTGATTTATACATATTATTTGTCAAATTTCGATTTACGGATTTAAATATATGAATTTATCCATATTAAATTGAAAATGAAAATAATAATGTAAAATTGATTTTCTTGTTATTTGAATTCAAAACTATTAGTACTTAATCATTAATGTTTATGTTAACATAGGTTTGGAATTCAAAAATAATAATATGATTTTCTCTACAAATAACAAAAAAATGAATTAATAATAATTATTATTCAATCATTAATATTTAAGCAAGAGATGATATGGACACAATATTTAGATTCCTATCATTTTTCTGATCGATTCATATATATTACTTGTCCAATTGCGATTTATAGATTTAAAGTTATATTATATACCATATTATATGATAATAATAACAAAAAATGAATAAAATATTGAAAAACTAAATTATTTCATTTTGGATTTAAAGATATATTATTTGTCCAATTGCGATTTACAGATTCCTCACATTTTCTGATAATAGTGGATATATTATTTGTCCAATTGCGATTTACAGATTTAAAGATATTTATTATGCCATATTATATGAATAAATGGCAATAAATGAATAAAATAGTTTTATTACTTATTTTATTTTCATTGGAATTCAATATTATTATTACTTATTCATTATTGTTTACTTAAATAATTGTTTTTGGTTTCAAAAAATACAGACATGTGACACAATGATATAAGAGTTAATAGGATTGATATGGTAGTATTGACAACAAGGTACAATCAGATTCGTGGGACCACAGCAGGAAGGAACAGAGAAGTTAAGCGTGCTGAGGGTGGAGTAGTGTGAGGATGGGTGACCGATCGGGAAGTTTGAACAAGACTAGAATTTGACTAAAGTTTAAGTGTAATTAGTGTTAAAAATGGTCCAAGTGAGAGAGTAACGAGTCAAACAATTAAAAAAAGAAATTAGAGGCGCTAGGATTACGAGAGCATTGCTTAGTTAGAGGCGCCTCTAATTAGAGCCCGGATGGAAAACAAATGTTGGAAAAAAATTGAAACAAATGTTGGAAATTTTTTTTTCGGAAAATAATCTTTAGTCCCGGATGGTATTACCAGCCGGGACTAAAGGTCATCCAGCCCAATCCCTGTATCGCGGCCACGTGGATGGCCTTTAGTCGCGGCTGGTAACAGGCCCGGGACTAAAGGTTGGGCCTTTAGTCCCGCTTGGCCTGTCCCGGTTCGCGAACCGGGACTAAATCCCCTTACGGGCCGGGACAGAAAACCCTGTCTCCACTAGTGCCTATTACTAACTATATGAAAGATGAGCACTTTAGCGAGCTGTGAGCGCTCGTGGTACTGTAGATAGCTACAGCAGCTACAGTGTTGAACAGTACCCCCGTGGTAATTTTGCAAAAAAGTCCCTGCACTTCCCGGAAATTACGAGCCGGTCCCTCTATACAAATACCAAACACTAACCCTACCTCTCCACTCCTCCTCATTTTCCCCATCCGTCTCCTCCCCGAGGCCCGTCCTCTCTCTTTCTCGCGTACGGCCCAGGCCCTCGCCGCCACCGACGCGTCGCGCCGTCGACTCGCGCCTCCCCGTCGAATCGAAGACCACCACCGGAACCGCGCCGTCCTCCACTCCATCCTTGCCGAGCAGCGCAAGCCGGGAGGCTCGAGACGCGGGCAGGATGAGGAGGCGGCGAATCGGGAGGAGGAGCCACGCGCGAGGTGTGGTGGACTGGTGTGGGCACTCCCCTGCAGGTCATGTGCCACCACCAAGGTCACCACGGCGGAGTCGGTCTTCTGTGTCGTCACCACTCACCCATGCGCCGATCTTCGCTTCCTCTTCTTCAGGTTTGTGTTTTCTCTTATTTCCTTTTGTTCGTTCGTGGTTAATTTTCGATTGGTTTGATCGATTTTTTCTCTCTATTTCTTCTTCTTTAGGTCCCTATGAATGTACGTGGCGATGCTGGCCATCGGCGAGGCCGGCATCCTTCTTCCTCGCCTCCTACAGTTCCGCTATCCCCTGTCCGAGCTCCCCATGGCCGCCAGCCTCCTCCTCCTTTCTTCAATCTGGATTCTAGAGAGGTAGCACCGGCGACCGGGGGAACCAGTGTCGTCCTCGGCTTGCCCTCACGATGCTACTCCGCTGATGGGTGGCTTGGCCCGCGTCGCTTGCTCGCCGCGGTCACCACCGGTTTGACTAAAGTCGGCACTGTTGCAGCCACGACGCTGGCCTCTCCATTAGAGATTCAGAGGTATAGCCTTTTCTGTTTGTAGGGTTCTATTTCCCTTTCGTTCTTTTATCTCCCGTGGTGATTCGTGAACCTGACTTTTGACAGTATGTGCTTGTGGGGAGCAGCAGAGCGTCGGTGCAGGCATGTATATGGTCGACCGCCGCGCCAACCCAAGAAGGGAGGAGGTTCAGCCCGTGCTCGCCGCTGCTTCTTTCTGCCCATAGAGGTGTTGCCGACGCGGGCTAAGACGACCGCCAATGCTTGATGGCTTGAGGATGAAGCCACTTCACAGGGGAGAGAGGAGGTCGAGGGAGGATGGCTTCCCGTTGTTGATGGTCTGGCTATATCCCCTGTTCTTCTCTTTTTGTACGAGTCTTGCTATTTGTTGACCGTGATCTTATTTTGTTGATTTCGCAGCACAAACAGGGGAGGAGATGAAGGACATAGTGATGGAATAGTCATATGGCACAAGTAAGATCATATCCCTTTTATCTTTATTCTCATCTCTGCTTAGGACGTGTTGATTTTCATCGTATAGGCATTGATGTCAATGGTAGGAGACCTTCGTAGCTAAGCAGAAGGTGGTGATATCATACACGCACATTGTGTTTGCTTAAATGCCTGACAGGAAGTAGAGTAGCAGATTGGTTACTATTTTCTACTCAAAACCATGCCTACCATGTTGCTGCAATTTTCTGCAGGTGTGTTCTTCTTTCAGATTAATGTGTTGTGGCCAATTGAAGGCGACAACTTAACATCTGTTACATACAACGATGATAATATATACATTTTGTATTTCATCAGTCAGTTATCTCATGATTGTATGCGTGCCAAAATACTCTTGCTTTGCATGTACTACAACATGAAGAACACAATTATGGACTGTGCTGTATGAGTTCCATCTTTTTAAATCTTAGATAACTTCTTCTGTGTATTTAAAATTTGTTAACTTTATTTCGAGTCTAATGATTAGTTTTCCTGCCCATTAAATCGACTCATAGGACAGTGCCAGAGGGAACCTATTTTATTCATGATTAGTCGATTACTAATTATCCCGAGCCCTTATTTTGGTTCTTTAATCTGACTATCCTTTATTTATTACCTTCCTAAGCTCAGAGTTGTGCTCTTTTTTCTGCAGACAAGTAGTGATTATCAGGTGAGCTATCTCCTGATAAATTCATCAACTTCGTCTATTGTCGAACCTCGATGGCGCAATCATCTCTCCTCTGGATGCATCAATTGGGCCCCTATGCAACGCACCTTGGATGTCTCTGATTCAACATCGATAACAACTGATGTATCTCCAAGAGGTTTTCTTGCTGTCTCATCGTTTCACCTGCGGCCACTTTGAGTATGACTGTATCTTGCTATAGCACCTCAAGCGAATTAATGAGTAATTGCAGCTATATATTAAACAAATTTCTTTTCTCATTGTATTACAAGTAGTGGTATTTTTGTTTGGCAGCAACAAAGATGGAATCTCAAGTTCACACACTTGGCATACCGGATCCTTTTCCTGTGAAGGTGGAGACAGAAAAGATGTCGTTAGTAATCTAGGCACGAGATAGCAGGAAAGAACAAGGGCAAAAATAGGTAAGCATACCCATTCGAAACTGAACTTGGCACAAGACAATTCTTCCGGATTAGTGTAGGTTGTTACAGATTTATGTGATGGATTCTGGTGATGTAAGAGGACCTATATCCTGAGTGGTCTAGGGAAATGCACCAAGTAGATACATTACTACTTGATGTTTCTATTTATAGGGACACGTTTACACGTCAATATAATATTCTGTGATCCTTCTCTTCTATTCAGATATGTTATGAAAAAGAATACCCATGTTTTTATGATGGTACAATTCCTCAAAATTGTGCATTTTCTTTCTACCCTTCTTTAATTATACCCCGTCAGTCTATCTCACAAACTCTGAAGTTTGGTGAATCAGAGTCCTCCTTAGATAATTTTTAGATCAATTGACCTGATTTTGTTCAAATGAATTTCTTCTGTGCATAGTGCCAGTTTATGTCACTATGCAACCGGCTGTTTTAAATAAGTCCAAAGTTTCCAGAGGAGGAATACCATTTATTTTTGAAGGATTGGGGAGTCAATCAATGTTCGCGTCATTTAAGTGAATTCACTTCCTGTGATAGTGGTCTTACATGTAAAGAGATGTTTGGGTCATTGTAGATATATAATGCTTTTCTTCTGCACGTATTTTCTCTTAGCAGTAGCTTGATTAGATGCATGCATGGTTACATATTCTTTTGAAGAAATAGCTATTCCCCAATGCTCCATATTCGAACTCCCTAGGAAGCATCCCGCAATTTAGCTAACGGCAGTATTAAAAAAAACTTTGCTTCTTCGCTAAAAGCCACAATGCCTGCAAAGATAAAAGCATTATACAAACAAATCCACCAATTTTACTTACAAAATATATTATGCGAGTACAGCAAAAAATCCACACAAATTCCCACCAAGGACGCGGCGTGCCGCCGCGCCGAAATTCAACTAGTTCATTGATTAAGAAAGATGATTTTAGAAACACTACAAAAAATAACAAATACCAAACTCGAACGAAAAGTGCAAAAACACACTTATGGAAAAGGGAACCCAAAACCTCATGACAACTACTCTGCCAAGACGAAATTCACCTTATGACCTGAAACTTCGCCAGAGGAGAAGTGAAGAAAAAGTCTCGAGTTGCGCACCGCCTTATGAAAAATGATAGGCCTATTGATTCGAAGTAAGTACGAAAGGGTCAGTCAATAGCATAGCTCTTTTTTTTCTTTCGAAGGAAAGGCCTTCGCATTCTTAATCTCATAGGGCCGGATTCATAGCTATCACAGCTATCATTGTGGCTAAAGTCATTTGGAATGAGATACTACCTCGGATCCACTTTAATGCTAGTACAAAGTTTCTGTACAACTCGCGACAGATTTTACGGATCAGAGCAGTATGTGGTATCACTGGTCATAATGTCAGGCCCTTTCATTTACGTATCTCTTGCTGGTCTTTGTATTAGTGATAAAAAACAATGTTGTTTGTGTTATGTGGGTGCGATAGATTTGCTTTTAACAGAACACACTGGTTCGGCCTGAAGGTAATTTACATGTTATTCCAGTGGGCAATGTGGTCGAACCCAGCTGGTTCTGTAAGGGCGACACCTCCCTCTCAGCGTCTGCATATTTTCTTCAATCTAGCTGCAAACGTTGGGGGCTATATCCTGGCAAACCGTGCTTGATGCTAGGTAGTAGTACTATCTAGCGTTCGGTCAGAGAGACGTCACTCAAAGGGATATACTCGGTTCTGAACACAAACCTACCAAATTCAGTTAGTCGAAAACTTGGAAAGCCAACTCCGAGTTCGGGACGGGGAGGCGAATCCGACTTCAGAGTTCAGACACAAGCGCGTGGCAGCCTGCCCACTCCCGATCGATCCCAGAAAACTTGGAAAGCCAACTCCGACTTCCACTCGGGGATCGACCGGAGGCAGAAGCGCGTCGCAGCTCGCAGCCTGCCCATATAAGCCGATCGATCCCACAGACACAGCTACCAAGCTCTCCGCCTCCTCAACTCGGCTTCACCCATGGCCATCAAGGGCGCAAGAAAAGCTGCAACCAAGAAACGAACCTATGCCAGCACCGCCGGCAGCGGCAGCTCCGTGGTCATGGAGCAGATGCCTCCCCACGGCGCGAACCACGTCCAGCCGCCGCCGCGGCAGCTCCCTCCCGGCGTCTACTTCAGCCCGTCGCGGGAAGAATGCCTGGGGTTCCTCAACCGGCGGATCGCCGGCGACACCGAATTGCGCGACGTGCGGGACCACATCCGCAGCGCCAACGTCTACGGCGAGAGCCCCGACACGCTACGTCAGCGGCACCCGCCGGCCAGCATCCGCGAGCGCGAGCATACGTGGTGGTTCATGAGCCAGACCAAGTTCCAGAGCAAGACCGCGGGCGGGGGCGCCTCCAAGCGCGCCGACCGCAAGGTCGAGAACGGCGGGTACTGGCGGCTGGAGCAGAACAAGAAGAGGCTGGACGACGACGGCTTCAAGAACTGCTTCGGCTACTACGTCGGGCCTGACAAGAGGACGGACAAGACGCCGTGGCTCATGCAGGAGTTCACCAGCACCAACGACGACGGCGCCGGCAAGCGGGGCGTGCCCGCGCTCTACAGGGTCTACGTCACGCCGCACGCCACCGACGAGAAGCTCACAGAGATCTTTGGGAAGGACGGCGTGAAGTATGAGCCTGACGGAAAGAAGAAGAAGCCTGCACGAACCATGGTCCCGGAGTTGTATTTCGACCGCATCGCCGCGCTGCTGCCGGAGGGGAGTGCCCGTGGTTTGGTGGCCCAGGAGCACGCGCAGGCGCCGCCACCTACGCCTCCGGCAGCGCAGCAGGGGCCGCCGGAGGGTCTTATTGATTTCTACAGCCAGCAGCAGCAGGCGCAGTATCTTGGTCCGTACCAGCAGGATCAGTATCTTGGTCAGTACTACGAGCAGCAGCAGGGACCATTGTCGATGGTCGCTCCACCGCTCCCTCCGCCTGCATCACCGGGCCTCCTTGCGGAGCTCGCGGCGGACGCGCCGCCAGACAATCTCAGCATGCCCATGGACGACTTCATGAGGATGATGGACGATAACCAGCAACCGGCGGAGATGGTCGAGGGGGAAGAACCGAATTGGGACTCGTTGGACGATATAGTCGATGACGATGAACTCGCCATCTTCAACAAGTAGGATTGATCACAGGACGGCGGCGGCTGACAGATGGATTAGCATGCTTTAGGCGATCACCTGGTCTATTTTGGGACAATTTTTTGTAGTGTTCTTACAGTTGGCTTAACGGTGTATGCTGATAGCTCTTAATTTCAAGACTGTTTGTATTCTGACGATTGCACGAAGCAAGAGTTATTTTAGTACTCTGTTTTGAAATCACTGCACTTTTTTTACTTCTACTTGGTAGTTGACACGATCATAGCATTCCATGGCTAGCTAGTTATCAACTCGAATTCCGGTTCCATCCTTCGACGAGTAATGTTCGCGGCGGCGGAGACTTTGCCTCCGGTGATCATTTGGCTGGTGATGTAAACCCAAGGCCGTGATGCAGCGATCCACCGATGGCATTAACCTACTTGCAGTCCTCTTTGCAGCCTATCTCTAGTTGTTGTCCAGGACTCCAGGTGGGCTTTGGAGAGCACTCTTGTTTGGAAATTTAGAAGAAGCTAGAGCTTGCCTTGAGAAATTTGGAGGAACCAATTTGGGCATGTTCAGCCAGAGTTGAAGTGTTCAGTGTAATTCTTCTGCTTGTTTGGTTCAGAGCGTTTGGCGATTAAGGAATGTATTCAAGGATCGTTTATGAGGAGGACTGCTTCTATACTTTCCGCGGTGATAGTGAGATATACATGGCTACAGGATTGCTGGTGTGGCTTAGAATTGCACTGTCAGAGGAGAATCTTCTGATGACAAAAAAACAGAACTGGAAGCAAGGATATTCAGGCACAGATAAACTCAGCAGTAAGCATAGAGCATTGGTGGTTTATGGATAATATCGCAACGCTCCCCGTGCATCTGAAGAAACGGGGGGTTAAGAATCAGTACAGATAATCCGTCAGCTGCAAGATCAGCGAGATGTCATAATTCGATGGCAGTACAAGATTTTGGTTTAAGACCCATGAACCAGCCAATGTGTGGGGTTCTATGTTCTTTCTAGTACAACATCGCTGCAAAATCTACGGTTTGCATCAAGCACCATGAAGTAAAATAGAAGGTTTCTGGAGAGCTTCCCTTTTATTTCCCAAGGTTTTTGGACATTTCGCACAAAAAAAGGGTTCTGGATATTTTAGGTACACATGTGAAGTCAAGTCATAAATCTCTTTCTTCTTTTTATTCTGAATGCCTTATTAGCTTAGTGTTTATAAATACAAAAATATATCAGAGAAGAAGCAAGAAACTTAGCTGAAATATTCTCTCTCAAGAGGGTCGAAATCAGCTAGACAGTGACACTACCACTCAGCTAGCACATGGACAGGTCCACATTGGCATACCAAGTAATCTCAAATAATTGAAGTTACCTAGTTTCACTCATTGACTATTGCTAACATGAAACCAGCAAAAAATGCAGCCCCACAATGCTACAGCCTACAGTTGACACTTGACAGGCATTACAATCACAGTTATTCCTATACGAGAAAACAGCACGCAATCAACTATCATGCCCCTCCTTACTAGATTAAGCTAACTTGGTATTTCTTTTGGCAAGTTCTTGGAAGCAAATATCATCTCCACGAAGCATTACTTCAGGAGACTGCAAGGAAGGAACAAAAACAATAATTAACAAGGCAAGAAGAGGACCTTCTTGTAACTTAACTGAGGGAGGGGGGGGGGGGGGGGGGGGGGGGGGGGAGAGAGAGAGCTTTCTGTGAGGTCAGGATAAGTTGGAATTGAATTCGCATCTCAGATAACCCTTCACCCATCTTTTGCCATGTAGCAAGCTGTAAATTGCATGGACCTTCTACATATATCCCAAAACATAAGCTATGTGTATCGAAGCAGCAAGCAGTCTTGCTGGTGGACATGTTGCCATACCAAAGCTGCCCTTCTACTTGCTAGTAACTATATTGCTATATAAAGTTCACAATGCTTGTTGCAATCTGTACTGGTGATTCAGAACCGAAGTGAGTATTAGTACATGGCTAAATACTATATAGTCTCCTTAGCCTGAACCTCCACGCGAACAATTTCCGTCCCTAAAATGGTGGAATTCCTTAGTGTCCCTGACAGTTATTTCTCTTCGAACAATCTTAGAGATCATCCTCAGTATACCATGACAGCTCTGGCAAGTGTACTGGTTCTTTGCGACAGAAATAGAGGTGCCAGGTGCGATATTGATCAAACCAAAAGCAACAGCTAGTCTTTCACTATGGCCACATAAAACGTCATCCTTGGATACTTCTTCATCTTCTAAAGAAGAAGATTCAGCAGTGTCAAAACCAGACACTTTCATACGCTCATATATGCCATGTAGAACAGCATTTATTTCTTTTGATCTGTGGATGTGATTCATCATCTGTAAGAAATGCATGGATATCTCCTTTAACCTCAACCCAGCTACATCCATAGTCTTGCTCCAATCCCTTCTCCCGCATTGTTTTTCTCACTCTAGCCACTTCAGCCCATCTGCCAGCATCAGCATATAAATCAGACAAAAGTACATGATATCCAGCATCATTAGGTTCCAACTCAAGGACAAACTTCGCAGCAAGATCCCCAAGCTCAATATGCCGGTGTATCCGACACCCATTCAACAAGGCTCCCCATACAGCAGCATCTGGTGTGATAGGCATTCTACTTATGAAGTCGTAAGATTCTGTTAATCTCCCAACATGGCTCAGTAAATCAACCATGCATGCATAGTGCTTGAGAACAATTGAGTATTTCTCAGTCATACTGTGAAAAAGTTCCCAACCTTGACTAACCATTCCAGGCTTCCAGCCCTACTACAACCACACAATAGAGCAACAAATGTGACTTCATCTGGATGCTCTCCAGCTCCTAACATATCACTAAAGAATGATAAAGCAATATCTCCATGTCCATGAGCAATAAAACCAGCAAGCATGATATTCCAAGATACAGCATCCTTTTCACCATGCAGACTGAACTGTGCCCAAGCATAGCTTGTCTGTCCACATTTCACGTACAAGTCTAGAACTAGAAGAGCATTGGGTACATAACCTTGAGATGTCATACCTCGCCTTAAAACATGTGCAAGGATCTACCTACCACACCTCAAAGACCCAGTTGCAGCACAAGCAGCAAGAGCAGCGATGAAAGTAACAGAATTGGGTTTTACATCTGCCAGCATATGTCGGAAATAGTACAGAGCCTCGAAGCACTTATGGTTAAAGCAAACGCCTGCGATCATTGAGCTCCAGGATATTACATCATTGTCAGGAATGTACTTGAAAACTTCGATGGCTTTGTCAATGCGCTTGGACTTTGCAACATTTCAAGGAGTGCATTTGCAACGACGATGTACCTGATGAAGCCCTTGCTCGTAGCGATCTCATGCAACTTGATGCCAACATCTAATCGCCCCAAGGAAGCACAAGGAGCAAGGGCGCTTGCCAAGGTAACATCATCAGGACTTACATTATTTACTTCCATCAGTGCATACACTTCAAGAGCTTTGTCAGGGAAGCCATTTTTCTCATACCCTGATATCATGGCTGTCCATGACATGGCATCTCTGTTCTCCATTCTTGAGAATACTGTGCATGCTTCCCCCATCCTCCCAAGACTCGAATACATCTGAATCAAGGAGTTACAGAACGCAAAATCAGTGGCAAAACCTCTCTTTACCGCCAGCGCGTGCATTTCCTTTGCAAAATCAATGTCAGAAAATAATCCAGACGCAACAGTCACACTGGTTATCGTCATGAGATTTGGCTGCACTTCATCCTCCAGCATGTCAAGTAACAACTCCAGCCCCGCCTCACTCTCATGGTTTTTTTTTCCAGCAATCATCGCGTTCCACAAGATGCAGTCCGTGAAGGCCATACTGTCGAAGACCTTCCGCGCAGCCCCCACATCTACGCACTTAGCATACATGATGACCAACGCATTCAGCACATCAACCTCGACTCCGTATCCGAACCTCAGGACATGGGTGTGCACCTCCCTTCCCATCCTCCAGTCCGAGACAGCCCCGCAGGTCTGACCCCGGCCCACAGCATCCTGTGGTACATGTCCAGCGCCTGCTTCATGAACCCGGCCTTGCCGTACCCGCGCACCATGATGTTCCACGAGAAGACGTCACTCTCGGGCATTTGTGCGAACACCCTCCAGGCGTGCCACGACTCCCCGAACCTGACAAGCATGCTAAGCATGGCGTTCCCGAGGCGGAGGCCGAAGCTGGGCTGCGCGGTGGCGGCGTGCTTGCAGGCCCGCATCCCGGCATCGGCCGCGCGGCGCCACTCGCAGAGGTGGAAGAGCACCACGTAGGCGTCCTCGTCGGGCGGCTCCGGGGCGGACTCGAGCAGCCAGAGCGCCTGCGGCAGGTGGACTTGGACGCAAAGCGCCCGCAGCGCCGCGCTAGTGTCGGAGGAAGCCGCCGCCTCCGCGGACGCCGAGACAGCCACGCACGGCGGGCTGGCGGAGGAGCTGAGGCGTCTGTTGCTAGTGCCATGTTTGCACAGGGAAAGCGATGATCCCGACCGGTATTACAATGTACTCTCTGACGTGTGGACCCAACTATAAGTTAACCTCCACAAATTTAAGATTTAAAATAAACTTTTGCCTATCCTACTTGCATAATGGCCACTTCATGTTTCAGAAGATTTCAAAAATCAAAATTGAAGTGAGAGATATCGCTCATATGCAGATTTATCTAGGAGAACTGGAAGGGGAGGATATATGAACTATATGAAAAAAAAAGGAGATTATATGGGGATTGCAGGGATTTGGCTAAGTGGGACAACATGATTTCAATTAGTATTGATTTGCGGGTCTCGGCAGGCCAACGGGTGAGCACACATTAAAAGATTATAAGAGCATTGTCTAATAATTGTTTTGGGTTCTTGTTCTTCTGAACGGAAGAACATGTTTTTTTTTCCTTTTCCAAATATGTCAAAACATGGAGATGAGGATGGTGGAATTAACTTTATCAGAAGTCTTAAAGCCCCAATGGTCAGCGAGGCAAAGAAAATTGTGACATTGATTTCTAGAGAGTTTAAGGTACTCCAAATCGCATGGATAGAGGGGCAATGCGCAAGCATGTGAACGTTGGTTTTGGCACAAAGGGAAAAAGGGCAATCTTCTGAATCTGAAATACATCTCTTGAATCTTCCGTTGTTGGTGAATAGACTTTCTCGATGGGGGAGCCAAAGAAAAATGTGCAACCCCTGGTTGCATAGGTATCACATAAGCTGAAGTGAAGCCCACTTCCAGTCTAGACATAAAAGCTGATGAACAAGCTAACCTTGTCATGTAGTTTTCCTTTGGCTCGATCGGGTGCTCGATTGTCTGGCACTTTGAATTTACTGAAACCAAAATGATCCAAAGGGTTGCTAGCTCAATGTAAGAAAGTCAAGGTTGTAAGTTTAGGGAGGGGGAGAGAGAACCAGAGTGACAAAGGCCTTCTATCAAACTAGTAGAGTGACTAAAAAAATCAGAAATCAAATAGCAAAAGCCCTAGCAAAGATCAAGCCAAAAAGCGGAAGATGACCCATTCACAATTGTAAATCATGGCCGTTGTTACAACTGCAAAATTGTTGGAAGTGGGTTCCCACGGAACATCCCATGAAAGTGAACCTTGGCAAATAGTTTATAAGAAGGCAACGGTAGTGAGTGCGAAGAAGAAGGATGCACGACAACACTTGTCTACTTCCTGAATGATGGTATGAAGAATCATAACAGGTGTAGGCTGGTAAGGCCCTAAGAGCGGCACTAAGGAGAATGATTCAACCCGGATAGAAAGCACGGTTCCATACTTCCATGCCATCCGGCGAGCAGGTGCTTGTCAATCTTAATTAGCAATGAGGAATGTGAAGACGGAGATGCGAAATTTATGTGTGGAAAAGGAAAGGTCGAGATAGCTAGGTCCGTGAAAAGGAAGCTAGAGACAGAACATTTCGGGATTGGAGGTTAGGGAAAGGGCATAGGTGGGAATTGGGGCGAATGTGCTCTTATTCAAATTATTACTGGAGAGACCACTTGCCATCGCCAACTTATTATTACAATTAACTTCTTTGTTTGGGACTTATGCATGAAGTACACGTGATACATACATCTGTTGTAAAAGAGAACATTTTATTTCACATAACTAAGCATCGATCGGCATTGTGCATATACGTACGTGGCACTGGCACATGCATGGCAGGAGTACGTGTCTCCCTCAGATCTCCTCGAAGTCCCTGAGCTTCCAGTGGCCATCGGGACCCCTGACCATGCACTTGTTGTTAATCACATGCCAGTTGGGTGGCACCGGGTACTCATCCTTCAGCGCATCGGCTCCCTTGTTCACCAGCGCCACATCGCGGTCCACCATCAGCCTGAACCCGCCGGCGGTGCCCAGGTCCCCGGCGATGCCGTGCAGGTAGCACTCGAGGTTGTGGCGTGTCTGCACGGTGCCCGGCTGCTTCAGGTACGGCGACCGTCCCGTGTCCACAGGCAACGCCGCCGTCGCCACGTCCGTGTACCCGATCGCCGGGTACAGCGGCACCACGTCGCCGTAGTTCTTCACGTGGAGGGCGCGAAGGTCCGGGAACGACGCGAAGGCCGACTTGAAGTTGTCGTCGCCGACGTGTGGGCTCGCGAACAGGATCGCCGTCACCGGGCACGGCGGCTGGATGGAGGAGGAGGAGGAGGGGAGTGGGACGTTGATGCCATTGGCGACGATGTCGACGGCGTTGAGGGTGGCGAGCGAGCCCCCCAGGCTGTGGCCGGTGACGGTGATGCTCGTCTCCTCGTCCTTATGGAGCTCCATTAGCCTACGAACCTCCTCGATTACCTGCACCCATGCATGCATGCGTACACGACTAATCAACAAGTTAAGTATTAATTGCTGTATTTGATCGATATAGTAAAGGATTATATATAATTATATATGTAGCTGAATTAATTACAGTCCAAGGATTAGGGTTGCAAGCGGACGTCCCGCTTTAGCCTGCAAAATCATCTCAATTCGTAGTACAAATTGCCACTAATTTCTAAAAAAATGTTAGAACTAAGCTGAGTGTTTTTGCATATGAAGCGGGGTGAATCGGGCTCCGCCTCGCAACCCTATACTACTAAGGATGCAACACAGCTTTCATGTGTGTCGATCATCCATTCAACAATGTTTGACGTCAAAAGATGGGATATTTTTTAAGAAACCAACAACACGCTGCCCGACCGAGCTTGTCGATCGACCTTAGCACCATACTGTCGATCAGCAGTCACCTCGTTGGTTTGCTTACATTTTTCAACAAAAAGATCTCATCGTCTCTTCTATAGCAAACCTACCTTTCAACTTTCCAAGTCTTATGTAGTAGGAGTAGCGCTGCCTAACTATATATCTGACCATCTTTAATACCAAAACGCTTTGGTTTCTCAAGAAAATGCTAAAGGTACTTCATAAAATGGAATTGCTAAATGGATCAACCTGGTGCTTCAGTACTCCTATAATAGCATATGCAATTATGCACCCCTATGTGTCAGGCAAACGCTAGAGGTGAGAAAATGTGTAGGCACTAGTGCTAGACTAGTAGGAATAAGTATGCGTGTTGATATATAAAGATCAAAATGCTTAGCGAGGGTGGTAAGATTTAGCTCCCAAATTAATCTAAACAAAGTTCGAATTACAGTATATGTACTTAGGCCAAATTTTAAGTAATTTATGAGTGCATAAAACGAGAACAGTACTCCCTCCGTCCTACTTTGTAGGGCATAATTTGCAAATCTCTTTGCCCAAGGTACTAGCTAAGAACTGGGACGGAGAGAGTAACATATCTATCTTCGCGACATAATTGCGAGTGCATAGCATGGATTTTGTGAGCTCAAACAGCCGTCTTACATAAATACACATATTCCGTATCCAATGTTTGGCGGTTTATAGCATTTCTCAGCATACCTGAGTTTTTCCACACAAAAAAATTGAAAGGGCTACTGGTCTGGAACGAATACAAAACCACCTTTAAAAACTGGTCCAGAGTTTAACATATGAACGGTTGTATTTGTATATGTAATTCTAATTAACTTTCTAGCCTGGCCAAGCAAGATATATAATTCAGTGTTCATGTCGAATTATATTTTTCATGCATGCATGCATGCATGCATATGTAATCAGGCTTGGCTCCTGTCATCCGGCCGGTAATCAAGCATCCAATCGTACGATTCAGCAAATTAAGGACGTAAGGCTGACCTGATCTCTGGCGCTGGCCTGATTGTATTTGGAGTTCTCGTCGCTGGACGTGTACACCGACAGGAACCCGTGGTGCACCACGGCGTCCCCGTTCTCCTCCGCCGCGGGGCCCAGCACCGGCGCGGCGGACGTGGGCGTGAAGTCCAGATCGTTAACCCACTCCAGGCTCTCGATGGTGCCGCGCCAGGCGACGACGATGTCGCGCCGGCCGAGCGCCGCCACGCCCTCGTCCGTGGCCACGGCCACGTAGCCCATCCAGTTGGACTCCCGGCACCACGGTTCCTCCAGCAGCCCTGGCAGCGGCAGCACGAAGAACGCGTCGGGCACCGACGTCGAGGAGAGGAGCGGCAGCGGGAACGGCAGCGGCAGCGGCAAGGTGATCTTCGGTGGCGTAAAGACGAGGCCGGAGGTGGCGTAGATGAACTTGGTGACGGCGTAGTGTTCCGGGCGAGCGACGCCAGCGCGCGCGAGCAGGTCGGCGTGGCCGTAGAAGCAGGAGCCGGCGTGCGGGGAGCGGCGCTCGGAGTTGAAGCCGTCGTAGGTGGCCTCCGCGAGCTCGCCGTAGGCGATGACGGAGGCGCGCAGGTCCGGGTCCTTCGGGTCCAGGAGGCCCTCCCACTTGCCCGAGCCCTGGAGCTCGCGCCACCGGCTCGCGATGCTTCCGGTGAACGGCGACGTCGACATGGCGCGCGCGGTGTGCCTTCGTTTTTTGCCGATTCGCAGTCGGTCGGCGGTAGTCTCTCGGCCTCGGCCACGCACGTTTGTACTTGTAGTATCGTTTCGGCGGTGGCGCCAAGGTTTGGTCTTGGCTAGTAGCTATCCAGCTAGCTAGAGTGTTGGCTGTTCCGTTCGATCGGCGGATCGAGTCCATTGACGGGGTCAACGTCGATCTCCAAACGCCTCAAGCGATGCACGAGAAATGAGCTTCCTCAAGTTTGTGACTGCCGATGGAGGGGTTCTGTTGGCTCCATTTTACTAGGGCAAATAGCTCAGGTACTACATCTTTTCATGCCAATAGCTGGAGAAGGATGTCGTTGGATGAAATAGCTCAGAGGCTACAAATGGACAGGCCCAAATCGTGAAGGCCCGATACGGCTCTTTAAGCCCTTATTAAAGGGTTAATTATTTCTGTGTCATGATTCGATGAGGGACCCATATGTCATAGATTTAATAATTTCAGGAAAATGTTTGGATTTTCGAATTTCGAATCTAAGATTCGAACGGTGCAAATTCGAATTTCAAGTTTGAAAAATTCGAAAATGTGAAAAAATTTCCAGGTGTTGCTAATGATATAGGAAACAACTTTGCCAAATCGATTTTCCAAATTCTTGTGTCGTTTGGCCTGTGTAAAAAAGACAAATTTCTAGATCTGAAATCTAGATCTAGAACAGTGTAGAATTCGAAAAAAGTCAACTTTCGAATTTAAATGTGAAAAAAATCTCCGATGTTGCCAATGATATAGGAAACAACTTTGCCAAAGCGATTTTCCAAATTCTTATGTCGTTTGGCATGTGTAAAAAAACAAATTTCAAGATCTGACATCTAGATTAGAACAGTGCAGAATTCGAAAAAATTCAACTTTCGAATTTAAATGTGAAAAAAATCTCCGATGTTGCCAATGATATAGTAAACAACTTTGCCAAAGCGATTTTCTAAATTCTTGTGTCGTTTGGCCTGTGTAAAATGAAAAAAATCGTTAACGTGGGACCCACATGCCCTTGCTGAAAATAAACAAACACACCCACCTTTCTCTTTCTTTAACGTGGGACCAAGGCAACAAAAGGCAAGTAAAAAAAAGGCAACAAAGGGAAATAGAAAAACAGTCCTGGCCATGCCGGCGGCCCTCGACACCGGAGCAGAGCCGACCTCGACGTCGGCGGAGCGAGGGCGGCGCGGCCGAAACGGCGGCGGCGTGCGTCGCGGTGGTGTCCTGCTCCAACTGCCGCTTCAAGTGATGGCTTCTCCGTCCACGACGCTCCATCCGCTCATGGTCGTCTCCCTCACCCGGAGCTCCACCCCGCGGTCTTCGCCGTCCACGACGACCTCAGGAGGCAAGCGACAGGGAAAAGATGCATATGAGGATCAGTTGCTCACCCTAGTCGCTCTAGTATTATCAATTGGGGCGGAGGATCTCTAAGGCGCTCGATATCATCCGCGGCGAGCTTCGGCCGGTGGTGAAGGGGACGAGCTGATTCCGACTGCCCCAACTCGAACCAGTGCCACATTGGGCTCCGCCGGGTCCTACTATTCCTCCACGTGAAAGGACGCGAGCCGGGATGGACTAAAACGTCGGGATCGACGCCGTCTTCCTCGCCTCCGACCGAAGGTCGCCGTGCTCGATTCGCTTCCTTATGACCTCCCCCGACCTCTAAATCCACTCTATTTTGTTCCACCAGAGCCTATGGTCCTAACGGGCAAGTTTTATGCGCGAGGGATGGCTTATCCGACGACCACGACCGGGCGGCGCCGTCGGTATTTTGTCGAGCACCTTGTGGGCGTGCTCTGGACATGGCCATGTCGGCATCAATGTGTTCCGGGATATTCCTAACGATTTAGGAAGAAAACTTTATATCTTTGTGCGCCAAATGGGAAATACTACAACTTTGTAGTTATAAGGTTTCGCTAGTTTGGAACTTTCTATATTGCGATTTTGTGAAAAACATTTCTGGTCCAAATGGCATTGCCATGTTTGAGTAGGCAAATGAATTTTTCAGAATGTAAAACCTTGTCAAATAGTTAGAGGGCTACTAGAATATGCCATTTTTACCCACTTAGAAAAAGGGTAAGTAGGTGTAAATCCCTATTTGAATTGAATTAAAAAAATCAAATAAATGGGAAACCATGACATAGTTTGTCGAAACGAGGCCATATTTCACACACTCATGGTATATTTCACACACTCATGGTAATGCATCAATATGGTATAGCCAAAGGTGTGAGATTTCAAGCATTGCATGAAAATGCATCAATATGCACCAAAATGAGCTACAAAAGAGCCCCAAAGGTAGCCCAAACAGCCCCATTTCTAATGCTGTCATTTTTTTGACCTTCTCCAAATGATCTCAAACTCTAGGGTTAACATCTATTGCACTAATATAGTGTCCTTGACCAATATGGAGTCATTTCTCAAAACATAAACCACCTCTCTTCACACATGAGAGTTCATAGTTTGAGATGTGAGATTTCACACCATATTGAAGCTTTTCTTGTTTGATATATATGTAGACCTTATTTATCAGTTGGAGCTGTTAGTACATGACAAACTAAGACCATGTGCACTGGATTTTCATTTTTCTGAAGTTTTATGAATATTTTATGATTATTTCAAAATCGGTCAAACCCAAGTTTGACCAACATTTAAACAAGTTTTAAATACCAAAATGAAAAACTAAGCCTGGGTCATTCTTAGTCACACCAAAATGAAGCTTTGGTGATTTTTTCAATTTTTTTAAATTTTCAAAACATCAAACCCTCTCTCACTTCCTTGAACTCTCTGCAACTTCGTTCGTGGTAAGTCATTTGTGTGAAGGATTTCTCATGAAAATACTCATATACCAAGTTTATATTTTTTTTCATAACTATGTCATGTAAGTAGACCATGTGCGCTGGTTTTATGTTATTTTAATTTTTTTTAAATTATTTGTGCTCATTTGAATGTTTGGTCAAACTTTGCACAAAACCGTTGACCGACTCAAAATCAAAGTTTATATTTTTTTTGATAACTATGTCATGTAAGTAGACCATGTGCGCTGGTTTTATATTTATTTGATTTTTTTTGAATTACTTATGCTCAACCCTAGCTCATTCCATCGATATCGTGAACGTGTGAATGTTGGAATTGAAATGTGGATATAACAAGTTTTATATTTTTAATAGCAACTTAGTTGCATAAGTAGACCATGTGCGCTGGTTGTATGTTGTTTTGATTTTTTTTGAATTAGTTGTGCTCAACCCTAGCTCATTCCATCGATAGCTTGAATTGTGTGAATGTTTTTCATTTAACTGTGGATATAACAAGTTTTAATTTTTTTAGCAACGTAGTTGCATAAGTAAACAGTGAGCGAAAGTTTCATATTTATTTGATTTTTTCTAAATTATTTATGCTCAACCCTAGCTCACTGAAACCCTAAGGGATGCAAAGTTTAGGCCATACCCTAGCATAACCCTAATAACCCCGTTGACTCTATAACCCCGTTGACTCTCTCAAAACCCCGTCGAGGGCAGAACTGTGAAAACCCACCCCATTTCTTAAAATCCAGGGTTTTCCTGTAAAATCACCCCGATCCAGAAACTATAGGGGGGTTTTTGTAAAGAACAGAGTCAACTCCGGCGGACGGCAAGAGTGAACTCCGGCGAGCTCGCGCTGCTCGTTCTAGCACGTGAGGGAGCTGGATTTCGCAAAGACCTGGAAGAGGCTGTCCTGGGGAGCTTAACGAGCGGCGCTAGAGACCAAATGGTCACCGGAATTAATCGAGTGCTCGGGTTCTCGTTCACCGTCGCCGCTGTCATTTTCTCCGCTTCACTAGCCATCGCACCGACGACGAATTAGACCAGAATGAAGAGGGAGAAGAGGTCGGGGAGGACCAGAGTATCACCCGGAGCTCTATATAGTATACGGTGAGGTCGGTGCAGGTCAGACGGAGACGAATCGACCACGGCGGCGTTCGGCCGGAGGCGAGGAAGATGGCGTCAATCCCGGCGTTTCAGACCATCCCGGCTCGATTAATTCAGCGTGGAGGAAGAGGAGGGCAAGGCGGAGGTCAAAATGGCACTGGTTCGAGCTGGGACAGTTGGAATCGAGCATGGCGGCCGGCGGCCAGAGGCGAGGAAGATGGCGTCGATCCCGGCGTCTCGGTCCATCCCGGCTCGCGTGCTTCCGCATAGAAGAAGAGGAGGACTAGGCGAAGCTTTCTGTGGCACTGGTTCGTGCAGGGGCGGCCGAAATCGTCGAGACCGTGACCAAGGAGAAGATCCTCCATTGATGACATCATCATGACCTTGTCCTCTTTTATTTTTTTGAAATTCTTATCTGAAAATCGGCAGAAGCCAAACCAATATTTGTTTGATGTTTTTTGAATATTTCAAATTCGGCCAAACTCAAATTCGGCCTAACGCGCATAGGCCACGGCCCAACGCGACGGCCCAGAAAACAAGCCGGCCCATCAACTCACGTATAGCACAATGTTTTACGATTTTTTCATTTTACACAGGCCAAACGACACAAGAATTTGGAAAATCGCTTTGGCAAAGTTGTTTCCTATATCATTAACAACATCGGAGATTTTTTTCACATTTAAATTCGAAAGTTGACTTTTTTCGAATTCTGCACTGTTCTAGATCTAGATCTCCGATTAGAAATTTGTCTTTTTTACACAGGTCAAACGACACAAGAATTTGGAAAATCGCTTTGGCAAAGTTGTTTCCTATATCATTGGCAACATCGGAGATTTTTTTCACATTTAAATTCGAAAGTTGACTTTTTTCGAATTCTGCACTGTTCCGATCTAGATGTCAGATCTAGAAATTTGTCTTTTTTACACAGGCCAAACGACATAAGAATTTGGAAAATCGCTTTGGCAAAGTTGTTTCCTATATCATTAGCAACACCTGGAAATTTTTTCACATTTTCGAATTTTTCAAACTTGAAATTCGAATTTGCACCGTTCGAATCTTAGATTCGAAATTAACCCCCTTAACTAGCACAGTAAGTGACACGGCCGTTTAACCACAATGGGTGGGTCGTGGCTATTTTGCTGCTCTCACGCGTCGTACCCTAGCTATTATCTCCAACTATGTCGCATCACAGCCAATTCCCTGAAAAAACGTAGTATCTGAGCTATTCGCCCATTTTACTAACAGCATCTTTGTTGAATTCCTTGTTTCAAACTTGTTTCTAATCTTTGCTTAATTCTGGCCGTTTTTGTTTTCTCACTTTCATGCTTGTTGATCTCGTGTATTGGCCAAGTTCACGAGTTTAAATTTCTGTGCGTGATATCTTCGCAAAGGTGTGATCCTCATAACGGACAAGCTTATTAAGTGTAACTGACATGGAAGTACAAATTTTGTTTTTCCCTTGACAATGATGAAGAAAATACACATATTTTTTCAGTATAAGTTTGTCAGTTCTATACGGTCAGCCATAAAATATGCGTCTAACTTGTATCCACCATGTAGTATAGCTAATATTTTTGGTAATTGGCTATATGGTAATGATCAAAAGCTTAGAGTATTTCTTAGGGTTGGACGCTTGGCATAATATGATCGTTGTGACTATGTAGAAATGACAAGATTGTCCGTTATGTAATGCATTTTGTATTATCGTGATACATTGAGTAATAAAACGCTCTTCATAAAAAATTCTACTCTATGATTGCTCTCGTCTGACGCGTTGCAATTAGTTGGTTGATGTTTGACGTTGTCGGCCATCGCGAGTGTAATACGAGCCCCCATCTGTGTTAAAAAAAAATTACACATTTTCAGACAAAAGGTATATTTCATGAAATATCCAGTAAAATTGATTATGATTATCGTACGAGCGCCCAGACCTAGAAGGGAAATTTTCTAAAAAATGTGCTTAGGTCTCACTTCTAGGATGACAAGGGTGGCACCGGTGCCCCGACGTCCAGCCCCTCCCCGTCTCCCCATCTCCTCCCCCCCAACGCCGCTGGTGGCCACCAGGCAAAACCTGCTTGGAGCCGGAGGCGGCGGGCCTGCTCTCCACGTTGGTGGGTCGTCCATTCGTGAGGATGGGTATCTCTAGGCGACAATTAAGCATCAGGCGGGCGTTAGCGTTGGATGTGTTGTTGGCGAGCTCTTGCGGTGGCTTGGGGACAAGAGCTAGTTGGATCTAGCCGAGTGCGGCAATGACAGTTCGTTGGCAGTTCCATTAATTGGTGTTTACCCGTGGTTTCTCTTGTTCACCGGCAGTGGGGCTCACAGTGAACGCGGCGGCACGTCAAGTGCGGCATACATATCATCCCGATAGTGCCACTCCTAGGAAGGGGCGATACTACCTAACACGAGAATGGTACAACCATAACTTGTAGGAGATAGTAGGCTATTGGGAGGGAGCGGTACTACCAGTGATACCACCGGTACTACCGGAGCTGGGAACATCTGTGAGATCAGATTGAAAGAGGGTGATCTCCTCGAACATTCAGAAGGCTTTGGGGGTGAAATTTTGGTTTGTGTACGTGAAGTTGAATCCACACTAACCTTCCGAAGTAGACCTCTTTTGATAGTACGTGAAGTTTGAAACGCAGTGAATTATTTCACTAGCTTTCATAAGCTTTTTCAAAGTTGCACCAAGTTTCAAAAGTTGGATTTTAAATATTGTCAAATTATATTCAATATCAATATTTTATGTTTTTTTCAATAGGAACCCAAATATTCATACGGTTTACAAATTGGATTTCTTATTCAAAATCTACGGAAGTTTCAGATCCCTAAAGTGTGCGAGAGAGAAAAGGTAACCGAGAGTGTGGGAGGAGAGAGAAGTTGGTGGGTCCAGGAATTTAAGAGTGTGTACTCAAAATTTTAAGGCGTGAAAAAAATTGACAGTCTAAAGCCTAGTTTTATTCTATGTATAATTGATTTTAGCATCGTATACTTCCAACCGTAAAATGTATGAAAGATATGACACAATTTGACGATAGTGTGTTAAAGCATTAGAAACGGATCATAACTTGAAATTGTTTAACTTAAATAATTACCAATTATTCAACATATGAAAGAAGAAGCATCTGAAATACATAGAGAAAGAAACTAGCAAAATGATAGGAAAGCTTAGAAATTATAAGAAAACTCTCCGATCTTTCAAGCCTTGAAAACTAGTGAGGATGCTTCAACGCTTCAAGCCCAGCCGTGGATGTCCTAGTCGACAGGTCGAGGAGCGGGAAGCAGGGAGTTAGAAACAAGGAGAATCGACGAGGTTTGGAGAACCGCAACTGACCACGCTATCGATGTGGTGGACATACGATTGAGTCGAGGACGAGTACGGCCTGCTGCTTAAGCGCCGAATTTCACCACCGGGTTTCGTCGTTCCCGAAGGGCCCACCAAGAGTAAGTGAAGCGATTAGGCTATCCCGTCGGGAAGAGAGGAGGACAGCCTCATTGAAGGGTAGTTTAGGGAGTGTTTTTTTTTATTTTGGGTAGTGAAAATGTGTAGTATTTTTTTAAGTGAGTGATCCCAGTGGGTAGCTGAAAGGTTTCTTTTGGTAAGCTGAGTGTGTCATCACATTCTTCTCGAGGTGGATTCTGATTATATCCCCACCCACATTTAAGCATTGGCTAGGTTGGATTTTTCTTATTTGTTTTATCTGGTTTCTTGGTCAACAACGCTAGCCGGATGGTTTAGTAATTTAAGTAGGATTGCACGTCAAGAACATGAGCTTGCTATTCTGAAAACAAATATGAAGAACGCTGGCCTCTCTCTGTTATTAACTCTTCCGCTCCTGAAATCTACCCTTTGGTTAAGCTGTCCTCCTCTCTTCACAAGATAGCCTAATCGTCTATAACACTTCCCTCTAGAAACTTGGATGCTCCATCACGCCTGATTCAGTTCAGAACAACCGACCTAATCGTGAGGAGCCGGAGCTACACAAACGGACAAACGTTATTTGTGGTGTTACCTTAGGAACATGGGGCTCCTATTTGCCGCTCTTTAGCAGCAATATAGGGTACCCGAAAGAGAGCGGGAGAGGCCGTGCGATAGAGCTAACTGGGCCTACTAATAGTTGGGCCATGAGGATGGATGTGGATGTGGGCTGAATACGCTGTGTCCAGTCTATTTTTCTATTTTTTTGATATATAACTAGCACAGGGGCCCTCGCAAATGCGAGGGCATCACTTGTAGTTTGTTGAAACTTTCGCTTATATAATTTGGTGTTATGCAGATATTTCTTTCTCATTTTTACCTTATTTGTTGTAAAATACGCACCATTCTGACATGAATGCTATCTTGAAGGCGTGAACTTTACATTTTATTGTGTCCATGGGTATATTCCAAATAAATGAGATGGAAGAGTCACTACTTGTAGTTTGTTGAAAGTTTCAGTTTTGTAATTCAGTGTTACGAAGATATTCCTTTCTCATGTTTATTATGTGAATGGTTGTGCTGCAAATATGAGATAAAGGAGACATGAAATGTTTTGTAAAAAAATGTTATTACATTAACACGTTTCTATGATATCTTATTTATACAGTCAGAGGTGAGTTTTCAAGGACAACAACCAAACTAATTTGTGCATGCTCGGTTGATGAATTTTGTCCTCTGTTTTAACATTAACCAACTCTTACTAAAAACATCTTTGAATTTATTTGATGGAAAAGAGTTACAGTAGTTTCAGAATAAAAGAAATTATGTTGGTAGCATGTTGCACGTAATATGGTCCTAGTATTAAAGTAAATATAATGTAACAAAAAAATATGAACACACGTAAATTTTGTACTGATAATATGTTTTGGTACTTATTTCATATTAATCTATGGGTGCGTATATCAAATCAAAGTGAACCAATCATTGTTATTGATCTTGTTTTTTTAATGAAATTAATAGCATGGTTCCTTCTCTCTTTATCATCTGGTCTAGCTATTTTATGTAAACCACTTTATGTCATATTCTCTATTTTCTTTATGATGTCTTACTAATGGGTTATGCTTGGGTATGACTTGCCAAGGCATGTTTGGTATGGTGCACGCTCAACCCTACCTTTACCCATTATGGTGGGTGAGACTTGCGATCAAAAGAAATATGGAGAAGACAATCAAATCCTATATAACATAAAGTGTGCTAAAAGGGTCTTAATTTGGACACAAAAGACATCCATTTATTTTTCTGTACACTATCTTTATTTTTTTTAACTCTATGTATTTTGTCTACACACTTGCTCGCACTGGTTTACTTAAACACCCAAACTGACATTGTTGTTGACCCAATAGTGAGATTTTTTTCTCAAAGCAACCAAATTATTGGCGGAGACCCAGCTAGTTAGATTGATTCTTGGAAGCACATCGATGCCACAGTCGTCGGTCCCTGGCAGAGACAAAGAAGTGGAATCCATTTTTAGATGTCTAATCATGTTATTAGATTGCCCTATAGGTATAATAACCCTATGATATCCACACTAATTTGACTTTTGAGGTCCGGTAAACAAATAAAAAATTCATGGAACACAGTATATCGAGATTGTTTTCGCAGAAATAGGACTGAAATCTTTAATTATAACAAAATTGGATGTGTGAGACCACATGAATGTACAAACATTATGATATTACCCTCGTAGAAAAAAACTTACCCTCTTCACAAACTTACTTCCAATGGAAAAATTGCTAAAAACAAATATGTCATCTGCCTCAAAATAGATGACATTTAGATTTTGAAGTTCAATTATATGCATAAAAATAGCTGGGATATTTTTGTAAAGTATTTTTTTATGACGGATCTAATGCATCTTTTTATCGAACAAATGATAATTCAAAATAATTTGTTATGAATTATTTTGGATTCAAAGTGTCTATAAGTAAAGATCTTTATGCAACATTCAATCAAACTATTTCTTACACATGGCCGGCGAAATGGATGGCTTGTACGAAATTAGCTAGTGATTATTCAATCTCTCCTTCCTATATTTCCACAGTTCAAAACCCTACATATAGGAAAACACTATATCCAAACAATAAGAATTGGTCTATGCTAAAAAAAATAGCAAAGACTTGCTCAAACCAGAGACAGCGAGACGAAGTCACAAACCGTTTTTCTTTTGGCCATCTCTCATGCTGATAGTGCGGCCGGCTGTCGGACGGTCGTTAGGTGGTGTACCCGTGCGGTCTACCTGGTCTGTGGAGTACCGGTTTGGCCGCTCCTTTCTCACCACTAAATACACAATTGATCTGGACTCTTATTTGGAACATGGTGGCTGGCGGGAAGCGTCGAGTATTGACACGCGAGAAACGAAAGAATCCGATTCTTTCTGATCGTGTGTGCGCTCAGTATGCTGATCCTTGGTATCTGGTTGTACGTTTTCTCAAAACATGGTCGTACATGTATGCATGTGCGAGCTAAAATCTAGTTGCTGGCCTGGCTAAATGGCTATTATCCCAAACCCATGTATGGGCGTGACTGATTCTAAAAATATATGTGTGTGTAACATGCTGAAAAAATTATGTTCGTAACGTGCTGGAACTGCTTGTTGAATTTTGATATCTTAATTATGGTATTTATATCTTCGTAACATGTCGGGAACTGCTTGTTGATTACTGATTGCTTAATGAGGGTAGCCCATGTCCGACACTTATCTTTTAAACATTAGTTGTGTCAAACAGGTTACGTGACTACTACCTTAAATCTTAACCATAAAATATAAATTTTATTTCAACTATCACGATAATTTTGATGATGTGACTCAACGTGGCGGCTCTATTAAGGAACCTGTGTACTGAGTCCTCAAACTTATTTGTTCATGTGTAACATCCCAGTTTTCTTTACTTTTCAAAAATTTACAAAAAAATCACCGAGAAAATTATTGTGTTATATGAATAAGCTTAATATGATTTTTTCTAAAATTTCGGATTTAATTTAAATTAAATAAGACTTGAATTGAAATACTTGGTTTTAAATTTTAGGGGGAAGTCCCCGCTCAAAATGTTCCTTTATATTTTTTCCACGAAGAAAATAATTTTCCAAAAGTCAATTCAACGCATTTCTAAATAGAAAATAATTTCTTTAATTCCTGAACGGATGGGCCAAAATTTTCAAGCCCATCTTCTTTTTCTCCTTTTCTTTCTTTTCTTACTTTTTTCCCTCCATCTTTTTTCCCACAATCCGCAGGGGCCGGCCCATCAAGGCAGCAGCAACGCTACGATTTGTCGATTCGATTCCATCGATCGAATCGTGTAAAAAAAAATCAGGAAACATGTTAGGTGGTACGTGTCCAAAGTTTTTCCAAAAAAAAAATGATACGTGATGAAAATAAGTTATTTGCACCTGATTATTGTTGTACATAAACTGGTTCATCTTTTAATCTTAACCGTCACAGCCAAAATCAACGGATAATATATTTATAGCGTATGTGGATTAACGTGGTGTCTCGAAAAACTCCCTCATTTTGCTTTTAGTATATAATAGATACTGATTGTATACTCTTTTTTGCAATGAACTGATTTTATACTCTGTACATCTAGTTTTTGTTCAAACTTTTTGGGTATCCATTTGAATACCTTGAATTTAAGTGGGCCCGCCCCAACATACATCCGCTGTACTAGCAAGAAGGAACATTTTAATTTCACATAACTAAGCATCGATCGGCATTGTGGCTATACGTTGGCATTGGCACATGCAGGGAGAGCCAGTACGTGTCTCCGTCAGGTCTCCTCGAAGTCCCTGAGTTTCCAGTGTCCATCGGGACCCTTGGCCATGCACTTGTTGCTAACCACGCGCCAGTTGGGCGGCACCGGGTACTCGTCCTTCAACGCATCGGCGCCCTTGTTAACCAGCGCGACGTCGCGGTCCACCGCCAGCCTGAACCCGCCGCCGGCGCCCTGGTACCCGGCGACGCCGTGGAGGTAGCACTCGAGGTTGTGCCGCGTCTGCACGGTGCCCGGCTGCTTCAGGTACGGCGACCGGCCCGTGTCGATGGGCACCGCCGCGGTGGCCGAGTCCACGTACCCGATCGGCGGGTACAGCGGCACCACGTCGCCGAAGTTCTTCACGTGGAGCGCGCGGAGGTCCGGGAACGACGCGAAGGCCGACTTGAACTTGTCGTCGCCGACGTGCGGGCTCGCGAACAGCATCGCCGTCACCGGGCACGGGGCTGGACTGAGAAGGAGGAGGAGGTGGGCGGCACGTTGATGCGGTGGGCGACGATGTCGACGGCGTTGAGGGTGGCGAGGGAGCCGCCGAGGCTGTGGCCGGTGACGGTGATGCTCGTCTCCTCGTCCTTGTGGAGCTCCATTAGCCTCCGGACCTCCTCGATAACCTGCATCTTGCATGTCATGTCATGCGTGCACGCTTAATCGACAAGTTAAGTAGGACTATTTGGTAGATGTCCTAACGGATTATAGATATACTAGCAGAGTGCCCGTGCGTTGCCACGGTCGATTAATTTTTTTCCTCGCATACACATGCAAACATAATGTACGTGAAATGCATCTAAAAATATAATGACTCAACTTCGCTTGAAATTCATTTCGATAAAAGCCATAATTTTATGCATATAATGGAAGTAGCCAAATATATTTTATCTTATTAACTAAGATTTACTCTGTCGCGCTTTTAAGGTATTATGGTAAAACATTAGGATGTTGTATATACATTCAGCGTTGCAACGGTTTTGATATGACATAAGCCATATACAGCCATAAGTGAATACTGAATACAATAGTCAATGTATTATTATCATTCAGAAAAAAATCATTCTATGAAGTAAACATCCAATCATATCCTATGAACATATATATATTCCTTGTACATAATCTGGAAGCAAATAAATGACAGAGTTAGCCCAATTTTGTGGATCCTGCTCCAACAGACCAACACCCATGAACATGAAATCGAGAAGCAAATATCCAATATCAAATGTAGAATCAAATATCTCTACCTTCATTTTCACCTGTATGTCCTCCATGACCACTCAAGTAATCTCTTTCAGTTTTTTTGTTTGCCTACACTGAATTATGTGATGCGTTCAAATTAGTTCAGTTCCACCATCAATATTGCTTGTTTTCAGTTGTATCTTCAGAGTTCAGTGACCAACAAAATGAATTGATTTATGGCTACATGTACGGTGCACCTGCTACTCCACTCTCGTAGCTTTGTGCAAGATTGAGATAAAGATGAAGAGTGCTTTCCCCGGCTGCACATGGTCGCCCCCCACCTGTGTCGATTCATCAGCCCTGTGCTTTCTGACACCTGCCAAAAATCCTTCCCAAAGAATGGATCGGGCTCCTCCGGAGACTGCGACGGCGGATCCATGCGGCCTCCGGCCTCCCATGCTAATTTTTCCACATAATCTCCGTCTCACTCGAGGAGGGCAAGTACCATGGACGATGCGCTTCAGCTCCTTCGTACTGGCGTCGCGAGCAGGCCACTGTGCGCCTCCGTGGCCGTCGGTTTCGGCGCCTCCGCGCGCTCACATAGGCGTGGCCGCGTGGGTCTGGGCTCCTGCGTGTTGTACGCTGGGCGGACAGCCCTCGTCACGAGCGTAGGTATGAGCCGCCTCTGGGTTGGAGTTGGAGTTTGAGTTGGTATCGGATGACTCGATCGATGCCGCACGTACGACGTACCACCAGACGTACCACCAAACGGACGAAGGAAGAAACACTACTCGTATTATAGTAAAGATATATAGTAGTTGAATTAAATCAAGTTAGATTGAAGCACACGTAACTTTCATGTGTCGATCATGATCCAACAAAGTTTGACGTCGGGAGATGGGATGCTGGAAGAAACCAACGACACGCTGCCTGCCGGACCGAGCTTGTCCACTGTGGGGCCCGGCTCGGGTCGAACTTGGCATCATTACAAACGATCGATCACTTCTAAATATGTTTGCATTTCACCGAAATCCATCTCTTCTATACCTAGCAAACCTACCTTTGAACTTTCCATGTGTTAATATAGCTGCGTACCTATATTTCTAACTGTCATCAATACCAAAACTTTAGTTTCTCAAGGGAAAAAAGGAATACTAAAACACTCACAAATGGAAAATGCAGAACACCTGGACCCCCCCTCGTTCCCCACCTCTACAGTGAACAGGGCGATTTTTTGGGCGAAACCCGTGCGCTCGAGCTCGCCGCCGGCGATCCGCCCGATCCCTCGCCCTCCGCGGCCGCTCCGGCGGCGGGAGGACGGGGAATCGACGGATCATGGCATGTACATAGCTTATGTGTGCGTGGGTGGCTTGCCGGCGGCGCGTTGGAGGTGGAGGCGCGGTCGGAGAAGCTTTTGGAGACGGTGGTCCTCTCCTCTGTCCTCGGTTCTCCGGCGGAGGCTCTGGGTAGATCCGCTGTCTCTGGCGTGTCTGCTGCTCTTCGGAGCCGCGGAGCGCCTCCCCTCGAGCCGGCGTCCGTGGTGGCGGTCGTGGCTCTGGTTCTTGGGGCCCTTCTGCCCTCACCGGCGTGCGAGGCGGTGCTTTTGCTTAAAACCGCTGGGAGGCTGCAGGTGCGGTGCTCTCCTTCCTCGGCGTTCATGGTGGGCTTTGCGGAAGATGGGTGGAGCTGCCTTCTTCGTCTTCGGCGTGAGGCGGCGATGGTGGTCTGGCGGCGGCTCAGCTCCGATGTTCTTTCAGCGTCTAGATTCTGGTGCTTGCGTCGGATGGATTCTGCGGCTCTTCAACAAGGTTGGCTGAGCTTCTTCCTTCGGTGCGTGGTGTGCGTGGTGGTGCCGTGGTCGCCGTGTGTGGAGTGGCCTGTGCTTGTGTTCGTGCGTGTGTGTTCTTCTTCTGCTTGATCTTGTACACGACTCCCTTTCAAAAAAAAAGGAAAATGCTAATGGATCAACCTGGTAGATGTACTCACTCCGTTCTAAAATACTTGACATAGGTTTGTCTAAATACAAATATATTTAGACATGTTTTAGTGTGTTGATGCATCCATGTTTAGACAAAATTGTGTCGGAATGGAGGGGGTATGTGTTAAGCTTTCAGTTTTCTTGGAAAGTTGAACTATCCAAAAGTTACCAAATTTATACAAAAATATACTAATATTTATGAAACCAAATAAGTATGTGATGAAATTATATTTCATCATGAATGAACTGATACTAATTTTATCGCATAAATTGTTGGTGCTTTTATGTCTAAGCATGCTCAAACTTAACAAAGTTTAATTTTAAAGAAAACTTGAATACACTCTTTGCGGGGAGGAGGGGGTATGTTGTAGCTGGAAAATAAATAAATTACAGGAGAGTAGCTAGCACTTGACTGCTAGAAATTAATACGGCGGTGATGAAGATCAAAAGGCCTAGTACATTTGAAATTAGATTTTTATACCACGATAAGAATTATTAAACGGACGCAGTAGGTATTTTTTTTACGCAAATTCACGTTCAACGAATTTCTTTGTCATACACTCATAATGCATGATGCATGTGCATGCTCTTGGCTCGTGTGTTCCGGTAATCATGCATAAAAGAATGAGCAAAGGAGGGAGTAACGTTCACCTGATCCCTGGCGCTGGCCTGGTTGTACATTGAGTCCTCGTCGCTGGACCTGTACACCGTCAGGAACCCGTGGTGCACCACGGCTCCCCCGTTGCCCTCCGCCGCGGGGCCCAGCACCGGCGCGGCGGACGTGGGCGTGAAGTCGAGGTCGTTGACCCACTCGAGGCTCTCGACGGTGCCGCGCCAGGCGACGACGCGATGTCGCGGCGGCCGAGCGCCGCCACGCCCTCATCCGTGGCCACGGCCACGTAGCCCATCCAGTTGGACTCCCGGCACCATGGCTCCTCCCGCAGCGCCGGCGACGGAAGCACGAAGAAGGCGTCCGGCAGGGACGACGACTTCGAGGAGCGGAGGAGCGGCGGCTGCGTGAGGGGGAGGAGGCCGCAGGTGGCGTAGATGAACTTGGTGACGGAGTAGCGCTCCGGGTGGGAGACGCCGCCGGCGCGGGGGAGCAGGTCGGCGTGGCCGTAGATGCAGGAGCCGGCGTGCGGGGAGCGGCGCTGGGAGTTGAAGCCGTCGTAGGTGGCCTCCGCGAGCTCGCCGTAGGCGATGATGGAGGCGCGCAGGTCCGCGTCCAGCGGGTCCAGGAGGCCCTCCCACGAGCCCGCGCCCTGGAGCTCGCGCCACCGGCTCGCGATGCTCCCCCGCGGCGACGACATCGTCGGCATGGACGCGCCCGGCGGGAGTCTTGCTCGTACGTGTTCGCGATATAGCTATACCTATACCGAGCCTATGATTGGATTTTTTATTTAGAGCAATCACCGGGGAGAGCACAAGGCTCCCACCTGCTATGATTGGATTTTGACTAGTAGGCTGAGCTAGTAGTATTGGCTTGTTTCATTCAGCTTGGGTGTGTATTTATATCGTTGCTCGTCGTCTATCGGCACACGGGTACTCGTCTTGTGGGGTTTGGCACTAGCGAGCGGTGCTATATACTCCCTCCGTTCCAAATTAATTGACTTCCATTTGTCCACATGTGGATGTATCTATACGTGTAACATGTCTAGATACATCCACATGTGGACACATGGAAGTCAATTAATTTGGAACGGAGGGAGTAGGTCTAAGCGTGCGTGGACGTGGCCTCGGTTGACCGATGCCTTTCCACTAGCCACTAGGTTGTCGGCGACGTTCGTCTTCTCCTCTGCAGACGGCCGGTGGCGTGGGGCTGCTGGCTAGGCCTGAATAAAGGTGGTTTTGCCCTGTTGTTCTTCGTTCGCCAAGTCGTCGATCTGCTTCACGCGAGCCTCCTCGATCAATATGCCGACGAGTTCCAGTCTTCCTCTCAGTGATTGCGCTGATTGGCGCATGGTGCCACCGGATATCTAGATTGGAATCGATCCAGTCGTGCGCTACCCTAGATCGGCCATTGATGTATCATGTGGGAGTGGCGCGAAGGTTCACTTTCTTGACGTCCGGCGCTACCCTAAACCTCCCGTCCCATGACATGAAAGTATGCACGATCTGGCGAAATCGGTGCTACAGCATAACGTCAGCTTTTCGTGGATTTTTCAATGGGTGTTTTTCAAATCATGCATACTCAGACGCGACTTGATGTGAACACACGAGCGAGATGTGTTGATGTTTCTGAGCCTCTCTCTTACAAATGTTTATGCAAATGACGAAGATGTTTTCGTGAATTGCTCCAAATATTGGTTTGTCATGTTGCATACACGTTTTGACTTGTTCTGACAAAAGTTGTTGCATCCGATGGGGATTTGGTGCGGCCGTGGGGATTCACTTCATACGTTTTTCGCTGCATTGGTGTTTTAGAAATGCTGCTATACTTTTTTTTAACAAGTTTTACAACACTCTCTTTTCCATAATCAACTTAGATACAAGAAAACCCTGTCGTGTGGACTCGTAGGTTAAACCGAACATCATGCCGCCTAATAATCAAATCACGAACCAAAAAGAAAGCACGTGCGTGCGTGTGCACGTACACTTGCTTACATAACGCTGCCTAGCCGCGATCGATCACCCTGCACGCTGCCCTTTTCATCATTTCGCACTAAAAATCCACCGTTGTCCGTTGCAACGGTATGTCTGACCATGCCGCTTTCTGCTTTCCGGTCCACGCTGGCAGCTCGCCTGTAAAATGCTGCGGCCGACAGGGATTGTCTTGTGACGGTTGGCTGGTCTTGAGCTAATTGCGTGCAAGCCTCAGTTGCTTGCGCCCACCCCTCAGCAGCGTCCGAGCTTCCGAGTTCTGACCATGACACAAAGTCAGATGCACCATGTTCTTGATATGTTGTATGCTACGGATTCGCTGGACGGAAGAGGAAGGAGAAGAGCTCAGCTGGACTTCCTTTGGAAAGAACAGACGGGAAATGTAAAAGAAGAAAAAACAGCAGATATATAAGCTTGGCATGCCGTTTCCAAATTCCGACCACGGAGAATGACAGCCCCTGTCTCGTCGTGTCGTGTGACTCAGTCTCCTGAAAATGCAGTCTGTGGAGCAGCCTGGCTCGCTGTGTCGAGGCGTGTCGTAGGTTAATCTCGGATGAAATTACGTGTCGGCGATGGCCCGTGCGATCCGTCCAACTATCATATCTTATCAGCGGTAGGTTTGAGATGGCACTGATTTTATTTTTATTTTTATTTTTGTCCATGGGGAGTGTTACATATCGCGTTTCGTTTTCGGCGAGTCTATTTCGGGACAGGTGTTGTCCTCTTCGAAACTCCATTTTCCTCTCGTCTCCGGCGATGGGCAGAGCTCCCCTTGCTTTCAGTTAGCCGCTTACCTTCCGTAGCACAAATGGACGGCTCAACGATCTAACCTGCCATTGCCGTCTCCAAGCATAGCTTTCCATTAGCTGGTTATACATTCAGAACGTAAAACGTTTCATTTAAAAAGATTGCGTCCTTCATCCAGTAACCTTGATTGACACAAGAAATTTACTTGATTGGCTAAAACGTGCAACACAAGCCTATGTGTCACCCTTAATCTCAATCAACGTCCTTCCACGGAGTAGTTAGGATCTTGTCATCATAGACAAGAGAAAAGTTTCGGTCGTCTCCAGCCAGTATCTTCAGACCGTGAAGGCATATCTATCTAAGAGCATCTCTAGCAGAGGCTGCAAAATGCGGAACCGCAAAATAGTTTTGAGGGTCGCGGAACGCGTGTTTTTTGGCTCAAAACAACGCCGTGCAGAACAGAAACCGCATACACAAACTGTAAAAAGGAATATTTCAGGAATATTCCTTATCTTTTTTTTTTAAGTAGCAACCTTATCTTCTCCATCGTGTACTGAAACGAGATGAGGCCTGTAGCAGAGCCTGCTCGCCCGACAGCAGCTCGGCCGCCGGCACCGCTGCTCCCCGCGGCCCTCGCGGCCGCCGCCGCCCGCACGGCCGCCTGCACCGCTGCTCCCCACCGCCCTAGCGGCCGCCGCCGGCGCAACTCCCCATGGCCCTCGCGCCGCCTCCACCGCTGCTCCCTGCCGTCCTCGCGGCCGCCGCCGGCGCAGCTCCCCGCGCCCTCGCGGCCGCCTCCACCGATGCTCCCTGCCACCGTCGCGGCCGTCGCCGGCGCAGCTCCCCGTGGCCCTCGCGGCCGCCTCCACGCTGCTCCCCGCGGCCCTCGCCGCCGCCTCAACACCTGCCCAGAGGTTCCGGCGATCTCGGTGTGGCAGAAGTTCGCGGATTCCGGCGAGTTCCGCGGCTGAAGGTCGTCGGCGGGTGCTGAATGTTCAGCCCGCCAACGCCTCGCACGGGATACAGGCCACCTTAAATTCGGCAACGGAAACAGCGAAAATAAAGTTTGGAGGGCGAAATTTACAGGCCCCCTCAAAATCTTTTACGGGTCGGCGCGTTTTAAGGGTTCTACTCTTTGCGTTTTTAAGGTTCTGAAACCGTATCCGGCGGTTATTTTGCGGGTTTGCGCGTTTTGCAGGTTCTGCTAGAGATGCTCTAACGGCTGTCTGTTTCGCTTCATGCTGTGCAAGATCAAGAGAAAGTTCCGGTCGTCTCCAGCTAACGAGAAAGGCGCGATATCCATGTCCCGAATTGGCTATGCATTCATCACGCCCCCGTCCTTGAAGCTCATATCGTATCTATCAATTGCCTTCTCCAATCTCCAACTAACGAGAAACCCCTCGTGTCATCTCACCTCATCAGTATTTGTTGCTTCCACACTTGGGTGGCAGTGGGCACCGATCCTGTGCACCGCCTCGAGCACGCATCATTTCCATAACAAAAACGAGTCACTAAACAGTGCACAACAAACTTCAACAGCTACTGAAGAACAGCAGTGCCTGTCACAGCAGTACCTCAATAGCAGGTTCAACACGCAAAACGACACGCGGCCCTGGGCTGTAGAACATCAAGATTTCAGGTTCACCGGAATGTCCGCCGAGGTCCATAAGCCACTAGTCTCACTTTTCTGGTGTTACAGGTACAGTTCAGTATGGCAATAAGCCACGCCATTTTATTGTGGAGCACGACGCCTCAATTACCCAGCAGAATGGGGGCAGTAAAAGGAGTCGAACCAAAAATTCATCAGATCCCACCGAGCTCATTGTGCGGATTGTTAGAAACTGAGCAGGCTGACTAGCTCTCCTGCGCGAACTTGATACCCTTCTCGATGGAGGACATCAGCTCCCCCTTGAGGCTCTCCAGCCCCTCCTTCTCGAAGGCGGACAGCTCACCCAGCCCAATCACTTCCTCCACTCCGTTCTTGCCGAGCCTCACCTGCAATAACAAAGGAACTAGTCTTCAGACCACCAAGTCCATCTTCTCATGGAAATTAACAAGTTGTACGCTACAATTGATAATAAGCACAGTCCCATTTTAAAGCATGCCGAGGCTTAATATATACCGTTGGATGATACATTTTATAAAAAAATAGGGGAGAGCCCCCAGCTCCATTCATCATAAAGCCAAACATGTTCAAGTAATCAAGTGTAGCTCATGAGTGCATAAGAATGTACGCATCAGGAAGATAATCTACAAGAATCGCCACTTTTACAAATCAACCAAAAGAACCTACGAATCACAGAAACATCTTGCAAGGCCTGTCACCAGAGTACCAGACCACCCAAAGTAGCTCAGGAGCTACCTACACTTTAGATACTTGCTTCCAGTATCAAAAAGATGACGGAGATTATAATGCTTAAGCACGCAACCAAATTTCATGCAGGAATCAAAACGTTACGCTGTTTAAGCGCTTGGCATGAAAAACGAAAAATGTGAGGATAATCAAGATTTACTCTGACAAATAAATGAATAATATGGTGGCACATAATTACATTATACAGTGAGAACAGGAAATCACCTTGGAGGCAAAGAATGGAAGCTCTGTTACAGTTGATTGCACAAACGAGCACTCTACAATGTCAGGAACTCCATTGAGCCCCTTCAAGCATGCATCTCCAAAAACTGCACCAGCATATCTGGAAAATCATAAGATTAAATATATCAGCAAAGCCAAATAAAACAAAAGACTCAGATCTAAAATCAGCATACTATCTGACAAGTATTAATATAAAACAAGTGTTTACTTAGAGTTCAGCTAATCTACCCAGATCAAAGTGGCCAAATTTCTTTCAGATGGTAATTTCCAAATGAGTACAATGTGCCTGATATAACTGAATTGTGCATGCATTTCACATGACATCGAGAACAGAAAATAGTGATATGAGAATTCCTCCTACAGTTACTAAGTAGGTCAGTACTGAGAACAAATTCAGGAATCCAGGGTGTAATTTACGACCGGATGTTTTAGTTTCACAGGTACAGTGAACGTGTTACTGCTGATAACTGAATGCAAAACAGCTTCACATATATGTCCTTATTTGGAGGTAAAGCACTGATGTGGGCACGCAATATATGGACACAGGAAAAACTACACTACACTAGTCAGTCAGTGTAAAAAGGTTGTACAACTGAATTTGGTCATATGTTTGCGATTGGCCAGGACACCCTACTGATTGGCTGGTCAGAGTATATAAAATTTTATGCTACTTTGATATTATATAAAAAATAGTAAACACAGGAATTACATCATGTTAGTTTCAAGAGCACAACTAGTAGGTAATGGATATGCTCCGGAACATTTATATCTTTGTTCACAGACTTACGCCATCGACAATGTTGCTGAGCCCTTTCCAGCCTTTGCTTCAACAACTTCCGTCCCACCGTCTTGTGTCCTCTTGGTGAGGGCCTTAAGGTCCTCATGGACAATGCATTACTTGAAGGAGTAGCCTATATCAAATATACAAAGATGGAGCTGTTAGCTTGAGAGGTGGGCGGCACAGCACACAGTAGAGACAGCATACAATGATACAATTAATTCAGCATTAGTAGCCACATAGCGTTTCAGTTATTGACAGATGAAAGATTACTACACTAGATTGAGATGCTTATGACTCGTATCCAAAAACTGCATTCTCTTCACTAAATCTACTTGCATGTTTTTCCAGGAGGATTCCGAATACTTTCCAACCTATCATATATAGTTCCATTATCACTAAGTACTTAGACTTCTTTAGTTTTGAAGATAAATTTGGGTTGTGAACTTGTGACTGAAGGAAATGGAACAAGAAAAAGTCAAACACTAATATTCCACCTGTGAGAACAATGGCAGGATAGTAATACCAGCATGGCCACCAACAACAGGAACATTAACCCCTGCAAAAGATCACAGCAGCCATTCAGAATGAATGGACAGAGACTCCAACAATAAGATCTCAAAGCTCTCCATAAGTGAGTAAAATATCATCTTCATACCAGTGACTGGGACGTTTGCCTTTCCAGCGTAGAATGTTTTAGCACGAACAACATCAAGAGTGGTGACACCAAACAGCTTCTTCTCATCAAAAGTACCAGCCTTCTTGAACACCTCAGCTGCAATCGGGACAGTCGAATTGACAGGTTGCTGATCATATTGACGAGAGCCTGAACATATAAACGATAAGCTCACCATGAGATTGATACATATATTAAATCAAATTATTTCATAAATGACAATTGAAATCTTGGGAGCAATAACAAGGAAGAAGCTCAAAGTGCAAGCCAAGGTCTGAAGCAAGTGTGCCTACTAGAAACAGCAAACAAGATTGCCACAGGAAAGTTACACCTGGCTTGGCAGCAGTAATTCGATTATTGGGGGCAAACCATTGTTCTAGACTTTTACTACTACCAAAACGATCATATGCAACAATGTGACAGCAGTTCCCCAGAACATATATGAACAATGTTAAGCTCAAATTGCAAAACAAGGTCTGAGGGCTGAGGCAAGCGTGCCTCCTAGATACAGTATGCAAGATTTGGGCAGGAAAGTAACACCTGGCAGCTCGGTTTATTTGGGGAAATCGGTAGTTCTAGACTACTACTCCCTCCGTATCAAAATACAAGACTTTGTACCTAGGGGAAAGTAGGTAGAAAGTCTTAAACCTTGCACTAAAACATGTCTAGATACATGTGTGTGGAAAGTAGGTAGAAAGTCTTATATTTTGATACGGAAGGAATAGAACACATTTATCCTATGTTGCTATGCAAGTATGTAGCTGGCAGCTCGTTTATTTGGGCAAGGACGTGCAATTCGAAGCAGCCAAGAGGCGGTTTACCACATTCGGTAACCAAATCTATGTACCACCTGATCTGGTAGTGGCAGTTTGGTCCATTCGGGACAAATGCTCTAGAATTCTAGTAGTAGCTATCAATCCTACTTTACTGAGTGAGTGCCACTGCCTCAGACCATATATGAACGCTAGACATGCAATTCCAAGCATCCGAGAGCAAAATTGACATGTTCGGCAACCAAATCTACGTTGCCTCCACGGCAGATCTGGAGTGGCCGAGTGTGAGGAGACAGGCTTGCTTACGTTGGGGCAGTGCTTGGCGATGGCGGTGCAGAGTCCCTTGACAATGCCGGCGTTGATCTTGAAGAGGTCGTCCCTGGTCATGCCGGGCTTCCTGGGCACGCCCGCCGGGATGATGACCACGTCGGCGCCCTCCAGCGCCTCCGCGAGCTGGTCGTCCCCCATGAACCCCTTCACCTGCAGGCAGAATCTCGAGAACATCAGAGACTAGCACAGACAGATCTAGCCGGCGAGGGGTGGGGCACGGACGGACGGACGGACGCACCAGAGCGGGGGTGTTGATGTGGGAGACGTCGGCGGCGACGCCGGGGGTGGCGGCGATATCGTAGAGAGAGAGGGAGGAGACGAGCGGGTTGAGCTTCATGAGAAGCGCGAGAGGCTGGCCGATCCCGCCGGCCGCGCCGAGGATGGCCACCTTCCGCTCCGGCTGCGCGGCGGACGAGTAGTCGCGGCGGCGGAGGTGCTGCGACGCGGTCCTCAGCAGCGACGGTCTCATCTCGTCCTCGGATTTGGCTCGAACGCAGGTGGGCGTGTGTTGTGCTGAGGAAGTGTACTGTGGCTGGGGGAGTGGAGGCGGCGGCTTTAAGGGCATCTCCAGCCAGTGGACTGTCTCCAGCCGTCCCCCGCGCCCCCCAGGAGGCCAGTCGCATCCCTAGAAGTCGATTTAGTGTCGGTTTCCGCCGTTTTAATCGCCGTTTCGCGCCGGCGAACCCAGCCCAAACCCAGCGCGTTGGGTTTCGCTTGGGGGGCAAAAGGCGTCCGCGGGCCAGCCTTGTCGGTGAGGGAAGGCGATTTCCCTCCATAATTTGCCCTCTTCCCTCCATATTTTTGATCTTTCCCTCCATTTCTTCCCCACATATACCCCTCACCCCGCCCCGTTCCCGCCATTTCCTCATCTGGCCGCCATGGCTCCCGCCCGATTTACAGGACCCCGCGTCGTCGCCGTCGCCGTCCCCGCGTCCTCCGCCACCTCCATGATCTGCAAGAAGCCGCGGAAGCCGAGAGCGCCGAAGGAGAAGCCGCCGGGTATGAGCAACGCCAAGTTGGTCGCCGAGAAAGCGCGTCTGGAGACGGAGAACCTCCAGCGACGGACGAGGGAGAAGGCGCAGCGGCAGAGGAAGCTGGCCGCGCACCTGGCGGAGGCCGAGGCTCAGGCCGTCGGCGAGGAAGAAGAAGAGGAAGAGGAGCTGGATGAGCCGCCAACTCCGGCTGCGTCTGCGGCGCCGCCGGTCAAGCGGAGGGGCGGCTTGTCTCCTCATCCTCATCCGTTCGCCGGATGGAGCCAAACCGCAGTCGCCTCGCCATCGCCGTCGTCGCGCTGGAACGCGTCCCCGCACTACTCCCTGGGTACGCCGACGCCGACCCCCATGGTGGTTTCAACCCCAACCTCACCTTCCCCCACCATCCGCCGATGATGTACGTCGGCTCACCGGGATACGCCTCCTCGCCGACGCTCCGCCGTGCCCTCCCCTTCGCCGGCCAGTCCTTGTTGGGCGGGATGCCCCAAGACCTCATGGACGAGATCATCACCACCGGCTCGATGGCGACAGCGGCGTGCCCGGGCTTCCTCTCGCAAGGCGGGGAGTTTTTCTCGCGGGGCGGCGGGGATTACGGCCAAGGTGCGTCTGGCGCCGGTGTCGGCACGGAGGATGCGGATGCGGAAGAAGGAGACGAGACGGCGCCTGCAGCGGAGGGAGCCCGAGGTGAGGATGGCGACACGGGCGGCCGCCGCCCCAGGAAGGGAACCAAGGTGACGCCGAAGCCGCCCGTCGAGCCTCGCATCAAGTGGACGAGCAGGGAGGATATCCTCCTCGCCGAAGCATGGAAGACGGTCAGCCTCGACCCGATCGTTGGCGCCAACCAGGCCCTGGACAACTACTGGAAGCGGGTGAAGACGGCGTACGACGAGCGCCGGATGATCGACCCCGACTTCGCGTCGTGCGTCACAGAGCGCGGCCAGAAGGCCATGGCCAACCATTGGGCGAACATCCAGGCCCAATGCAACAAGTGGCACGGCATCCAGCAGGAGGTCACGCACAGGCCGCATAGCGGCGCGAACCGCGAGATGGAGGTGAGAATTCCGCCGTGATTGCTTTCTTTGCTTCGCCATGTAGCTCATTGCTGCCGGTCTCGTCGCCATGTAGCTCGTCCGGATGCTCGAGGCGTTCAAGGAGGACGAGAAGACCGACTTCAAGTATCTCCACGTTTTCGTCGTCATCGAGGGGTGCGAGAAGTGGGCGGAAACACGCCGTGGGATCGGCAAGGACAAGGAGTACGTCCCGGACGCGGCGGCTGCTGGTGCGTCTGATGGCCGTCCACCGATGGGCCACAAGAAAGCCAAGGCGGCGAGGGACGGCGCGCCGGCAGCGGCAAAGCTCGAGGCGTCCATCCAGACCTGCATCGCCGACGCCCAGACCCATGCCGCCAAGAGGGAGGACACTGCCAACAAGAGGTGGGCGGCGCTCATGGCTAACTCCCAGGTCAAGATCGACCTCCTCAGGACCGGCACCGTGGCGAAGAAGAGGAACCACGACCTCGCATTCCTCACGGGGGGCGATCCGGCCGCGATGGACCCCGAGGTGAGGACATGGTTCATGGCGCAGCGCCGTCTGATCCTCAGCGACATCGTCCCGGCTCCGGCCCCGACCCCGACGGACACGAGCTACGACACCCCGGCGGACACGACCTGCGACAGTCCGGTGAGCTCGGCCAGTCCAGCCGAGACGCCGCCCGCCCAGCCTACATCCGCTGCGCCGACCGCGCCGATCGACCTGGAGAACGCCGAGACAGCTGCCACGGCCATCGACCTGGAGGCTGCCACGCCCGTCGTCGACCTCGAGGCCACTCCGAGCTCGGCGCCAGCTCCGACCACCACGCCCATCGTCGACGTCGACTCTGACGCCGCGGCGTCGCCGGCCTCTATCTGATCTGTGCATCAGCAGAATGCCGAATGTGGCCGTGATCGCCCGACTGTGGCTTGATCAAGACTATTTGATCGCCCAACTGTGAATTTTTTGTAATGATTGCCCAACTATGGGTGCTGTGATCGCCTAACTCGGGCTATTTTTTGGGGGCGGGAAGAAGAACTTTCGAATTTCTGGGCTATGTGTTTTCCCTGGGCCGCCGAACGGCTGGTGAAATCGCCCCCCCCCCCCCCAGGTTTTGGTGCGGGGCGGCGCTAACCCTAAAAAGCGCCGCTTCAAAAACCTGGGGGGGCGAACGGCTGGAGATGCCCTAAGAGGTGGTGCAGCAAGTGGACGGGATGAAAAGCTGGCGAGAGGCTTCGACGTCTCCGCCGATGATTTTCGTTCACCCAGTGACCCTTGTGTGGTGGTGTTTTTTTTACCAGGCCATGGCCACCAGCGCACTACAGTTGTTTTTTTGCGAGGAAAATACAGATACAAAAACTAGGACTCTTACAGAAAAACCCAGGAAACGAGAGAAATTACAAATAAGCCCTCCTGAGCTCTGGCGTCGTCGTCTTCGAGCTGAACGTTGCGCCGGCGAAGCCCGCCGCAAGACCTCCATGAACTTGGACTGGGAGGCTCCCCTTCGCGACAAGGGAGTCGACGCCCCTCGGTGCCGAAGCACCTCCGCCCACCACGACGAGCAGCAACACCATCCTGGCCTTCCGCATCTGCATCTTCAAGGTCGTCAGTCACCGGATCCGCCACCACGGACTCCGGCAAAGGGGAAGCCCCCCCCCCGAGCACTCCGAGGAGCCGCAGACGGGGACGGAGCAGCAGATCCGCGGCGGAGCTCCTCAGAGCCGCGCCGACAGAGGGGTAGACCGCCGCCACCAAAAGGCTCACCAGCGCCGCCGCTACCAAGCCTCCTGTTGCTCCATTGATCCCTTGGTGAGTAATTTCTTCTATTGAATTACAGTCACCTTAACTATCATTCCCTTTTACCGTTGCCATTCAGCATAACTTTATTTTGAGGGGGACACATAACTTTTCACACCCCGCAAGCGTATTATTGTACGAAATCCTGTCATTTAGCATCTTTATCTTTACCGTTTAGGTGCATCTCCATGGTAACAGGAAAAACACCCAACCCCAGCGCCGCCAGAAGCCACACCACCACGCACACCTAATCTACATACAGGCACGGATCCGGGGATCCCCCATCCTCCCGCCGCCGAAGCGGCCGCCGGAGGGCGAGGGATCCGGCGAATCTCCAGCTGCGAGTTGCTGTGCGCGGTGTCACCTAAAAATCGCCCTTTACTGTAGGTGGGGAAAGGGGTGAGGTCCGAGCTCTACAGCGCACTACAGTTGTTAATGGCGACTAGCACGATGGTCATCGCTGTGCTCTCCCTTCAAGCACGGCGAGGTCGCCATTGCTAAAACTACAACTGCTAGAGGGAGGTCGCGATTGCACTAGTGGGAGATATTGAAAAGTTTCGTTCGTTCTGATTAGATCGACGATCTTTCTTGTTACGAGTGCCCAGAGCAAAAAATAAAGTGCATAAAGAGTAAATTTATAGCTGCTGAGCATCTGGTAAAGCAAACCAGCACGTACAAGGAACGCCCAGAGATTTAGCAGCAATTTTCAGGCAACACCACACTCCACAGGCATGATCTCAAAAGAAGAGACGACTGAGGAGTAAAGTAGCAACACACAACAGCACAGCCCATGGCAAAACAAGCGATAGAGGATAGATATGATCAACAGTAGGCCAACAGGCATAATAATACTGATGAACCATCAACACAGCAATGTGGCCAACAAATCCATGGCAAAACATGTAGATCAATGTCACACACAAGAGTATCTCAACCCAACCGACAAGGCAGGAAAAACATTCCGGCTTGACTCTATCAAGCCTTCTTTAACCTAAAAGTGACAGACTCTTGTACGAAGCACAATCCCCGTCGTCTCAAAGTAAGACTCATGATCCTCTCTCTACTCGATCAGATCGTCATCGTCATCGGGCAGTGGTTGCGCTGCTGCAGCGGCAAGCTCAGCCTCGTGCCTGCAAACATTGCACCAAAAGCAATCAGCAATTCGTTCATTCGTTTCATTTCAAATACACAAACTGAATATGAACGTGATCTACAGAACACAGTGGAATGGCAGAAAACGGCACTTACTGTTGCTGCATGGCCAAGTCGAAGGTCACTTCCGGAGGCTTAAGAGCCACAGCTTCAACAAAGTGAATGTTGGCATCACTATCATCATCAAATACAAACAGAGTTAGTATAAGAGACCTATATGATGAGGCGAACAGGCAAAAGAAACCAACAGGGAGGGAGGACAATTACCCGGCCAACTTCCTTGCAAGGTAAAGGAAGGGCTTCTCAAAGTTGTAGTTGCTCTTTGCAGAGATTTCATAGTACTGCAGGTTCTTCTTCCTGTGGAATGTGACTTGCTTGGCCTTAACCTGCCTGTTCTTCACATCAACCTTGTTACCGCAGAGGACAATGGGGATGTTCTCACACACCCTGCATTGAGAATAACTAACATCAGAACACCGAAGCAAAATTTTATATATAATAAGAAGATTGCAACAGAAGCAAACCTGCACAGGTCCCTGTGCCATGTAGGAACATTCTTGTAAGTCAGCCTTGAAGTGACATCAAACATAATGATCGCACACTGACCATGAATACTGCAAAATTAATATTAAAAGGAACAATCAGTCAAACATATGCAGAACAACGAGCAGTGGAAACAAAGACAAGAAGCTAGCATCTTACAGAACTACGAATAAAGCAAAAGGAACATGCATTCAGTTCGACTTACTAATTAAACTAAGGAGACATCAAACTATTGAGACAGTACAGCTCATTCATATGCAGAAACACTAGCTGAAAATTTAATGTGATGCATATACAGCTCATTCATATGCAGAAACAATTATATTGAGACAATACGACACAATCATATGCAGAAACATTAGCTGTAACTTCAGAATAAGTAACACATAACACTTACTAGTATCCATCCCTAAGGCCACCAAACTTCTCTTGCCCTGCAGTGTCCCAGCAGTAGAAACGAATCTTTCCACAGTTGGTGGTGAAATCCAATGGGTGAACTTCAACACCAATGGTTGCTGCAAGAAGTTAATGCATTCGTTAGCTAGTGTGCATGCCAAAATATAGTAGTCAAAGAGAAACTTAGATCACTGCACACATACGTTCATATTTCTTCTCGAACTCTCCAGTGAGATGCCTCTTCACAAATGTGGTTTTACCTGCAACCAGACAAATCAATTATCAGAACCTGATGTGATTGACTAGAATACTACAGCAGAGCAGACAATATATTTTAAACATTTAGAAATTCACAGTGTAATGGTGATGCATCAAGGAACACACAACATATGAGATACCAAACAAACAGATGTCACTATCTAATTCAGTGTATCCAAGAATAACTTCCTAGTTAAGTGATTCCTCACTTATGCATCAAGTCACTCAAAATGCATAGCTTAACTTAAGCCATTCAAAGTATCTTAAACAATCTATCAGTTAATATATCCAAAACATATTGCATAAAAATGGAACCTTTCATCCTCTTTTATAAATTTTTGAAGCATACCCTTCTATTGAACAGATCAAGCCCCACAAATTCCTACTAGAAGTTCTCTACAATTATTCCTCCATAATCAGCCTTTGTTGTACAGATTTCACGACCTGTTTTGTATTTGTAATTTTGTTACACAGCTTTCTGTTAATTCAATAGAAATTATAATCACACGCTTTTTCATAATAACTCCACGATCCAATCATTTCGCATCAACCGCCACAGTATTTCAACTGTTCAAAATGCGAAGCATCAAAATATAATTCCCCTTTTGAACCTATCACGAATCCTTAGGACGCCTAAATCACTAATATTCACGTTACCGCTACGCAATCAAGGGACCCAATATAGCCTCAGATTTCAAAGCCCGCAGAGAGCCATTAATCATCAGATCTCGTCTAAACTACAACCAAACGGACGAACCGAACAGATCACAGGACTCCTCTGGCGATACAAACGGACTAGACCACGGGGAACTCACCAGTCCCTCCATCGCCGACGATGACGAGCTTGAAGCTGGGGTAATCGACGGTCCCCTGGTTCGGGAGCGCCTGCAACAAAAACGAAAAACAACCCAGATCAGACCCACGCGACGCCGGATCCAAGGCCACCCGCGGCGGAATCAGACGGAAACCATTCGCGCACTCACCATCGGAAGGAGCGCAGGCGGCGACGGCTGTTGGGTGGGAGGAGCGGGGGATGCGGCGGAGCAGCAAAACCCTAGTATTCGAATTGGAATTGGGCGAGCCCGTGGAGGCGGAGGAGGGGGCTTTTATAGCGGAGTGGAATTAATTGTTTTTTTTTCGGGTCCTGGGTTTGTTAGCTTTGGATGGACGCAGGAATCTCGGCCGTCCGATCCTGGTCGGCAGGCGCCGATCGCATCGCGCTAGCTTTCGTCCCACGCGAGGTTTCCGGCCGTCCGATCGGGGTTCGGGGAAGGTGCCGTTGGAAGCGGCCAGGTGGGCCGTCTTTTTTGTTCTGAGGTCCGTTAGTACTTGCGTTAGTACTTGGGCCGTGTGAGAGTATTGTGCTTGCTTACGGCCTATTTGATTGCTTCAACAAATGAGAAATATCCATCCGCCTATTTTTTCGTGTTCTAATCTTCTCCTGTCGTCCCGTTCGACTGTGATAGACGTTTCGAAGCCAAGAGGCGCGAGGAATAAGGAACCAAAGCTTCTTCAACAAATGAACAACCCCACGAATGAAAACAAATCAAGTCTTAAATTTTATATGGCCATCACATTGTAATTTCTCGTACTATGCCTACATCGGTTAGAACTCTCATTTTTTTTCGAAATGAGAGCATAGCCCGAACCACAGAGCTTTTTCATTAAATAAAAAGTCACTTGACGTACACATCCATGCTATGCCAGAAAATTAAGTAGTACTTAGTTTTGAGTTGCTCGCATTAAGTAAGATGACACTAAGTTGGGCATTGGTCGCGCGTAAGAGCAATACATACCCTTCTAATGCATTGGTCCATCTTCATGGTCGAGATTGGCAAGGAGGCGATGAGGAAGGAGAAGTGGCACGAGGCGATTATGGGGACTTTTCCTCTTCAAATCTCCTTCGGCAGCGACATGCGCAGCCTCTATTCTATTTTTTGTCTCATAAAAGCAACGTTTATCGCAAGAGAAAATCCCAAAGGGTATTTATAGACAGTTTTAGGTCGAGACGGAGTCTTTAGCAAAAGAATCGAAGAAGGCGGACGCTCGAGAGGTAAAACACCCCTCTCACCGGGGCTTGTAGGGTAAGCCACCTATGGGCCTCCTAGTCCTCGGGTGCATACAATATTGTTACTCTTTGTCTTTAAATAACTTACTCTACATTCTTCCTGGATTTGTTTCACGTCCAGAAGGTTCTTGGAATAAATAAATAAGTGAAAAGGATTTTCTTCTACCAGAGTTAAAGAGAAAAATAAAATAAGACAAAGAAACATTACATTAGGTTTGAAAAGGGCATATATATTATTTATATATATGTTTTGGTCATATCAATAGGGCGGGAACACGAAAAATGAGCCCTGGAACTGTGTGACTGCTTAATGCACTGCCTTTGTCTACTTCACTCATCTGCCTATCCTGATGGATTTGTTTGACTAAACCAATAAACTCCATGTATAGGCCGGACAAATTATAGGTGGATCAGTGTACTATATAGAGTGTTAATATAAACCGCGTAGCAATGTTAAGTTGTATTTCATTGTTAGGATTATATTACTTGCTACTAGAAATTTTGTTACCATCATTGTTTCAGAAAATTTGAAATATACATTGTGTTATTTTTGGAATTTGTAATATTGCCCATATTGTCCAACATCGTCACTATACTTCTGAGGAGTCTCTCCATTGGCGTTAGTGAACTCCAACCTCAATCCTATCTCCTCACGTGACGCCTCCATCTAGACAGCACCGGAGAGAGATGTTGTCGTTCAAGACATTTCTGCACTAGTAACACTTCCTCCTAGCATCTTAACTATTTTCTGTATTATTAGTATAGACGAGCTCTTATGTTTGGAATATTTCAATGCATAGTTTGGAGCCATTTACTTTAAATCATTCTAATGTATAGTATTGAATTATTATGTCAGTTTTTCACTACTATAGAGTTTTGATGTGAAGGATGGTGAAGAGAAAGTAGAATGAAGATGAACACGAATTTGTGAAATTTGATGAAGTATGTAGCCAAAAAAAAATCAAAAGTCACACCGGAATATTGTGTATCATCACATATTGTCCAATGTAATCTAAACATCCACGTCATTCATCTTCATTTCTAGTAATTTTCAGTTTTTTACACATAATAGTCCAATTTAATTAAGAAACTTATATTTAGAAATTAAAACTAAATTCAAATTTGGTAAAATGTTTTTTTTACATTTGAAAATATTTACATGAAAAAGATTACGAGAATTTGAGGATTTAAGTGGGTTCGATTTTTGTTTGTCAAACCGAAATTCAGAACCCTGTCCTTGAAACTACACCACGTGTTCAAAAAGTAGAAAACTGTTGTTCATTTCCCACACGAAATTCGGGATGCTCATCGACCGTGTTCCAAGCATGGTCTTATAACACACGCTGCCATGGGGCCACTCCACTGATTTAGTTTCTGCGTTCACTGTATTTGCACGCGTCTTCCGTGATCCACGGGTAACTGATAGGCAAGTGTTGCACGGTACAAAATTTCATCCACAACAGACACCAGAAAGATTATGGCTGTGCTTGAGCCACAACAGACGCCGCAGCAGCTTCATGGAAAAGACTCTCAGCGTCAATTAAGCGTGATCTACGCAATGCGCATGAACGAGAACATCGCAAGTATGATGCAGACACGCAGGAACATTGCAAGGTCATCTACATTGGCCCTGGTACCGGACGCAAACCAAATTCTGGATGCCATGTGCTTTCATAACCACAGAAATCATATCATGATGAAGGAAGACACAAGAACAATTTGGATTAAAAATGTGCAATGTAATTAACTGAAGGAAGACACAAGAACAATTTGGATTAAAAATGTGCATCCTAGTACAGTTTATTTTCTCAGATAATTCGTGTACAACATGCACACCCCTGTTACCTGTATGTCTCTCTGTATCCCCGGACTGATCAATCGAGCACATCACAGAAGAACAGCAATCAGTACAGGCTTAATCAATCAGATACAATGACAAATCCCTACCTAGCTAGCTTAATTCCTACTACCAATCAAGCTACAGAGTTTCGATCAAAAGACGACGAACTTAAAGACGTGTTCCTATCATCAATGGCTCTCTGTGTCTGGTTCAACAGCAATGGGGGAGACCTTGGGCACGGGCACGGGGAACCTGTGGATCTCGTCGGCCCATGGGTTCCCTGCCATGTCCCTCTCCTTGGCCGGGTTCACCGACCGGAGCGCCCTCCAGACGGCGCTGTTGCACTTGAACCCTGAGCCGAAGGCGATCTGCCACGTCCTGTCCCCCTTCTTCATCCGGCCCTTGGCCTCGGTGTAGGCGAGCTCGTACCAGAGGGAGCTGCTGGAGGTGTTTCCGAAGCGGTGCAGCGTCATCCTGGACGGCTCCATGTGCCACTCCGACAGGTTCAGGTTGCTCTCCATCTCGTCGAGCACGGCGCGGCCGCCGGCGTGGATGCAGAAGTGCTCGAAGGCGAGCTTGAAGTCCGGGATGTATGGCTTCACCTTGGCGTTGAAGAGCTTCTTTGCGGCGAGCGTGGCGAAGAAGAGCAGCTGCTCGCTGACGGGGAGCACGAGCGGGCCGAGCGTGGTGATGTTGGTCTTGAGCGCGCCGCCGGCGATGGCCATGAGGTCCTTGGAGAGCGAGACGCCCGTCTTGCCGTCTTCGTCCTGCTGCTGGTACACGCACCCGAATGCCCTGTCGTCGGCGCCCTTGTGCGTGCGCACCGTGTGCACGAGCTGGTACTTGGAGCGGCCGCGGGCGGCGCGGCGGTTGGAGAGCAGGATGGCGGCGCCGCCCATGCGGAAGAGGCAGTTGGACACCAGCATGGATCGGTCGTTCCCGAAGTACCAGTTGAGGGTGATGTTCTCCATGCTGATGACCACGGCGTAGGTGCCCGGGTGCACCTGGAGCAGGTCCTTGGCGAGGTCGACGGCGATGAGGCCCGCGCTGCAGCCCATGCCGCCGAGGTTGTGGCTGACGATGTTCCCGCGCAGCTTGTAGTGGTTGATGACCATGGCAGAGAGCGACGGCGTCGGGTTAAACAGGCTGCAGTTGACGACGAGAACCCCGATGTCCTTTGGTTTCACGCCGGTCTTGGCGAAGAGCTGGTCGAGCGCGCCGAACATTACGGTCTCGGCCTCCTTCCGCGCGTTGGCCATGGATAGGTTGGGCGGGATGTTGAGCACGGCCTCGGGCAGGTACGTGTCCTCGCCCAGCCCGGACCGCTCGACGATCCGGCGCTGGAAGGCCACGTTGTCGTCCGTGAAGGTGCAGAGCCGCTCCGTGCAGTCCATGAAGCGTGCCCGGCTGCAGCGGCGCGCGTCGTCGGCTTGTAGCAGGCGAAGTCGACGAGGTAGACGGGCGCGGGCGGGTGAGGATGTAAGCGGTGCATGCGGCGACGAGGAGCGCCGAGCAGGCGAGGACGGACACGAGGTTGTACTGGAGGTGGCGGCAGAGGTCGGCGAGGTCGCGCAGGGTGAAGTTGGCCGAGAGGTGCGCGGCGACGAGGCCCGGCAGCGGAGCAGCGCCAGGTACGCGCCGTGCGTGATCAGGTAGTGGTACCCCAGCTTCACGTACTTGAGCTTCACCGACTGCGTGAAGGCACCGCCGGTCGCTGCCGGGGGCCGTGGCGGTGGTGGGGCTGTTGCTAGGCCTGTTGTCGCGGCGGCCATCGCGGCGGCTGGGCCGCGGGAGGAGCAAAGGTTGCCCATCGTGGGCAATGCAAAGATGGTTCGGCGATCGAGGAGAGGCCGCCGGGAACGGGGGCTCCTGTCGCCTGCTCTGGTGGCTCTGGGACTCTTGGATGCGGTTGGCCTGGCCGCACGGGAGATCGACGCCTTATATAGATCGTCGATCGGCCGGTGGAGCGGCTTTCTAATCCTAGTCGGAGCTGGAGTCCGGTCGAGAGTCCTGCAGTGACATTGACGTTACGACCTGGTTAGGCGACCTACACTGATCCGTAATCTGAAGTGGGTTCGGAGAAGATGACCTGGTCGGTGAGGGAGCGTGAGCGAGACGGACTCGATCAAGCCGTACGTGTCGCGCGCGCGGTGTCGTTCGTGTAGACCGGCCGCGTGGCCCGGAAACGAGATCCCGGCACGGCCACGGCCAAGAAACACGCGCCGGGAGACGCCGGTCACGCACTCGGCGTGACAGGGCGTGGGACGGGGAAAGGCAGAGCGGATACAGGGGCGGGGATGGGCGGCGAGTGAATGACCACAACGGTGCGCCGGTGGTGGTCGCCGTGCTTGCTCTGCCGGCAATGGCATCACGGAGCGCACGGCGCGGCGCGTGTGCCGGGGCGAGGCGCTCGGGTAACGGCACGAAGCGACGGCGGGTTCTCCGGCACGTGTTGGAGCGTACGTACGTTTCGCCGCTCGTCTCGCCCCCGGCCGCTCGCGCTCGGCCAATTTCGGGGCCGTTTCCTCCGTCGCTCTCGACAGACCGGTCATCGGTCAGACGGGCGACCGCACACTAACCTGCATGGACTTGTTCGGTATGAGCTAACCCGTCGGCGGCGAGACACTTTTTACCATTGCCCGAACCTTTTTTTCACGACGATGATCCGGATCTATTATAGAATTTCACAAGAATTACAAGATACATCAATCACATTACCGCCGTTAAAGCGAGCCGCGTTATTGCCGGTGATGGTCCGAGTTTTTTATGACAGTTGATTAGTTGGAGATGGAAATGAGCTTCTCCAACTCATATATTGACTAACTTTTCCTCACCCCCGCGTCGCCCTCCTCTGGGCGACACGGGGGAAACCCTAGCCGCCGCCTGTACAGGCCGCCACCACCGACTCCGCCGCTCGCCGCTGCCGGAGAGGGGGTCGGCAAGGCCGCTCGCACCTCGAGGATGGTGGCGGCGGGGCGCCTTTTTCCCGTTTCTGCCGCGCGGGGGGCATGCGAGCGGCGGGCGGCGCGGGTCGACGGCGCGACCGCGTGGCCATGTGAGGGCGCCAGGGAGGGCGAGGGAGTTGGAGTTGTGGAGGCGGGTCGCGGCGGCGCGGTGGATGCTGGCGGCTCGCTCCGGCGCAGGGCAGGCTGGATCTGGGGCCCGTGGGCCGGCTCTGGGCTTCGGTGCCAGCGCGGAGGTGCGCGACTCGGCCGCGTTTCCTGGGCGCGGTGCGGACAAGCGACGAGGACGCCGTGCTGGAGAAGGTGGTTGTTCCCTTGGGAGCCAAGGGCAGGCCGAGCGGCGCCGGCAACGCGGGGCGGCGCAGCAGGAGGGCGTGGTGCAGACTGGGGACGCGCCTGGGCGAGCTAGGCGCAGTGGAGAGTGCGGAGGCAAAGGCGCGGAGGCAGGAGCCTCTCCTGCCGATGTGCTCCAGCGCCCGGGTGGCGTGGAAGCCGGGGCGGCGGCCCCGGAGCGGAGACCCTGTGGTGAGGCATGGAGGCGCGGCCATGGGCGCTGTGGCCACCATGGCCGGTTGTCGAGCTCGGTGGAGGGCGGTAGGGCAGCTCTGCAAGTGGCGTCGCTCCCTTGCTTTGCGGTGCGGACAACCTCGGGCGAAAGCCTTGTTCCGACTTGGTCGGAGCCGGCGACGGCGGCGCTTTTTGAGCGTCGTTTTCCCTCTTGAGGGCGTCGCTGTGGAGTGCTTGGTCCTGCCCGACGTGGATGGTGCTAAGAGTCCCGGGTGAAAGCCTAAGCTCCATCGGGAGCGGGCGGCGACGACGGACGCGTCATTTCCTTGTTGGAGGCGCCGCCTTGGTGGTTCTTAGCCCTCACGGTGTGATGGCTCGCGATGCTCGGGGAGGGCTGTTCTGTTGTCTGGGGAGCGGATGACCGGGGCGGCGGCCCCGGACGGTGACGGTACGTCGAGACGGCGGTCTCGGTCTCCCACGCTACGGCGGTTCCATGAGGCGGAACCGTTGTCTAGCGGGGGACTGGGTGGCGACCTGGATGAAGACTGTGTGGGCAGAGGGTTCGTCGACCTGACTGGATCACCTTCGGGCAACGCGAAGGTCGATCTGGTTGCTATACCGGGGTGGCGGCCCCGGAACATGGTGGTTTTGGTGGCAACCTGGATAGAGACTGCGTGGGCAGAGGGTTCGTCGACCATGACTGGATCGCTTCCGGGCAATGCGGAGGTCGATCTGGTTGCTACGCCGGAGCGACGGCTCCGGAGCGGGTGGTGTGTGTTTGTGGCGTTTGTCCGGCTTGTGTCGTGTGGGCGACGGGTCGCTTCGTCTGTGTGTTCTTTTGTACAGCTTGTATGGTTTTTGGACCCGGTTTTCCTTATAAACTGGGTCAATTCTTTCTATCTAATCGAGCGGTGGTACGACCACCTTGTCCTCAAAAAAAAAAATATCTTGACTGTCCGTTTGAACGATTGAATTTGTTGTTAAAAGCGTTGAACGTTCAACGTTAAATCTTGACCGTTCAATCGTGAAAACGGACGGCTCAAGATACAAGTTGCACGACATATGAGTTGTAGAAAATCCGTTTTCAGTTAAGAGTCTTAGCCATGTTTGGTAGGCTGGACCAACCCAGAAATTCCCACTCACCCCGTTTTTGGGTGTTTGGTAACCCGGGTGAGCTACTTGAGACCATAGTTTAAAAAATTGGACCGGTCAGTGAACCGGTGGGTTGGCTGTTCACCGATCCAACCGTCGGCTCAGTCGGTTAAATAGTGACAAAAACCGGCAAATTTAATAATTAAGTAAGCTAATTTCGGAAAAAATCATCACCAAATTCTATATATAGCGTTTACTTTTATAATGAATCACAAGAGATCATTAGTGTAGGTGGTATTGGGCCTTAGACGTTGTGTTTGGAGGTCCTGGGTTCAAATCCTGCTCTTATATCATTATTTTTATTTTATTTTTCTGGTTTTTCGATACTCCGGTCTTTTGCGCTTAAAAAACCGGACAGGGCCTCGGTTTCGGTTTTTTGGTCAAACTGCCGGTCCGGTCTGGTTTTTTAAACTATGCTTGAGACATGCCCACCTCATACCAGCATCGCCGCCCTCTTCGTCTCCGACCAGCGCCGCCTCCTGGCCGAGTCGGCCACGCGTGTAGCTGCCATCCTCATTTCTGACTAACGCTGCCGCCTTGCGCTCTTTTCATCTCCGACCAGCGCCACTACCTATAGCCGCCACCGAGTTCCGCCGCCTAGCGCCTCACATGGGGGAATCCCTGCACACCATGAAGCCCTTGATGGGTGCTCTGCTCGCCATATCTTCTGATAAACGAGGACTTGATTGCTTTTTTTGTTTATCTTCAGGGTCTGTAAGATATTGTACATATTTGTAATTTCAGCATGTCCCTACTCATACAAGCCACCAAACAACATCTGACCTCAACATGGCTGAACACACGACAAAATCTCAACAGTGGGAAAGCCATGTCGGAGCCACACGGGATACCAAACACACCCTTAGTGTACATGCCCCGCTCCAGAGCCGAAGTCATCGACATTGTACTTTTAAATTGATCTCAACTTCTAACACCAAACCCGTAACACGAGATCCACCACTTGGAGCGGCGACTAGACACTTCCCCGCTCTTGTCAACGCCACCGGCGAGATTGCCGCTAGCAAGGTGGACGATGAGGCAGGTATAGCTAATTCTAGTCACGCAGAGCACCACCTATAGCCATAACGTCGCAACGGCTAACGAAACTCTAACTTTAGATGCCTTAGTATAACATCGAGCGCATATCCGAGGTCCCCACCACTTTCTGCCTCCGTAGCGACAAACAAAGGAGGCAGGGACACGTAGATTGATGGTGAGGATGGCGGCGACGGCTAGGGTAGAACCCGCCGGCTACCTTCTTTGGTTTTTGTTTGTTTTCAGATGCCGCGTACCGTGGCCCAAACCTGAATCATCATCGTCATCATGGATCCACCGGTTTAAAATCATGTGAAGAAACACATTGATTATCAGTATATGCGTCCATCCGATTACACGTTCCTTTCACCACGCAGGCAAGCCACCGAATCATCGCTCTCACCGTTCCAGCAAGCTTCCTGGCCTTTCAGGTGAGTGTGAAACGGAGCAGGCCAGAGAAGCGTCAGTATCGTCAGTGTTTTCTACTACCGGCAGTTAGCCATTCTGCAGCAACATACGCTGACCGGAAGTCAGCGGCCAATCTACTACAACGAGGAGGAAGCATCGACGAGGAAGGAACTCGCAAGTCAGGACGAAACCTGCTTCCGACTGGTCAGTTGAGAGAATGAATGATTGGAGTGGAAGATGTGAAACTTGACGAGGCTTGGTTTCTTCCGACAGCGTCGTTCTCTTTGGCTCAGCAACCTTTGCAAATACTGTACTATTGAAGAATACTAGTTGTAGTACTTTACAAGCTTACAAGTGTGAAAAAGATGAATTCGCAAGTCAGGTACTTGCATGCGCAGATCAACAACTGGATGACATTCTGATTGGTCAATTCAGAATGATTGGAGTAGAAGATTGCGAAAAGGAAGTTTAGGTGTATGGCTCAACACAACAACCCTTGCAAGATTATCCAGAATCCGACTGTTTTATGAACTAATACTTGACATACCAATCGGCGGCATGGTTGACATGATCATCGGATACTTTACAAGATGGGGATCACACCATCCAATTCCAGCACAAATTCGTTTTTCTGCTATTCCATGGGCAGCGTCACAGCGGCTACCCTTATATCTGCTTTGCTACATGTATTTGGAGTTGCTGTGTACATCCATCAACATGCTGATAGCTCAGTGTGCAAGTAGGTGTCCCATATCTGTCAACAAGCAGCCCCGCCCTGAGTGTTAAACTGAGCATGCCAGAGCGGTAGCCTCGCGGCCCATATTTTACGTTTTTTTAGCGCCAACAGGAGCACCGGAATGGATACTGTCAACGGGCCGCCTTCACCGATCCAGCACGGGAAACATAGGGAAGAAGGAAGCATCGAAGATGAACTCGCAAGTCAGGTGCTCTCGCAGATGAGCAGCAACATGACCGCCTTCTGCTTGATCAACTTGGGATGATAGGGCAAGAAAAAAGGTCAAGCAAGTTGTGTTTGGTGTATGGCTGAGGGTTTGGTTTTCCTTTCGACAGCGCCATTTGTTTGGCTCAACAACTTTCTATCCGAGTGTTATATGAACTTACGGAAGTAAGGTACAAACGAACAAAAAACTATTGCGTATAAAAAATAACAACTTTCTTTACATTTGGCGCGTTGGCGGTATGGTTGACATGATGAAATGCTTTACAGGATGGGAACACACCGGCCAATTCTACCGCAGATTTGTTTCTTCCGCTACTCAATGTGTGACAACATGGACAGCGACAACTACTATGACAGGAATATCAGTTCATACCTCATACTTACATTTGATAATCTGCTAATAGTATATGCATCGGGCTTTCATATGTACATCAGCGTGGTGACAGCAGAATGTTCAAGATATGCCCTGATCAGTAAGCAACCCCGCCCGAGAATGCGTCTCCATCATCGTTGGTGACGCTCTCGGTTAACCAGTAGCCGTCCCATGAGCCTCCAACTCTCTGCAACAGCAATCAATTCAAAATAACCAGTAGATGGAATGCAGGAAACAGAGAGATATGCTGATAGGTACCTGAATCATTGTAAACTGGAATATCTCTTCTTCCTCCGGACGAGCTCCTCGGACCCAGACTCTCTGTTTAAACTGGTTCTGTCGGCACAAAGAGATACATGATATAATCTCCATGCGAAGTTGGACAGAGGAGACTGCCAAATGTGATTTTATTTCAGCATCATAACTTTCATCTACTTTTTATTATTTTTGACTTGTTAAAATAAATAAAAGGATGCCAAGTGGAAAACCTCTTCAACCCACAATCTGCTTAATATTTTTCTTTCTTTGTGGGCAAGCAGCACTCTGTAAGTTGAATGGTGAAATATCCGCCGGAAACGTTCAAACTGAAATAGTATCAGCGGCAATTAGTAAAGATAAGAACTGCTGACTACCAATACAGGTCAGAAGGAAAATAATCTAGCTTACCTGTCCAAGATCAAACTGTCGTCCAAAATAACTTGACCTTTCAAATGGATCAAATCCTGCAAACTAGAGATAATAAGACTGTTACACTGATATAGTTAACTTCCAGCAAAATGCCTGAGAAAATGAATAATTTTCATGACTGCGATTAGCCTGTTACCCGGTACATGACCTCTACTCCATAATCTGGGCGGGGTTTATCATTGTATTTCAAGGCCTCAAGTTGGTATTCCACTGCTTCTTCTGCATTAAACTGAAAGATGGAATAGCATGCTAACTGTGTAAGCTTAAGACTGGAATGTCAAGATATCTGAGTTTGTTTTCAGTTAGGGAATTACATTCAACCTGGGGCCAAGAGGCTTCTTCTTCCGTGTTTCAAGCCTGTAGAATGGAAAGAATAAGACGGTGCAAAAATAGAAAATCTCGTTTGGTAACACACACAGCATGTTAAGTTAGTTTCCTGCCTACAAGCTTTCATAGGCAACGTTACGATTTTCGTAACTGCTAGTTATCTATTCACTGTAATTTGTGAAGTTGTTATCTGTCAACCTCATATTTCTTCTCAGTTATTTACATAATTCGAAGGTAGAGCTGAAAGTAAAATGGCCATGAAGACTAGATAAAATCAAGATACCCAATATAACTTTTAATCAGACCAGTAGATCAACAAAGCTAAAATAAAATCTCGCCCTAAACACGTGCAGTTGACACACATTGCACATGGAAGAAATGGCTGGAGCACTGGACAGGATCAACTAGGATATTCGGTTAGTTGCCTGCCCCTTAAAGCTAGGACTTCGATTAGATAAGATTTGGTTTGTTAGGGACAACATCGAGTTTGCTTCCTGACGGAAATAAGAGATCATCACATTGTAATACATAAGGGGAGGAGCTTTGCTGCCCTAGCCCACACCAAGACAGCACGCCAAACACACTCCTCCTCGTCCAATCAACCGCATCCCTCCCTACTTCATCAGACCCACAGAATCAGTCGATAACATGCTTATCAGATCATCTAACAGTCATAATGTTGGTATGACTACTCAAACAAATCCTACTGAATGAGCAGCTGGCATAATGCCCCTCACTGTGTACTCATGCCTGTCCTATATATAGCTATAAGGCTGTGATTGTTATAGTAGGTGAAAGGTAAAAATGAACTCTGGCATAACAAATATTGGCGTGGCATGGTATGACATGGCACCAAGTTGTGGTGTTGGTGTCAGTTTACTGCATCAAGGCTTTTTTTTTGACATAATGAAGGACGATGGGTTGATAGTTGGGCTTTATGAAACTGTCAACCTAGCAGTTCATTTAGTTTGATAGCCTTGGTCAAACCTACACACCGCAACTGCAGCAAGGGTGGTAATTTTTACCATCATGGATAAGAGTAACATGTCACTATGATTTATAATGGCATACAAAAGTGAGTCATTAAATACACCATTCTGGCCATCAAATGACATTTTCCCCAAGTTTTGGTCCGATGCAAAGCATACCCCTCACTGCGTCACTATGACATTTTTTTCCAAGTTTTGCTCCGAACCACAGCATACCCCATGGTAAACGTGGCAGTACAACCACAAAAACAAAACGTGGCAGTAACTGTTTTATTAGAGACACATTTACAGTCTTTCGTCTACCATCGTCCATTGTAAGGCACATATACCAAGATGCTAGAAGGGAGTACAAGGACATCCCCTAGAAATGTGCCTTAATCCTGCACTCCCTCTATCAAATTCCTGCCTTGCTACGCTACCAATGAAGTCCCTAATATGCTACAAGGTAATCTCATTGAACAAGAGTTGCATTCGTGCATCAGGAACAAGGAACACGAAAGCACAACCACAGGTAAAACGGCGGTGCCGAGAGGAGGTCAGGCACTTCCGAGGCGGAAGCATGGTCCGAGACAATGAGCTGGGCCTGCCCCGTAACCAGGGCAGGCCGTGCCAACCTGAATCCACTTACCAAGAGACAGCCCCCAAACGCCCTACTCCTCTTCCTATGAACAACATCCCTCCCTGCTTCCTTAGATTACTGAACCAGTCCATAACATGCTTCTCAGATCTAACTTTCATATGGTTGGGTTGGTATGGCTACTCAAACAAATCCTACTGACTAAGTAGATGGCATAGTGCCTTGCACTGTGCAGCCATCCCTGTCCTATCTAGAGCTGTAAGACTGACTGGCTTTTATCATCTGAATGGTGAACTTGGACCCTGGCTGGTTGAATATCCACATGTGGTCAGTTGAAAGAACACCAAATTGTATGCTTGGTGTCAGCTTACTTCATCAACTACTCTTTGAGGAGTTTGACTTATCAAACTGTCAAGCTAGTACTAGTTCATTTATTAGTCTGACAGCCTTTGTCAAAGCTGTATACTGGTACCACAGGAGGGGCGGCAATAATTATCAGCGACGATATTGATAAAGAACATGTCACTACGATTTATAATGGCATACAAAACCGAGACAATACTCAAGACATGCATCTGAATACACAATCTTTTGAGAACAATGGCAGTTTTTTCCCTTCTAGTTTTGATCTGATCCTGAGCAGCGAGCATATATAATATACCCCATGACAATCTGTGGGTGGCAGTGATTCTTCTCTCATGTTCCATTGTGAGACGAATGCACTAAAATGCTCGGAGAGAGAGTATAAGAAGAACAGTCCTAAAAATGTGTCAGCCTACCGGTCAGACTGCTGCCTGGCTACGCTACCAAACAAATCCCCCAATCTGCTACCGGTTAATCCGATCTAATCGACCTAAAGTTGCATACATGTGCATCCAGAACCATCAAGGGAACACGGCAGCACAATCGCAGGGGGTACCCACCAGTCGGAGGAGAGGAAGTCGGGCACGTCCGAGGCGGAAGCGGAGACTCTGAACCGGGCAGCCGCCGCGTTCAGGGTCATCCGGGCCGATCTGAATCCGCCGCCGCCGCAGGGTACTGGGGCCGGCAGCCGCAGGAGAGCGATCGGCTTCGCAGTTGCCGGAGCTGGCGACGCCATTGTTTCAGCCACTGTGGTTTCGTGTCCCCTTTCCCCTCTCCGGTTAACTCTGTCCACTGACGATGGTGAATCCTCCTAACGGGCCAAGAAGGCTCCACGTCCTCCTCCAAGGCCCGAGCCCAGTATGGTAAGGCCCAGTACGGATCCAAGCCCATTATCGTTTCGTTAATCACCACGCCTAAAAGTAAATCCATTCGCGCTGGAAGCAAACGGCCTCCGTGGCGCCAGCTCCTCCCCAAACCCAAATCCTAAACCCTGCCGGACATACCCGTATCCTCCATCCCCACCGTCGCCAAGCCCCACATGAACCCTCTACTCCACGTCCACCCCTGCACCGTCGCAACTCGAACGTGCCCATCTCGTCGTCTGTGGAAGACAATGATGCCATTTTTTGGGCGGGTCTTGCACAATACATCTAAAAAATAATTCAATGCACTGTTTGATACGCCCGCGTTACTCGTTAGTGTGCGGATGTTAGGTTGTACTGAACTTGAGTTTAGTGCCCAATTGGCCAATTCTTAGAATAGCAAAAATGTGACTCGTGAATATGTGATCCCGGTCAGAGATATTGGAGTGTGGCATTCCATGGACCTTGACAATTGAATTTACAAAAAGACGAGACACAGTTGTGCCATATATGTGAATGATGGAGATATCACAAAACACTATATGGTAATGATACCATAATCAGCTGACCTAATAGGGGATCTACAACCATTCTTCTATAATCACGTGACAAATACATATAATATGATCTGATTGCCATTTCAAATGCTACTATGAAATCTAAAAGACAGGTTTTGAAATATCATTAGGAACAATTGTTTCGGCATAGTGCCTCTATGCTCCTAAATGTTTGAGCAACATTTTTTAAGCCATTGTTGTCAGACCAAACACAAAATCCTTTAAACTATAGGCTCAGAATATATTGCGGGGTATAATCTACAATTAACAATGGTATAATTACAGTGCCCTAATACGCATCTTATTTTTTTAGGGGATAATACACATTGAGATAACCAGTGTATAATGAACTAATGTCCCAAAAAAAAAAGTGTAATGAGCTAATGTGAACAAAGCAAGGCTCCACGTCCTCCTCCAAGGCCCAAGCCAAGTACGGTCAGGCCCAGTACGGCCCCAAGCCCATTATCGTGTCGTTAATCACCACGGCTTATCCATTCGCGCGCTGGAAGCAAACGGCCACCATGGCGCCAGCTCCTCCTCCCCCAAACCTCTGCTAAACCCCGCCGGCCATGCCCGCCACCTCCTCCCCCATCAACACCCGAAATGCCTCCTCCGGCCGCGGCCAAGCCGCACCTGAACCCTCCCCTCCTTCGCTCCCCGCACCTCCTCCCGCCCGCGCGCCACCTTGCCACGCGGACCAGGCGCCTCGGCAGCTCCTCGGCCTCCACCGCCGCCCCGCCGTGCGTGGTCGTCTCGGCGTCCGCGGAGGCGTCGGCGTCCTCCGACACTAGCTCGGCGCTGCGGGCGCTCTGCGTGCACGGCCAGCTGCCGCAGGCGCTCTGGCTGCTCGAGTCCGCCCCGGAGCCGCCCGACGAGGACGCCTACGTGGCGCTCTTCCACCTCTGCGAGTGGCGCCGCGCGGTGGATGCCGGGATGCGGGCCTGCGAGCACGCCGACGCCGCGCATCCCAGCTTCGGCCTCCGCCTCGGGAATGCCATGCTCAGCATGCTCGTCAGGTTCGGGGAGTCGTGGCACGCCTGGAGGGTGTTCGCCAAAATGCCCGAGCGGGACGTCTTCTCCTGGAACATCATGGTGGGAGGGTACGGCAAGGCGGGGTTCCTGGAGCAGGCGCTGGACCTGTACCACAGGATGCTGTGGGCCGGGGTCAGGCCCGACGTCTACACGTTCCCCTGTGTGCTGCGGAGCTGCGGTGGTGTCCCGGACTGGAGGATGGGAAGGGAGGTGCACGCCCATGTCCTGAGGTTCGGATACGGTGTCGAGGTTGATGTGCTGAATGCGCTCGTCACCATGTATGCCAAGTGCAGAGATGTGGGGGCTGCGCGGAAGGTCTTCGACAATATGGCCTTGACGGACTGCATCTCATGGAACGCGATGATTGCTGGGCATTTTGAGAACCATGAGAGTGAGGCGGGGCTGGAGTTGTTCCTTGACATGCTGGAGGATGAAGTGCAGCCAAATCTCATGACAATAACAAGTGTGACTGTCGCGTCTGGATTGTTGTCTGACATTGATTTTGCAAAGGAAATGCATGCGCTAGCGGTAAAGAGAGGTTTTGCCTCTGATTTTGCGTTCTGTAACTCCTTGATTCAGATGTATTCGAGTCTTGGGAGGATGGGGGAAGCATGCACAGTATTCTCAAGAATGGAGAGCAGGGATGCCATGTCATGGACAGCCATGATATCAGGGTATGAGAAAAATGGCTTCCCTGACAAAGCTCTTGAAGTGTATGCACTGATGGAAGTAAATAATGTAAGTCCTGATGATGTTACTGTGGCAAGCGCCCTTGCTGCTTGTGCTTCCTTGGGGCGATTAGATGTTGGCATCAAGTTGCATGAGATCGCTACGAGCAAGGGCTTCATCAGGTACATCGTAGTTGCAAATGCACTCCTTGAAATGTATGCAAAGTCCAAGCGCATTGACAAAGCTATCGAAGTTTTTAAGTACATGCCTGACAAGGATGTAATATCATGGAGCTCAATGATTGCAGGCTTTTGCTTTAACCGTAAGTGCTTTGAGGCTCTGTATTATTTCCGACATATGCTGGCAGATGTAAAACCCAATTCAGTTACTTTCATCGCTGCTCTTGCTGCTTGTGCTGCTACTGGATCTTTGAGATGTGGTAAAGAGATCCATGCACATGTTTTAAGGCGAGGTATGGCATCTGAAGGTTATGTACCCAATGCTCTTCTAGACTTGTACGCAAAATGTGGACAGACAAGCTATGCTTGGGCACAGTTCAGCGTGCATGGTGAAAAGGATGTTGTATCTTGGAATATCATGCTTGCTGGTTTTATTGCTCATGGACATGGAGATGTTGCTTTATCATTATTCAGTGATATGTTAGAAACTGGAGAGCATCCGGATGAAGTCACATTTGTTGCTCTATTGTGTGGTTGTAGTAGGGCTGGAATGGTTAGTCAAGGTTGGGAACTTTTTCACAGTATGACTGAGATATACTCAATTGTTCCAAATCTCAAGCATTATGCATGCATGGTTGATTTACTGAGCCGTGTTGGGAGATTAACAGAAGCTTACGAATTCATAAGTAGAATGCCTATCACACCAGATGCTGCTGTATGGGGAGCCTTGCTGAATGGGTGTCGGATACACCGGCATATTGAGCTTGGGGAGCTTGCTGCGAAGTTTGTCCTTGAGTTGGAACCTAATGATGCTGGATATCATGTACTTTTGTCTGATTTATACGCTGATGCTGGCAGATGGGCTGAAGTGGCTAAAGTGAGAAAAACCATGCGAGAGAAGGGATTGGAGCAAGACTATGGATGCAGCTGGGTTGAGGTTAAAGGAGATATCCATGCATTTCTTACAGATGATGAATCACATCCACAGATCAAAGAAATAAATGCTGTTCTACATGGCATATATGAGCGTATGAAAGCATCTGGTTTTGATACTGCTGAATCTTCTTCTTTTGAAGATGAAGAAGTATCCAAGGATGACGTTCTATGTGGCCATAGTGAAAGACCAGCTGTTGCTTTTGGTTTGATCAATACTGCACCTGGCACCTCTATTTCTGTCACAAAGAACCAGTATACTTGCCAGAGCTGTCATGGTATATTGAGGATGATCTCTAAGATTGTTCGAAGAGAGATAACTGTCAGGGACACTAAGGAATTCCACCATTTTAGGGACGGAAATTGTTCGTGCGGAGGTTCAGGCTAAGGAGATTATGTAGTATTTGGCCATGTACTAATACTCACTTCGGTTCTGAATCACCAGTACAGAAGTCTTTTGCAACAAGCATTGTGAACTTGATATAGGAATATAGTTACTAGCAAGTAGATGGGCAGCTTTGGTATGGCAACATGTCCACCAGCAAGACTGCTTGCTGCTTCGATATACATGCTTATGTTTTGGGATATATGTAGAAGGTCCATGCAAATTTACAGCTTGCTACATGGCAAAAGATGGTGAAGAGTTATGTGAGTTGCTGGGAATTCAATTCCAACTTATCCTGACCTCACAGAAAGTAATCTCTCTCTCTCAGTTAAGTTACAAGAAGGTCCTGTTCTTGCCTTGTTAATTCTTGTTTTTGTTCCTTCCTTGCAGTCTCCTGAAGTAATGCTTTGTGGAGATGATATTTGCTTCCAAGAACTTGCCAAAAGAAATACCAAGTAAGCTTAATCTAGTAAGGAGGGGCAGGATAGTTGATTGCATGCTGTTTTCTCGTATAGGAATAACTGTGATTGTAATGCCTGTCAAGTGTCAACTGTAGGCTGTATCATTGTGGAGCTGCATTTTTTGCTGGTTTCATGTTAGCAATAGTCAATGTGTGAAACTAGGTAACTTCAATTTTTTGAGATTACTTGGTATGCCACCGTGGACCTGTCTATGTGCTAGCTGAGTGGTAGTGTCAGTGTCTAGTGGAGTCCGACCCCTCATGAGAAAAGAATATTTCAGCTAACTTTCTTGCTTCTTCTCTGATATAGTTTTTGTATTTGTAAACACTAGGCTAACAAGGAATTCAGAATAAAAAGAAGAATGAAATTTTTGACCTCACTTCACATTTGTACCTAAAATATCCAGAACCCTTTTTTTGTGGGAAAATGTCCAGAAACCTTGGGGAAATAAAAAGTAAGCTCTCGGTGACTCATATAGGAACTGTCAGCATCGTTGCTAAGACTGACATGTGTGAGATTTTGCAGCACAGTCTCCAACCAGTTTGGCAACTGGGCTGAAAGTATATTTACAACTTTATGTTCCTAACTGAAGTGATCTTGACTTCTTCCATAATGTAATAGCTTCATCTGGTCATTTATCATATTCCGGCACAATATATATAGCAATGCATTTATACTGGCCCTATATTGATGTTTTGGACCTTGACATTTAGATAGTTTTTTTTTTTGCTTGTTCTGCAACAGTACTTGGTCGAAAGTCCAGACCAAATCTCCATGAGAAGCTTAGGGCATGTACAGCGCAGAGCCGCTTAGCTGGGCGCTTATGATATTTTTTTTTTGACGATGCGGGTTGTTGCGCCCGTGCTAGCGCCTGTCTCTCCGTCGCTAATTCAAAAATCAGACACTTAGCTAGTAAGGAAAACACAGCAAATTGTACGCAAGCGCCCGACGCGAGAGTTTGCGTCGACGCAAACTTCTTTCCCGGTGTCCGATGGGAATCGAGCATAACTACCAGGAAAACATCCTAGCGCTCGTCTTAGCGCCTAGCGATGTACGTGCCCTTAGAGCACTTGATATCTGGATTAATACTGGCCTTGTATTGATGTTTGGGGTCGTGACATGTAGATAGTTTTCTGTGATTTTTCTGCGTGACCAAACCTCTTTGAAAAGCTTGAGAGCATTTTATATTTGGATTAGTACCACAAGATTTAGCTACACAATGCTACTACCTAATCATGCAGTGACGTCTTGCATAGGCTGTAAGATTTTACCTTGTGATGCTAGTACTTAACACCTAACTGAACTCGAGCAGGTCTTTGCTTCTTACTAGAAATCAAGTGCCTTGCTGATTGTCGAACAGCAGAATATTCATGGTGCTTGATGCAGCCTGTAGTTTTCCTAGCGATGTTGTACTCTAAAGAACATATAAGCACACACATTGGCTGGTTCTTAAATCAGAATCTTGTACAGCCACTGAAATGTATGACATCTCGCCGATGTTGCAGCTGATGAATTATTGTATTGATTCTTAACCCCTGTTTTTTTTTTCAGATGCATGGGGAGCGTTGCGATATCATCCATAAATCACCGATGATGTATGCTTGCCGCTGAGTTTATCCGCGTGTGAATATCCTTGCTTCCAGTTCTATTCTGTCATCAGATTATCCTCCGACTGTGTGATTCTTCCCAAAGCCACAATGGCGTTCCTATAGCAAGGCATATCGTTCCATCACCGCAAAAGCATGGAAGCACTCCTCTTTTGTAGACTATCTCTATCTGTTGTCCCGGACTCCAGGTTTGGAAAGCACTCTTGTTTGGAAATTTAGCTCTACTACCTACTTGGAAGCTAGAGCTATGCTACTTCAGTTGCCTTGAGAATTTTGGAGGAACCGATTTGGTCATGTTCAGCTTTTATCCAGTGTTAAGTGTTCAGTATTATTCTTGTGCGTGTTTGGTTCAGAGCGTTTGGGGATTAAAGGAATTTGAGTAGACAACTAACTAGCCATGGAATGATGATAGTAGAAGTAAGGAAGTGCAGTGATTTCAAAACAGAGTACTTAATCAACACTTGCTTCGTGCAATCGTCAGATACAAAACAGTCTTGAAATTAAGAGCTATCAGCATACACCGCTAAGCCAACTGCAAGAACACTACAATAAAATTGTCCCCAAAAATTGACCAGATGATCGCCCCGAGCATGCTAATCTATCTGTCAGCGGCCGCCGTCCTGTGATCAGCAGTCATTATTGAAGTTGGCGAGCTCATCGTCATCGACTATATCGTCCAACGAGTCCCAATTCGGTTCTTCCCCCTCGACCATCTCCGCCGGCTGCTGGTTATCGTCCATCATCCTCATGAAGTCGTCCATGGGCATGCTGAGATTGTCCGGCGGCGTGTCCGCCGCGAGCTCCGCAAGGAGGCCCGGTGATGCAGGCGGAGGGAGCGGTGGAGCGACCATCGACAATGGTCCCTGCTGCTGCTCGTAGTACTGACCAAGATACTGGTACTGCTGGTACGGACCAAGATACTGCGCCGGCTGCTGCTCGTAATACTGACCAAGATAGTGCTCCTGCTGCGCTGCCGGAGGCGGAGGTGGCGGCGCCTGCGCGTGCGCGTGCTCCTGGGCCACCACACCACGGACACTCCCCTCCGGCAGCAGCGCGGCGATGCGGTCGAAGTACAACTCCGGGACCATGGTTCGTGCAGGCTTCTTCTTCTTTCCGTCAGGCTCATACTTCACGCCGTCCTCGCCAAAGATGTCTGCCAGCTCCTCGTTGGTGGCGTGCGGCGTGACGTAGACCCTGTAGAGCGCGGGCACGCCCCGCTTGCCGGCGCCGTCGTCGTTGACGCTGGTGAACTCCTGCATGAGCCACGGCGTCTTGTCCACCTTCTTGTCGGGCCCGACGTAGTAGCCGAAGCAGTTCTTGAAGCCGTCGTCGTCCAGCTTCTTCTTGCTCTGCTCCAGCCGCCAGTACCCGCCGTTCTCGACCTTGCGGTCGGCGCGCTTGGAGGCGCCCCCGCCCGCGGTCTTGCTCTGGAACTTGGTCTGGCTCATGAACCACCACGTGTGATCGCCCTCGCGGATGCTGGCCGGCGGGTGCCGCTGGCGCAGCGTGTCGGGGCTCTCGCCGTAGACGTTGGCGCTGCGGATGTGGTCCCGCACGTCGCGCAATTCGGTGTCGCCGGCGATCCGCCGGTTGAGAAACCCCAGGCATTCTTCCCGCGACGGGCTGAAGTAGACGCCGGGAGGGAGCTGCCGCGGCGGCGGCTGGACGTGGTTCGCGCCGTGGGGAGGCATCTCCTCCATGGCCACGCAGCTGCCGCTGCCGGTGGTGCTGGCGTAGGTTCGTTTCTTGGTTGCAGCTTTTCTTGCGCCCCTGATGGCCATGGGTGAAGCCGAGTTGAGGAGGCAGAGAGCTTGGTATCTGTGTCTGTGGGAGGAGGGATCGATCGGCTTAAATGGGCTGCGAGCTGCGATCGACTCCCAAGTCGAAGTCGGACTTGCTTTCCAAGTTTTCTGGAATCGATCGGGAGTGGGGCAGTGGGACGCGCTTTGAACTCGCCTCCTCGTCTTGAACTCGGAGTTGGCTTTCCAAGTTTTCTGTTAACTGAATTTGGTAAGTTTGTGTTCAGAACCGAGAATTTCCCTTGTGTCACCGTGTCACCCTTATGGCCTTACCAAACCAGCTGGGTTCGACCACGCACCGTGCCACTATCTTTTTCGCAATTTAAAACATATACTGAACTGTCACGGCTTTTAGAATCACATATTAACGACGTCACGCCAATTTCAAATAGAGTATACCTTAAGAATACCTAAAGTGGTGTTTGGTATTACCAAAATCACAACAATCGATCTCCAGTTATTAGTAACTTCATTCACCTGCACGGTTTTATAAGTAGTGTCATCGGTAAATTATTATTTTTATTTTGAATTATGGCTTACTGATCTCTTATAAAACATAATTTTTACTTACGGCTTATGGGTAGGTTTTTAGATCTCGTTTGGGAAGCGAACTTATTCATGTGACATTAATGGTTAATATATGCAAATGTATCTAACATTCCAATCAAATACATATTTTGCATAAGTTACATTTTTATTACAGGAAATGAATTGGCATTTGTCATGGACTGAATAATTTGCACGAAACATTATGCGAGGACGGAACTCCCATTTGTCCAAAAATGGAAAACTTTGCTTCAGCTTCAACCACGGTGGGCAAGACATTCGGTAGAATGGAAGCGTACAAGGACGGTTTTAAGAAAGTATGATGTGCCGGTGCTCTCATCGGAGAGGAGGGAACGCATGATAGGAGGGGGGAGGGTGATTATAAAGCCGACACTGAAAATGTAAGGCCTAGTGCGGGTCTAGAAACACTATTAGTTTGCGTCAAAAAATGTGTTTATGTCCACGTCCTAACCACATGGGCTCTACCCTCTCTAGTTAAGTCCATATTTTTATAGGCTATTGGCATAATGTTACAAAATATTCTCTCTCACATCTTTAAATTTCGAAATTACATTTGGTTTCGATATATTTTCAGGTAGGTCCCCGCCTCATAGAACTGGTCCGTGATCGCGGCGTTCTCCTCTTCCTGGTGCCTCCTTGCGGCCTCGACCTCTGCCACGGCTGGCAAGACGGGCAAGTACATGGACAGGTCGATGCAGTACTATGCCCCGTCGCCGTTGGAAGTTGTGGCGGCGCCCGGTGCGGACGGAGGGCCAGCGCACATGATAGGGAAGATGAGGCGAAGTGGCCCATGAAGCGAACAAGGGTGAAGCTAGAGCCGGCTACCGCACGAAGAGTGTGAAGGCTGACTGGCTAAGATGTGTGTGCCGCTCGTAGGTGTATTTGTAACGCGGGGAGAGTGGCGTCTGGGAAATCGTGGGTGCGGGTAGGGTCAATCGGGGGAAGCAAATGGGTGGTCCCCATTGGTTTGGGGAAATCTCGGGCCAGGCCGGGTTTCAAGATGGGCCGGGCTTTTGCTTCGCATTCTACAACCCCGATAGAAAATGCAGGGCCTGGCGCAGGATCTAGGAAAGCTGTTATTTTTTCTGCCAAGATTATAGTTATTATTGAAATACATAATTATTTATGTGTTTCGAAGTATAGTAAGGGCTATGTTCTTTTCACGTCGGAGCTGGGTTTCTGTCGCAAGATAGAACCCTGAGCCTGGCCTGGCCCAGCCCAGCCATGTAGGTTCTAGTCCCTAGGTTAAGTCCACATTTTAATGGGCTATTGGCAAAATATTATAAAATTAATTATATATTTATTTTGATCAACTATTAAAATATTTGTATCACATCTGTCACTTTGTAATTAGATTTGATTTCAAAAAGATCGTGAAATTATTCTTTGTTGTCGCAACGTCGTTTTGTGATATAAAAATATTTATGGTAAGTTTAATTTCCATAATTTAGTGAAGGAATATGTCAAAACGGTAGATCTAGATTAAAAATATTAATGTCCAGTTTTATTTTCATAAATTAATTGAGTGTAACGGTTCAACGAGGAAGCGCCGAGCGCCGTGCCAGAGTGGCTCGGGGATGACGTGTCCGATCCCAGCGGCCATCAAGACGGTTGTCGCGAGTGCCGAGCGTCAGGTTGGCGCATGTGACGAGGAGGTACACCAGCAGGATCATGGAGTTCTCCTCTTCACGGCGCCTCCTCGCGGCCTCGACCTTTGCCACGGCGGTTAGGACGGGCATGTACATGAACGGGTTGGTGCAGTACGACGCGTCGGCGCCGCTGCAAATTATTTTCGTTGAGCTTTCAGTATATGCATAATTGCCTAATGATCTCTTATAAAACATAATTTTTAAATATGGCTTATGGGTAGTTTCTTAGATCTCGTTTGGGAAGCGAACCTATATATTTATGGTGACATTAATGGTTACTATACGTAAATGTATCTAACATTTCCAATTAAATACATATTTTGCATAAGTTACAGGAAATGAATTAGCGTCTGTCATGGACTGAATAATTTGCACAAAACATTATGCGAAGACGGAACTCCCATTTGTCCAAAAATGGAAAACTTCGCTTCAGCTTCAACGACGGTGGGCAAGACATTCGGTAGAATGGAAGCGTACAAGGATGGTTTTAAGAAAGTATGATGTGGCGGTGCTCTCATCGGAGAGGAGGGACAACGCGTCGGATAGAAGGGGAGGGTGTTTATAATGCCGAGACAGAAAATGTAAGGCCTAGTGCGGGGTGTAGAAAAACTATTACTTTGTGTAAAAAAAGTGTTTTTCTGCACGGCCTAACCACATGGGCTCTAGCCTCTCTAGTTAAGTCCATATTTTTATAGGCGATTGACATAATATTACAAAATATTCTCTCTCATATCTTTAAATTTCTAAATTACATTTGTTTTGATATATTTTCAGGTAGGTCCCCGCCTCGTAGAACTGGTCCGGATCCTGGCGTTCTCCTCTTCCTGGCGCATCCTTGAAGCCTCGACCTCTGCCACGGCGGGCATGACAAGCAAGTAGATGGACATGTCCATGCAGTACGACGTCCTTCGTCGTTGGAATCGCGACGGCGCCCTGTGCGGACGGGAGGGCCAGTTGATGTCTACGCACACTTCTATCCTTGTAGACAGTGTTGGGCCTCCAAGTGCAGAGGTTTGTAGAACAGCAGCAAGTTTCGCTTAAGTGAATCACCCAAGGTTTATCAAACTCAGGGAGATAGAGGTCAAAGATATCCCTCTCAAGCAACTCTGCAATTAAGATACAAGAAGTCTCTTGTGTCCCCAACACACCCAATACACTTGTCAGGTGTATAGGTGCACTAGTTCGGCGAAGAGATATTAAAATGCAAGTGATATGGATGATTATAAGTGGTAATTGCAATCTGAAATAAAAATGGCAGCAAGCAAACATGTAGCAGAACTGGTTGTAAACGGTGTTTCAATGCTTAGAAACAAGGCCTAGGGATCATACTTTCACTAGTGGACACTCTCAACAATAATAATATAATTGAATACATAGATATTTCCTCTTCACTATGCTACTCTGAATTATTATCTCGTTGGATAACGAACACCCATCCATGTGTAGGGCTATAACAACACACCTTAAAGTCGCATTCCACATCTAGGGAACCCCACACTGTCAACTTGAGCGCCCTAAATAGTACTAGACAAACACCGTAATTTCATAGAGATATCCAACATAAATAATAACTCATGATAAGTATTCCTGTTATCTTTAGCCTAAGAGCCACACACGGGGCGCACACTGTCAACTTCGCACCGTGGGACAAAGGTGACTCCGGAGATTACATTAATAAAACCACTCAAGTAGCATATAAGATAATGAAGAGTAACATCTATGGATTCAACTAGATTACAAAGCTCATGATCACATAAAGATCACACCATGGGAGAGAGAGATAAACCACATAGCTACCGGTAGAGCCCTCAGCCCCGATGAAAAACTACTCCCTCCTCATCATGGGAGGCAGCAACGGCGATGATGGAGGCGGTGGCGTCGATGGAGATGGCTCCGGGGGCACTTCCCCGTCCCGACAAGGTGCCGAAACAGAGACTTCTATCCCCCGAATTAGGGTTTTGGATGGCGGCGGAGCTCTGGAACTTTTCTGGGGAAATCATCGATTCTTCTGTGAGTTTTAGGTCAGGGGAAATATATAGTCCAAAGGGCGTCGCGAGACGGTGCACGAGGTGACGACACCACCCCTGGGCGCGGCCAAGGCCCAGCCGCGCCCAGGGGGCGTGTGGGGGCTGTGGGCCTCCCCTAGACTTGTCCTTCTGGCTCCCGGAGTCTTCTGGCGTTTTAGAATTTGTGTAATTTTTTCAGATTTTTCTGAGCACTTTCAATTTTGGACATTTTCTGCAATGCACAGACATAATAGACAAAAACTGGCACTGTGGCAACTTGTTAATAGGTTAGTCCAATAAATGTCATAATATGATATAAAGTGCATATAAAACATGTGACAATTGATATAAAACATGCATGGAACATCAAAAATTATAGATACGTTTGAGACGTATCAGCATCCCCAATCTTAGTTCCTACTCGTTCTCGAGTAGGTAAACGATAAAAACAAAATAATTTTTGAAGTGACATACTACCATCATAATCCTGATAATATAATATTGCAAGGAACATGTAAATGAATGAAGTGATCCAAGTCAATGGTCTATAATTTGCTACGAAATAGATAATGAGTAAACAATAAATCACACAAGCTAAACGTTTTCATGAATAGTACTTTCAAGACAAGCATCAAACAGTTTTGCATAGGTGTTAACTTGTAAAGCAATAATTTCTAATAAAAGGTATTCAATCAACACAAAGGAAGAATTAAGTTTCAGCATTTGCTTCAACTTTCAACATATTTATCTCATGGATATCGTCAACACAAAGTAGTATAACAAGTCCAATACGTAGCATATAACGCATGTTGTAACAAAGTTGACACTAGTGTTTCCTTGTGGAAGACAGAAAGAATAGGAAAACTGACTCAACATAAAAGTAAAAGAAAGGCCCTTTGCAGAGGGAAGCAGGGATTAAATCATGTGCTAGAGCTTTTAGGTTTTTGAAATCATATAGAGATTGCATAAAATATTTGATACTCCTCCCAGCCTTGCTAACACAAGCCATGGCTAACCGAATCCTCGGGTGCCGTCCATCAATCACATACCATGGAGGAGTATCTATTTTTGAGAGGTGTTTGTTAATTGTCAACGAATGGTAGCGGGTGAGAGCAGTATTCTACCTGTCAAACGGACTTTTAAGAGCGGCTCCCATAAGGACGTTATTTCTACCAGCAAGGCAGATCATCTCTTTTTCTCTTTGGTTTACACACATGCAGATATTTCACTGTTTTGTCATTGCTTACTGATGAATCAGGGCAAAAGTGTGAAGAGAATTAATGGTTAAAGTTGTAATTAATTGGGTCTGGGCACCCCGTTGCCAGCTCTTTTCGCAAAATTAGAGGATAAGCGGATGTATAGGCTGCTAGTCCAGGTGTAAAAGTCCATTTGACAACTAGAATAAAGAATAACCACACTAATTCCTCATGAGCTAGTAAACATTGACACAAAAAGGAAATAATAACATTTTGAATAATTTAAAGGTAGCACATGAAAAATTTACTTAGAGTGGCAAGGAAATACCACATATAGGTAGTTATGGTGGACACAAATGGCATGGATTTTGGCTCAAGGATTTGGATGCACGAGAAGCATTCCCTCTCAGTACAGAGTTTAGGCTAGCAAGGTTTATGTAAGCAAACAAGAATATCAACCCGTACACCAAGTTTTATATGACAAACATATTGCAAACATTATAATACTTCATACCGTCTTCCTTGTTAACCAAACCCTGTTATTAGAAAATATCTAGACCTTAGAGATACCACCGATGCAAACCAAATTTTCAACAAGCTTTACGGTAGTTCTTCACTAATAGGCTTAACTCATGTGATGCACAAATTTAATCATGATCTACTTGTTAACTCAAAACAATTGACAAGCATCAAGTTATCCACATTAGTGATCTACAAGATTAAGCAAGTTTTTTCTTATACCAATTACCACATGCAATATTTTCTGAACCAACCAAACACCAATCAATTTATTTCATCAACTCTCCAAATAGATATAAGTGAAGCAAGAGAGTACTTTCTTTAAAAGAAATCTAATAGCTCTGACAAGAGATACATGAAAACAAGAGCTAAAAGCTGAACATCGCTAGATATGAATACTCAACAAATATAAGTGAAGAATAGGAGTATTCTCATGAAAAAGTGGAGCGTGTCTCTCTCCCAATCAAGAATGCTAGGGTCCAGTCAAGCTTATTGAAAATAAAAGACAATACTGAAAATAAAAGCACACAGACGCTCCAAGAAAAGCACATATGATGTGAAAGAATTAAAATATAGTTTCACTAGAGATGACCGGATAATTTTGCCGATGAAGAAGGGGATGCCTTGGGCATCCCCAAGTTTAGACGCTTGAGTCTTCTTGAAATATGCTAGGGAGATTGACGAGGGGTAGACTCATCAAGACCCATAGTCGAGGTCCCTGGGTTGTGAATTTGGGGGAGAGAACGTGGTAGCGCTGGAAGTATCGTCGGCTGACAAGCAGGGCAAAGATTTTACCCAGGTTCAGGGCCCTCGTGTGGAGGTAACACCCCTACGTCCTGCCTGTCTGTTATTGCTTTGCGAATATGATGGTTACAAGTGTCCCGGCGAGATGTCAATCTCGCTAGGGTTTTTGGTGGCTCTGAAAGTACGTGGTCTGGTCCGACGGCCCTCCCAGTCCTTAAATAATAGGCTGGGTCTCGGGTGTTCGTAACCGACTCGATTTACAAGTATGGTAAGCCTAAACCGACTATGTCTTTGCCGAACTTGGAGGATACTCCATCTTCGTGGGCTTCCCTTCATGGGCTTCATGTAGGCTCTGATAGTTGGGCCTAGTCGATACGTGCACCAGGTACCCTCATGGTAGGGTACCCGATAGGCATACCCATGTCAGTAGCCCCCGAGTACTTGTCTGATTCGAAGAGTCGGGCATGGACTCATACATCATGCACGTTATATTCTTTTGCGTTTATGTCATATGATTTGAAAATTTCTGTATGAGATAGCACATGTTGGCTATGTCGAGTGTTTCATCGACTATGATTTTTGCTTATGATAATCAAGGGATATTAGCTTAGCAGGCCCGGCACACACGACGGATCGGGGCCAGTTAACTACCATTTGTGGCAAAACCATACTAGCTTTCAATCAAACTCGAGTCCCTGGACACGAATCTGGAACAGACTGGACAGAATCGAAACGGCCGTTGAGGTCTTACTGAATCGAACTGCAGTATAATTTTGAATCTACCCAACGCGTCCGTCGGGGATTATTCATCATGTCTGCTGACACGGAACACTTAAGGATTACGCTGCTGGAGCGGTCCTTAGCCCAGCTCGACTGATCGGCGGGTCTTACCTTTGCACTATGCATGCAGCATCCAAGGATCGTCGGATCAACTCGGGAATATTTCGAGTACGATTATGCTTATGAACTGAGTCGAGTAATCTGTCGACTGATAGTTTTGCCATTATTCTATCGGGTGCGCGACAGTGCTCCCGATGGGAGTAGCCCCCGAGATTGTGCTTTATTGCTTGCAATGGAGAATAATCTCAAAATCTTTTTATCCTGCACATATTTAGTCAATGAAATTTTTTGATATGCTCCCGATGGGAGTATGATGTTGCAGTCGAGATCATCTCGAGTGGCATTTATGACCTTTGCTGGAGAACCAACCGAAATTCTTGTGAGAGACAACCCGAAGATGTCATCGAGTGACTTGTATGCCAATTGTGCAAGATGAAACAACGTCAGCAATGACGCATTTTTGCGACTGCTATCTCTGACAAGCGGTGGCGTGCTTGGAGAGGCTTTGATAAGACGTGACCTTGCTTTGTGGGCCCGTTTCTGCAGAGCTGACCAGGGATGACGCCGCTTGGACTTTGATTTGACCGTTCTGGCGCGATTTTCACGGGGCGTGATTATGGTCCTGGATTCCCGTGCATAGTGGGCGGAGTGGCCGGCGACGGCTGCCCTTGATACGTCTCCAACGTATCTATAATTTTGATGTTCCATGCTTGTTTTATTCCTATTGCTACATGTTTTGCATCTACTTTATGTCACTTTTATACATTTTCCGGGACTAACCTGTTAACAAGATGCCGAAGTGCCAGTTCATGTTTTCTGCTGTTTTTGTATTCCAGAAAAGCTAGTCTGGAAATATTCTCGGAATTGGACGAAACCTTTTCGGGAGGTGCTATTTTTCCAGAAGACACAAGATGACGCAAAGAAGCAGCAGAGGAGGCCCACAGGGGCCCCACACGCCATGAGGGCGCGGGTGCCCCCTTGGCCGCGCCCTCATACGGTGTGGGCCCCACGGGGCTCACCAGCCCCCGCCCTTTCGCCTACTTATTCCCCCCGAGAAAATAACCCTAGGCACCTGAGCCATTATCCACGAAAAGTTCCAGAGACGCCACCGCCATCAACCCTAGCTCGGGAGGGTCCAGAACCTCTTCCCGGCACCCTGCCGGAGAGGGGAATCGTCACCAGAGGCTTCTACATCACCATGCCTGCCTCCGAGGTGATGCGTGAGTAGTTCATCCTTGGACTACGGGTCCATAGCAGTAGCTAGATGGTTGTCTCTCCTATTTGTGCCATCATGTTTAGATCTTGTGAGCTGCCCTACATGATCAAGGTCATATTATTGTAATGCTGCATGTTGTGTTTGCTGGGATCCAATGAATATTATGTCAAGTTGATTATCAATCTATGCCCTATGTTATTTATGATCTTGCATGCTCTCCGTTGCTAGTAGATACTCTGGCCAAGTAGATGTTTGTGACTCCAAGAGGGAGTATTTATGCTAGATAGTGGGTTCATGCCTCCATTGAATCTGGGACAGTGACAGAAAGTTCTAAGGTTGTGGATGTGCTATTGCCACTAGGGATAACCTAACGATGCTATGTCCACGGGCATATGTGTTTATTTACATTACGCACTTTACTTAATGCGATTATCCGTTGCTTGCAACTTAATACCAACGGGGGACTCGGATGACAACCCGGCGGTGGATTATTAGTCATAGACGCAGTTGGATGACGGTCTATGTATCATGTCGTAATGCCCAATTAGATATCATAGTAATCATCATGCAATGTATTTGCATTGTCATGCGCTCACTATTTGTCAATTGCCCAGCTGTAATTTGTTTACCCAACATGTTAGATATCTTTATGGAGAGACACCACTAGTGAACTGTGGACCCCGGTCCAATTCTTTTACATTGATTAAACCACAAACTGCAAACAGTTCCTTTTTCATTCGCTGCAACTTAATACTCATTTTCCACACGAGACGTTTAATCCTTTGTTTTCAGCAAGCCGGTGAGATTGACAACCTCACTGTTTCGTTGGGGCAAAGTACTTTGATTGTGTTGTGTGCAGGTCCACGTCAGCGCCGGAATCCCTGGTGTTGCGCCGCATCATATTTCGCCGTTGACAACCTTCTGAAGAATCGTTACTCCTACTGGTTCGATAAACCTTGGTTTCATACTGAGGGAAAACTTGCTGCTAGGCCACATCAAACCTTCCTCTTGGGGTCTCCCAACGAGCAAGTACGTCTTGCATCAGCCCTCCGTGGCCGCCACGTGTATGGCTATATTTCGCGCGGAGCGTATGCATTTGTTTTGACGGCTGCGATCATTTTGCGATCTGTGGTAAATAGAGGGGACGGTGCTGGCAGAATTTTTTACTTGCCATTTGCTCCCTGCGCCGCCCCTTGTCTCATCTTCTTCCTTGCGCTTCGTCTCCATTGTCCTGCGCCCAAGCTCTTTGCCTCCCACACCCTCCACTGCTGCAATGGCGAAAGGTGGGGCTCTAAGCGTGGTGCTGCTGCTGCCGTGACCGATGCGGCCAAGGGCAAGAAGGTTGCCGCGGGCACATCTGCATCCGCCGCTGCCCTGAAGAAGAACAGCGGGGATTGGGTGAGGTCTACCATCAAGGACACCCATTTGCTCAAGCTCCGCGAGCAGGGATATCTGCCACCCGCGGAGCAGCTCGCCGTCCGCGCTCCGTCGCCCAAGGAGGTATGCCCCGAACCACGCGCCAACGAGCGCGTTTGCTTTGCGGAGTTTGTGTCCAGGGGTTTCGCGCTTCCCCTCCACGACTTCGTGCGTGGTCTTCTTTTTGCCTACGGGGTGCAGATCTATGATCTCACCCCGAACGGTGTTATGCATATTGCGTGCTTCATCACGCTGTGCGAGTGCTTCCTCGGCGTCGCGCCCAGCTGGGCGCTGTGGAAGACAATATTCATGGTGCGACCCAATAGAGGAGGTGGTCGCACCTACCCCGTGGGCGGCTGCGGCATCCAAGTGCGCAGCGACACAAGCTATTTCCGCCTGAAGACCGTCGACTCCGCCCAAGGCTGGAGGAAAGGGTGGTTTTATGCGAGTGTCGAACAAGACGGATTCGCCGCCTACTCGACTGCAGCTTTTGCCCGGACCAAGGCATGGGATCACCAGCTCTCAGTCGAAGAAATGGAGGAAGTAAGCCCTTTGCCGACTCGAATCGACGAGATGCTGGACAGGGTCACAGGCATCCATTTGATCGCCACCTTTGTGAAGAGGCGGGTGTGGCCACTCCGTGCCCGAGCACACCCCATGTGGGAGTATGAGGGCGCGGGCGACTCCACTCGGATGAGCCCAGAGGAGCTGTCAAGGAACGAGCTTGTGAATCACGTTCGGCACATCACCTACTTGACCACAGGCGACAAATGCGACGTCGACTGTCCCATTGAGCCGTATGGGGCGGAAAACCCTTTGCCTGAGGTATGTCTGCATTTTAAGAGTTTGCCACTCGTATGCTATGTGTTTGTTCGATTGTGCTTCTGACTTTGCAATTTGCGATGTATGCGATGCAGGACCACTCGACTGCCACCTCTCTGCCCCCTCTGCCAGAAAATGGTGAGACTGAAGAAACTCAGGTGCAGGTGGTGGACCCGAAAAGGGATCAGTCGCCCATCCCTTCTGCCACCACTTCGCATGCGGAGGAGGTCGATGAAGAAGCAGCAGAAGAGGTCCAATCTGAAGAAAAGGCCACCGCTGAACAAGAAACCAATACCGCGCCGCCAAAGCGGCGTCGACTGGCCAAGAAAGCGCCTTGTGCTATGAGCTCACCCGCGAAGGGGCAGGGTTTGGAGGATGACGAGGAATCAGGCTCACCACCTGTTTTCCAAGCCGCTCCTTTGCGTGTGTGCTCAACAAGCTCAACTCCCCTTCTTCAGTCGAGTGGTACCCCAGCCTTTGGAGGCCCAATTTTTGGCGACTCCGAAGATGAGGAGGATGAGGAGCACAGGTATGTGTTTTTGGAGTATGATATGAGAATTTTGTGCTGTCACATATTTGTGCTGACCGTATTTTTGCTTTTTTGTGGTGCCCACAGTGCTGAAAACGATCAGCCTGGGACTCCTCCAGTCGAGAGTGTTCCGACCCTGGGGCAATCGAATTCTGCCCCGACTGGAAACGAGGCTGCCCAACCAATGGCCACCGATGCTGTTGTTGAGGCAGCCAAGGCGGCAACTCCAGATGTCGGGACATCAGTCGCGGCTCCTGAACCGTGGATGAATCACGTAAGTACCTTTTTGCCTGACCCGTTTGACTTGGGACTGTGAGAGTTAGAAATTTTGCTGAATTCGTGTGCTTGCAGCCCTTCTACCATACCTTGGCAGATTCCGCCAAGGCTTATGTCCAGGTGGAGCAGGAGAGGGATACCATGCGCGCCGAGCTAGAGCGGCTCAGTCGTGAGTTCTCCCTTTTGCTTTTGTTTTGCTGAATTTCTTTTTGCAATGCTTGATTTTGTCGAGTATTGAATGCGCGTGATTTTGCTAGACCAGGCGAGAAGAAGGAGCTGGAAGACGCACTCGTCGCGTAGCGCGAAGAGTCAAAGAAAGAACTGGCTGCCGCCACCAACTCAGCCGCCGCACGCGAGCAAGGGTATGCTGACCAGCTCGCGGCACTCGCGCAGGCCATGGGAGGTGAGTACTCCTTTTCTCCTTTTGACATTATGATGTAGATGTAGAGTGCCATGAAATGACTTTTGCCCTTTTTTGTGAACTGTGTAGATGCTGTTGGCGCACCGGCCTCTGCAGATATGGCGAGTGACGACCTTTCGCTGGAACAGGCTGTGGGCGGCTTAAGCGCCATATGCGACCAGGCGAAAGACGCACTCGCCAAATCGACGAGCACACTTGGCGCTGTGTACGGGGTGGTGTTCCCGACTGGCGTGGTACCATCGACTGCGGACGGCTTCGCCGACGTGTTTGGTCCTGGGACGTCCACCATGGCGGATTTCGCTCGCGCCAACACGGTACGCGGATCCGAGTCCACCCTCAAGCTTCTTATGGGTCATGGGATAGCCTGCGACTACGAGGCAGCACTGTCTGAGTTCCCTCGGAAGTCAGATGGTAAGCCCGTGTCTCTGAAGGGGGTGAGCGGAGCCGCCGCGCGACTGGCCGAGGTTTTTATGAATACCATGGAGCGCCGAGCAGCCGAGACTGCCGCTCGTCTGCAGAAGAAATCGACTTCTTAGGTTTAGGGTAGCTGTACCCTTTTGTTTTTATGCCTTGTAATGACACCTTCTGAACTGCGCGAGTATGCGCTTTGTTTGTGCTACTTTGTTTATGCAAATAGTCTTTTGCTAGTGTGTCTGATGCTCGAAGAGCTGTATGCTTATGATTTGAGTTGCTGTTTCTGACACAAACTTTGTGTTTGTGATTATGCTCTTTGAACAGTCATGAGAACCTGCTGCTGCGACTGGTTCCTCACAGGCTCTAGCCACCACCCGATCACAGGGTCAGGTGACAAACGATGCCAAGGTGATGGAATATATGAAAGCCAAATATGTGGAAATGAAGCAGGAGCTGAAGAACGCCCAGAATGAGCTGAATCGACTGAGGACGAGACCCGCGTTGGCCACCCAACGCGAGGAATATGTGCTCGGGGAGATGGATCTTGTGAACAGGCAACTCGATTGTGAGTTTGAGTGTTGCTCTGCTTACAAATTTGCTTGCATAGTCTTTGCCTTGTTCTGTTTTGACTGATACGCCTGTTTTTCAGGCTTTGTTGACAATTTTGAGGCGGAGAAAGCTCGCGTGGAGGAGCGTTTGGATAGTGCGATCGGCGACCCCACGACTGGGCGTCAACACTTTTGGCTTCATAGGTACCATGGCCGCATACTTGCCACTTTGAAGGATCGCGCCTGGCAAAGTGCAGAACTGCTCGAGTTATGCCGGATGGCGTTTATTCGCCTGAACGAGACTCTTTTCCTTCGGGGCCGCAACCACAAGGAATCTGCGCTTTGTTGAATGTCTTCCGTCACACAACTCCCATTCGAGAGTTGCTGACTCAGAAACTTGTAGTTGGAGCCAACGTGGCAATGGCGTATGTACGCAGTCGAAGACCAAGGTTGGTGTTGCAGCCACCTGCAGCCGGAGAGGTTCTCGAACAAAGAGATCTGGATGACACGATCCGAGCTGCGGAGACACTAATCGAGTGCACTCGCGAACAGCTTTGTGGTCCCGAGCTGCCCATAAAGGACGAGCCTGAGGATTAGATAGTTTGCGAGTGCAATTTTTGTACAGGGGGCAGCCCCCGAGTGTAAATTGTAACTCTTTGTACATGAATTGATCATGTTTGTAGTTGCTCAGCCCCCGAGTCGATCGAGTGGGGTTTATGAAATATATGTTGTTTGTGAACAATGACTGTGCAGCCCCCGAGTATTCGAGTGCGGCTGCAGAGTTTTTGTTATTGTGGATCCTTGTGACGCAGCCCCCGAGTGTTCGGGTGCGGCTAAGTATTATGTTTTTGCAAGAGCGAGAGCTCGTGTGATATAACGCAGCCCCCGAGTGTTCGGGTGCGGTTAAGTTATGAATTATGCGAGTAGAAACAGAGAAATAGGAGGAACATTGATTATATTCCACTTATGAATGTTAGACTGCAGGCCGCCTCATTAAAAACCTTCCAGCCCCTTAGGTACCCTGGTAAGGAAAAGAGCGCGTCTGAAACCTGCAGCCATCCGACATATCGCCTATTACATTGTATGATTGTGAGCACTTTATGCATAGAAACGGCGCAGATGCGCAACGTTCCAAGGATTATGAGAGAGTTCGCCTGTCTTCGCGTGCTTCAGTCGATATGCGCCTCCACCAAGGACCTCAGTGATGATGAAGGGCCTTCCCATGGGGAAGCGAGCTTGTGCACCTTCTTTTGCTTCAGTCGAAGAACCAGGTCGCCAACAACGAAGGACCTGGTGCGCAGTCGACGGCTGTGGTAGTTGCGGAGATCTTGCTGGTAAACAGCTGTGCGGGCCAAGGCCGTGTCTCGCGCTTCATCGAGTAAGTCGACTGCATCTTCGAGTGCTTCTTCTGCGTCGTCTTCATTGTATGCTTCAACTCGTGGTGCGTTGAACCGCACGTCTGATGGCAGTATTGCCTCTGCACCGTAGACCATGAAGAATGGGGTGAACTGCGTAGAAGTGTTGGGAGTTGTGCGTAGGCTCCATAGCACAGATGGTAGTTCTTCGACCCAAGCACCCGCAGCTCTTTTGAGTGGCACCAGGAGGCGCTTTTGATTCCGCTCGTCACAAGTCCATTGGCCTTTTCGACTTGGCCATTGGATTGTGGATGTGCCACGGATGCGTAGTTGAGCGTAATGTCTTGCTCTTTGCAGAAGTTTTGAACTCCTCAGCCGTGAAGTTTGTGCCATTATCAGTGATGATACTGTTTGGGACACCGAAGCGGTAGATGATGCTCTTTATGAAGTTGACTGCCGTAGTAGCAGTCGAATTTGTGATGGGGACCGCCTCGATCCACTTTGTGAACTTGTCGACTGCCACCAGTAGGTGAGTATGCCCGCCATGCGATGACTTTTTGAGTGGCCCAACCATATCGAGCCCCCATTGGGCGAAAGGCCAGGCCAGCGGTATGGTCTTCAACGCCGATGCGGGTGCGTGCGGCCTTGTTGCGAATTTCTGGCAGCCGACGCACCTTTTGACTATGTCCTCCGCGTCTTGAGTGCTGTAGGCCAGTAAAACCCTGCTCGAAAGGCTTTGGCTACGAGTGATCGACTGCTGGCGTGATGCCCACAGGTACCTGCATGAATATCTCGAAGTATGGCTTGACCATCTTCGAATGCGATGCATCTTTGGAACATACCTGATATGCTGCGCTTGTATAGCTCGCCGTTGATACGGTGTATGCTTTTGATCTTCGAGTCACGCGCCGGGACTCGGTTATGTCATCTGGTAGCTCGCCGCGGAGTATGTAAGCCAGAAAAGGTTGAGTCCAAGTTGGCTCGATGAGGAGCACCTCGACTGGGGGTCCTCTGTGCTGGGCGCTTTGTTTTGGCTGGCGTAGTCGATGGAGGAGGCCTCGTTTCTCCTTGATGGACCTGTGCTCGATGCGCTCGAGGAAGACACCAGGTGGAACTTGTGCGCCAGTTGAGCCAAGATTGGCTAGCATGTCTGCTTCTTCGTTGCTTTCCTTCCTATGTGCCTAACTCGCAGCCATCGAAGCTGCCCTCCAGTGTGTTGTACAGGTCGCGATAAGCGATCATGTTGTCCGCGATTGCGTCACAGGCCTTCATTGTTTGCTGCACCACAAGATTCGAGTCGCCGTAGATCATCAATCGAGTGCACCCAAGTGCTTTTGCCATCTTCATGCCATGGATCAAGGCTCGTACTCAGCCTCGTTGTTGGAGGGTAGTTTGAATCCCATCTGCAAACATAGCGAAGCTTGTCCCTTTTGGTGATATGAGGATGACGCCTGCGCCTGCGCCTTCGTTTTCTTGGACCCATCGAAGTACATGGTCCAGGAATTGGACACATCTGGTGCTCCAGGCAGCTGGGCTCTATCCACTCGGTTGTGAAGTCGGGTAGGACTTGTGCTTTGATAGCCTTCGGGTGCTCGTACTTGATGTCCTTGGTGCCAGCTCGATGAGCCATTTTGCGACTCGACCCGTTGCATTGGGGTTTGTGAGGATATCACCGATTGCTGAGTTACTTACCACGGTGATCGGGTGCTCTGTGAAGTAGTGCGTCAACTTCCTTGAGGACATGAACACAGCGTAGGCCAGCTTTGATAGTGCGGGTACCGCTGTTTTGATATGGAGAGAACCTCGCTCAGGTAGTAGACTGGACGTTGTATGCTTTGAGCGTGCCCCTCCTCCATGCGTTCGACTACCAGCACGGTACTCACCACCCTGTTTGTAGCAGACATACAGGTATAGTGGCTCCCGTTCCTTGGGTGCGACGAGGATTGGAGGGCTTGTGAGGATCCGCTTGAGATCTGTGAAGGCTGCTTCAGCTTCTGGCGTCCACTCGAACTTGTCCGCCTTCTTCATCAGTCGATAGAATGGCAGCGCCTTTTCACCAGTTTGCTGATGAATCGACTGAGCGCTGCCACTCGACCTGCTAGTTTCTGCACATCATGAAGTTTTGAAGGCCTTTGCATTGTGAGGATGGCCTGTATCTTCTCCGGGTCTGCTTCGATTCCACGGGCAGAGACTAGGTACCCAAGAGCTGCCCGGCTGGAACGCCGAACGTGCACTTCTTAGGATTGAGCTTGATATGAAAACGCTTGAGGTTTCGAATGTCTCCCTCAAGTCGTCGAGTAGTGTATGCTCTTCCCTTGTGGTAATGACAATGTCATCCACATAGACTGGACGTTGCGTCCAATTTGCTTTTTGAGGCAGTCTTGCATCATGCGCTGGTATGTTGCACCCGTTTTGAGCCCAAAGGGCATAGTTGTGTAGCAGTAGACCCCGAGTGGGGTTATGAACGCCGTTTTTTCTTCGTCTTCTTGCTTCATCCTTATCTGGTGATAACCTGAGTAAGCATCCAGAAAGGAGAGTCGTGCGCATCCGGCGGTGGAGTCGACGATCTGGTCGATTCGAGGTAGAGGGAAGTGATCCTTTGGACAGCACTTGTTCAGTGCTGTGAAGTCCACGCACATCCGAAGGATGTCTGTATGCTTCTTCTCTACGAGTACGGGGTTGGCACCCATTGTGATTTCTTGATTTCCTAATGAATCCTGCTGCGAGTAACCGGTCGACTTCAGATTCGACTGCGGTTCGCTTTGGGCCGGAGATTCGACGCATCGTTTGCTTGACTGGCTTTGCATCTGGAAACAATTGGAGAGAGTGCTCGGCGAATTCCCTGGGAATACCTGGCATGTCGGCTGGACACCACGCAAATATTTCCCAGTTCTCACGGAGGAATTCGACGAGCGCGCCTTCCTATGCGATAGGCAGGCTCGAAGATATGTTGACTGTCTTGGACGGATCGGTCGGGTGCACCTGATGCGACCTTGTGTCATTTGTAGCATTGAAGGATCTGTCGACTGCCAACTTTTATGCTCCGGAAGGAGTGTGCGGTCGTTGGAATCGCCAGTCGGCGAGTGTTCTTCCACCGAATCTCGGAGATTTTGCTGAACTCGCGGTCGCAAGCATCGGACCTTTGAAAGTTTCCACGGACAGTGATGACTCCCTTTGGTCCTGGCATCTTCAGCATGAGGTAGCGTAGTGTGGCACCGCCATGAATCGAGCAAACGTCGGGCGACCAAGAATAGCATGGTATTGTGATTTCCAGTCGACGACCTCGAACTCAATCGACTCTGTCCTGAAGTGGCTTTGTCCCCGAACGTAACGTCGAGTTGTATGGTGCCTTCTGGGCTAATTGCTTTGCCTGGAACGATACCGTGGAAGGTATTTGAAGATTTTGGGAGGTTTTCGACTGACCTGTTCATTTTGCGGAGCGTGTCCGCGAAGATGATGTTTATGCCGCTGCCTCCATCCATGAAGACCTTGGTCATGGCGTAGCCTCCTATTTGCGCGTCGAGTACCAGAGCGCGTGCCCTGGTCGAACTACAGCTGGGGGATGATCCTCCCGACTGAAGCTTATGTGGTTTCCGATCCCTTCAGAAACTCAGGTACAGCAGGGGTGCCATGACAGCCATGTTTACCTGTCGAGTGATTAGCTTTTGCTGCCTGTTGGAGGGGCGACCCTTTTGTATCATGTACATCTGCCCGTGGGGCTGTGGATATTGATCATCTTCGCCCGTGTACGGGTTGTATGGCACCTGCGATATTTGCGCCTGGAGCAGGCTGTGGTGGTGGTTGCTGCGGTGGTGCCATGAGAGCAGGCATAGCGTTTTGCTGGGTACGGTGCAGGCGTGGGCTGAGCGGGTGCAGGGCCGTACCTTTTGAGTCGTATCATGTAGTCAGTCGCCATTTGGTCGAATTCCCTGCAGTTCCTTAGGGTGTGATTGGAGATCAGCTTTCCGTCGTCCCCTTAAAGAGGTGGAATCTGCACCAGTCGTCCATCTTTTCTTCGAATGACCGCTCGGGTTTTGCGTCGCTGCGTTTGCGCCACTCTTGCCTTCTGTCGCTCCGCTGCTCGCGATCTCGACTGTCCCGTCGATCATCCGAGCGCCGTTGCTTCTGTCTTGATCATCGCGGGATTGCGTGTACCCAGCCGCCATGAACTCGGGTCTGTCGTCGTCGTAAGGACGTTTGGAGCGTTTGCGCCTGCGATCATCTCTGTATGAGTCTCTGCGGCTTCGACTGCCGCGTTGTGGTTGTCGCGTGGTGGGGAAGCGCGGGATCTGCGCACAGAATCCTCTCCATCTGCCCACTCAGTCGCGATCTTTATGAGTTGAGCCAAAGAGCTTGGCTTTTCGCGGCCAAGTGCCTCCCTGAAGTCCTTCCTGGCTAGACCTTCTGTGAAGGCGTCCATGGCCCTATCTTCTGATATGTGCCAACCGAATTGCGTATTTCGGTCCACCTTCGTATGTATGACCTCAACGACTCGTCTGATCGTTGTTGCATGCTCTTAGCTCTTCGAATGTCTTCGGGCGCTCACAAAGAGGCTCGAAGTTTTTGATGAAATCTCGGCGGAAATCGTCCCACGAGTCGTATGATGATGGAGGGAGCGCCTTGAGCCAGTCGCGGGCTGTGCCTTCGAGCATAAGTCGTATGTACTGCATCGCTGTGATGTTCGTGCCGCGCTGGCATGCGACGGCAAGTCTGTAATCTTCTAGCCACCGGAAGGTTCCTGGCGACCGTTGTACTTGGGTTGTTCACCTGTTAACTTGAACCCTTTGGGAATCCGCGTCTCGCGAATGCGTCGAGTGAAGCACAATGCTCCGCATGGCTCTGGTTCGCGGTCAGAGTATGAATCGCTGCTGTAGGACCTTCGAGATCTGCTTCTGCTGGACCTGTGCCGGCGCGAGCTTCTCCTTCCTTCATCCGAGTGGTGGCTGCGACCACTGCGATTATGCTCTGCGTGTCGTGAGTCGACTATGTCGCGATCTCGACCTTTTGCTGGAGTTTTTTCTTCTGGCTGTAAAGCCTTTGCTGCTAGGGCTAGCGATTTGAGTTGTTGGCGATGCAGGGCGGGGCAGGGTCGTCCGCCGGAGGTTGTAGTGCCTTCAGATAGGCACCCACAGAGAATAGTGCACCCGCAGCTGTTTTGGGCACTGGGATTCCGTCAGTGTCCTCTGTCATGAATGACAGGTTGCGGGTGATTTGTGCCCTCTCATGCTCTGGGAGGCTCGCCAACCGCGACCTGGTCGTGGGGTTGGTTGCCTTGTGGACCCGAGGGATTGCTCCCTTCTTCGTGCACTCGAAAGGCTAGCCTGCCTTCTGCGTTCTTCGAGTGTCGCTCGGTAGTTCTTCAGTCGAAGCGATTCCTGCCAGTTGAAGTACTGGTAGGTCAACATCTCCTCCGGAGTGGAGTTTGCTGGCATCATTGTGCACTCCTTGATGACTTTATCTGCTTTTGCTGCCATCTCCTCTGTGATCGTCAAGGTTGTGACCCCATCCGGCATGGTTACCGTGCATGGGTATTGTGTAGGCCTGCGGGCAGCTGCGGCTGCGGATGATTCTGCGGAGAAGGCCACGTAGACCTGATGGGGCGTGACCCGTGGGCACGTGTATGCACTGTCGATTCCAGTCATGGACTCGACGTCGTCGTCCAGGCTCATGTCAGAGCCATTATGCTCGTCGAGTAGATCTTCTAGGCGAATCTCGTTGTCGATGTGCTCGTCGCCTATGCTCATCTCTATGTTGGCGAAGCCATTATGGATCTCTGAGTCAAGGTTGGCGTTGGTGAAGATCTCAGAGTCGACGTTGCTGTCGTTATGAATTGCGGGCTCGTAGAAGTCGTCGAGGGAGATCCCGCAGTCGAAGCTATCGTCGAGTGGGAGGTTGAAGTCAATGTTGCTTGTGCGGTATGCTGATTCAGCCTCCTCGCCTTGGAGTTCCGTCATCATGAACTTGTCGATCTCGCCAGTCGACATGGTTGTTGCAAGTGAGCAGGCTTCAGGAATTGACGACGGGGCGAACTCAGTCGATGGTGCCTCGTGTGCGCCTCGCGCAAGTTGTTGCGGATCTGTCAAGTCCTGCGTGCCAAGATTGTTTACGAAAAAACTGAATGCCCCAACTGTTAAATCCAAACCTGACTCGAGACCGGAAAACGCCTCCTGAAGATCTGGCGAGTGCGGACTGAAGTTCATCGGAAGAGCTGATGTGCTTTTTGCGGGTGAAGCGGGCTGGCTGCCGCTTTTCGAGTGGATCGGCGATTCGCCGTGTGTCGCCTGGATTGGCGAGTTGCTGTTTGCTGACATGGTCGTCGAGTTGCCGTGTGTAGATTCGATCGGCGAGTTGCCGTTTGCGGATGAGATCGGCGAGTCACCGTTTGCTGATGTGATCGGCGAGTTGCCGTTTGCTGATGAGATCGGCGAGTTGCCGTTTGCTGATGGAACCGGCGAAACTTCGAGTCCAACGCTATTCTTTCCCACAGACGGCGCCACTCGACGAGGGGTAGACTCATCAAGACCCATAGTCGAGGTCCCTGGGTTGTGAATTTGGGGGAGAGAACGTGGTAGCGCTGGAAGTATCGTCGGCTGACAAGCAGGGCAAAGATTTTACCCAGGTTCAGGGCCCTCGTGTGGAGGTAACACCCCTACGTCCTGCCTGTCTGTTATTGCTTTGCGAATATGATGGTTACAAGTGTCCCGGCGAGATGTCAATCTCGCTAGGGTTTTTGGTGGCTCTGAAAGTACGTGGTCTGGTCCGACGGCCCTCCCAGTCCTTAAATAATAGGCTGGGTCTTGGGTGTTCGTAACCGACTCGATTTACAAGTATGGTAAGCCTAAACCGACTATGTCTTTGCCGAACTTGGAGGATACTCCATCTTCGTGGGCTTCCCTTCATGGGCTTCATGTAGGCTCTGATAGTTGGGCCTAGTCGATACGTGCACCAGGTACCCTCATGGTAGGGTACCCGATAGGCATACCCATGTCAGAGATCCTTGTAGACAGTGTTGGGCCTCCAAGTGCAGAGGTTTGTAGAACAGCAGCAAGTTTCCCTTAAGTGAATCACCCAAGGTTTATCGAACTCAGGGAGATAGAGGTCAAAGATGTCCCTCTCAAGCAACTCTGCAATTAAGATACAAGAAGTCTCTTGTGTCCCCAACACACCCAATACACTTGTCAGGTGTATAGGTGCACTAGTTCGGCGAAGAGATATTAAAATGCAAGTGATATGGATGATTATAAGTGGTAATTGCAATCTGAAATAAAAATGGCAGCAAGCAAACATGTAGCAGAACTGGTTGTAAACGGTGTTTCAATGCTTAGAAACAAGGCCTAGGGATCATACTTTCACTAGTGGACACTCTCAACAATAATAATATAATTGAATACATAGATATTTCCTCTTCACTATGCTACTCTGAATTATTATCTCGTTGGATAACGAACACCAATCCATGCGTAGGGCTATAACATCACACCTTAAAGTCGCATTCCACATCTAGGGAACCCCACACTGTAAACTTGAGCGCCCTAAATAGTACTAGACAAACACCGCAATTTCATAGAGACATCCAACGTAAATAATAACTCATGATAAGTATTCCTGTTATCTTTAGCCTAAGAGCCACACACGGGGCGCACACTGTCAACTTCGCACCGTGGGACAAAGGTGACTCCGGAGATTACATTAATAAAACCACTCAAGTAGCATATAAGATAATGAAGAGTAACATCTATGGATTCAACTAGATTACAAAGCTCATGATCACATAAAGATCACACCATGGGAGAGAGAGATAAACCACATAGCTACCGGTAGAGCCCTCGGTCCCGATGAAGAACTACTCCCTCCTCATCATGGGAGGCAGCAACGGTGATGATGGAGGCGGTGGCGTCGATGGAGATGGCTCCGGGGGCACTTCCCCGTCCCGGCAAGGTGCCGAAACAGAGACTTCTATCCCCCGAATTAGGGTTTTAGATGGCGGCGGAGCTCTGGAACTTTTCTGGGGAAATCGTCGATTCTTCTGTGAGTTTTAGGTCAGGGGCAATATATAGTCCAAAGGGCGTCGCGAGACGGTGCACGAGGTGACGACACCACCCCTGGGCGCGGCCAAGGCCCAGCCGCGCCCAGGGGGCGTGTGGGGGCTGTGGGCCTTCCCTGGACTTGTCCTTCTGGCTTCCGGAGTCTTCTGGCGTTTTAGAATTTCTGTAATTTTTTCAGATTTTTCTGAGCACTTTCAATTTTGGACATTTTCTGCAATGCACAGACATAATAAACTGAAACTGGCACTGTGGCATCTTGTTAATAGGTTAGTCCAATAAATGTCATAATATGATATAAAGTGCATATAAAACATGTGACAATTGATATAAAACATGCATGGAACATCAAAAATTATAGATACGTTTGAGACGTATCACCAGTGCGCAGGATAGGGAAGATGAGGCGAAGTTGCCCATGAAGCGAACAAGGGTGGAGCTAGAGATGGCTACCGCGCGAAGAGTGTGAAGGCTGACTGGCTGAGATGTGTGTGTCGCTAGTAGTTGTATTTGTAACACGGGGAGAGTGGCATCCGGGAAACCGTGGGTGCGTGTAGGGCCAATTGGGGAAGCAAATGGGTGGTCCCCATTGGTTTGGGCAAATCTCGGGCCAGGCCGGGTTTCAAGATGGGCTTGGATTTTGCCTCACATTCTATAGCCCTGATAGATAATGCAGGGCCTGGTGCACGATCTATGAAAGCTGTTATCTTTTGTGCAAAGATTTTAGTTATTATTGAAATAAATAATTATTTATGTGTTTCAATGTATAGTAAGGGCTATGTTCTTTTCACGTCGGAGCTGGGTTTCTGTCACAAGATAGAACTCTGAGCCTGGTCTGGCCCAGCCCAGCCATGCAGGTTCTATCCCCTAGGTTAAGTCCACATTTTAATGGGTTGTTGGAAAAATATTATAAAATTAATTATATATTTATTTTAATCAACTACTAAAATATTTTTATCGCAGCGGTCTTGTCACTTCGTAATTAGATTTGATTTCAAAAAGATCGTGAAATTAATCTTTGTTGTCGCAACGTTGTTTTGTGATATGAAAATATTTATGGTAAGTTTAATTTCCATATTTATTGAATGAATCTGTCAAAACGGTAGATCTGGAATTAAAAATATTAATGTCTAGTTTCATTTTCATAAATTAATTAAATTAATATTAATCGTAACAGTTCAACGAGGCAGCGCCGAGCGCCACGCCGGAGTGGCTCGGGAACGACAGGAAGAGGCGCTGGGCCAGCACCGCGGTTCATGACGTGTCCGATCCCAGCGACCATCGAGACGGTTGTCGTGAGTGCCGAGCGTGCCTTGGTCAGGTTGCCGGCTGCCCCCACGTAGTCACCTGCTTGGATTGTGTCGGCGCACGCGACGAGGAGGTACACCCGCCGGATCGTGGAGTTCTCCTCTTCATGGCACCTCCTCGCGGTCTCGACCTTTGCCACGTCGGTCAGGATGGGCATGTACATGAACGGGTTCGTTGCAAATTATTTTCTTTGATTTTGAATAGTTTTCAGTATATGCATAATTGCCTAATGATCTCTTATAAAACATAATTTTTACTTATGACTTTTGGGTAGTTTCTTAGATCTCGTTTGGGAAGCAAACCTATAGATTTATGGTGACATTAATGGTTACTATACGTAAATGTATCTAACAATTAAATACATATGTTGCATAATTTACAGGAAATGAATTGACGTCTACCGTGGACTGAATTATTTGCACAAAAACATTATGCGAAGACAAAAATCTCATTTGTCCAAAAATGGAAAACTTTCTTTCAGCTTCAACGATGGTGTGCAGGACAGTCGGAACAATGGAATCGTAAATTTAAAAAAGTATGATGCGGCGGGGCTCTCATTGAAGAGGAGGGACACCACGCCCGATAGAAGGGGGTGATGGAGGGATCCATTTGTTGCTTCAGGATGTGCTGGGCTTTGGCATAGGTATTATAAAGCCAAGACAGAAAATGTAAGCCCTAGCACAGGTTCTAGAAAAACTATTCGTTTTTGTAAAAAAATGTGTTTTTGTCCACAATCTAACCACATGGGCTCTTCCCTCCTTAGTTAAGTCCATACTTTTATAGGCTATTGGCATAATACTACAAAATATTCTCTCACATATCTTTAAATTTCTAAATTACATTTGGTTTTGATAAATTTGAGAAATTAATTTCGCGGTTGATTCTGACTAAAAGAATGAATGGTAAGTTTAATTTTAATAATTAGTGAATCAATTTGGGAAAAAAAATGGTCGGTCCGGAATTCAAATAAGAGTGGTACATTTGATTTTTATAAATTATTCTAATTAGTCTCTCTTGCATGAGTTGATTACGAATTCAAAATATTACTGTTGTTTTATCTTAATAACTGAGTAAATCAGAGAAAATATTAATACTATGTTTCATTATGATAAATTAGCGCATAATACTCTACTCTGAAAAGATGGATTCCAATCAAAGGCCAATCCCCCTGTCGGATTGTGATCACTTCTATCTTTTCGGGTGAACAGGGTAAATTTTCATGATAAAAGTTAACATGGAATGTGAAAAACATTTTCGAGTTAAACTTTCAAGTGTGAAATATTGAGATGCACCGGGGTTTTGCTTACTGCTGTGAAACCACATTTCTAGGCACGCGCATCGTTCTGGACGGTCCCTGGATAGATGGGCAAACCGAAACCGTGGAAGCTTTTTTTTTTTTTTTTTGACATCAACCGAAACCGTGGAAGCTATCACCCCCAACGTTCTGAAACTGGTTAGACCACACCTGATCCGAACCAGGACGGTTCAGCAAGGGCCAGGGGCGGAGCTACATATGCGTTGCATGGTGCACAGGCACCAGGGTAAGAAAAATAATTACTAGCAAATGGCTCCAAATTTTGCTATGTGCACCAGGTAAATCCAATGGCAGTGCACCAGGGCTCACTATTTCACACACAAACAACGCCCAAACAAGTATTCTGACCTCCCATTTCACTTGTTAGTTGATGTTGTGCACCAGGCAATTTTTTTTCTAGCTCCGCCCCTGGCAAGGGCTCCCTCCTCCCTGACAATTCTTGGGCACACGAGACGTCATTGGACGGAAATGATATGCTAGTCAGGGGTGTGGGTGCGCACCCAGCCTGTGCTTGACATCTGTCCCTCCGGTCAAACTGAGATTATGATAAACCGTGCATCCATCGCTGATAATTGTCTGATGCTTTCATGCATGCTGCCTCGCGAGGAAAAAAGCATGCCATCTAACGAAGAAACTAGATTGTTTCTCTGGGTTTGCTCGAAAAGCTGAGTCGATAGGAATTTTTTGGAGCTACACTTGATGGCTATAACTTTTTTTTGCATGATGTTCGCTTTCCATGCATGCTACCCTGTCAAACACAACTATTTTACGCATGGATAGACTGTTTTCAGCTTGCCAGCTTGCATGTAGATTCACGATCGATCAAGATAGCATGCATGAAAAGTGGACGGGTTATGCCGTCGTGCAAACGTGGGATGACATCATCTTAACTTTTCAGCACGGATAGTCTGTTTTCAGCCGACACAAACCACTCCCGCCAAAAATTTCTCATTTTTCCAGCTAGGTAAGAGCTGCCGCCAAAATTAGTCTGCATGCTTTGTCAAACATCCAATGCTGCTTTTTACGAATCTAAACGGGGATCCAACGACAGCTAGAGGGTGCGCACCCACACCCCTGACTAGCAAAATGCCTCTCCATCATTGGAACCCTGACGGTAGACACGGTGGTTGACTACCTGAAGCTGTGCCAAGCCATCCATCCAATGGAACTACGGACCTCTGACGGTTCGTTCGCTGGGCAGACCTTCCTTCCCGGTGCTGCAAAGGTATAGGCCTAAACACAATCCTATTCAAGTTGACAAATTTTCTAGCAACTAGTAGGCATAAAAAGACTCCATGCTATTCTTTTCTCTGATTTTTTTAAATATAGGGTCAAAAGACGCACAAGGCGACCAGACATGCGAAGATGTGTGTCAACCACTTCAAAAAGAGCTCACCTCGAGCCGAGATGAGTCCTACACAACGTAGAGATCTCAGGCCCACATGGTTTTCTAGATCGTCTCACTAACGACGAAGCTACCAAAAACTGGGCACATTATCATGAACTACGACATGTGTATACCAATCACCATAGCTATTTGGTTTGAAAGTTATGAATGTTCATACATAGACTATTCCGTGAAAGATTAAAAAGTTGTGAGAATTCAAGTTGACAATTTTTCAAGCAACTAGTACGCATAAAAAGACTCCATGCTATTATTTTCTCTTTTTCAATATGGGGTCAAAATTGTTGGATACCCACAAGGCGATTGAAAGTGCATGTGTTGCCCCATGTGTGGTTTTGGTAATTAATGACAATCCTTATGGACTAATGTTTGCATTGAGATATTCTTGTAGATCTTATCCATAGGAAAAGATTGGAGTTCATGTGTTGGACTCTAAAAGATTACATGATGACCAAGGTTCTATCCAAGTGTTTATATGAAGAATGGTCATGTGAGGAGTTGAGCTTATTGGAAGAATGGGTTGGAAAAAAAGATTGAGTGAACTTTCATGTTATCTCCAAGCCATCATATATATCAAGATAAGAAGATGAAGTTCAAGTGGATTCATGAAGACAGAGCTTAGCAAGGTTCTCCCATCATGGTGTATGGGGGAGTATTTGGAGAAGTCTTCATCAAGCATGTGCTAGCAAGCACAATCAAGAAAGGTGTTCCAATTTGAGGGAGTCAAGATCGTCATCATCTAGCTCAAGTGGAATGCGCAAGGCAAATGTATGATCTTGATAGGGTTTCTATTTTACCAGTCTTGTGGTGTTAGTGGGAGACCGGGTTATAGGATAGACGGCGTACTATCAAGGGGGGCTCTCAAGTGAGTAACTTGATCGCATCTTTGTGGAGAGCTCAAACCTTTGCATATTTGGCATATCATCTTTCTTGCTTCTTATTTGGCTTTTATCCATGTGAGAATTTAGAGTTTTTGTTCATCTCCATACCAAGCTCTAGTTCATCAAAAACGGATTTCATTTGAATATCTTGTAGTGTTTTTGATGTTGGAGGTTTTAACGGTTTGTCTCTTGTAGAGAGGTCAAACTCTCCTATTGTGTTATCCTCCTCACATGATGGACCATGATGTGTATATGCATGATCTTGTAGTGCTTGTGATTATCTTCGGAGCAAGCCCAAGATCATAGAAAACGGAGTCCGGGATGAAAAACTTGTTGCGTTTTCTTGTTGGAAATATTATCGGTTTATCCGTGAGGAAAGTTCCACACCTTCCCATGTGTGTCAACTTAACTCTATTTATGGTTCTTAATATTTCCAACAAAACTGGTTTCATCTCATTTGGAGTTCGTTTGACGAAGTTATTGCATTTCAGGGTTTGCAGTTTTGCTGGCTTTCTAGGCCGGTGTCTCCGGTGTGCCTCAACCGGAGTCTTCGGACTCAGGATTTCCTGCCGAAGAAGTTCAAAGTGGTTCAACCCCTGGACTCAGTCCGGAATGTTGCCGGAGGAAGGCCGGAGTCTCCGGCCTGACGGCTCCAAGCTCGATGTGGTTCACTCCCTGGACCTAGTCCGGAGTCTTGCCGGAGTCTCCGGTGTAGGCCGGAGTCTCCGGTGCAACTTTTCCTGCAACGGCTCTTTTTCTGGGAGACCTATAAATTGCCCCTTCTTCCCCAAAGAGCCATAGTTTTCCACAACACGTTTTTCTCTCTCTCCCCCACCATTGTTGACCTTGGAAAGCTTGCCCCTCTCCCAATTCCTCCCATGATTCTTGCATACCTTTGAGGGATTTGAGAGAGGAGATCTAGATCTACATTTCCACCAATCAATCTCTCCTCTAAGTGAGGGGAACCTAGTGGATCTAGATCTTGGAGTTCCATTTGTTGAGTTCTTTCTCTCTTCTCCCCCCATAAGCATTAGTTACTTGTGGTGGGATTTGAGAGTGAAGGATTTGAGCACTTGTGCTCTTGCCATTGCTTTGTGCATCGGTTTGTGCTCTCCACGAGGATTCGTGGAAGTTAAAAGTTTGTGAGCTTGTTACTCTTGGGTCTTTGGACCCTAAACACCTTTGTGGTGGTTGAGACCTTGTGTGGTCACTTGTAGCTGTTCGGGAGCCCCCAATTCGGTTGTGGGTGTGTGCCCCGGATCGTTGTTGAAAGGCTCCAGATTTCCGCCTTGAATGATTCCGATAGTGGAAGGTGAACCAAACCTTTGTGGTGTGGTTCATCGGAGAAAAAGGTGAAGCCTTTGTGGCGTTGAGATCGACCTTTGTGGTGCCTCACACCACTCCAACAAGACGTACTCCACTAAAAAGGAGGAACTCGGGAATACATCTTCGTCTTCGTGTGCCTCGGTTATTTCTACACCCGAACTCTTTACTTATGCACTTTACTTTGTGATAGCCTTCGTGCTTGAAGTTCTTTATCTTGCTATCAACTTGTTGCTTGTCTTGCTTAGCATAAGTTGTTGGTGCACATAGGTAGTTTACTTAGGTTGTTGGCTTGTTAATTTAAACACCTAGTTTTATTCCGTAATTAGCAAGCCTAAACCGGAAAATTTTAATCGCCTATTCACCCCCCCCCCCCCTCTAGGCGACATCCTTGTCCTTTCAGCGACCACACATGCGAAGATGTGCGTCGGCCACTTCAAAGAGAGCTCACCTCAAGCCGGGATGAGGTCTACACAACACAGATATGTGAGCCCCGGTTGGGTTTATTAGAGAAGGTCAACGAGTATGGTTAACGAGAACTAAGGAAAACCTTTCGAGTCTGAATATGAAACACACAAAAGTTTAATTGAAAAAATGGTTTTGATAGGCCACACTAGACTTTATAATTTTTTTTGCATATTTTGTACGCAAATAGAAGTGATCCAACTCTCTTCGAGAGAGGAGCATTTGCATGGGCGGATCTAGCCAAAATTTCTGGTGGGGACGCTTCTGATGATTGGAGGCAATTATAGTATAAAATGAAAAACTTATATAATTTTCCTTTAATAATTAACAAATTACAGTAAAATAAAAAAAACAGTGGCCCACTACTCAGCTCTACATGGGTCTGCCCCTGAGTATTTGTACTATTTTTATATTTAAACAGGTAATTAAAATTCCAAAATTGGAAGCCGACCGTTGCAACAAGTAATAATGTTAATAATTTATTAAAATAAAAACATACCAAAAATTCAATTCCGATTGTTGCAACGATATTAATTTGGGTAGTTTATTAAAAGAAAAAAAGGAATTTTAAATCGAGAGTTACGAAAAAGAATTAATTTTGTTAATTAATTAAATTAAATGTAATTTCGGAATTGACCGTTGTGATAGAGAATATATTTTTAATTTATCAAAATCAATAACTTTAATTATGCAATTTTTAGCCTTTCGCCCATTAAAATGTGGACTAAAGTTGGGTATGTGCAGGGCAACGGCTAGCCCGTTTAGTGGTCTTGTTGCCTGCCCAAAACCCTAAACCCTATTTGAGAACCATGCTTTTTAAGGAATCTTGTTGTATTATATTAATACAACCCCCGCACAGTTCGTTCGCTGGGCAGTCCTTCCTTCCAGGTCCTGCAAAGGTCTGGTCCTCCTTCGTCCCCCTCAAGTTCAAATTCTTCGGATGGTTGGCGCTGCAGGATCGCTGCAGGACCGTGGAGAGGATTGGACGCAGAGGCTTGCCAAACCATGGCGTCTGTTCGCTTTGTGCTGTCCACGCGGAAACAACGATTACCTGCTCCGGCAATGCCCATTCGCCTGGAGCATCTGGTTTAGGCTGCTCAGGCGCCACGGCTGGCAACTCTCAAGGACGGGTGGCCGGACGCGACCAACAGGCAGGGGTAGCTAGTGCCAACCGTCGAGAGGCATGCTGTGTTGTGGAGAACGGAAGCCACAAAAAAGGCAGAAATGTTGTGCCGTGGGGTCTCAGTAGATGGACAAAATGGAGCGGTAACAAGAATGACAGGCCAAGAAAATGTGCAGATGAACTGGCGGAGCTTGGGCAGAACATATGGGGAAATGGGCTTCCATACTGGGCCATAATTGGGGGGGGGGGGGGGGGGCAAATGCATCAAATGTCACTGTTTTTTTACAAATCTGGGCCAAAATACACTGATTTTTTCCAAAAATTTTGTGGCCAGGGGGGGCGGCGGCCCCCCTGGCTTGGACATAGCTCCGCCCCCTCTGACTTAAACTAAAACAACTGTCGAACAGGAAGACAGTACAAGAAAAGTGATCTCGAAATGACAATGGAACATCTGGATCTCGCAAACACTGACATCAACACTTATTTTATTACCTAGAGCGATACCTGAATCTCATGTTGTTCTGATTCTGACCTGACGGCTGCAACTTAAGTAACCTCACACAAATCAATTAGACTCGATCAATCAACTTAAGTAATTATGAAAAACAGAGAATTGGGGGAATAAGTGGACAGATGTTTGGGATGCGCAGTCTTTAACATAATTTGGGGACAATTGTTGAGCTGGAATAATCTTCAACGGCTTACCCTGCCTTCTTAGGTTTCTCTGAAAAATTGGTGGGTGCAGTCGAGAAGCTCGATCACCGGAGAGATTAGAAAAATGTTTGATTCCCTAATTTTGGTGACTGTGTGGATGGCTTGGCGAGAGAGAAATAACAGAGTTTTCGACAAAGTTGCCAAGCCAATGAACGTCCTCATCGAGCTCATCAAACAAGAAGCGAAACAATGGGTTTTAGCTAGTGCGGGTCGTTTCACTTTGGATTTAGGCTAAGGATAAGAATAGGTTATCACTGGTAGATCAGGTTAGCTCTAGCTGGATATGTCTTCTATTTCTTATCAGTGAGATCTCTGCAGGTCGTTTTTTCTTTTCTCGCTTCTGGCTGAAGGCCAAGCCTGTAAGACACGGGCCATTCTTTGGCTCTCTTTCTTTCCTCTAATTCAACACAAGCAGTGTCCTGCACGGTTCTAAAAAAAAGACTTGTTTTGCGAGATGCCGAACACACGAGTTGGTCCAGCCATGGGGTGTGGTGGATTTTCCTCCATGGATGGAGCAGTATGGCAGGGCTCAGAATTCTGAGCCTTGATCTGACACAAGCCGATCGATCTCTGCATGCTGTGTTGTTTAGAACGGAAGCCATGAAAAGGCAGAAATGTTGAGTCTTGGGGTCTCAGCAGATCGACAAAATGGAGCGGTAACAAGCATGTCATCCTTGGTGTGACAAGAAAATGCATAGATGAACTGAAACTAAAACTCAATATTCAAACAGGAAGACAGTACAAGAGAAGTGCAGAGATTCGAGCAGTGCTTTCCCTAGGACCATACTCCACAGTATTAACAGTACAATAGAACAAGAAAAGTGCAGAGAATAGAGAAGTGCAGAAATCCACTTGGAAGTGAACAAATAATTGTTTTAAAAGACCAGGAATGACAATGGAACATTTGGATCTCGAAAAAAAAATTGACAGCAACGACACTTGGTTTATTAGCCAGAGCGAAACCTGAATCTCCTGTTATTCTGACTCTGACCTGACGACCGCAACACACAAATCAACTAGACTCGATGAACCAACTCAATTATTCAAATCGCTCTCTCCCGCGCTCTCACACCATGGCTATTCCCTCGGTAGCAACCTGCTGGTGGCCGCTGCTCTCGCGGCTGCTTTTCTCGCCGCCGGCGCGCTCGGCCACGTTGCCATCGACACTAGCGTTCCCCGGAGGCCCGCGCCACACCGACGCCGTGAACAGTGGCCAGTCGTGCCACGCCAGCGTCAGGCAGCCACAGCGCTCCTGCACGCGGTACCCGGCGCCCGAGAACGCACCGAGCAGCGCGGCCGCCTGCCCGGTCGCGCTCGGCCCGAGGTGCATCTGGCACATCCCGGCGCGCCAGAGCCGGGCACACCAGAGGTTGAACGGCTCGTGGCGCTCCGTGCGGCCGCTGCCCTCGCCACACACGATGTCGAAGATCTCCCGCTGCAGGTAGGCGTCCACGCCGACGCCTCCGCTGGCGTTGGTGAGGCGCGGAGCATACAGTGCCTCCATGGAGTCAACCACGGCGCCGTAGTAGAAGAGCGCGTTGATGAACCGCTCCACTAGCGACGGCTTGTTGTGGTCCGCCTCCTGCTCCACGACCGTGAACACCCTGGGCTGCATGGCGGTGACCCAGCCGAGGACGGCGTCGATGGGCGAGGGGAGGGATGTCGACGCCGCGTCCGGATCCACCAGGAGGCGGTAGAGCTGGCAGATGGAGTTCACGGCCAGCGCCTCGCCGGGGACGATCTGGAACATCCACGGCTGGAGCGCGTCGAGGGTGTCGCTGGTCACCCAACGGAAGGAGAAAGGCACGTTCAGATCGCGCGCCTGCTCGGCGAGGCGGACGCCGACCTCGTGGAGCTGGTCTCGTGATCCGTCCACGGCAGGCGCAGGGCCGACACCGGTGATGCGGAGCGCCGGAGGGCCGCCGGGGCGGATGGAGAGGGCCTCGATGAGCGCCGGCCACTGCACGCCCTGCATGATGGCGAGGTCGATGATATGCACGCGGTCGCAGCCGTCGAAGGCCTCGAGGATGGCCTGGTTGGCCGTGCAGTGGGCGAACTTGAGGTAGGGCCCCGCCTCGTAGAACTGGCGGTAGAGCTCGTCCGCGTTCTCCGCCGACGAGGCAGCGCCGGAGTGGATCGGGGACCACGGGAAGAGGCGCTGTGCCAACGCGGCGGCGAAGTGCTTCATGAGGCGTCCGATCCCGCCGGCCGTCGAAACGGTCGTCGCGAGCGCTGAGCGTGCCTGGGCCAGGTTGCCGGCGGCCGCCACGTAGTCACCCGCTTGGATTTCGTTGGCGCACGTGACGAGGAGGTGCACGAGCCGGATCGCGGCGTTCTCCGCTTCCTGGCGCCTCCTCGCGGCCTCGACCTCTGCCACGGAGGGCTGGACGGGCACGTACATGGACGGGTCGACGCAGTACGACGCCACGGCGCCGTTGGAAATCGCGGCGGCGCCCTGTGCGGACGGGAGGGCCAGCGCGCCGGATGGGGGAGAGGAGGCGAAGTGACCCATGAAGCGAACAGAGGGTGAAGCTGGCTACCGCGCTGAGAGTGTGAAGGCTGAAAGTGTGTCTGACTGTGCACGTTTGCTAGCCGCTCCCGGGCGTATTTGTAGCGCGGGGTGCCACCACGGCACCACCCCTGGACGGCTGGACAGGGAGACCCGGAAATCGTGGGTGCAGGGAGAGCCCATGAAGGGAAGCAAATCACGGGCCGGGCCGGGCCGGGCTTAAGATGAGGGGGTATGCATTCTAAACCAGGAGAAAAATTTAGGGCCTCATGCAGGGTCTGAATTTTTTCTTTTGATATAACATTGTTTAGTTATTATTGAAAAAAAGTAAATGAATGACGCATATTTGTTTCAAGGGCTATCTTTTTCCTCTTTGAAACTGGATTTTGGTCACAAGACATGACCGGCCTAAGCCCGTCCGAGCCCCGCCCGTGGGCTCTGCCCTCCTACATTATCTCTTATTTCAATAGGGTATGGGCAAAGTAATAAAATTAATTCTATATTCTATCTAGTAATAAGGTACTAAAATTCTCTGTCGTCACAGTTGTCACTTCATAAAATTCCTTCGGTTTCAACAAAATCTTGAAATTAATCGTGATCGCAGCTGTCGTTTGTGATTTGAAAACATTAATGGTAAATTTAATTTCCATAAACGAGTAAATCGATACGGGTCGAAACTGTCGATATGGAATTCAAAATATTAATTTACATTTTATTTTCATAAATTGCTTAAATTAATATTTGTTATGTCGATCGATTCTGAATTCAAAATAAAGAAGTATCATTATCCTTTAGCACAAAAATGCAAAACATCTTGTCTAACATTCATATTTTTTTCTACTTAGATGGTTATTCATATTTCTCAAAAAATCTTGTTCATATAGATATAGATGATAACGAAATATAACTTTAACCATTCTTAATATTATGAAATGACTCCATGTCAACATACTGCATTTGTTCACATTTTCCATGTATTTTATTAAAATGGGGCCGAAATAGTCGTCACATTTATACATAACAAAGATCCGCATCTTCCAACATCATCCATGTCTATTGCATATAATATTACTTGGTTATTTTTTGAAAAAATAGGAACAAACTATAACGGTAGTTTAAATTTAAGCTACTGTCAATAAATTGGGCAACACTCCTTTTAACTGTGTGAAAGTAGCTAGAAAGGTAAAAAACGTAAAATTATTTTGGCGTTTTCCAAAAATGTGGTCTTATTTATGTGAAAATTGGAAAGATGACATTTTGCAACATATTATTGAACCTTCCTTTACCAAAAAAATCTTTTGGGCATTTATAAAATAGAAATTATTTTCTAAAACAAAAAGGTAGGAAGTCCTTTTAGCAATGTTGTGTGCTATGGAAATATACACCTATGTGCAAAAAAAGAGTCCACCTTATAACCATGTTCATTTGGCTTGAAAGGTAGGGATGTATATAAACGATAGGACATGTGGGAGGTTTTATTTTGAAAAGTTTTCAAATTCAAGACTTCATATAAAAGGAGTGTTTTTTCCTCGATTTGAATTTTTTTTAAAAATTAAGTACAATATAATTTATCCAGAAGTACATATAACCCTTTTGAATCGGTGAAAGTTTAATTGAAAAAATTGTTTTCATAGGCCACGTTAGACTTTTTTTATGGATCACGTTTAGACTTTCTAAAAAACAATTGCAATTCTTTTATCTGAAATAGATAAAAGTGATCAGAATCTCATATGATGGTAGGACTGGGCTTTCAGAAGAATCCAGTTGTATGATAGAGGGTATTTTCACTATTTTTTTTAATCAAACTTAAATTAGTACTCTATAAATGGAAGCCGACCGTTGTAGAAAATATCAATGTCATTAATTTAATAACATAAAACACATAAATATTTTACAATTCAAAATCGACCGTTGCGACCGATATTAATTCAACAGATTTATTAAAAGGAAACAAAACATTAACACAAAGATACTATTTTGCATTTGAAATCATCCGTTACGACAAACATTAATTTTGTGAATTTATTAAAAATATATTTAATTTGGGAACTATCCGTTGTGACGGAGATTATATTTCTAAAATTAAACATAATTTAATTTTTTAATATGACGTCATCAGCCCATTAAAATTTGGACTAAAACGACATGTGCAGCTCGGATGATCTTGCCGGGTCCATAGTCATGTCTCCTTTTAAAACCCAGTCTGAAAGAATATAAAGAAGCCAAATTGTATTCGACTTTGAAACATTGGAATATATTTATCTATTTTTTAAAAAGTTAAACTTATTTATGCTAGAAACTGATTCTTCTTAGGACCCCTTTTTTTTTTGACAGGTTCTTAGGACCCCTAACCAAACCATAGATTTCTTATCAAGCATTTTTAAACCAACAGGGAAGGGAGCCCCATTGTAGTCCAACTCAGTCTTTAGAATGCTTGGGTCGACGCCCGGCCCGGCCCGGCCCAAGGTGTTCCCAGGGCGATGGTAACCACCCATTTGCTCGCCCCTCCTCCCGCACCCGGTTTCCCGGCGCTCCGCTACGGTACCTCCCCCTCCACGTGTACACGCGCACGTCACTCTCCCCGCGCCGCGCTACAAATACGTACACCGGCGAGCCGAGGGGAAGCGTGGACGGACGGACAGAGACACAGCTTCACACTCCCCGCGCGGTAGCCAGCTCCATTCTCGTTCGCCTCATGGGCCACTTCGCCTTCGGCTGGCAGCAAGGCATGGACCCCGCCGTCGCCTCCTCCCTGTCCGGTGTTGGATTTGCCCCTATACGCCGAGTACTTTCCGACGTAGACAACGACGAGATTCTGACGAGATGCGCACGTATGCTAGCCTGATCGATTGCTTCCGACGTACTACTAGCTGAACACGCACACCACGCTGGGATCGATTTGATTGCTACAGGTGCGTGTCGCACCTCTTCTTTCTTTTCTTCTCACAAATCGGTACAAGAGATTACACAGGGTAGGACTAGCTTATATACACGTACAAGCTAGAGACAAACTATCCTACTCGGTGTGTACTTCCTATAGGACTCGTACTTCTTGTTCCAATCGGACTGGAATTGGAAACAACAAGATTAACTCCAACATTCACCTCCTTAAGCTTGTTGTTCTATCACTTCGACCTGGGTCCCAAATACGTCGGTTGCGTCGCGTAGTTGTGACCCTCGGCATTGCTTTCGCCGCTTCAGTCTTCATCCTCGACATTGCGTTCGTCGCTTCTCGTGGCATCCATGACATCGACTTTGCTTTTGCCGACTCATCTACACTTTGACGGCGACAATCTTCCTTGTCGACATCTTCAAACATCTTCTTTGCTTCGATGCTTTTGAAGCACTCTTCTGTGTACTTCACCGGATCATCCTTCCGTGGATCACCTGTTTCTGGCCTCCCTGTTACGAGTGGCCCTTCTGGCTTGGTAGAGAAAACACTAGGCTGGCCCTGTATGCTGACCAAACCTCCTCCTTTGCTTGGTCCATCACGTGAGTTGCCTAGTGGCATTAATCCACCACCAAAACCAGCTCCCGATTCACTTCCTAGGGTCCCTTGCGTATCATTGATTGGGCCTTGCCCTTCTTCTCCTCCTTTTGTAGCAGGTGAGAGAACTCCATGTGCAGCTTCTAATTCTGGTCGTGGACTTTCTGGCTCGTACGGAGAAGCATCAAGGCTAACCCCATCCCGCCACTTTGCTGGGCTGCTTAGCTCACCTCTTTTTTCTGGATTTTCTGATGCAGCTCCTCCTGGCGGGCCTCGGTACTTTTGTCCGCCTGCTTTTTCCCTTTCTTCTTCTTGCTCTATTTCTGGCCGAGTTGGCCCCTTTGTTGCATCTTCAGCGCGAGATGCTGACGCTGTTTTCCTCCGCCACACGACGTTGCCGACGTTGCGCCTCGCTCCTTGGACGTTGCTATTTCTTTCGGCAACCACTTCTTTACCCCATGACGCGACGATGCGCCTCACTTTACCATGCGACGCCACGACGTGCCGCACTTCATGGACCTCTGACGCCATGTACGCCTTCACTTCCCTTTCTTGCGACGTGGCACTATGCCGCACATCATGGACTTCTGGCGCCATGTACGCCTTCACTTCTTTCCCTTTCGACGCGTTACCACGTCGTACTTCGTGGACTTCTGGCACCACGTATGCCTTCATACCAGTACTATCGGCATGAGTTCTTAAATCACCTCCCGCGTCCGTAGCATCGACACGAGCTTCCGAACCTTGAAGACAAACTTTCTCTTCCACAAGCGTGTCAGTTTCTTTAGCCACCGCTTGAAGAGTTGGATTATCCTCGTCCACCAGTTCGCACATCAAATGCATCGGACTATCATCTTCTTCCTCGGCCATGAGAGCCCTTTCCTTCTTCGATGGTTTTCGGCAATCAGATTTGAAGTGACCGAGTTCATGACAGTTATGACACCTTACTTTCTTTATGTCAAACTTCTTCCTCCTTGGTGGAATGCGGTCGTCGTCCTCCTCTTCTTCATGCTCATCATCGTCCTGCTCAGCGATGCACTTTTTCGCTGGGCGTTGCTTATCCTTCATTTTCTTCCTTTCTTTACCAAGTCGGGCTTCAAGATCAGCTTGAGAATACAGAAGTTCCTCACCGTTGTACTTGGACTCCTTCCTCCCCTTCTGATTCTCTTCATGTGTCCTCAATCTTCCGATCGCTTCAGGCACCGTCATCTTTGTGATATCGCTGAACTGCTCGATCGTCCCGATAATGTTCGTGAATTCGTCGGTGACCGATGAAAACAGCTTCCCGACGATATCTGTATCCGTGACGGATCCTCCGAGAGATTTAATCTCACTTGCCAAATTCGTTAGCTTCTCGGAATACTCAGCGATCGTTTCTCCTTTGGACATCTCCAACTTGTTGAGCTGCCGCTTAAGCACTTGTGCACGGGCACGCTTCACCTTATCTTCGCCGACTCACATCTCCCGTATTGCTCCCCACGCTTCCCTCGTCGTCTTGTAATTGGCAAGAGTCATCACCATGGAGTCTGGCACGGACTGCGAGAGAGCAGCCATGGCGCCCTCGTCGACCTCTTCGTCCACCGCGCCTTCGCCTTCTATAGCCTTCCAAACACGGAGATTTCGGAGGATGAACTTCATCTTCGTGGCCCAAACCACATAATTTGTGTCGGTCAGCATTGGATACTGAATCGGCACATAACTTGTTCTTGACATCATCATGAGCAGCTTGCCGCTAACTTCGGACGTCACCGGCGCCTGTTTCACCGCAGCCGCCGCCTTCTTCTTTTTCGTTTCCTCGTCGTCGCTTGACCAGGCTCTGATACCACTTGTTGGATTTGCCCCTATACGCCGAGTATTTTCCGACGTAGACAACGACGAGATTCTGACGAGATGCGCACGTATGCTAGCCTGATCGATTGCTTCCGACGTAGGATCGATTTGATTGCTACAGGTGCGTGTCGCACCTCTTCTTTCTTTTCTTCTTCTCACAAATCGGTACAAGAGATTACACAGGGTAGGACTAGCTTATATACACGTACAAGCTAGAGACAAACTATCCTACTCGGTGTGTACTTCCTATAGGACTCGTACTTCTTGTTCCAATCGGACTGGAATTGGAAACAACAAGATTAACTCCAACATCCGGCGCGCTGCCTCTCCCGTCCGCACATGGCGCCGCCGCGACGACCAACGGCGCCGGCACGTCGTACTGCCTCGACCCGTCCATGTACCTGCCCGCCGTCACGACACAGGCCGAGGCCGCGAGGAGGCGCCAGGAAGAGGAGAACGCCGCGATCCGGCTGGTGCACCACCTCATCGCGTGCGTCAACGCAATCCAAGCCGGCGACTACGCGGCGGCCTCCGGCAACCTGGCCGAGGCGCGCTCGGCGCTCGCGACGACGGTCTCCACGGCCTTCGGGATCGGACGCGTCACGAGCCACTTCGCCGCCGCGCTGGCCCAGCGGCTCTTCCCGGCGTCTCCGAGCCACTCCGGCGTCACCTCTCCGGCGGAGCACGCGGGCGAGCTCTACCGTCAGTTCTACGAGGCTGGGCCCTACCTCAAGTTCGCGCACTTCACGGCCAACCATGCCATCCTCGATGCGTTCGAGGGCTGCGACCGCCTGCATATCATCGACCTCGCCATCATGCAGGGCGTGCAGTGGCCGGCGCTCATCAAGACCCTCTCCCTCCGCCCCGGCACTCCTCCGGCCCTCCGCATCACCGCCGTCGGCCCCGCGCCCGCCGCCGACGGATCGCGCAACGAGCTCCACGAGGTGGGCGTCCGCCTCGCCGAGTTCGCGCGCGTCGTCAACGTGCCCTTCTCCTTCAACGTGGTGACCGGGGACACCCTCGACGCGCTCCAGCCGTGGATGTTCCAGATCGCCCCCGGCGAGGCGGTGGCCGTGAACTCAATCTGCCAGCTCCACCGCCTCCTTGTGGACCCGGACGCCTCGTCGACCTCCCTCCCCTCGCCCATCGACGCCGTCCTCGGCTGGGTCGCCGCGATGCAGCCCAGGGTGTTCACGATTGTCGAACAGGAGGCGGACCACAACAAGCCGGCGCTGGTGGAGAGGTTCGGCAACGCGCTCTTCTACTACGGCGCCATGTTCGACTCCATGGAGGCGCTGTCCGCCAACCGCCGCATCAACACCATCGGCGGCGTCGGCGCGGAGGCGTACCTGCAGCGGGAGATCTTCGACATTGTGTGCGGCGAGGGCAGCGGGCGCGTGGAGCGCCACGAGCCGCTCAACCTCTGGTGCGCCCGACTCTGGCGCGCGGGGCTGACCCAGGTGCCTCTCGCGCCTAGCGCGACCGAACAGGCGGCCGCGCTGCTCCAGGTGTTCTCCGGCGCCGGGTACCGCGTGGAGGAGATCGCCGGCTGCCTGACGCTCGTGTGGCACGAGCAGCCGCTGTTCACGGCGTCCGTGTGGCGCGCAGCGCCAGCGATCCCTGCCGCCGGCGATGGAATCGTGGACGAGTGCAATGGCGAGAAGAGCAGCAGTGAAGCAGCGGCCACCTGCAGCAGGCCGCTGCCGCCGGGGAAATGGCCATGCAGTGAGAGCTCACGCGGGAAGAAGAGCGATTTGAATAATTGAGTTGATTGATTTGTTGGAGTCAGAGTCGAAAGCTTCATCTCTGATTGATTGATTCATCGAGTCTAGTTAAATTAGTCCGAGGTTTCGTCGCAGTCGTCGATCGGGTCGAAATAACATGAGATTTCAGATATCTCCCTAGGTAATAAAGTCAGTGTCGCAGTCAAATTCTCTGGGATCGAGATGTTCCATTGTCATTCCTGGTCTTATGAAACAGTTATTTGGTCGATTCGAACTTCGAAGCAGATCTCTGTACCTGTGTTTCTTGGAAAAGCACTGTTCCATGGACAACCACTGTTCAATTTCAGTTCATCTGCAATTTTTTGTCAGGGCAAGGATGTGATCTCAGGCCTGTGATACTGAGACTCTTTGGTGCTTGCTGGCCATGGTTTCGATCTGCTTCCGTGGCGGCCTTTTTGCGGATTCTGTTCTCCCCAGTCCCCAGCATGCATTCAGAGATCCATTGAACTGTGTCAGATCAAGGCTCATACTATTTCTGAACCCTGTCATACTGCTTCATCCATTCTCGACGATATTTGACAAGGAGATCATGCTTGACATTGATTTGCAGTGCCAGTTTGCCACAAGGACCCAGACCAGCCAGTGCTGGGGACACAAGTAAGAAGAAACCTGCAGGTGATCGCACAAAAGTCAGAGTAACCATCCGTTGCACGAACATAGATGGCATCAGCACTTCAGCGGCAGGCATCGGCCGGCCCCTATATTTGGGCAGTGCAGTTTGTCAGTGCTGGGCCTCTTGCGGCTTCTCTTCTCCGCAGCATGCCACCGACCGACCCCGCAATACAAACAAACACGCGCTTGAGGCCCAATGCTCCGCTGGAGACTGAAGTTTAGACAATGGAACTGATCCAGACATGGAGACCCTCGTTCGTTTTGTTGGGATTAAATCCAGACATGGATTGGTTTTTTAGACAATCAATACCATATATATATAGCAAATAGTAGCGAATAGTACATGGTAGATAGAGATAACTACAACAATTACAAAATGAAGTCCAAAAGAAAGAAGCAAATATTCGAGCTTTTCAAACTCTTTCTTCTACCATGACGCAATTTTTTATTTTTCTGAAGACAGCCGTAGAACGACAAAGAAGCAGCCGTAGAACGACAAAGATATCAAACCACAGACCTATGAATACCAACGAGGGTTCTCCCATAATTTTAATTTTGAGCCGCAATGCTAATCCTATGTGTACGCACGCAATAATCAACCAACATCGGCAAGAGTATCAACACCGCTACTCTAAGGAATAACAACCGAACAATCTTATCGACGTCCCTGGGAGCCGAGTGTATGAATCACCATTCTCGAGAACGTAACGGCCGGGACAAATATTGCGAGGACAATCCTCGCGGCAATCATGAGAGAAAAAAATCCAAAATCGATATCACCAAGCAAGATCTGAAAGATTATACTTAGACAAGTTTAATCTTACAGCACCACCATTGACGGTGGGAAGAATATCTCGTCATGGAAAGATGGACCGAAGATTGCTTATCGTAGATGATGCCAACTCCATTGATGAAGAAGACGGCTACCAAAATGCTAATCTAACCTATTGAAAACACTACACTGGCGAGGCTGGCCGGAGGAGGGAGAACTGATTGAGTGGAGGCCCTCCCCCTGAGACTTCAAGCGAAGGCGTGAGCGTTGCCTCGCCTTCGCCCGGTTTTTCATTAATTAACTGTGCAACTCTCTTCTTCTTTTTTTTTTTGAATTTTTCCATATATATTAAACCAACAAAGAGTACACGATTAAATCGATTACAAAAACAATACTAAAAGAGACGAGCAAATCTATGAGATCTTCAAGCCCTTTCTTTTTCCATAACACAATCTTGTACTTTTCTGAAGGCAGCCGTAAAACAACGCCGAAAACACCAAATCACAGACCTGTGAATACCAACGAAGGTTCTCCCCTTTTAATTTGGAGCCGCAATGCCAAGACTTTGTGCACGCACGCAACCATTAAATTAATCAAGCAACATCGGCAAGAGCACCACCACTGATATTTCATGGACAAATAACCGAGCCACTTTGTCGACGTCGTTGGAAGCCGAGAGAATGAATCACCATTGCCGAAAACGTAGTCGCCGGGATAGATAATGCGAGGACAAACCTCCTCGCGGCAACCATGAGAAACAATCCAAAATTGATCTGGCGAAGCAAGATCTGAAAAACCATACGTAGACAAACTTAATCTTCCAAAGCCACCATTGACGTCGGGAAGGAGATCTCGCCGACGAACGAAGCGCAGAAGACCACTTATTGCAGACGATGCCATCTCCATTGACGAAGAAGACAACAACCAAAACCAAGCTCTAACATTAAGGACCTTTGTATAGCGTCCTGCGCAGGTCCGAGGTCCCCACCCCTCCTAGTGCCAGAGCGGCACCTAGAGGAGGTGAGGACCCGTCAATTCTTAGACGAAGGCGACGATAAACATGCAGATGGCGCCGACGGCGACGGCTAGGGTTGAAACCCTAGTCCGCCGCCTCTCTTTCAACGATCGCTTCCTGAAAACAGGCTGACACAGGTAGCTGCACACACGAGAAAAAGCACGAGGGTGCTTCTCGTGTCCAATTTTAACTAAGATCAGGCAAAACTTTTGCCCCTCCTCTAAAAAAAATCTTTCTTTTTTATGGTCTTGAGTACTCGGACATATATTTCACAACTTTAACAGTTCTTAACAGCCGAATCCCAACCACTATGCAATGCATCAACATGCATCCAATACATCGCAAACAAATAATTATATGTTATATCCTTGAATACTGCAACATTGTTTTCCATCCGGGCTATTACTCCCATTTCAATTACTTTGCATAACGGAAATACAATGTCTCGATCAGCAAACGAGGATATGGTAAAGAAAAGCGACCTCTCATCAACAGGAAACTCGCCGCTGAGTATTTCGGCATTAAAACACCCACTAGAGGGTAAAAACCCGCGAGCACTATGATTACATTACAGCTCAAAACACCAAACAACACCAAAATTTATTTATTCCCATTGTTTTATTTGTTGTTTCCTTCTTGTAATGTGGACTGGGTACTTGCACTTCACAAGGATTGACATGTACACTGAACCGTTGCCCAGGTGGCAGGTGAGCATCTTTACCAAGGTGGTTACACTGAAATTTTATTCATGTTGTGTACATTCTTGACCATGATAGGAGCAAGTAGATTTGCGTAGACCATGATCAGAAGCTGTAGAGATTGTGTTTTGGGAAGTGGAATTCAAGTTCGTAACAGTTGTTATTATTGGCAACAATTTAGGGTAGAAAATTATCAGTATAGCTCTTGTTGCACCTGGTTAGTTGATCTTGCTATATATATTTTGAGAATATTTATCTAAGTTGGAGAAATTGACGACATGCGGTGGTGGAGAAGAGCAACATCGTAAGAATGTCAAAGACAAGACGCATGTGAAGGAAGACATTTCTCAACAAAGAACATTTACAAGGCTAGGATGAAGATCACAAAATTCTAGTTGGCGAGATCGGAACTAGATGAGAACACCACGAGATCGTGCTCATTCAAAAACAGAACGTCATGAGCATGTGAGCAAAATTCTTACATTTGTGTGTATTTTTTCGTCACAACGTACAAGTATATTGTTGGCTAAATGTATGTTGTTGTAACAAATTATAGTCTCGGATGATTTGCTATACTTCCATAGCAACGCGCAGGCTCTTTGCTAGTCACTTATTTATGTGACCTTACGTCCAGAAAGGTAAATAATCAATAAAAGAATCCGAGTTTGAAAGGGAGCGCCTTAAAAATTGTTGCATCCTAGTAGTTTAGACGTCATAGTGCAAGCCAAAAAATATCAATCATCTTTTATTCAACAACAACATCAACGTCAAGTATGCTCCCTCTATAATTTATCTTTGTTGATCAGATATAACCGTAGACAAGTTAACAAGTGTGGGCAGCAAAATCATGATGAAATTGATCTACAACCTCTCTAGAACATCTCTATCACATCCTCTTAGCCAACACCAACACATTATCTCGGCGATAGCAACCAGCAGTTACAACACCAAGCATGCCTCTCATGGGCATCAAGCAAGCTAAGATTATATTAATTTATTCATACTGAACATTTTTACTTCGTCATAGATTGTTGTTGATTGTAAGTTATATCATTGATACATTTTTTGATGCATCCGTTGATTATAAATTTATAGATATAACAAAACAATTATTAGCAATGTAAACAAATTGATGTATACAAAGGTTATACATTTGTTAGACTTTTTAAATATTTATCAACACATCCATATTTATATTGCTAAAGTGAAACCATATATTTTCAGATTTTTGATTAGTTTAAGACGCTCATGAATTTTTCCATAGTAGACTTCACTATAAATGTAAACCAACCATAGTAGAGTGTTTTAGATTGCATGAATTTAGTAAATAAGTTCACATCGTTATCTAGAGTGCAAGACTATCTAAACTTTATAAATAGATAAATCTAGACTGTATGGAGTGTCATCAATAGTTTACCTGGGATTTCGCTCTCATTTGTTTGCAATGCTCGCTTCTGGTCAAAATTTTGATGTTCTTATTGTTGGGTATAAGGTTTTAGCAATCGGCACATGTGCCAGATATGCGTCGTATCGAATACACGTGATCCAGATATTCATGCGTATTTATGAAATTCTATAAGGCGTATTATTGGTTTTCATTTGATTTTTACATGGATTTTACCTAGTACATAAAACTGGTGTGATCTCGCTAAACTGTGTAATCCATATTACGCTAGCTTACCGCTGGGCCCTGAACCAGGTTCCTGACCCTTTTTCACAGAAACTATACACTAAACTCCACTGAACAGTGCAGCGGCAGCACACGGCTACTCTGGCTCGGTCCGTCGATCGTCGTCAACCACGCGCACGCCACTGCCAAATATCTTACCGACGACCGGGCCCACGCCGCCGGACGCCGTGCCGAACTCCTCCATCCGTCTGTCTTCTCGCACGCCACCGGGGTGGGGAGGTGGTTCCACACGCCAAGTTACTACCACGTACACTAGTCCGCTCGCCCACGCTCCCCCGCGCGCTCCGTCAGCTGAGATCCAGCGTCCGCGTCCACATCGGCGGCCGTGATCGATCTCCTCCCGCTAGTAGCTTCCTCCCCAATTTCCCCGGAGGAAGAAGGCTATAAAACTTGGAACCGATCGAAGCTCGTGTCACAAAGCTCGAGAGATTCTGGACGAACTCGCAAGCTCATTTCCCGATCGACTGTAAAAAGAAAGTTCATTTCCCAGGTCGAGCGAGCATGCCGGTGTCTTCCATGGCGACGATCAGCTGCTGCCACCAGCTCAGGCCTCCGTCCCCGGCCAAGGAAGTCGCCACCGCAGCAGGTCATCTCCCCATGTTTCGCCGGGCGTGCCTCGCGGCGGCGTGCGTCGTGGCCGTCGGGGCGACGAGCGCCGTCGACGGCGCGGCCATGGCGGCGTCCTGGGGATTGGCCGGCGCCGCGCCGCACGAGGCGGTGCTGGTGCGCGCGCAGGCGCCGGCGCGGTGGAGCGACCGGAGGCAGTGCCCGCCGTGGCGGGCCAACTCGCTGGAGAACGTCGTGCCGGAGAACCTGCCCCGTCCCGTGCCGCGACGGAGGCCCAACGGCGTCGTGGCCGCCGACAAGGCGCCTGCTCCTGCGCCGGCCGCGTCGCCCGACGCGGTGGTGCCGTTCCTGGCGCTGCGCTCCGGCATGGGCTGCTTCTCCCTCTAAGTTAAGCCAGTTCAGGTGCACCGTGAAGCTAGCTTGTAAATGTAATCAAGGGGTACTTAGACTAGCAAATTAGCTTAGCCTTGTATTATACTCCCTCCGTCCAACAATAACTGTCTTAGATTTGTCAAAAAGTTGATGTATTTAGACATGAAACATGTATAGATACATCCACTTTTGTGCAAAATTGAGACACTTATTTTGGAACGGAGTGAGTACTAAATAGCTAAGTAGGTGCAGGACGGAATAAGCTCTCCCAAATATTAGCAGCTGGGAGTACATACGACGAACACACTCTGTTTCATCTGCGATCATCCTCTGAGTACTTCAATTCTTTGCTCGAAATGAAAGAGCTAGTTAATCATTATTAATTTGGCTTATTGGCCGCATTTACCTTGTCAAAGTGTCTGATCATGTTGCTTTCTGGGAAAAGTAGGAGACAGACGAACAACAAGTGCCCCACGTGACAGCGAAATCGAACCGATTCTTCCTAAGAAATCAAGATTCTTAACTTGGTTTTAGACCGTAATATTCAGAGATGCACGTGCACGCAAAAATCGCTCAGATTGTTCCTGAGAAAAACAAGATTCGTAACTGGTTTTTAAGTAGATCATAAAAATTCAGAGTTATACTGATCGAGGGCTCGACAACATCCTGCAGTTATAGGCGAACGTACAAGCGATGTTTCTTCAGGTTATAGTACTACTGCCTGGTAGTTCTTCAGGTTAGTAGTAGTACGTGGCAGTACGATGGCTCGGGGTGGAGTACAGGCCCGGGTTCAGTGTAGTACGACAGCGATCGCGCTTGGTTCATGTCTTCCTCAGGGAAAAGATAGTTTCCAGAGAGCCGCCGTTTATGAACTTGTTCCGCGTGTGCATATTAGTAAAAACATCATCCAAATATAAAAATCATTGTTTTATCCTTAGGGGTAACAGCATGATACAGGTTTGTTCGCTTACTCTTACCAGGATAGAGCACTTCAAGGTTGAACGTACTATCATACCCAACTCGCATATGAAGATCAAAGCATCGTACTTGGCCAAGGGAAATAAAAGCTAATGGGAACTCTTGTGGGTAAAGTAACGCACCCATCTATAGAGTGTATTGAAACTGTGGCTTGTCAATCCGAGTTCAGGGCAAAGAACTGCAATCGTGGTAAGGGAGGATCTATCATAAGGTATTAACAATCCGCGGAGTCTGGCGAACACCAATTTTCATAATAAAAGTTGAATTTTGAAAAATGGTTACAAAAAGCTCCATCAAGCTTTGACCTAGGGTCACAACTGTATCTAGAGCATTTCCTCTGAACTTTTTGAGTATGCCGTAGTCATGCCCAATATTTACAAAACCGCTTCTAAGCATCTATGTAGATACCAGTTATCCAACAAGACGTAGAGTCACTCTGCAACGAGGAGCCGAATCTGTCTGATGAAGCTGAAGGAATCAACCGCTACATCGCCAAATGTGTGAACGACTACAATTAGATGTAGAATTCTGACCCTAGATGGTGAAACACCACTAGCAGTAGATTATTGGTATAGCAATCTTAGTTGCTTAAAATATAGAGGTGGAGGTGATATCCAACTTAGGCTATGATTTGAACTTTATTTATTTCATTTGCACGAAACAAACCTCAATGTACCGAGGAAGTTTTGAAGATCTTTGTATATTATAGAATTTTATAATAAAGTACCATGTGGATCCGCAATGTTTTTTTTGAACTAATATGAGGGATGTAATTTTTGTTAGATTTTTAAAATAAATGTTATATTAATGAGTGGAAACTAAACCATGTCATGGTTTGTAAGATCTTTTCTGTTTTCGACAAGTCCACCGGAATAAATTGTCCATATTTTTCTTGGATTTTTTGTCCATTGTATTGTACACATTAATCTCTACTATATAATATTGTTAACGGTGTCCGGTACGTCGTGGCTATTTTGCAATTTAGTCCCTCAGAAAGTAGGGAATCAACCCGCAATCCATGAAACAGAACGCAGCGTCGCTCTCCCTTCTCTCTCCTCGCGATTGGAGAAGCAGTCGCTGTGGCCGCCGGCGGGATCCCCTCTCTATTCCAATGATGGCGACCGTACGCGAGGCCATCGACGCGCTAGAGGAGAAAGACTGGTGGAGGTGAGGCCAATGAATCCGGTGCTCCAGCTCGATCCGTCCTTTGAGTCCATCCACGCCAACGCTCTCCCCTGTTCCTCTCTCTCAATCTCACCTCTCGTGCGTTCGCGGAGGCGAGCGCCGCTGCCGAGACCCCTTCTCCGGCCTCCCTCCTCTCTTCGCCGGCGGCCAGGATGATGGCCGGCCTAGCTGAGCGCGTGCGCCCACATAGTCTACCTGCCACCTCTCTCACTCCTTCCTCCAGCTCCTTTGTGCCGGCTTGGTCGGGACAGCGGTGGAAGGACTCGACGGGCCGCTCACCAGTGGCGCGCCGACCGGTCGTCTCAGCCCCCTCGGTTTTCTCCCTCTGTCCGCACCTCGCGCAGCCGGGACCGAGTTCAGACCGCCGACGCCGCCACTATCATACGTCTTGGCCGCGGCCGAGAACCGCACAGCAACAGCGTAGATGTTCCATCCATGGCGGTCGAGGGACCCTACCCAATCAAGATCCACCCGCCGGTTCGTTTTCTGGGACGGAGCGCCAAAGCAAGTCGCCTTCATCTACGGCCTTCTCGCGACCGACGCCGGGCCCGCGGGGTGGACGCTGCTCGGTGGCCTCGGCGCTATCGCTGGTGCGCTCACGCCACACGGCGCGCTGGCCGGGCTTGTCATGCGCCACAACCTCGCCTCCTCCGCTGATGTCGTTGTTTCACCGTTTCGATTCGAAGTCCCCAGGACTCGGACGATGCAGGCCTGCCGTCTCCATGATTACACCCCGCAACACGGCCTGGATGCCGCCGCCGCTGTGCTCTAGGCGAGATGAACTTAGCTGCCTCGAGACGCCTCCCCCCATGCTACACGCAAGATAGACAAGAGTGTGCAGAGCAATAGCAGTTGGACGAGAAGCAGAGTGAGTGGATGAGTCGGCTTCAAGCTGGTACAGTGGCTTCCCCTCGGCCGTTCCTAGAGCTGCGTGACACAATCCTTCCTGCCGAAGGTGCACAACGAGTTGTCAGGGCTCACGGCGACGACAATGACATAGCCGCCACTGTGGCCGGCGAGCGTGGTGCGCAGCCGCAGTTGGTAAGGTTCCGGAATCCGGACCAGCGGCTGGGCGAGTCAAAGTGTGTCGTTTACTTCTGAATCATTGGATCAATCGCTTAATTTCGTCTCTCGTGTAGCTTGCCACGGGTGTCAGGTAGAAGAACATCAGTAAGCACCGGGCGTATGCTCCTCATCGTGGGAATTTTAATGCGCAGATTGGTGAAAGAAGATCCATTTTCCTCTTGTTTGGGTGACTAGGACATTTGAGAAACTCCCGATGCTACTGGATTATAATGCTCTTTTTCTCGAGAGGAAGCAAGAGGAGCTTTTCCGTTCTTATAAATTTCAGTATTTGTTACAGTAGTGTGCCTATTATGCTCATCTCAACGACCTAATAAATTGAGCTTAAAAGTATGTAACTGTTCTTGGAGGTATTGGGATCCATGGAACGTGGGAACACAACTAAAATCACATGGTGAGAAACTAATGTAAGAAAACACATATCTAGACTAATGTAGTTGCACCTGCTACTTGTGTTTTTTTAAGATGTCACGTTTTCTATGTATTTTTTCAGTGTTCTAATGTTTGTAAACATTGAAATATTGTTTATTTGATTTATCGCCCGTTGCAACGCACGGGCATTTTGCTAGTTAGATATAATCCTTAATACAGTGTATGGGTAGTAATTAATTGTGCATATTTTTGTAGGATTTTAGTCCATTGGACTGTACAAATTAATTAGCAAGATTTTTAGTATATTATATTGGTAATAATTAATTGTTCATGATTTCTTAGGATTTTGTAGTCCATTGTATTGTACAAATTAATTAGCTAGATTTTGTTGGACATTGTATGGGTAGTAGTTAATTGCCCATAATTTCCTTTGGATTTTAGACCATTGGATTGTACAAATTAATTAGCTATAATCTTTTCGTATATTGTATTGGCATAATTAATTGTACATATCTTTCAAGATCTTTTTTAGTCCATTGTATTTTACAAATCAATTAGCTATTATTTTTTATTATGTTGTATGGGTAGTAATAAATTATTCATATATTCCTAGGATTTTTTATCCATTGCATTGTACGCATTAATTAGCTAGATTTTTTAGTATGTTGTACATGTAGTAATTTTCTGTCCATATTTTTCTAGAACCTTTAGTCCATTGTAGTGTAATAATTAATTATTTAGAACTTTATTACATTGTATGGGTAGTAATTAATTGTCTATATTTTTGTAAGATTTTCTAGTCTATTGTATGTGCAGTAGTTAATTGTTTATATTTTTCTAGGTTGATTCTGGAAGATAGAGAAGTTTTTGTTCCTTATAAGTTAAAGAGAATGCAGTGTATTACTGAGAATAACATGTACACTAAAAAAAGGAAGCAATTTAGAAGTAGAAAGGGACAACCTATGCAAAAAAATGCAGAAAGTGAGGAAATACGAAGACCTATCTATTGAGTGTTTTGCAACACCATCTATAATGGGAGTATTCTTATTAATGTCAAATCAAATTTAGTGTGTGACTGAGCTCAAGATGAGGAGTTGCAGATGCAGACGGTGGAAAGGGATAACAATTGGCTAGCATCCCTTTCCACCATGTAATAAGTTGTTTGAGGCATGAGAGTGAACGATCGAGGTATAACGATTAGAGGGTGTGAATAGAATTTTATAAAATTGCAGCATAATTGACATTGTAAATAAAGTAATCTTCAAGCAGATATGATAAACGTAGCCCAAAAATGCACCTTGAAGAAATACATAGAGTTATGCGCATGGATTGATGACATGATACATTGAAACAGTGGAAGAGGATATGAATCCATAGAGGTGAATACATGTTACTCGTACGGATACATTGAAATATAGCCGAATCATGCTGTCTGGTATGTTGATGTATAGATGAACATATGGATCAGGGTTAAGACAAACCTCTTTCTCTGATTTCGATATCCACTTCTCTTCCCCATTTTGGTGTTTTTTTTGTAGTATCAAAAGTTTGTTAAAGCAGTAATATAGTGATGCAAATATATTTTAAATTCCATCGAGCATATCTTGACCAGAGAACATGTATTTATCACGCTCGTGTCTTGTTAAAATAGGACCTTATCATTATCTGTGACGTAAATTTATTGTGTATTATTTTTTTGTTCCATAAGAATATTTTTGAATTGATAACCTTAGTGTGATCATCATTACAGAATGATAAATCATTCTTGCCATCGTGTTCTATTTTTTGTCAAGTTCCTCGTAAGAATGGTGTGTTATCTCTTATAATTACAGGCCGGACGGACATTTTCATGGGCTAAGGCAAGTTAATAAATTTTAATATATTTATACTAAATGTTTTTACTTTGTCATAACTAAATTCATTGTTAACCATATATATGCTACTTTAATAATTTATTGATACATCTTTCATATATTCTTTATTTGATGCCAATTTAGGTGTAAATAGCAGCATCAACAGTGTAAATACGTTCATGTTTATTGATTTACATATTTATCATAATGTTTAATATTTACCTTTACAACAACATTTTCTATTTCTAAAGTGAAGCTACATTTTGTTGATATATATTTGAGATGTTCAAATATTTTTTTTGTACCGTAGACTTCTCCATAAGTCTAAGCAAACCATGGTAGAGTGTATATGATTGTATGAATCTGCATAACTTTGCCGAGCTTCCTAGAGTATAAGACTTTCAAGTATGGGTGTGACCAAATAAATTATTCTAGACTGGTTATCGGATATCCTCTGTAGGTCTTGTTTGCTGGTGGTGCTCGCCTTTTGCTGAAAATTTGCCTTTCTTTTTCAAGGGGATAGGTTGGTAGTAATTGGCACAGCCGTACGTGCTCAGTACTTTGTATCAAAATCATGTCGTGTAACATGTATGGGCATTTTGAATTCGAAGTTTCGTTACTATATTCATTAGATTTTACATCGTTTTCTACATATACATAACTTGTGTGATGTTACTACACTGTATACCCATTTAGAAGAGGCGGGCATCCTTATTGTCCTAGCTTAGGACCCGGGCTGAAGAACCAGCATTCTGACCAAGGTAGCTCACACACCCAAACAAAAAATCCTGTGGACAAGACTGACCAAACAAATAAAAGAGAACATACACATTCGGAAATCCATTTCAGGTTGTGGAACTAGAGGCTCCATACACATTCCTCTCTTCTCGTGAAGCGAACACTTACATATATCTATACTCCTATATAGTGTACCAATCTTGAACTATACACATAGTATCAATCTGAACCGTTGGTATCGTTGATCTAACGGCTTAGAGTTGAGGGATTCGCCGTGAACAGTAACCTTAGTTGTCTCTACTAGGTTCTGGAACCATCGGGTCTTCCTTCTGGCAAAAAAATTAAGGTTCATGGCCACGTAACTTTTGAGCTGCAAGTGGACAGTGGCCTTCCCAAGTGAAGGGAGTAAAGAATTGTACAACTAAATGAGTGCGGTCCCATTGAACTTTTTACATAGATTAATGTTTTGCTTACTCTAATTCCTCTCTTTGTCACTAATATACCTAAATGAGTGGAGGTCCCACTGGATATAATTTTTGTTTACTACTTACTATAATTCCTCTCTTTATCACTAATAAATGAGTATTACATTTACGCTCGCACATCCAGAATGTTCATTTGCTTTATTATTTCGCAAGACACTATCGCTCTACAATTATAAAACGTGCATTGCACGTGAATACATACTAGTACAATGAAAAATGCCCAATGTGCTCTGCCGCTTTCATTTTTTTTTCAGGGACTAGAAATTTTATGTTTTGATGAATCGGGCAAATCCGCAAATCCGCAGACCATGTGTCCTCGACTTTGAAACAATACGGTCGAGGCAACACGGTAGTAATCAGAGCTGAGATATATGATTGGCGAAGAATTGCTCAGATCTTTTAATTTTCCACCATAGTTGTTTTTAGCGGTGGTACAGTTGCCAGGCCGCCGGCAGGAATGCATTGGCGGCTGCGGTTCTATTTTACCAGCGCGATCGACCCGACAACCCGCCTAGCGCGACCGGCTCAAAGCTGACCACGACGACCCGAAGCAGTCCACCGCCCGCCCATCACTGATCAGTGCGCCGGCAACAAGGAATTATACAGAGGGATCACAGTGAGCTATAGAGAGCTAGCGATCACATCCCATTATATAATTCGCAACACTGAAGCTAGTTTCATCTCACACTACTACACACACAAGTCACCGTGCGTCGTCACTGGTAGCAGAGCACGAGACGCACCATCTCCAAGCCGTCGGCATGGCCAGCCTCGTGTCCCGGCCGCGCCGAAGCGTGCAGATGTACTGGGCGAGGAGGAACTACCAGCGTCTCGGCGGCTCGCCCTCGCGGCACCTCAAGGTGGCCCGCCTCGGCGGCGTGCGCGGTAGGACGCACGCGCCCGGGACGGCCGCCTCCCTCCGGCGCCGCCTGCGTTTGTTGGCCGTTCTGCTGCTCTCTCCGGCGCGGCTGCTCGTGAGGCTGCGGGACGCGTACGTCAACGCGATGGTGGCACTGGCGGCCGGGGTCGCGGCGCGACCGTGCGCGGCGCTGGCGACGGCGAAGCCGGGGGAGCAGAGCGCGCTGTGGGCGAAGCGGGTGCCCCAGGCGAGGTCGAGCGGCGCGCGGAGCAGCGACTTCGAGAGGCGCATGATGGCGCACATCTACAGCACGCTCGTCACGCCGGAGCTTCCCGGCGCCGCGGTCGCCGTGGCCTAGTTAATTTGCTGCACCGGCGATTAAGTTGATGCGAAAGCAGTGACGCGCATCAACTGCTTTCGCTTCGTAAGTAACGGCTTCATAGTGGTACAAAGTGTACATCAGCATCCTGAATTCGTGAATCCATGTTAATAGCTACAACGACAGTGTAGCTTGTTGGATTATTAGGCATAATTTCCAAGATTAATTCCAGAATAATAAACATGATCGCAGCAGCTACTAACATGTTAAACTCGAAAATACTAGACGTATTAATTAACATGAACAGCAGCCAGACATCTACAAACACAGCCATTGGAACGTGACGAACGTACCGAACGATTGTAGATGGAGTAGTCGTTGGAGCAGCGACGGCAGCAGCTTGAGCGGCGACAGCAACAGCTCGAAGAAGACGACGTTGGAGACGAGTCGCCCGCGGACCCGGAGATCGTCCAGGAAGTCGAGCCGTGATGAAGAACTTGAAAGCAGTCGCGCAGAGCGCTTCCCAAAAACCTTATTCGCCCTCTCCCGTACAGGATCAAAAGGACGAGCGGTTCCGGAGACCTGATGTCCCGTTCGCCGGTGCACGGGATGGAGTAAACTATGGTGGCGGCGCAAGGCACGAGATTGGCAAAACCTAGATTGGTTCGGTGTCTTTTCAGCGCACGCAGTGCACGACTTTATATAGTGCGGCTCGGGAAAACCCTAACCCACGATCCGGGAGCGACCCGAACTGACTAACTGTGACGCGTCCGTCCAAACCGTTTTCCCGGACTGCAAAAATAAAGCTCGGCTCGGCGAGATTCCCGCAACCCGCGGCGCGGCGCGTCGTGACGAGACGGGCGGGCGGTGCGGTGCGTGCGTGCGAGCGGCGGCGGAGGAGGAGGAGTGCGCACGAGAGAGCCTCTTGTTCTCACAAGCTTACCAAGTGGTACAACACTCCACCTTATAAGGTGGTGTTTGTCTCCTCCAACTAGCAATGTGGGACTAAACTTTAGCTCACACTCCACTCCCATGTGTGCTGCCATAAAAATGGGCTTTGAGATTTTCTGAAATTGCTTATTGGGCTGCCCAAATGGGCCCAAATTTTAACAATCCCCCACCAGATCTCAAATTCCCATTTAGAGATTTTGCCAAACCTCGTTTCTTGTTTATATACCAGTGTTTCAGCAGAGACTGTTAAGTTGAACTTCCGCCTAGAGCTTCAAGCTACATCTACCAGCAACTTGAACAATGGACGAACCTTGAATTGCAAGTTTGGTGCCAATAGACTTCACTCAAAGTCATAACCAGTACGTGGCTGCCAGTAGCCTACCCCGCGGGTGGAGCATATGCGTCATACTCCCTGGTCTCTTCATGAGCTTACTAGAGATCACCCAAATCTCATAGACTGCGACGTTTAACAGTCGGACTCATATAGGTGTGTTCTTTCAAGGTCGCTCTGTAGGATAGCACCTTTGCTACGAATAGCCAACAGAAACACATTAAGGCATATTGCCAACCTGCCTTACAGAATGTGAGAGTTATGCATCTTCCCACGGAGAGGGTTACAAAATAACTCTCCTCAGTTAAACCACTAGCTTGTTCTTCCCAGGTCCTAATTCACGGGATCTCCGATCACATAGGTTGGGTTACCACTATGGTGTAACGCTCACGGGTCTCAACCCCATCTCCCTCGATGCACTATCTATCACATTACGTGATAGTCCCTTCGTAAAGGGATCTGCCAGGTTTTTGTCTGTTTGAATATAACTAACAGTTATTACTCCGGAGTTTCTCATTTTCCTGACAGACTTCAAGCGTCTCTTGACGTGTCTTGATGACTTCGCATTATCCTTAGCACTGTTCACTTTCGTAATAACCGTTTGGTTGTCACAGTTCATAAGGATGGCCGGTAATGGTTTCTCAACCACCGGCAAGTCCATCAAGAGCTCACGCAGCCATTCTGCCTCAACAGAAGCTGTATCTAAAGCAGCAAGTTCTGCTTCCATGGTTGACCTCGTCAAAATGGTCTGTTTGCAAGACCTCCATGACACTGCGCCACCTCCAAGAATAAATGCATATCCACTTGTGGCGTAGAGCTCATCAACATCTGAGATCCAGTTCGCATCACAGTATCCCTCAAGCACCGCAGGGTGCCCTGAATAGTGAATCCCATAACTCATTGTACCGTTCAGATAGCGCATGACCCTTTCAAGTGCATGCCAATGATCAATACCCGGGTTAGACATGAACCTGCTCAACTTGCTCACAGCAAAAGAGATATCAGGTCTCGTCGCGCTCGCAAGGTACATGAGTGAACCGATCACTTGAGAATATCTTAATTGATCTCTCGTTTCCTTTTTGTTCTTTCTGAGTGTCACACTGGGATCATAGGGTGTTGGAGAAGGCTTGCTGTCTATATAACCAAAGCGGCTCAAGACCTTCTCAACATAGTGTGATTGCGTTAACGTAATCCCACTCTCATCCCTAATCAGCTTAATGTTCAGGATCACATCAGCTTGTCCCAGATCTTTCATATCAAAGCTCTTTGACAGAAAAGACTTGACCTCATTTATCACTATCATGCTTGTACCGAAAATAGTATGTCATCAACATACAAGCATAATATAACACTATCGCCCCCACCATGGCGATAATATACACACCTATCAGCCTCATTAATGGCAAAGCCTGCAGAAGTTAAAGTTCTGTCAAACTTCTCATGCCATTGCTTAGGTGCTTGCTTCAGCCCATACAAAGATTTTAACAATTTGCACACCTTTCTCTCTTCACCTTTTACTACAAACCCATCAGGCTGATCCATATAGATTTCCTCTTCCAACTCTCCGTTAAGGAAAGCTGTCTTTACGTCCATTTGATGAACGATAAGACCATAGGAGGCAGCCAGGGAAAGTAGTACACGAATGGTGGTGAGTCTAGCAACAGGTGAATAGGTGTCAAAGTAATCTTCGCCTTCACGCTGGGTGTAGCCCTTGGCACAAGCCGTGCCTTGTACTTCTCAATAGTACCATCAGGCCTTAGCTTCTTCTTGAACACCCACTTACAACCCACAGGTTTGCAGCCGTAGGGTCGTTCAGATAATTCCCAAGTTCCATTAGAAAGAATCGAGTCCATCTCATTATGGACAGCTTCTTTCCAGTCATCAGCATCAGGAGATGCAAATGCCTCTGCAATGGACGTGGGAGTATTGTCCACAAGGTACACAATGAAATCATCACCAAAGGATTTTTCAGTCCTCTGTCTCTTGCTCCTCTTGGGAGCTGATTCATTGTCATCCTTCTCAAGGACTTCCTCAACATGTGGTTGTTCAGAATGATCAACAGATGTACTAGGTTCAGCAATATCTCAGAAGAAATTCTAGCAATGCTATGCATATCCTTCATAGGAAAATGTTCTCAAAAAATGTTGCATCACGAGATTCCAAAATAGTATCAACATGCATATCAGGTATCTCAGATTTAACCACTAAAAATCTATAGCAAATGCTCCGCTGAGCATAACCTAGAAAGACACAATCCACTGTCTTCGGTCCAAGTTTTCGTTTCTTAGGAATTGGAACATTGACTTTCGCCAAACATCCCCAAGTACGAAAATAAGAAAGTGATGGTTTTCTCCCAGACCACTCCTCGTAAGGTGTCTTCTCTTTATCCTTGTTAGGAACTCTATTCAGGACATGACACGAAGTCAACAAAGCCTCCCCCCACCATGCCTTAGATAAACCAGCAGTGTCCAACATGGCGTTCACCAAGTCGGTCAGCGTGCGGTTTTTCCTCTCGGCAACCCCGTTTGATTGGGGAATAGGGAGGCGTCCTCTCATGAATAATACCATGTTCCTCACAGAATTCATCAAATATTGGAGAAATACTCGCCACCACGATCTGACCTAAGACGTTTGATCTTTCTCTCTAATTGATTTTCTACTTCAGCTTTATAGATTTTAAAGTAGTCTAAAGCTTCATCTTTAGTGTGCAACAAATATACATAACAGAACCTAGTAGCATCATCGATTAAAGTCATGAAATATCTCTTATCACCTTTTGTCAACACGCCATTCATCTCACATAGATCCGAATGTACGAGTTCTAGAGGTGCCAAGTTTCTCTCCTCGGCTGCCTTGTGAGGCTTTCGAGGTTGCTTAGATTGCACACAGCTATGGCACTTAGAACCTTTGGCAATGGTGAAAGTAGGAATTAAACTCAAACTGGAAAGTCTACTCATTAAACCAAAATTAACATGACATAAACGAGAGTGCCAAACATTAGCATCCGAATCCACACTGCCACAAATATGGTTTACTGACTTATTACAAAAATCCGATAATGAAAAGCGGAACAAGCCTCCGCACTCATACCCTTTACCAATAAATTGTCCAAACTTTGACACAACTACTTTATTGGACTCCAAGACTAATTTAAACCCATCTCTGCATAGAAGGGAGCCGCTAACAAGATTCTTGTTCATAGTAGGGACATGCTGCACGTTCCTCAGCTGCACGATCTTCCCCGAAGTAAACTTCAGATCTACCGTGCCAACACCACGAACAGAAGCATGTGATCCATTCCCCATTAAGACGCTTGAATCTGCGACCTGATAAGAAGTGAACATAGAGATGTCAGCACATACATGAACATTAGCACCCGTATCAATCCACCAACATGGAGATTGAAATACTGAAAGCACAATCGGTAAATTACCGTACCCATCAGCATTGCTAGCGGTCACGACGTTGACATGCTTCTTCCCTTTCTTGTCTGCACGATCTGGGCAGTCCACAGAGAAGTGTCCGGGCTCTCCACAAGTGTAGCACTTTAGCTCAGATTTGTTCAGCATCTTCTTCTTCTTCTTGAAAGAAGTAGTCTTGGTAGGCATGTTGAAGGAAGGCTTGCTCTTTGCCTTGCTCTTGCCATGGTGAAAGTTCTTCTGCACCATGTTGGCGCTAGACTGACCTTCACCACCTCTCTCAGCAGTGTCCTTAGCCCGAGCCTTCTCCTCAACATCAAGAGACGCTATCAGGTTTTCAACCGAATCTCCTGTCTCTTGTGTTTGAGAGTTGTGGCGAAGTTCCTCCATGAAGAGGGCAACTTTGCAATAATGCATCCAGCCACAAACTTGTCAGGTAAGGCACACTTAGCGTGCTCAAGCTCCTTAGCAATGCACTGTATCTCATGAGCCTGTTCGACTACAGAACGGTTGTTAGCCATCCTGAAGTCATGGAAGCTCTCCATGATGTACAGTTCACTGCCAGCATCTGCTACACCGAACTTAGCGTTCAGTGCCTCCCAGAGCTCTTTGGCATCTGTAATGTGCATGTACACATCAAACAGCTTGTTGCTAAGAGCACTCAGAACGAGTCCCACAAAGGCAGTATTGGTTTCCTTGAACTTGTTCTGATCCTCGTCAGATATAGTTCCTTCAGGTAAACCCTCACTAGCCTCGAACACTTTCAGAGATCGCAACCACAGTGTGGTCTTGTACTGCCATCTCTTAAAGTCCACACCGGTAAACTTGTCCGGCCTCAGCGCATCAGATAGATGTCCCATGTTTAACTCAGGAAATTGCCTATAACACATATAAGGTTTTTGGATTGTTGGATTATTAGGCATAATTTCCATGATTAATTCCAGAATATAAACATGATCGCACAGCTACTAACATGTTAAACTCGAAAATACTAGACGTATTAATTAACATGAACAGCAGCAGACATCTACAAACACAGCCATCGAACGTGACGAACGTACCGAACGATTGTAGATGAAGTAGTCGTTGGAGCAGCGACGGCAGCAGCTTGAGCGGCGACAGTAGCAGCTCGAAGAAGACGACGTTGGAGACGAGTCGCCCGCGGACCCGGAGATCGTCCAGGAAGTCGAGCCGTGATGAAGAACTTGAAAGCAGTCGCGCGGAGCGCTTCCCAAAAACCTTATTCGCCCTCTCCCGTACAGGATCACAAGGACGAGCGGTTCCGGAGACCTGCTGTCCCGTTCGCCGGTGCACGGGATGGAGTAGACTACGGTGGCGGCGCAAGGCACGAGATTGGCAAAACCTAGATTGGTTCGGTGTCTTTTCAGCGCACGCAGTGCACGACTTTATATAGTGCGGCTCGGGAAAACCCTAACCCACGATCCGGGAGCGACCCGAACTGACTAACTGTGACGCGTCCGTCCAAACCGTTTTCCCGGACTGCAAAAATAAAGCTCGGCTCGGCGAGATTCCCGCAACCCGCAACCCGCAACCCGGCGTGACGAGACGGGCGGGCGGGCGGTGCGGTGCGTGCGAGCGGCGGAGGAGGAGGAGTGCGCACGAGAGAGCCTCTTGTTCTCACAAGCTTACCAAGTGGTACAACACTCCACCTTATAAGGTGGTGTTTGTCTCCTCCAACTAGCAATGTGGGACTAAACTTTAGCTCCCACTCCACTCCCATGTGTGCTGCCATAAAAATGGGTTTTGAGATTTTTCTGAAATTGCTTATTGGGCTGCCCCAAATGGGCCCAAATTTTAACATAGCTGTCTGGATTTTTTTGTTGAACGGAGGAATTTATCAAATTTTATTTTTTGAGGATTACGGAGGAATTTATGATTATTCGCAAAAAACAAACAGAGAAATTTATCAAGACAGGCCTGAACATACATGCATTAACGTGTCAGAGGCGATGCCGTACTGGCTGTCTGCGGCCTGGTCGCGCGTGAGGCCCAACAGCAGCCTAGCCTGAACAAGCTGCACTGGACTATTTGGTCCGAGCTGAACTGGACTTGCGTCCACCTTGCAGCGCTGCTTCCTAGAAGAAAAAAAGTCCCGGATTTTTAGCCTATAGTGCCGGGGGTTTGTTTATTTTTATTTTGAAGTGGGAGCCTAACGCCAGCCTCTGCATCATGATGTTCCACATGGATTTCATTAAAAAACACAATTCAGAGTTTACAAAGTAGGGAACATAAAGAATTACAATTCAAAAATCAACCAAAGTGGCTGCAAAGATCATCGCAAAGCAGTATAAACTACACATATTGTACTCTCCTAGCACGCTGCCTGTCTCCACGGCCGAAGATAGGCAGAACGACCGCCATCAACCAAGTGCATCCAGAATCCATGAGAGGCTGGTGCTCCGGTGGAAAGAGAAATTATCACATATGAATCGATTATGTAGCTTTGAACACAACCTGCAAAAAGTGAACATCTCTAAGCTTGTTAAACACAACATCATTCCGACAATTCATTGCTAATATGAGAAGCAAATGTGATTTCGGCCAGAGTGACCGGGTTTAGAAAGGTCGGGGTCTCGATTTCAGGGATTCAAAGGTTGGGACCTTATTCAGACTTGCTGTACAAAGACAAGGCTTAAAACTGACTTTAGGTGGACCATTAAGCTAAGCTCGTTGGTTAACCGGGTCACTAGCTAGGTATGTGAAATGCTAATCGACTCATTGGGTATAGCTCAACGGGGACACGGTCATTTGGGTATGACATTTTCTACGACGCAGACGTTAGGATACGAGATGCCACTCTTTGTGGAAGGTTCCATGGCTGGCTGCCTGCAGTATGTAATCTCTGGTCAGCAGCCACCGTCTTGTACGTACTCCAGTGTATACAGCGACCAAAGAGAGGACGATGGAAAAACTCGATGGAGTTTCTTCGATTTTGCAGTAGACGCCTGAGTCTACACGCGTATTAATTAGGTGACCAGTGACCGTGTATTGGGATAAAAATACCGAACTCGATGGAGTCTCTTACAATTTTGTTTTTCCACACAAGAGGGCAAAAAATAGCGCGTGCTGTCCGGGGCTGGAAATACGATATTCAGCTACATCTGCCGTGACCTACACGATCGATCGGGCCGTTTAACTGAATCCCAGCTCCATGCCGCCTATTTAAGCACCCGATTCCGGTATCTTCAGCACCAACAGCAACACCACACTTGTCACTCGCTTAGCTTGGCACGTTTGGTCTGTCAATCACTCGCAGATCACATGGCAGGGACCAAGATGACTCCTCCTTTCTTGCTTCTGCTGCTCCTCATTGCCCTAATGAGCATGACATCCTGCGTGCTGGCGGCCCGTGAGTTGGCCGGCGGCAAGGAGGCGGCGATGCGGGCGAGGCACGAGGAGTGGATGGCCAAGCACGGGCGCCACTACAAGGACGACGCCGAGAAGGCGGCGCGCTTCCAGGTGTTCAAGGCCAACTCCGAGCTCGTCGCCAGGTCCAACGCCGACGTTACCAAGAAGTACAGCCTGGCCCTCAACAAGTTCGCCGACCTGACCAGCGAGGAGTTCGCCGCCAGGTACACCGGGTTCATGCCTGCGCCGCCCGGAGCCAAGATGCTGCCGGGGTTCAAGTATGGGAACGTCAGCCTCTCCGCGGAGGAGGAGGAGCAGGGCGTTGACTGGAGGGCCAGAGGCGCAGTTACCGGTGTAAAGAACCAAAATCCCTGTGGTATGTAGTACCTACGTACTCACTGCATGCATGCACGCACGTTCCTTATACCCATATCAAGAGTGTAGATGTAAACTTACACAACATTGATTTACTACAGGATGCTGCTGGGCCTTCTCTGCGGTGGCTGCCGTGGAGGGCATCTACCAGATCACCACCGGCCAGCTGGTCTCCCTCTCAGAGCAGCAGCTGCTCGACTGCACCACCGAGCAGAACAATGGCTGCGGGGGCGGCTTCATGAATTCCGCCTTCCAGTACATCGCGGAAGACGGAGGCATCACCACCGAGGACGCCTACCCATACGTCAGGGCCCAAGGGACGTGCGACGCCGGTGGCAAGCAGCCGGCCGCCACCATCCGCGGTTACCAGACCGTTCCAGCCAACGACGAGGACTCCCTCGCCGCGGCTGTGGCCAACCAGCCTGTGTCCGTGGGCATCGACGGGAAGCAGCCGAGCTTCCAGCTCTACCGTGGCGGCATCATGACCGGCGACGCCTGCGGCACGGAAATGAACCACGCGGTGACCGTGGTGGGGTACGGTGTCCAGCAGGACGGGATAAGCTACTGGCTCATCAAGAACTCATGGGGGCAAGGCTGGGGAGAAGGAGGCTACATGAAGCTCCAGAGAGGCACCGGCGCCTGCGGCGTCGCCATGATGGCCTCTTACCCTGTCGCATGAACGTAGGAGCATGCAAGCACAAGACTCATTAATTAAAAAAATACTACTGGTAAATACTACAGAATAAACACAGGCTGATCAACGTTGTGATTGTAAGAGATTACTAATGGGCACTCCTAAGTCTAAGTATAGCATGGGATTGTTTTAGGTAACCACTTACCACTATATATATGTACTCCCTCCATTTCTAAATATAACATGTTTTAAGTTTTGTCCACATTCACATGTATCTAGATGTATTTGGACATGTTTTAATGTGTATGTACACTCATTTGGTTTTGCACCTAGCTAACATGTGAGCTAGCTAGAACATCTTACATTGTGAAACGGAGGGAGTATGAATTAATAAACGATTATTTGTAGTACCATGTAGCCACGTTCGACACCGTACTATATGTTTCGAGAAAACTAATAAAGTGAAAACTTCCCTGTTTTGTACTCCCTCCGTTTTAAATTAGATGACTTTCATTTGTTCAAATGTGGATTTATGTATATGTCCAGATACATCTACATGTGGATGAAAATGGAAGTAATCTAATTTGGAACGGAGAGAGTATATGTGATTTCACTACAAGAAATAGCGTGGTCCATGACGCTTTTTCCATGTTGTCAATCCATATCGTCGCATATTCGAATTTCCTTTGTTTTTTAACAGTATTAGTCGCCTTCAAGATTACAAGATCAAGCCAGCGGGGGCAGAGCCAGAAATTGGACATAGGGGTGGCGAGAAAATTTTCCATAGCCTTTGATAAATAGTAAATGGATCTTTATATTTTTGTACTCACTCCATTCACTTTTATAAAGCATTCTAGATTTTTCATGATTCAAACATATTTAGACTTGTCTTGTATATATATTCAATCATTTTAGTACTTATGTAGTCAAAATTGTAATAATGGACGATACAGTGACTTATTTTAGTGAACGGAGAGAGTAGTATTTTCATGTGAGACATCTATGTCTTTATATCTGAAGGCCAGTTGCATGAGAGATGTCAACAACAGTATGATATACTGGTATAAAGTGACAAGAGGACGGTGGGACACGGTGTTTCAGGTCGTAGGTCTAGATGTACTCTTATGTAAAATATTTTTAAATACCTTTCAAAAGGTAAAAAAATTCTAACAAAAATTTCGGACATACACCCGCTTATTCTAAGTGTGCACAAAATGTTTCGTTAAAAATGACATTTTTTGTAGCCTGGGTAAAAAAGACAAATAAATGTTTCGTGAAAATCTATTTTGGAGCACCGGAATTTGTCTTTTCACACCGGCCACAGAAAATGTCATTTTTCCATCAAACTTTTTGTACAGAACATAAAATATGCGGGTGTATATTCGAATTTTTTGTTTAGAACTTTTTGACATTTTGGAATGTCATTTTTGTGTAGCGAGTGCATCTACAACTATTAGCCGAAAATGATTTCCCGAGGACGTTGCCCCTAAACTCACATTTTGGGCCATCGATTATAATAAATTTTCATCTGTAATTCAAAGTGGTTATCTGAATGGTTTTCTAGCGCCCAACCCGACCTTCATCAAGGTGCACGCTGCCCTACGTACGTCTAAGCCTCATCCTCGCCCTCGCCCTCGCCGGTAATAATGACCGCATCGACATGACGGAGCTGTCCGGCAACGTCGTTCGACGGATGAGCATCGCGGCGGATGAAGTCGGCGTGCCACACCACGAGCACTCCGGCCGGCCCGTTCTACCTTTTCCAAGACCAGAACCGTGTCCGCGTGGTTGACCCGGACCGAGGGCAATCTCCACCTTGCCCTTCGACGATCTTCAGCGTTCCGTCGGATAGTCCTTCGAAGGCTCTTATTATGCGCTCGGGCGGGTCGTCTCCGCGGGGCAGCACAACGTCCTCCGCGTTGTTTCCCGCTACAACTACGCAACCAACCGGCGGCGCATCAAGCAACAGTGTGCCGTGTTCACCCTTGGCGACGACTGCATGCTGAAGGCCAATGGCGATGGCCATGTTGTGCGTCAAGTTTAAAATCGTCCTCTTATCACATCGTCGCTCACAACACCGTTTGGAGGCCCTTTCGGGGATGCCGGAAAAAAATCGGCTAGGCCAGCCCTGACAGATGGGGTGCCGCTGTGGACGATTTTTAGTCCGGACACCCAATGGGCATTTAGCTGGGCATTTGGGGTGCCGGTGGAGATGCTCTAAGGCGTAGTCTACTTCTTGCTACACAGGAAATTCCCCAGCTTTGACATCTTCGTTGCCAACAACTTCTTGATAGACACAAATTGTGTCATGTCGTTTGATATCGAAGCCGAGGAGTAGAGGCCGGCGACACACTTCCAGCTCCTCCGGCAATCAACAAGACCGATAAGAATTGCGTACTGAAATTAGCAAAGCTAGATGACAGCCTAGTTATGATCCGTCACTCCCATAACTTCCATGATCATCACACGGTAGAGATAGACATGTTGTTCGCCATGGACTTGGGGAAAGGCGTTTGGGTCAAGGAGCACAGCATAAGACTTGAAATGCCAGTGTTGTATACTTGGCTGTCTACACCGGACATTCAGCTCGGCGGCAGGGTCGTTTTTTACTACTCTGCAAACTGCTCTTCTGGGAACTGGAGGTGGCTAGACCCAGCCAGGCGAGGATTTATGATCCAAGAACCAAGTCATGTACAGATGTTCCTCAGCATGGAGTTCCTTATATTGCTGGGATGTACAGTGAACGATGCTCTTCTAGCTATTTACTTGTTGTTTACCTTACTTGTGGTGCTGCCCCGGCCAACGAAGCTTTCTAGCTTTTTTTTTCCCGAAAGATTAGCTTTTTTTGTGTGCTTGTGGATTTGTATGGACTTGCTTAGCATGTGTTGCTTTATTTATAAATTGGTGCGTAATCCTGTTTTGAAAGAGTTAGTGAACGCTGGGGTGTTGTTGGACTGTACGTCAAATCTGTTGCGTCTCATGCTCAATCATGGTAGAAAATTTAGTAGTAGTATCATTTGCAACCTCTAACGGGTAGCAAAAACATCATGAATTCCTCGCATGACCTAGCTCTAGATACTGACCTCGTGTCTCTCTCGGATGGCCCACCGAGCAAATATCATACATAGCGTGGGTCTATCATCACAATTTTTTCTTGAGGTGAATAGAATCACAATTACGGGTACTGGATGGAATGATTTACCTAATTAGGAGATTACTGGTGACCTGGAAATAGTTCATTTTATTTACATCAAGTTAAATTAGAAATCAAAACATATTTGACTGTTTGTTTAAAATGATAAAGAAAATGTTGAACTCAAAGTTTGTTTTGCTCTACCAGTCTACCTTATGAGTTACGCCATGAAGGATCAAGATATGAAAAACATTATTTCTTTTGTATTGATTATATAACTAATTACAGAGAGTGGGTCTATCTTGTCAGGCTTAGTGAAAGAGCATTTTTATTGGAAGTTATGCAAACATGCATAGTTGATTTCTCCCAACCGCGGAACATTTTCATGACAATACGATCAAAAGCACACAATTTTAAACCATGGATTGGGCCAGAAAACTAAATATCTTATCTCCAGAGCGTGGAAAGTTTGAATACGAGACCAACAACCCACGGTCAAAAAAAAGTATCGTTGATTTTTCGATCAAATTTCACGAAGTTAGCAATTTCCGGTAAGGGGTGATAAAATATATTATAGACTAATTTTTTTGTTCAAATTGGAAGAAATCCGAGAGATGACACTTCAACACAAAATAAACCATGTTCTTGACATGAACTTGACTTTAGTGTAGTGATTGCGGCCTTGTGGGTCTTGATAAGTTGTTTAGTAGCTTCTAAGTTCTATTCCACTTATCCCAATTTTATTTTACGAAATTAATTTGAACGGCAGACTACAAATCTGGCCAAAAATATTCAAATACTTCTACGAAATTTCGTTAATGTCTCAAAATTCATGAATCTCCGTGAGGTGTGAAAAATAACAAAAAACGAAATGTTAAACCCTGCCAGGAGTCACAACCAATTCCACTGCAGTTTCCAGCACGAAGCTCTTCTCTTGCAGTTTGCAGCAGAAACTGATGCCCAACGCCGAGAGACCGATGACAACAGATAAGTACATTGCAGTTCCCAATTATGTCACCCCCATGACGACCGTGACGTCGACCCGGTGATTTATTACAAAAGGAAAAATTAAGCTGGCTAGCGAGAGGTGATGTGTCCGCATGCATTGTTTTCTTTATTTATTTATTTTTTTGAAGGGATCAACATTGCGAATTCAACCCAGAAAACAACAGAGGGGAAAGCACAGGAATTGTTTTGACCCCAATTACGGGTCTCTTGTTTCCTTGCGTCTAAGAAACTACAGAGCGGGTTGATAGGCTGCAAGTTGAGAAGAAGCCGACGTAGGAGAAACTAGTCTCGTTTCTTTATTTTGCGTCACTGTAGACTTGACGTGCATCTGCTGGGTTCATCTCTCTCTCTGTGACGCTCATCTCTATAAATTGGCCTGATCTAGCTCAGCAGCATCCAACTCAAAGTTCAGCCAGAGAAAATACTCGACAGAAAACCTAGCAGGAAAGGTCACTCGTCTGTACGTGTGCGAGCTCAGCTCCGTCCTGAGCATAGGTGCCTATATATCTCCCTTCCCTGATTTTTGTTTGTGACATTATCGTTCCTAAATATACAAGTATGCTATTTTATTAACAACACATGTTGTATATATATATATGCTCTTTATTATTGCAAATGATGGTTTGATATAATCCAACAACGAAATTATACTACTATGTTGGAGATATCGCTTATCGGGAACTTATCGGTCGACCCAAGATAAGCGATAAATCGGCCAGTTTATCGACATATCAGCCGATTTATCGGCATATCGGCAGATTTGTCGGCCGATTTATCTTATCGGTCAGACACCGATAAGCGATAAATCGGACGATAAATCGGAATATCGAAAGATATCTTGAACAGTACTACTAATACTCCCGATCTGATCCTATTTAAATGTCGCAAGTTATACATACATGTTGTACTAGCTCAGTTCAAGTCTCACGTCACATAAAACGGTTCAGAGGGAGTACTAGTTTCAACTTATGTTTTGTCGCTTGTTACGTCGGGCTCGCCATATCTATTAATATATGCAATTAGCATCCAAGACCTCACAAATTAATACAAATATCTTCGTGTTTGAATATGACCAGATTGAAAGAAATTTGTAGTGTACCACATGTTTAAACTTCATACTTTGCAGGCAACGAGGGACTAATGTCTTCCAAGCAACCAGCAAAACTCAATATGAATACAAAGCTTTTGTTGTTGCTGGTTCTATCATGTAGTGTTGCAAGTTTCCACTGCACAGCTGCCCCTGAGAATACCACAGATATGTTCTCCTTGCTCAGTTTTAAGCAGGCCATCACGAACGATCCAACGGGAATATTGAGCTATTGGAACAGCAGCACCACCTTTTGCCAGTGGGAGGGTATCACATGCAGCAGGACACACCCAGGGCGTGTTGTGGCGCTGCTCCTCACCGGCCTGAGATTGTCGGGACAAATCAGCTCCTCAGTTGGGAACCTCACTTTCCTGAAGGAACTCAACCTCTCGTCAAATAGTTTGTCCGGCCAGCTGCCTCCACTAAACAGTCTCCGCAAGTTGCAAATCCTTGATCTTAGTCGCAACTCATTTCATGACACTATTCCTGATGCACTTACCAATTGTTCCAACCTACAAAAGTTGTGCCTCCATCACAACTCTTTAGTAGGCAAAATCCCTCGGAAACTAGGCCTCCTTTCCAGCTTATAAGTTTTTTGGCTTAGTTATAATATCCTCACTGGAACTATCCCATCAGCCTTGAGCAATTGTTCTAACATACAAAGACTATCTATAACTGATAATCAGTTGGAGGGAAGGATTCCCGATCAGCTTGGGAAATTGTCAAGAATGCAGCGGCTAACCCTAGGTGCAAACAACCTAACTGGTGGATTCCCAAAAGGCCTCTTGAATCTATCTAACTCCCTCCAGGTGCTTGGCTTGGAAATGAATAAGCTAGGAAATACATTACCACCAAATATTGGTGACGCACTCCCAAATCTTCAGATGCTTTTCTTGAACCGTAACATTTTCCAAGGGAAGATACCAACTTCCCTAGGCAATTCTTCAGGGTTGGGAAGCTTGGATTTGGAGCATAACAAATTTACGGGCCAAATTCCTAGTTCTTTCAGTAAGCTAAAAAGCTTATACCGATTGAATCTCGAGGCAAATAATCTTGAAGCAACGGATGCCCAAAGTTGGGAGTTCATAAATGCATTAACGAATTGTAGCGGTCTAAAAGTCCTCGCTCTAGATGGAAATCAGCTGCAAGGAGCTCTCCCAGATTCAATAGGTAACTTTACATCTAGCCTTCAAATGCTATTGTTGGGTGAAAATGAGCTATCAGGGATAGTTCCCCCAAGTGTGGGAAACCTTCAGTCCTTAATTCAACTTACACTAGAGAATAACAATCTAAGTGGTAACATTGTCGAATGGATTGAGAAGCTAACAAATTTGCAACAGTTAGTTCTTGATACGAACAATTTCACTGGACCGATTCCTCCTTCTATTGGCAATCTAACCCACTTGACAATACTCTCTGTAGCATTCAATGAATTTGAAGGTCCCATACCGTCCACCTTGGAGAATCTTGAACAACTCTCGTTGTTGCACCTTGACAATAACAATCTCCAAGGAAACATCAGTCCAGATTTCAGTCACCTTAAACAACTTGTCCACCTAGGTCTTTCATCGAACAAGCTTACTGGTGAGATACCTAACGTCATAGGCCAATGTATTAACCTAGTGACCATCGAAATGGGCCAGAACTTTCTTATAGGAGACATTCCGGTATCTTTCAGCAACCTAAGGAGTCTAAACACGGTAAATCTTTCCCATAACAACTTGTCTGGAATCATTCCAATAGTTTTAGCTAACCTACACCTCCTCAGCAAGCTGGACCTTTCATACAATCACCTACAAGGAGAAATTCCAAAAGGCGGATTATTCGGAAATGCTACATCAGTTTATCTTGATGGCAACTTTGGACTATGTGGAGGAGTGATGGATCTCAGAATGCCCTTGTGTCCTGCTATATCTCAAAGGAGAGGAAAGAAGTACTATTTGGTTAGAGTGTTGATTCCAATAGTTTGCTTCACAACACTAGGCATGTTGATTTTCTACATAATCCTTCGGACGAAGAAGTCACGCAAACGATATATATCGTTGGATTCATTTGGTAGGAATTTCCCCAGAGTTTCTTATCATGATCTAGCTCGAGCAACTGGGAACTTCTGTGAAGCAAACCTAATTGGGAGAGGAAGTTCTGGTTCAGTGTATAGAGGAAAACTGACACAACTTGAAAGTGATGTGGCTATTAAGGTTTTTGACCTTGAGATGAGTTGTGCAAACAAAAGTTTCATATCAGAATGTGAGGTTTTGAGAAGCATTAGACATCGTTACATCACTCCAATCTTGACAGCTTGTCTAACAACGGATAATTCAAGTAATGCTTTTAAAGCTCTGGTTTATATATTCATGCCAAATGGGAATTTGGACACATGGATACATGAAAAATCTAGAGGCGAAGATTCCATGCATTTGTGCTTAGGTCAAAGAATAAGCATGCTTGTCAATGTAGCTGATGCCTTGTCCTACTTACACCATGATAATGGAAGATCTATTGTTCATCGCGATTTGAAACCCAGCAATATCCTCTTAGATGCTGATATGAATGCATATTTGGGCGACTTTGGTATTGCAAGCTTCATATTCAATTCTAGGTCTATAAGAATTGAGCATTCAAGTTCGTACTCAAGCACAGTTAGCTCAATAGGATTGAAGGGGACAATAGGGTATCTAGCTCCAGGTATCACCATGACTAAAACTTTAATGATTTTAAGGCATCATGTTCTAACTTAGTATCTAATCTTTACATTTCACTAATCGGTTAATTTATTTAACATTTTCTAGAGTACGCACATAGTGGCCAAGCATCAACCTGCGGTGATGTTTTCAGCTTTGGAATATTACTTCTAGAGATGCTGACAGGAAAACGACCAACAGACTCCATGTTTCAAAATGAAGTCAACATTATCAACTTCACCGAGAGGCATTTCCCAGATCAGATACTACAGATAATCGATGTTCATCTCCAAGAGGAATGTGAGGGATACATTCATGCAACATCAGAAACAGGAAATGTTGTCACTCAATGCCTTTTGTCCCTTGTGCAAGTAGCTTTTTCTTGCACGACTTTGCTCCCAAAGGAAAGAACAAACATGCAGGGAGTTGCCATTAAGTTGCGTGCCATCAGAACATCATACGTTGGAGCGACTCTCGGCGAGAGGAAGTTATGCCTCGCTAGAGTGATTTTCATTTGAGTTTTTCTATGTACTCGTGATGCAGGATCACTAAAATGTTGAATGTGACAAAGTTAGTGCACAACTGCACAAATAGGGAGATGAGTAGAGTAAAATGCAAGGTAAATTTGGGGCCCAAGTTTTTTTTGAAGTAGTATAACTACTAGGCTTTCTCTCTTCTCACAATGTTTCATCATCTCAATAACACTTGTGTTTTATAGAAGACATGTTTCCTCTTGTTTTGTAAACAGAAAAAGTAATATAGATGTATTGAACATTACATGAATTAAATTTTAGACGCATCAATTATCAATAATAAGTTAATACTCCCTCCGTATCAAACTATAAGATGTTCGACCAACTTTTAACCCACATGTATCTGAACCTTGCACTAAAACTTGTCTAGATACATGTGTGACAAAAGTAGGTAGAACATCTTATATTTTGATACGGAGTGAGTAGAAGAAAATCAAACCTTGACCAGCCTTCGAGGTTGGGAGTCAAGGTCACTGGATTTGGTTGCTGGTCTAGAGCCACGATTGTGAAAGGAGGCAGTAGTCGTCTCGTTGATCGACCATATTAGAGCACTATGAACCTTGCTCCGCAAACAGTCACCGACTACATGTTTATCTTCTTTTTTTGAGTTAACCCACCCTTTATTTAAATCACTTAGAATGTTTACACAACACTAGTAGGAAAACCATTATAGGTAGGTTGCATTCTGTGGCGCACCACCAAACGGTGCGCCACAGAAATACCACTTTCTGTGGCGCCACAGAAAGTGGTATTTCTGTGGCGCACGAGGTCCCGTGCGCCACAGAAATGTCACTTTCTGTGGCGCACCGCAAAGAGTGCGCCACAGAAATCCTATGGGCCCCGCACGCAATCAGTGGACTAGGTCCATCTGGGGAACTTCTGTGGCGCATGGCGTTGGGTGCGCCACAGAAATCCAGAATTCTGTGGCGCACGTGCAGTCGTGCGCCACAGAATATGAACTTTCTGTGGCGCACGCTGTGGCATGCGCCACAGAAAGTTAACATTCTGTGGCGCATATGCTGCGGTGCGCCACAGAATATTGGCCCCAGATCTACAAAAAGGTGGCAGCACCCACTTTCCCCATGTGACCTTCTTCATTCTCCCCCATGCATCTAGCTCGAGCTCCTCCTCTCTCCCATGCGATTTTGACCATCCTATTCTCCATTATTTGTTTTTTAAACCTACTTTATTTGACATATAATTTGTGAGGGCTTGGGGAGAGCCTCCATATATATTCTCCTCCTCTCTTTTTGTCCACTAATTTCTCTCCATCACCACCCGCTCTCTCTCATCGATCACGGTGACGCACCGGCAATAGATCTAGATCTACTAGGTGTGTATTGTACGATGAGTATGTGTGTACATGGTGTTGTGCCTTTTGTTGTTGTGTTGCGTCGGCGTGGTGCATGGATGTTTGCCGAAATGTTGATTCATTTCCATTTCGGCAAATTTTTGCACCACATATGTCCTACTTTTAGGGGAAGTCATGCCGAATTTTTTCGTCGAACATTTCCGTCTTAATAACACAAACTCTATATGTATACCGCGTAGGCGACCATGGTCATAAAGATGAGCTCCAGTCGAATCAACAACTACAAGGAAGAAGCGAAGGCGGAAATGAATCGGTGCAACATGCGCCAGATACGATGTCCGTGTAGAAGTTGCAAACTTGTGAGATGGATGGACCCTGATTCCGGACTATTGGAGGAACACCTGCTCAGGCGCGGTTTCATGGAAGGCTTCAATGAAGCGCCGACTGCAAATGTTGCGCCGACAGCAAATGTTGCGCCTGAAGACGAGGGCGGGCAAGATGATCATGACGAAGGAGATGCAGACGGACATGGTCATGATGAAGGAGTAGATGGTGGTGGAGAAGACTTGAACACGCCGCAGAGCTCGCTAATGTCGGCCTTGATGGAGTCTCATGTTCAAGAACTGCTCCTCAAGGAGGCGAGGACCGTTAGAGAGAAAGCCAAGCTGGCGCAAATGGAGATAGACGGGAAGCTTCCGTTGTATCCAGGGTGCCGGCCACAGGATACACGCTTGCAAGTAACGCTTGATGCTCTGGAGATGAAGTCGGGAAACAAATGGACCGACGTGAGCTTCAACAGGAACATGCAATTCTTCCACGAGCGTCTTCCCGAGGGGAACACATTGCCAACTAGTATCGAGGAGGCCAAGAAAGTCGTGTGCCCTCTTGACCTACCGCACGTTAAATACCACGCCTGCATCAATGATTGTGCAATTTATCGGGGCGAGTACGAGGACAGAACCACATGTCCGGTGTGCGGCCAAGGACGGTACAAGAGCCGTGGGAAGAAAGGTCCTCAGAAAGTGGTATGGTACTTTCCTATCACTCCCCGTCTGCAGCGGTACTTCGTGGACCCTAAGGAAGCAAAGCTCATGCAATGGCACGCGGAAAGGGAGAAGCCTGAAGAAGATCCGGAGAAGGGCAGGATCCTTACACACCCTTCAGACGCTAGCCAGTGGCAAGAGTTGGACGCCGTCGGAAATTTCGGAGGCGACGCAAGGAACGTCAGTCTCGGTATGAGCACCGATGGACTCAATCCGTTCGGCAACCAGAGTAGCACGCATAGCACCTGGCCCGTGTTTGTATGGCCTTACAACCTTCCCCCGTGGTTGTGCACGAAGCAAAGGTATATACACATGAGTCTTCTCATTCAGGGGCCGAAACAAGCAGGTGTCGACATACATCTGTATCTCACGCTGTTGAAAGAGGAGTTAGCCACGTTGTGGGAGACGCCAGCCCGTACGTGGGATGCCTACACTGGAGATTATTTCGACATGAGAGCCGCGTTGCTCACGACGGTGCAGGACAATCCTGGTTGCTCATATGTATCGGCCCAGGTAGGCCACGGATTCTGCGCATGTGTCAGGTGCATGGATAAGACCCAGCATCTCCAGCTACCAAGGAATCCTGGGTCTTCGAAAACCGTGTACCCAGGGGCTCGAAGGTGGCTTCACATGGATCACCCGTGGAGAAAACGCGGTGACCTGTTCAATGGTAAGGACGAGATCGAAGGAGCCCCGAGCCCGAGGAGCGGCACAGAAATCGACGAGCTGTTGAAAAATTGGGAGGAGTGCCCCGCGCCGGGAAAGAAACGACCGAAGGTAGATCCGCTGCTGGATGTATGGAAAGCGAGGGCTGTTTTCCACGACTTGCCCTACTGGAAGGTCCTGAAGACGCCACATAGTCTCGATATGATGCACATTACGAAGAATGTCACCGAGGCTCTGCTTGGCACTCTTTCCAACATGCCGAAAAAGTCCAAGGATGGGACGAAAGCAAGATACGATCTGAAATGGCTTGGTGTCAGGAAAGATATTCAGGCCCCCGATAGTAGTGATGACGACGATGATGATGATGATCAGACGGAAGGGACTCAAGGTCGCCGCAAAAGGGTAAAGAAGAATGAGCTCGAGCAATTCTACAGGTGTCTTCTAGGAGTCAAATTTCGTGAAATTTAGCATGACTTTGCTAAAAATAGGACATATGGGGTATTGCGGGCAATGCATGGGCCGGGGTATCTTAGTACTAAATTAAGTGGTGCTCTTGTTATATTTGTTGTACTAATTACTTTTTGCCTCTTTTTAATGCAGTGGAAACATGTCCTCCGAGGCCGGCCCTTCTAAGGACATGAGCGTCGAAGACCAAGCTAGACAACTTAACGCACCGTTCTGGGAAGTGAACCGCCAAATGGAGGAGGAGGAGGCCGCTGCAATGGCTCGTGACGGCGATAAGGACTTTGTGTTAGAGGAGGAAGAAGCCACCACCACCGATGGAGATGCCACCACCACCACGGGGGGTGGCGACCACACGGACGGCGGTGGTGGTAGTAACCCGGCCACTAAGAAGCTTAAGAAGCCGAGGAAGGACCGGACACCGCAAGCGGTCGGCACCGTCACAGACACCTTCACTACGGTCTCCTTAAGTGGCCAACCACTGGAGCCTAGGGACATCGCCAAAGGGTACAGCATGCAACTAGGGTGCATCCTCCGGGAAACCGCATCGATCAACACGTATGACCTCAGGAGTCCGGAGAATGAGGCTTTGCGCAATGACCTCCTCAAGAAGCTTCACGTACGATATATTTTCCCGGATGATGGAAACAAAAAGGTGGACCAGTTCGCCATCACGAAGATGAACACCGCCTTGACAAGCTGGAGAGGCCGGGTGAAGGCGAAGATTCTTGAAAAGGGTCTTAGCTGGGAGGAGATTAGTGCCAAAGAGCCGTACATCGAGAAAGACGAGTTCGATATATTCAAGGAATCCTTGTCATGTCCGGATGCTGAAAAATGGACCGAGTGGGGGAAGCAAATGCGGGCAATGAACTTAGGTAACCACCATTTGGGAAGCGGCGGTTACGCAGGAAAAAAGCCCGTTTGGGACAAGGAGGATGCCGAGGTTGCGAGACTTGGGAAAGAGAACCCCTGGCATAAAATCACGGACGAGCAAGTTAGGAACTTTGTTCGTTCCCGCTACTATCTGAAGCCGGGGACGGGGGAATTCGTTACCGACTACGAAGATGTGGCGGATTTCGAGAAAAAGCTGGTAAGGAACTTAATTGCCGCGGATATCTCAAAGTCCATTTGCGTTGATTTCTACATGGGTTCACGTTTATTTTCTTTGTCCGCAGGAGGCTCAGTTGAAGATTGAGGCTGACCCGTCGTACCAGCCGGAGCCTCCGGCTGGCCCGTGGGACACAACCTTCAACCGGGCGATGAACGAGTACAAGGGGAGGGGCAAGAGAGATGCGCCGACGTCAGCTGGCCGTGTGACCGGCTTTGGTACGGCGATGAAGTTCACCGAGTACTACAGCACGGACACCGAGAAGAAAAAGGCGAGGAGGTACCCGGCTAAAGATAGAGCCGAGGTTGTCGAGCTAAGGAAGCAGCTGTCCGAGAAGGTGGACTCCAGCGTGGTGGACAAGCTGGTGGCCGACAAGGTGGACGAGAGGCTCCGGAATTTTTTACCCCCTGCATTGGTGGAGGGGATAACTGCTTGGCATGCGGGAGGTCAACAGGGGCCGATATACGTGCCCAGCTTCGCCGGCAGCACCTCCAGCAATAACGTGTCGCCGGTCCTGCAGACCCCACCGGTGCCCGCTACCGTGGAGCAACATACACCAACGCCGGAGAACAATGATAGGCCGGCCGCCGGCACCGGCGCATCTCCTTCTCCATTAGCCGAGATCAACGCCGTCACCAAGGTAATTAATTAGTATGTGTGTGTGAGACAATGGAAACATATATATGTATGATCATGAATATGTATGATACATTGTGTGTGAGACTATATGCCTTATCTCATGGTGCACGCTATGTGTTGACTCCGTCTCCCAGGACACAGAATGCATACTCCTGCTTAGGGTGGGGTCCGACGGCGAGTTGAAGGAAGCCGCAAGGGCCACAATCGTACAACCTTTGACCCGCGAACTCCACACCGTCCGAATGAACGAGCTCTCAATGAAAGTAAATGTGAGGGAGGTAGTGCCTGAGTTCCGTGACATCGACCCCCCCAAGCAACCTCAGGGAGCCGAGGCACACATGAAGCTTGGCGAATGCGGGAGTTGGATGCTGGAATGGCCGAAGACCCAAATTCGTCTTGGGAATGTTCTTCAAGGGACTAGGCGCACCGGCGGCGCCACCTCGAGGCCCCCGATCATTCGGCCCCCGCCGAGGCGGACAAAGAAAAATGTTGCGGATGAACCGGCGCCACAAGCAGCCATCACCACCACCCAGAAGGAACAGCCGGTCGCCGCCACCGCCAGCGGGAAGCTACCTCCACACGCCCCCCCCCCGCCGGCCGGAAGCCACCGCCGCCGGTCATCGCCGCCACCACCAACCGCCACAAAATGTTGTTGGGAACGTCTTCACCGCAACCGTCCAAGGTTAGTTCTGACTCGACGAATATATTCCCCGACTTTCCGACTTTCCCGACTAACGGATGCATGTGCTATTGTTTATGTTTAGGACAAAGGCGTTGCACCTCAAGTTGGTGGCAACAACGACAACGACGACGACGAGAACGACAACGATATCAACGTCGATGAGTTCATCAACACTGGCGCCATCGCGGATGATATGTACATGCCTCTAGTGGATGAAGAACCCTTCCGCGACCACCAAACTCAACCTGCTCGTCCCACTTCATGCACACAGCGCCTGGCCTTCACCGACACGCCTCCTGATGCCGGCGATCATCAAGCTCAACCGGGTAACATTTTCACCCCTACCACACTGCAAGCAACTGTTAAAGCGGGGTTCACTGCACCCCCACAATCCGCAGAGACGCAGAAGCCAAAGAAGCACAGGAAGAGAAAACAATCCGCTGCGAGCAAGCCAGCTCCTCAGACCCGGGGTCTTGAAGACAATGTTCATGCCTACCCGCGAGTTCATGAAGCTGGCAAAGCTATCTTGTCTGAGGACTTGCACCGTATTGCAGAAGGACGCATGCTTGCTTTGCAGGAGGTTGTCTTGTATCATGAGGTGACCCTTCTTAAAGAGAAGAACCCGAGTTACCCGGCGTTCGCGGTCAAGGTGCCAAAAGAGATGGTGGACTTCGTCCGGGAAGACCCCGCGGATGTGTTCTTCATAGCGTTCGAGGACATCTTCAACCTGTTTCACACCAAACGGCTGGACTATAACATGGTCCGCCTATATGCGCTCGATCACGCGATGAAGATCCGGAGAGATGGTACCCCCTACGTCGCGGTAGTGGATCCCTACTACATGCGCGACAGCCATCTGGTGCCAGGATCAAGGGCACGGGAAACGGCCAAGGAGTACCTCGTAGGGTTCTTCCTGGCCAACAAGCACAAGAACGCCCTTCTTCTGCCTTACTTTTTCGAGTAAGTACACATCCGCTAGCCACCGTCCTATCTTATGCCTTCTGTACATTTCTTCCATCGCTGATCCTTTGTCCAACATTCCATTTCAATTGTGTTGAGCAGGGACAAGTACTGCGCACTCATCCACGTAGCCCCGAGGTGGTCCGTTGCCACTTATTTTGACTCGGGGAATAAATCCCAGCCGAGAGATTACACCAGAATAAAGAGTGTTCTCGATGACGCTCTCGAGGCCTACGCCAAAAAGGGCGGTCCCTTCCATAAGAAGTCGGAATTTTACACGGAGGACAACACACACAAGTTCTTGCATGGGATCCAATTCCATTGCATCAAGCAACTGGATCAGAGCGTGAAGGAGGCCTGGTATGCCCTCCATCACCTTAAAGGCCTTGTCCGGGATTGCGAGAAATCGAAGCTTCCATCTAATCTCGCAGAATACACCAAGACCGCGGATGAGCTCACCGATGCTGATATAAGACAAGACTTCCATCGCATCAAGCTGCACTTAACAACGATCATCATGGACGATGTCATTCACAGCTCAGGGTCCTTCCACTATCCCATAGGTAGGATGTATTATAAAAGAAAGCCTTGCTAAGCATTACTAGATAGTGTGTACTTTTTGGAGGAAATGCATGTGTAGGGTTATATATTATATATATGCTATGCTATGAAACCCAAATAGGATAGCCATATGATTTCCAACCATGACAATTGATTGATCGTCTTGCCTCTCTACTTAGATGAATAAATTATACTCTATGTATATCACTAACCAATATAGATTCCAAACCATCTTCAGGGTTGTCTCAGAGGGAGATCCAAGATCGACTAGAGGCGCAGAATGACACCAGGGAGTGGAGGACGAAAGGGGGCATTCTACCGTTCCCGGAGCCGCTCAAGAAGAGGAATCGATGATCATGCATGCTCCCGCGCGCTCCTGCTCACCATCGTCGCCGATGTGTACTACATTTGATCCTAGTTAGGCGGTGAACACTTGGTTTGTAATGTGTAGTGTGAAATGATGAACTTTTGTTTGTATCATAACTAATTGTGTAAACATTCGGCACTTTTGTGACTATGTGTATGTATCTCGGTCACACTAAGTAATATGTGTGATAAATAGTGATTAATGTGTGTCTGTTTATATACCTGTCAAATATATCTGTATTTCTGTTTAAATCTGTATAAATCCTGTATATACCTGTATTTGTACAGCAAAAAAAAATGTGTATTTCTGTTTCATACTTTCTGTGGCGCACGCTTTTTTATTTTGTGGCGCACCACTTTCTGTGGCGCATCTGTAGATGGTGCGCCACAGAATTTCCCTGTCTGGCCCCTGCCCCCATATTTCTGTGGCGCACCGGAGAGGGTGCGCCACAGAAAGTTGGATTTCTGTGGCGCATCCAGGGGGTGCGCCACAGAAATTATTTTTTTGTGGCGAAGTTTCTGTGGCGCACCCAGCTTTTCTGGGGGTGCGCCACAGAATCTGTTTTTGGTGCGCCACTGTTAGTGCTTTTCCTACTAGTGCAAATACCAACTCATTGGTTCTAAAAGCCAAACATGCCGGCCTAAACTGCAATACAAAGCCCCTCTAGCTAGACCACGCATATCACCATTTGATCGCCGTCCTTCGTGAGCAAACTCCAAGGACTCGTAATCCATTCTCGACGCATTGATCTCCCTTGCTATATGGCCATATGATCCCAGAACATCCCCTGCATTGATGTTTTTGATTACATTGGCGCAGTCGCTTGCTAGCTTGACTTAGCGTACACATAGGTCCCTCGCCAGGGCCAAGCCTTCCACGTTGCAGCTTCCAAGCTTTCCGGGTCGTCTTGCTCCTCGGATGACGATTGTTGATGCTCCGACGAAAAGCTCCTGATGCATCTCTTGCTACAGCCGACAGAGCCGCCAACTTAGCATTTTCTGAGAGAGCCGCATCAACATTAATCTTGGTCACTCCCGCCGGTGGTGCGATCCACCGTTTCACCGCCATTGCTCTTCCCCGACGAGGAGCCGATGGGGTCTTCTGAATTTCCAGGTCCGCAATGAACCTGTCGATGAAACCAACCGTAGAGAATGGGCTCTGGAAAATTTGTTCATGAATTGCTACCGACAACATGTTTATCTACCTCTTTGAACACTGGCACATCCAGCAGCCCGCAGTAGCATTTTTTGTTTTTTTTTTAGTCTAGCAGCCCGCAGTAGCAAGGGTGCGAGGCTCCTTCTCCTGGGCCGGGCCAGACCCCTGCTGTCCTTGCGTGGGCTGAGTTGAAGAGCACGCTGCACTCCTGGCGCCGGCTTTTTCTCAACAAGAAAAAAGAAAAAATGCTGACGCCGGCAACCTGGCAGGGATCAGAGATTGGGATATATGACTGCCACAGAAATGTCGAGATATTTTTTGAAATTAGAGTTGTTTGTAGCAGTGTTAATGGTACAGTAGGCCGCCGACAAGAAGGGGTGCAGCTTTGGCGGCTGCCTTTCCTTTTTACCCGATCGGTCGACCTGCCTAGCGCGACCCGTTCAAAGCTGACGACGACGAACCGTAGCAATCCACCGCCCGCCCATCAGTCACCACTGCGCCGGCAACGAAGAATTATAGAGGGATCACATCACACTGAGCTGTGTGAGTCAGAGAGAGCTAGCGATCAAATCACGGTATCCACAGAGGTAAACCTCGAGCCCTCAAGGAGGCCTCACAGCGATCGACGCATTTCGGCCGTCGGATCGAGCAGTCCACAGCGTGATCTGGGCCGTCCATTTTCCTGTGTGACTTTTTCTGCTGCCCGCATCTCTCACTGACAGCGGGTCCAGACGTCGCCGGTCCCGCTCGGTCCCGCTGCACAGGGAGAGGGTAGGTTTTGCGGTGCAGTTTCCTTTCCGCACAGTATTTTCATGCGCCGTCGTGGTGTACGATTTCTACAGTGGTGTGCACGGCCATTTTGCAAAAACAAACGCCGCAAAGGACCGTTTTGCAAATCTAGAAAACAACAGGGGCTTTTCTGAAAAATGTTCCGCAGAACCTCTCCCTCCCTCTCTCTCTCTCCCGTGCGACGGCGAAGTCGCCGGCGCCGCCGACGCGCCGGCACCCCGCTCCAGCCCTCCCCGCTCAGATCGACGGACGCGGGGAGCTCCGCCGTCGCGCCCTCCACCTCCCTCCCCGCAGCCGCCTACTCTCCTCCCCCAAACCCCGCCTCCTCTCCTCCTTCCCTCTCGCTCGTCCGCGACGACGGCGCCGCCCCGTCCTCTCTGCCGTGGATGGGAGAAGACGATGGGGGCCGTGAAGGAGCAGGAGTGGGTGGCGGCTAAGCTGGGAGAAGCGCATCGTGGGAGGGTCGCGGGGAGGAGCAGGACGCGGCAGCCCGGTACGGCGTGCGGCCTGGCGCTGCATCTCGCGGGCGGCGCGGCCCTTGCGGAGGACGCAGACGGCGCGGCTACAAGCTCCACCGCCGGGGACAACTCGCGCCCCTTCTTGTGCTGCTCCGACCGGGTTCTAGGGAGGCGCCACCGGTGGTGGACGGGGCCAGGGCGTCCTACACATCCCCTGTGTCCGTTCTCTCTCTTCTCTGTTCCTGTTCCAGTTAATTTGTTGTCTCTCTGCATCTGGATGGACGGCATGGCAGGGGTCGCGGGAGGAGGAGTATGGCGGCGGCGATTGAGGAGATGGACGCCATGGCCGCGCTCCCAGAACGCGCCACCGGCGGCCACCGGAGCTCCGCCTCGCTCCACCGACCTTGCTCGCCTCCGTGCCCAGCTGTCTGCCGACGAGATGGCGGCGACGGCAGCGAGCGACAACGTGTGCTGGACGACGGGACCTGCTCAAGGTGGTCCACATCTCCCCTCATCTCCCTGGTCGTCCCTGCACACCTCGTCCTCTCTCGCTGCTATACTGACCCAAGATCCGGAGTCCCTCCTTCTCCTCCTGTTCTTCAACGACACAACAGGGCATATGAGGAGGACGACAGGAGTTGGTGGCGGCATACTTCTCTAAAATTCATGAGGAAGCTGAAGATCTATGTCCCCCTTTGCTACAGACCTAGGTATGTGCTCTATATGGTTCAATTGATTTTTCAGATAGCAGAACTTTTACTTCACTCTGGTTGATCAGATTGTTTCATCACAACATAAACAGGAAAACCTTGGACAGATGCAAGATAGGCAAGCTGAAGTTACTCGTTTAATGGAACATGTGGCTACATCCAAGAAGAGCATCCGTGGTCTCAAGTTGGATAAAGCATACTTCGCAAATCCTAAATTCTCAAGTGTTATGGCTGTACGTTTTCTCTCAGTTTACAGAAGCTTACTTATTATGATTTGTAGCCCCATTATATTTTTGTAATACTCAGTCTAGCCATTTAACGATCTATGCTTACCAGAATAACTTGATTGCCTTTACGTTGCCTGAATTCTCCAATGCCCTAGCTGAAGCAGTCCTAAGAGTTGTCTGACCCCATGCTGAATCATCTGAAAATATCTTGATAAAGAATAACACCCACATTGGTTTTCATGTAACAGTTCTTTGATGCCTAAAAAAGAGGTTACTACTCCTTTTAGTAAATAGTAAGTAGACGCAAGGTATTAAATAGTGGTTTATTGTCTGTTGCACGAAGATGAAAATCTATCTGGACTATAATGGGCTATTGTGAAAACTATGCCACTCTTTTAGATATAATATATATCTCTGTTAACTGTTAAAAATATGAATATTATTCAGTGAGATATATAATAAATTTTGGTATTGCATTTGTCCATAGATATATTCTTTGACTGCACAATAGCGAGCCTTTACCAAGCCTGAACCAATCTATTATTTATCAAAACAACTGTAGGAAGTTCATAGAAGTATAAATTATACGAATTGAGACGAGAGGAAACACCTATTGAACACTCGGGAGCTGCCATGCATGTCTAATATAAAAACATGAACATGTAAAATTTAGGGGAGGGTTTGTTTTTTTATTGTTTATTATCTGGCAGTTTGTCCCCCACTTTATTTTGAGACAATATATCCAAAATCAGAGCTGCCAATTTTGATCTGCAAAATGTGGCTTGGTTTGCGTGTGCTCCTTTTGTGGGCACAAACCAGTCAAGCCTATTTCTTTTGCAACATGTGTTTGCTTTCTTTGTTTATGCCTACTCATTGTTTTCTAACTGTATTATGTGCAGGCTTAAACACATATATATCTTGGATGATCCTTTGGAGGATCCTTCTCAGCTTGCTAAATTTATTCTTGAGAATTCTCAGTTGGGAAAGCCACATGGTTAGGTAATTTGAGTCATGCCATTTGTATATACCGAGTTAATAAAAGAGCTCATTATTTAAATGCAATATGATGCACTCTTGTCTTACTATATGAATATGGATATTTTATGTTCTTTTTCTTCTTGCAAATAATTAAATGGGAGTGATACGATGGTAGCAAAAGGATATTGATGCAATGGACAAGGTAAAAATTTAAGCTCCTACTGCTACTTATAGAGAGTTGGTTGGGCAGTAGATTGATGCAATGGACAAGGTAATAAATTGATCTGCAATCTGTTAGTTTTGCTATCATGTGTTAGGTAATATTTTGCTTTCATTTCCTTTGCAATGAGTGAGTCAAACATCATGATGTATTGCTCATTGCCTTCCATTTTCTTGCTACATATGTTTAGTAGATTCACCACATTGTTTTTCTGCATTTTCCACTCATGTTGTTTGATTATTCATTCGAGTTTCATCTTTTACATGTTTCCTGAACAAAACATGCATTTGTAGATGGTTTAACGGGTATATTATATGTACTTATTGTATCTGATTCTTGCAGGTTCCTGTTACGGGCATAGCTGGCAAGGGTCAGGTGATGATGAGCTTATCGGTATCTAATGCTGCTCGCTACCTCGACTCGCTTGATGCACGCAACAACTACTTCTGGGTTCTGTGCTGTGCTGCAGGCTAATTTGATGCCCTTGCTGCCTGTCTGCAGCATTGAACTGATGATGGTAGTTGTGTAAATTGCTATGTAGAAGCTATTTTGTGTAAGTGCACGCTGTTTCATAAGCCTGCTTCCAGGCGTTAATTGTGTCATATTAAGAATATTTGTTATAGCGTTTTACAAACTGAAAACCAGTGTCAACGGCGGGTGGCGCGCGGCAAGCCGCGCCAGGAAATCTAGTATATATATATTGACAACATTGAAGCAAGTTTCATCTCACACTACCACACACGAAGTCACCGTGCCATCCCGTCGCGGCAGCAGAGCACGAGAGCCATCTCCAAGTCGACGGCACCGGCAGCACCACCAGTTCGATCGCATGGCCAGCCTCGTGTCCCGGCCGCGCCGGAGCGTGCAGATGTACTGGGCGAGGAGGAACTACCAGCCCCTCGGCGGCTCGCCGTCGCGGCACCTCAAGGTGGCACGCCTCGGCGGCAGGACAGGGGACAGGACGCGGACAGCAGGCGCCGTGCGGCGTCGCCTGCGGTGGGTGGCCGCGCTGCTGCTCTCGCCGGCGCGGCTGCTCGCGAGGCTGCGGAACGCGTACGTCGACGCGATGCTGGCGCTGGCGGCCGGGCGCGCCGCGATGCCGTGCGCGGCGCTGGCGACGGCGAAGCCGGGCGAGCAGGGCGCGCTGTGGGCGAAGCGGGTGCCCCGGGCAAGGTCGACCGGCGCGCGGAGCAGCGACTTCGAGCGGCGGATGATGGCGCACATCTACAGCACGCTCGTCACGCCGGAGCTGCCCGGCGCCGCGGCCTGAACCTTCGGAGCGCGTCTGGTCGTCGCCCATAAATTCAATGTGATAATGTCGGCGTCCGTCACGGCCAGTACGTGTCATCTGTGCGTGTGTATGGTTAACAAGAAGAACTGGTACATCAATACATTTTTTTTGTTTATTTGCGGGTGGTACTAGTACAAGTGTACATTAGTATTGTGTATACGTGGGGAATAACTACAGTGTTTGCTTCTGAAGTACTCCAAAGTATAAACCGAAGTGGAGTGCAAACACACTATCTCAATACATAATACTTGTGTTGTTTTCTGATTGTTAGTAGCAGATACTCATCAATTGTGCAATTCCTTACGTTGTGTAGAACAATTGTGTGGCTCCTGCTTTTGCTTCCCCTAGTTCTAGTTAATTTTGTGTTTCCATGCCTACAACTGAACCACACACTATTCGCCCAGTATCGTGATACTCAAAGCGCCACGCAGACAAGCCCTGAAGCAACGGTCGAATCAGCTGTTTTCATTGATGCTGAATCTATCGGGCGCAAATGCAAAACACGGTTCCACACGGCTCCACCGATGTAACCTTGCACGTGATTTGTTCAGGTCACATTTCTATTTCACCTCATCTCTTCTCACGAACATAACATTTTTTTTTGATTCGCGATGTGCTCTACACGACAAGATGCACGTCAACAATGAAGTTTTTTCTGCACTCGACTCCTGCTTCCGTTAATTGTAACCCGATTTTGTGTTTATGTTTAGAGTTTCTTTTTTATCTTTTCGTCAAATTCGTTGCGCACATTTGATCTCTTACAAATTTCTTTGACCCATAGCTACATTTCATCATTCCACAGAACTCTCATGTCGGTGTACCATCGGGGAGAGTAGCTCAAGTTAGCGAGTTGGAAGGAAAAAATAGTAGTGATTTTGCAAAGAATAAAGTCTCCTTTGATTCATAGGATTTTCTGCATAATTTCCATGATTTCTTTCCATGTAGTTGCTATTTTTAGTAATTAAGAAGGGAGTTACAATGAGTTAGGGGTTAGGCATATTTATAAACTTAGTTTGAATTAACTATCAGAAATTAGGTGGGGGCAGCCACATTGCACCTACTAGTCCAGCCATTTTACATTCTCGTAGCTCATTGCATCTTCAAAGCACATGCTCTAGACTTCTGAATTCGTGTAGAAGTTGAGTGTGGGTTGGCGTGTCTACATGTTGTAAGTGGATAAATAGAACCGCTACATCATTTGCATGTATGCATGTTGTATATTCCTTCTTGCGAAGGAATGTGTAGTATATACTCGCTCCGTTCTAATTTAATTGACTTGCTATATACCACATGTGGATGTATTTATACATGTAACATGTCTAGATACATCCACATTTTGTGCATAGCATGTCAATTAAATTGGAACGGAGGGAGTAGCTGTCAGCAAAGTTCTGAAATATTTTGTTATCTGAAGAAACAATTAAAACTTGTGAATTCTTTTACATGAACCTATAACTACAGACACATAAGTTTACCATTAGGTTATTTACATGTGTCCATTTCTTCAAGCATTGAGTTTGAGCTGTCACTACACCAAGAACGGCGAGGTAAATAAGATTACCTAGTAGTACTTTCGCGAATGGGCCCGTGGTATGAAATTACTTTTCAAACAATTTTCCTATCTTGTCTCATCTCGTGGGGATCATAAATGTGTATTGATACATAAAAAGTGAATTACAGAAAAAACTACAACTCAATTAGTTCTTCATGTACAAACGTGGGGTTTGAGAGCAATGTATGGTGGGGTTTGTGGGCAAGGTAAAGATCGGTTGGGAATCATGTGATCCTTTTGTATATTGTACAAATCACAAGTGCTAACCGTAGAGAGTATTGTTTAATACTCCCTCCGTTCGGAAAATGATGTCACAAAAATGGTCTATCTATAGTTCATTTTTGTGACATCCTTTTCCGAACGGAGGGAGTACAAAGAGGCATCTTGCAAAGAAAACATGTTTTTATTTGGCCAAATTCTACGGACCGCAGCGCGCTTTTGTTTTCAACTAGAAGGCCAAAATTGAAATGTGAGAAATAAAGCTAGATCGAAGAGAATTAGATATGTAAACTCGGATAAGCCGAGTACGGTTTTGGAAAAAGAATATTTAATTTTAAAACTTTTATTCAAGCGAGTTACAAATACATGGATGCTAGCGGCAAGCATTTCCATATATCTTGCTCTCAAGGGTTTTTACAGATCCAAGTGAACATTGGTTCCGTGACATTTGTCGACACAGTGGTTATCAACCAAAAAAATATCTAGATTTACTAGGCACGCCCCATCCAATGTTACCGATGGGCACCGACACTGCAATTACAGCTGTTCAACACAGAGGAACACACAATCCACTACGCATGTCCCTCTGTTCAGGTAAGAGGCGGGCCCACCGAATCCTCTCGACCCATATATGCACACGCCCGACCAATCTCCAGCCCAGCGACGTCACCCACTTTCCGATCGACCAGCACTGCTTGCAATCTTCCTCGCACGCAGACTTACGTGCCAGTGTGGGCATGCATGTATGCGTACATGCACACATAACTATTTGTTGAATCTGTCATATATGGATTAATAATACGCATTCTTATACTCCCTCCGATCCATACATGCACGCATAAGTATTTGTATATGAGGATGATGTTTAGTACTGACGAAATCTTAGAAAAACAACACCTTAAAAAGATGCAAAGCATATTATTTGAGCCATACAACGCATATTCGACAAAACCATGTCAGTATTTATACATCATCCTCATCATGCGGGGGGGATATTTCAAACTTTCGCCACCGGCTACAAATTCACAAGCCGTCCTAAAAAAAGTTTGTCAAACAATATTATGTGTTTCACCTCCAGCTCCAGCCGATTCTCAGAATCTAGTAGCTCCACCTTCTTACCATTCAGCTACAAATCAAACAAACATGCACTTAATCAGACCTTGGAGTTTCAGGGGTAGGTGGCGGTATGAGGAACCCCCTTCTATATAAAGATTGGGTTTGATTCGATTCGGCATGTGCTACGTGAGGCTCTCATGTCGAGTTGCCATGCCATAAATGTTGTTGGCGCCAATGGATGGACGTACCTTTGTTGTCACATGAGGTGGCTCGAGGGTGGTGCACAAGTGACTACAAGTTGGGTCATATGGGACGCTTCCCGCTTCCAGCATTTCCTAATGTGGCACCGTCCAACAAGATATCTTACACTGATAAAAGGTTGATCGAAGCGTCTGCTCCGATCATGGTATGCATGTACTTTAGTGGAAACACTTGATCTCTGATCATGCAAAGTCGACACACGCGTGTCGTGCCCTGGTTGAAGGTGGTGGCTCAAAACTCGGCGTCGTTGATGAAAATCCAAAGACTGACCTACCATTTAACTTGTCATCATCTACATGTGTGTGCCAATCTCTTCTTGAAGGCTTTTTTTTTAGAAAATAGTGGTTTCCCCCGTTCCATTTTCAACGAAATGAAACAGAGCGCAACACGCTCAGTTCTGTCTTATGTACCACGAGACACATGGTTTTGGGTTATTTTTACTTATTTGACGTGGTTGCCTGGCTTTGTCAAACTTTTTAAATAATAAATAATATATAGTTGTGTCCATCGATTGATCCAAAGACCGAGGGTATTCCTCCTTTCGTAAATAAATGTATGAACATATGGAGTGACGTCTGGTCTTTGAAATTAACATTTGCTTGTTTGGGATATACGGGGCGGAAGCCGACGACAATGATGGAGCCAAGGAAGGACCCAAGATTTGGAATAAGGGTGGACGAGGTTGAGCTCTTCATAGCCATGGGAATGAGGGTAGAAGTGACCCTTGATCTCGCAACAACGGTCACCGAACATGACAAACTGGAGGCGGCGACAATGCAGACGTAGCAATGTCGACGGAGACAAGTGTGTACCAATGTGGCGTGATGAAGAACGAAGGCGCGCCCTCATATCCAAATCCAATAATCTATAATCTAATGTGATCTTTTCTTTCAAAATAGTCATCCTTTTATTATGTATAATAATCCAATCCCATCTCATGAAAAAACTCATGACAGTCGGACAGGAGCACGTCACGTGCAGTGTCCCGCATCATCCGAAGGTGTCTGTACCCAAACACCATCAGCGTGTGCTCCAAGTCGCGGCGCAGGGTTAGTTACAGCTGTCCAGCAGAAACGCACAGTACACTGCACACATCCCTCTGTTCCGGAGACAGCCGGGCCCCACCGAATCATCTCGAACCTCGCTCGCAGCACAAAAACCCCAGCGCCGTCACCCACCTTTTCCCTCTCTCCTCCTCCCCCGTCCTTCCACTCCCAATTCGGCACCGACCGATCCCAAATCCAGCGCCGGCCGCTCTCTCAGTTCAGGGCAACGAATTGCAATCGCGGTAGGAAATGATTTACCATATGGTACTCACAACTCGTGGAGTTTGGCGGACACAGTTTTTTCATAATAAAACTTGATTTTTGAAAAAAAAAAGGTTAAAAAACCTCCATCAAGCTTTGACCTAGTGTCACAGCTGGATCTAGAGTATTTCCTTCGATTTTTTTTGAGTATGTTGTACTCGTGCCAAATATTTACAAAACCTCTTCGAAACATCTATGTAGATACCAGTTATCCAACAAGCGTAGAGGAAGTCTACAACGAGGAGCCAAATTTGTCTAATGAAGTTCAAGGACTCAAATGATTTATCGCCAACCGTGTGAACGATTACAATAAGATGCAAAAGTTTGACCCTAGATGGTGAAACACCACTAGCAGTAGACTAGTGCTATAACAACAATTGCTGATTAAAATATAGAGGTGGAGTTGATATCCTACTTACGGCAATCAGTCAAACTTTATGTATTTGATTTACACGATACATATCTCCATGTACTCAGGAAGTTTTCAAGATCTTTATATGTTATAGAATTTTATTAAAAAAATTACTATGTGGATATGTAAATTTTTATTTTTACTAATCTAATGGATGCAATTTTTCTGAGACATTTGTTTACTAAATGTTTTATTAATGACTGGAAATTACACCATGCAGTGGTTTGTACGATCCCTTCAGTTTTGGACAAGTAAGTCCACTGAAAAAAAAAATCCATATTCTTCTAGGATATTTTTAGTCCATTATATGATACAAAGTAATTAGATATAATTTTTAGTACATTGTATTGGTAGTAATTAATTATGCATATTTTATAGGATTTTTTTACTCCATTTTACTATACAAATTAATTAGATAGATTTTAGTATATTATATAGGTAATAATTAATTGTCCATAATTGATTAGGATTTTTTAGTCTATTGTATTCTACAAATTAATAAGCTAGAATTGTTTGTACATTGTATGGGTAGTAACTAGTTGTCCATAATTTTTTATTTGGATTTTTAGACCATTGGATTGTACAAATTAATTATCTAAAATTGCTTGTACATTGTATGGGTAGTAATTGATTGTCCATAATTTCCTTTGAATTTTTATACCATTGGATTGTACAAATTAAGTAGCTAGAATTTATTAGTAAGTACTACATTGTATTGGTAGTTATTAATTGACCATACCTTTCAAGGATTTGTTAGTCCATTGTATTGTACAAATTAATTAGCTATTAGTTTTTATTATATTGTATGGCTAGTAATAAATTGTTCATATATTCCTAGGATTTTGTATCCATTGCATTTAACCAATTACTTAGCTAGATTTTGTTAGTATGTTGTACATGTAGTAATTAGTTGTCCATATTTTTCTAAGATTTTGAGTCGATTGTGGTGTACAAATTAATTACCTAGGTTTTTATTACATTGTATGGGTAGTAATTAATTGTCTATATTTTTCTAAGATTTTCTAGTCTATCGTATGGGTAGTAATTAATGTCCTATTTGTTTCTAGGATGATTCTGGAAAATAAAGAAAGTTTGTGTTATTTCTATGTTAAAGAGAATTAAGTGTATCATTCTGAATAACATGTACAGTAAAACATGAAAGCGATTTACAAGTGGAAATGCAGAGTCTACGCAAAAATAATCGAGAAAGTGAGGAAATACAGAGACCTATCGAATGAGTGTTTTGCCACAACATCTATTATGTGAGTATTCCTATTAATGTCAAATCAAATTCAGTGTTAGGTCGAGCTCAACATGAGGAGTTGCAATCTAGATGGTGACAATTGATCGGCATCCCTTTCCACCATGTCATAAGTTGTTTGAGGCATGGGAGTAAAAGATATGACGAGTGAATAGCAGTTTATAAATATTGTAGCATAATTGACACTGTAAATAAAGTAATCTTCAAGCAGATACGTAGTTGAAGCATGCACCTTGAAGAAATACATTGGGTTATGCTCATGGATTGATGGCACGATACATTAAAATAGTGGAAGAGGTATGAATCCATAGAGGTGAATACATGTTTCAATATACAAGAGAGTACAAGATATACATGTATCATTCTGCAAGATGATACTAAGAATGCAAGGAATCCACAAGGCTTGAAGATATTCACTTGAGGTTCAGTATGTGTACTCTCGGAGGAATCACTTTGAGCCATCAAAGATCATGAAGAAGAAAGTTTCAAGTAACCCCTCAACAGCATTCAGAAGGTAAACATGAAGAAACATGTGGGATAGAAAATAAAGAAAAATGCCATAAAAAACTCCGCATATATAACTAAGCTGACGATAACTCAACCATGAAGGATTATGGAAAAATGCACAGATTGACAAGGGAAACATGTGTACATGAAATTAATAGTTGGAGCTAAGACAACTGATATGTTTCCCAGACTTCAAGTTGTTGGCACCAAGTCTCCGTTTGGAGAGGCTATGCATGCATGCGCCTAGGTTCATCTGCATCACCTACTACCCGCAAGCATCAACATCTTACATTCACGCATCACATTCACGAACGAAGCCTTCTTCTTTGTTGGCCAAGCTTCACCTTCTTAACCAGATCACTAGACAGATCTTCGATAGGTGTTCTCCAAACGTTGCCTCGGCACATCCACACCTTGGATTCTTCAAGGACACCATGGCAGTCCACACCTTGGACTCTCGACAATTGACACCTAACCATTTAAAAGATGCCAAATCTCAAGTGTAATAAATGATATTCTCAAGGCCCCCACCCCTGCCTCCTGTGGAAAACCTCAGCCGCCACCAATGTTAACACCCTTACTCATCTGCGTTGTAGACTTCGAAGATTTACTCTCTGCAAATCAGCCAAGTACGAGAGGTAATGAGAGATTTGAAATATAATAGTAGATGGATCCTGTGGAAAAACTCCGTCAAAGCAGGCTCTGTTTCTGGTCTTCTAGATCGCCCAAATTAACGCAGCTATTGATATTTCCGTTGGGACACCCCAAGAGGAAGGTATGATGTAGCTCAGCAGCAAGTTTTCTCTCAGTATGAAACCAAGGTTATCGAACCAGTAGGAGTAGTAGCACTTCAGAAGGTTGTCAACGACGAAGTATGATGCGGTGCAACACCAGGGAATCCGGCGCTGACGTGGAACCTACACATAACGCAATCAAACTATTTTGCCCCAACGAAACAGTGAGGTTGTCAATCTCACCGGCTTGCTGAAAACAAAGGATTAAACGTATGGTGTGGAAAACAATATTTAATAGCAAAAAGTAAAAGAGAATAATTGTTTGCAGTTGGTGGTTTAATCAGTGTAAAAGAATGGACCGGGGTCCACAGTTCACTAATGGTGTCTCTCCATAAAGATAAACGACATGTTGGGTAAACAAATTACAGCTGGGCAATTGATAAAATATTGAGCGCATGACAATGCATACATATATGACAAGATGGCTACCATGATATTTAATTGGGCATTACGAAAAAATACATAGACCGTTATCCAACCGCATCTATGACTAATAATCCACCTTCAGGTTGACATCCGTGTTCCCCGTCGGTATTAAGTTGCAAGCAACGGATAATCGCATTAAGCAATGTGCGTAAAGTAAACAAATACATGACCGTGGACATAGCATTGTTATGTTACCCCTAGTAGCAACAGCACATCCACAACCTTAGGCATTGCTGTCACTCGCCCACATTACCGGAGATTGAACCCACTATCTAGCATAAACTAGTTAATTGCCCGTGCGTTGCAACGGGACATATTTCAATAATACCACGAACATGTAGTTTAGCAGTTTCATGCATATCAAACATCATTGTCAAGTTTTGAACAAAGGCATAATATTATTTCACATCGTGAATTTCAGCAAAGGCATGCTCACAATTGTTGGCTGCATCGCAAAAGGCATCATCGTATCTGACACCAAGATATATTTGTATGCCAGGATATTGAGGAAGAGAGTTGTCAGTCCACGATATCGAGGAACCACATGCTCTTGTATATCCTAAACCTTTCGCGCGCACCATATTCGAACTTTAATAATTTCGGACTCGAGTTGTCTCGGGAAGAAAACTACAAATCATGCCTCGCAAATTAGTTTGATCAGCTCACTTTGGCCAAAATCTACAATTATGTTGTACTAATATGCCACGGTTAGCAAATGAGAGAAACCGCAACAAGATTTCTTATCAGGTATCTGATGCTTCATAATTTACATGAATATCTAGATGACATGAGCTTGGATATTCAAGCATTCGTTGCAAATTTGTAGCGAGTTCTCTCCTTTTTAGCCTTGTATGAGGTCCAGACCGGGTAAAATCCTCAGTGGGATCCTCATTGCGCCTTTGCAGCAAGGACAGAGAGACATAAGGTCATGCGTAACTACTTAATATGCCTTACTCTGCCTTTCATATTGCAGGACAAATCGGATAAATGATACATGCCATCTCATCACTAACATGTGTGCTCCTCACATGAACAAAAGTGTAACAGAGGGGTGTAGGCTGATAGTTGGTTGTGTTCAAGCTCAGGTAGATGTGCAGCTAAATTGCTGGGCAAGGTCTCCTTTGGCAGAAGTTACCCCATCCGACACCCGTGCCAGGCAATTAGCAGGTATAGATGGCGTTGATTAAAGGAGAATATGCAGATCGAGGGGAGGGTCTCACCTGCGTGGAGCCAAGTGAGCACGGCCGGTGGCAGGTCCTGGTGGACGCCGGCAGCAGCAGCCCAGCAGGGCTCCAGATCTGGCGCGTGGGGCGCCCTCGGGAAGAGCTCGGCAGGCGGCCGGCGAGGAGCGCGGCGGTGGCGACTGCCACGACGCCGCCTGCTGCCGCGAGCGCCTCCCACCGGCGCCACGACATGGGGAAGAAACCCGGTACCGACCCCTGCTGCAGCGGCCATGGCCACGAGCACGTAGCACGCGAACGGGACCCCGAGCCTCCACGATGGGCACAACGGTCTCCTCCACGGCGGTGGCCGCCCGCCCCCTCCGCCTTGACGGAGCGCGCCCAGCCGTCGTCGTCGACGACGGGAGAGATCACAAGCATGGCGGCCGCATCCGCGGCCCTGCCCAACCTTGCCGCTGGTCTCCCCTGCGTCGCCGTGAGGGCCGTGCTCGCCGCCGCGGCCGTCCCCTCCTGGCGACGCCTCCGTGCCGTCGGTGCCACAACCTGCGATGTCGCGGGCTCCAGAGCGAGGACGCCATGCAGGCCGACGCGGGAAGCACGCGCGCCGCCATGTCGCGCGAGATCGAAGACCTTCCGTGGAAAGGCGGCGTCGGAACCCTAAGCTAGAATGAGAGAGAGGAGACCACGAGAGGAGCCTGCGGGGGGATATTTCTATGGGTGCGGGGCCCACATGTCGGCGCGCTCGGGAGAGCAGGCAGAAAATTTTGGCAGAAAACGGAGGGGTACGAACGTACGTTGAACTCCCATTTAATAGTAAAGATAAATACTCCCTCTTGGAGTTACAAGCATCTACTTGGCCAAAGCATCTACTAGTAACAGAAAGCATGCAAGATCATAAATAACATGTATCATAGATTAATAATCAACTTGATCATAGTATTTAATATTCATCGGATCCCAGCAAACACAACATGTAGCATTACAATAAGATGATCTTGATCATGTTAGGCAGCTCACAAGATCTAAACATGATGGCACAAAGTGGAGAGACAACCATCTAGCTACTGTTATGGACCCGTAGTCCAAGGATGAACTACTCACGCATCACTCCGGAGGCAGGCATGGTGATGTAGAGCCCTCCGGTGATGATTCCCCTCTCCGGCAGAGTGCCGGGAAGAGATTCCGGACCCTCCCGAGCTAGGGTTGACGACAGCGGCGCCTCTGGAACTTTTCGTGGAATATGACTCGGGTATTTAGGGTTTTCGCATCGGGGGGAATAAGTAGGCGAAATGGCGGCGGCTGGAGAGCCCCGAGGGGCCCACACGCACCTAGGGCGTGGGCCCACCCTTGGCCGCGCCCAGGGGGCGTGTGGGGCCCTCCTGGCTCATCTTCGTCTCCCCTCTGGACTCCATGTGTATTCTGATAAAATAGGTGCCTCCGTGAATTTTCGTCCAATTCCGAGAATATTTCCTGACTAGCTTTTCTGGAATACAAAAACAGCAGAAAACAGGAACCGACACTGTGGCATCTTGTTAATAGGTTAGTCCCAAAAAAATGTATAAAAGTGACATAAAGTGGATGCAAAACATGTAACAATTGGTATAATATCATCATGGAACATCAAAAAATATAGATACGTTTGAGACGTATCAGCTATCCCTGTCAACAACAGGATCTTGTCTTTCATGATAAACGCTTCTTCCCACAATGGCAAAGCTTCGAAACTAGTTGGGATTGTTCTTAGATTAAAAGCACAACGAACTACACTCCAGACATACCGAGCCACTGGACAATTAAAGAAAAGATGATTAATAGTCTCTATATTGCTACAGAACATGCATTTCTCACTGCCCTTCCAACCTCTATGTAACAACACACTTTTAGTCAAGATACTTTTTCCTAAAAGCTAGCCAAAGAAAAATTTAATCTTTAAAGGAGTCCTAATGTACCACACTCTCGTGTAAGGAACTTTGACTTGCGATTTCTTAAGAGCATTATAAAAAGATTTAACCGAAAAAATACCAGATTTGGTAAGCGTCCAGATGCAACTATCCTCTACCTCATTCAACACAACATCAGCACACAATCCTTGCATTTTAAAAACATCTCCGCTCATTCTCCCCATAGGACTCCATGAAAGGTTAGACTTGACCACCCTTCAGTAAAGACTCGGGCAACATTAATACTTTTATTATGAGACAAATTATATAATCTAGGGAAAACCACATTCAAAGGTTCCTTCCCAATCCATAAGTTCTCCCATAAATAAGTTCTACAGCCATTACCAACTTTTCTCCTACAGAACTTAAAGAAAATATCTCTAACTTTAAGCAGTCCAAACCAGAAATGCGAATGAATCGGTTTAAGCTTTGCATGGGCTAGCGGACAAGAATGTAAATACTTTGCTCTAATTAACTGCTGCCAAAGACCATCTTCATTCTCAATTTTCCACAACCACTTACGAAGCAAATAAATATTCATTACACTTAAATCTATCACACCAAACCCCCCTGCTCCTTAGGTTGACATATATCCTGCCACTTTACTAGATGATGCTTTTTCCTATCTTTTTCCTCTTGCCAAAACAGTCGTTTCTATAGAAATTCATTCTTTCAGCACTACCTTTAGGTAACAGAAAGAAGGATAGCATATAAAACGGTACTGGACTAAGATACGATCTAAGTAAAATTATTCTAACACCATACGAAGAGTTTTTCCCCATCCAAGTCCCTGACTTCTTCTCTACTTTGTCCTCCGAGGGTCTCTAATCAGCTGTTTTTAGTCTTCTATTATGCAGAGGTAATCCTAAATACTTAAAGGTAAGCACACCTTCAACACAAGTAAAAATGGAGGTATACTCTACTGTTCTATTCTTAGCCTGTCCACAACACACAACTTCACTCTTGAGGAAATTAATTTTCAGACCTGACAGATGCTCAAAAATACAAAGTATGTTCTTTAAGTTTTTAGCAGACTCTAATTAATCATCTTGAAACATAAATATCGTATCATCAGCATACTGTAGCATAACCAAACCATCATCTACCAAATTAGATACTAGGGGTCTAATGAACCCCACATCTCTAGCTCTCTCAATCAAAACTGCTAATACGTCTACAGCTATATTTAACTAAATGGGAGAGAAGGGGTCTCCTTGTCTCAGTCCTTTCTTCGTAGTAACATATTTTCCAATCATATCGTTAGCCATCATAGCAACCTTTCCATTTTTTACCGAAGCACGGAACCAGTTTATGAACTTTTCTGGGAAGCCTTACATCTTAAGGATGTCAAAGACAAACTCCCAATTAATTTTATCATAAGCCTTTTTGAAATCTACTTTAAAAAACACAACATCTTTTTTTCTAGACCTTACTTCGTGCAAAGTTTCATGTAACAGCACTACACCATCTAAAATATTCTGCCCTTTAATAAATACCTGAGATATAGTCTTATCAGCTACCTTTACGGCCATATTGTTTATGACCTTCGTAAAAATCTTGAAAATCACATTTAATAAACAGGTAGGTCTGTACTGTTGTAACTTAGTAGCATCAGGACATTTTGATAAAAGAGTAACTAGGCCATAGTTAAATCTCGAAAGGTCTAAGTTACCATCATAAAAACTCTTAATCATAGCACACAGATCATCACTAACCAAAGGCCAGAAATGCTGATAAAATTCTATTGGCAACCCGTCTGGTCCAGGGGCCTTATTATGTTTCATCTTAAATACAGCAAACTTATTTCTTCTACCAAAAAAGGTTTTTATAATTCAAATCTATCCTCATCAGACAGAACATTATCAAGTCTCACATCTAGAGCAATACTGGTGGTGTTAACAATAGGACCAAACAAATCTTTGTAACAAGAAGTTGCAAAGTTCATAATATTTTCCTCTCCTATTATTATGTCACCGTCTTGACCTAAGCTGGTAATTCTACTTTTCCTTTTCCTACCACTAGCACGAGCCATAAAATAAGGAGTCAACAAATCTCCTTGCAATAATTCATTAGCCTTGGATCTCTCGAACCACTTAATTTGCTCTTCTTTTCTAATAACATTAAGCTTCTCCTCTAGAGATTTCCTAAAATTGTAATTCTCTACTGAGAGTCCAACTATCTCAGTTTCTCTATCAATCTCATCTATTGCCAAAGAAAGAATACACTTCTGTTTTTTATAAAACGCCTGATAGTTAATATTCCACCCCTTTAGCACACTTCTAAGCTTACGACCTCTTTTTTGCCACCTATCTACTTCCTCCGTTTGGAAAAGGATGTCACAAAAATGAACTATAGGTAGACCATTTTTGTGACATCCTTTTCCGAACGGAGGGAGTAAAAGACTTCGACCAAAATAATGTGCATGCCAGACTCTACTCACAACCTCATCTAAATCAGCTCGAAGAAACCAGCATAACTCGAATTTAAAGGGCTTAGTAACTTTAACCTTAGATAGACCAAGATCCAGCACCAAAGGTGAATGATCCGAAATATCCCTTGACAAAAATTAGTAAAAGAAAGCGGAAATAACTTCTCACAGTCAGTACTTACTGAGAATCTATCCAGCCTCGCAAGAATGGGGTCATGTTGGTTATTCGACCATGTAAAGCGTCTGCCAGGTATTTCTGTATCCGCAATTTCTTTATATTGGTCGACCATGATCTGGACTATCGCGTGCTCACGCGTTGTGGCCGCGCGATGCAAATCGAACGGCGTGCGTGAGATGGATGCGGCCGGGCGACGTGTACCGAGTCGCTTGGGGCAGTTGCGCTGTGTGCTTGCACCTCGCCTCTCTCTCTCGCAGTTCCCCACTCGACCCCCGCATTTCTCCGGCTCCGGCGGTTCCCGCCGCATCCGTCGCCACTCGCCAGCGCTTGTCCCGCGACCGCTATAGGTAGGGAGAGGTACTGGAGAAGCGAATCACACCTGTCGGAGTGAGGATTTGGGTGGTGGTGAAGGCGGAAGCGCTGCCGTGCTCAGTGTCTTCTTCACCGGTGACGCGTCGATCTACGAGTTCGTCTGTCTTCCTCAAGGACAGGTAAAAGAACGATGCCTTTTAGATGTCCATCCCGTGCGTATTGTTCATTTTCCAAGCATGGATCTGGTATTTAGACTAGTTTTTTTGACTGAATCATCAGCTCCTCGCCGGTGTGCAGAAGTGGTGTTTTTTCTCTTTTTGCGTTTCCGAGTGGATTTTCTCCGGCGGAAAGGTGCTGAATTGATTCATATTTCATGACAGCTCGAAGAGGCGGGGTTTTGTGAGCACCATATGGGTTTTTTTCATCCGTCATTGAAATAGCAGGTCAGTAGATGCAAAGTTTTTCCAAATTTTCTATGTAGAGATTCATTGATGAATGTAACTTGTGCCGATGTACCAGAATAGTACCCACCAATGTAGGTGGTAGATGTAAGTTTGAACTTGCAGTTTTATGCAAACCGTAAGCATGACCCATGTGTTTTTTGGATGTTAGTTTGATTGCTAGATGCTAAGAATAACTGCCATCATTTTACACCTTAGCTAGATGTAAGTTTGATTTCTGCAGTTGCAATAAATAAGCAGTAGCTGCTTTTTAAGTCTCGATGTCAGTCCTCGATAGATTGTAATTTTTTAATATGAATTTTGAACCCATAGCAGCCTACACCGTTGCTAGATGTAAATTTGATTTTTGCAGTTGCAATACGTAAGCATTATCCACTTTTGCAGTTACAAATCCGTTAGGCGTTGACTGAACATCATTATCACTGCCACTTTCTGCACAAAAACAGAGTCTGAGCAGTCGCTGCTGTGTTTGAAGTTACATCCACCTTGACAACACGAGGAACATGGTCTCCCGCGGTTCTCGTGTCATTGAAACCACCAGCTGATCATGTGTCATTGAATCACCAACTTGTTCCGGAGGGGGATTGTTAAGATTAATCCCACCCTAACCTTCAACGTCCATTTTTTTAAGTATCCCTGAATTTTTTGGATAAACAAAATAAGGTATCTTAATAGCATATACTCTCTATGTTCCACAATATAAGCCTTTTTAGCAAACTAAACTAGTTTGCCAAAAGGCTTTCATTGTGAAACAGAGGTAGTACATTGCAAATTCTATCAAGGCAGGAACTACATAACATATTCGTCATACAAATTATATTTTTTATGCAAGAAATACATTTCGCATGTTCACATTCTCTGTTCCTAATGCATTACTTTTCCAAATAACTAGGCGTCTCAGTAGGCTTTACATATTTTTCAGTTTTGCCTACAAACATTACATTGCTCTTTTGCAAACCTGTGATTTTGTGGTATCACATTTCACCCCAGCATTTGGATGATTGCTTTTACCTTTGATATTACATCCTACAATCTCAAATAAATAATTTCATGTTGTCCTACATAATAAATTTTACACCACCATGTGCACAAAAGTAACTTCATGCCTGATGTTCTACAGGGTTTAATAAAAGTAATTAAACCCTGTAGAAAGTTTAGCGCGTAGTAAATTCCTGATCACTATGTAGGCATTTAGCTGTAAAAGTAGCAATATAGTTACATTTAATTTCAGATGCAGATTCACATGATTTTTTCATGGCAGTTCATGATATGCACATAAAGGTGTGACCTTTTTTTTACTGGTAGATGCCTACAGATAACATGATTTTTTCAGTCCCAGATGTAAATTCGTGATAAAAAGGACCAGTTACTGTTGGCGCCTCTGTATGCATAGTACCTGCTGTGTCCAAATTTACATCCACCCCATGACCTTGCGGACCAGCGGCATCTACTTCCTCTGTCAAAACTACACCCACCCATGACCTTGCGGACCAGCGGCCGTCAATATCATCATCAGATGCATTGTTAAAATCAATCCCAGCAAAACCTTCAGCATCCATTGGTTTGTACAGTGCAAATATAGGGGAGCAAGCTAGGATGCTCTAATTCAGTCGACCAGAAAAATAGATAAACATGACAAACTAGCAAAACGTGTTGGCATATGTTTCTCTTTCATTATTTATCTACAACAATTCCTTTCTCTCATTTTGTTTGCAAACTACTGGTAATACTTCCTGATAACACTTATTTCATCCTTGACATTCAAATGCAGTTATTTGTTTTGCTATCTGAACTGCCACTAAAATGTCCTTTTCCACTGCACATGTAAGTTTTTGTTGTAGATGCATTTTTTGGTTTTGTGATCTGCCACTAAATGTTAGATGTAAGGTTTTGGGTGAGCTCTTTCAGATGTCTTTTATCCCCTGGTATAGGAATGCTATATGATGCTAGATGGATATGTTTGTTGTAAGGCATTAGGTAAGTATGAACCAATTTTTTATGGAGTGTCAGCGCACCTGTGCCCATGCTAGTTTCCGCAATAACATGGTTTGAAATGAGTGTACGAGGGATCAGGTAGTTGTAAGTTTTCATGGACATTTTAAAGTGCAAGTAAATTCAGTGACTTAGGCAGAGTTATACATATAAATGCTATTGCTCTAGTATCATATCTTTAGGTCCTCGGAGCAGAAACTAGTGTCATGAAATCTCAGTTCGAGGTTATACACAACATCATTGAAACTTTAGATCATAGAATTTTGTCCAAAACAAAAGTAGTATGATGTGCCATGTTTTAGTCGATCACGTGGTTAAATACTTTACTTTCAATTGGGAAAACATGCATGTGTATTTTCGTGTACTTCATATTTTTTTACGTACAACAGATCATTCCTCTACCTTGTTTTGTATATTACTTACAACAGATCATTCTCTAACTTTTGTTTTCTTTTTCGTGTCACTGTAATGCAGGTTCAACGAGATCTTTGTCAGTCCCGTAGTTCCATCTTTTTTGGGGAAAAATGTAAGTTTCTTAGCTGGGAGCTACAATTTTTTGCTTGTGCTCAAAATTGGATCAAAATAAAACTGCTGAGAACAAAATGTAAGAGAAGTAATTGATGCAGCAAGCAATGTCCTTTGTTTAGCTAGATTTTCGACTAATCCGGTGTCTTCTACTGTCATAATCATGTAAGAAACAATTACTGCCAGCCACACATCTACTGTAAGTTTTCAGAAACATGGCAGTTTTCTGTAGTTACATTAAGAGCTTGAAAGATTTGTATTTCTACACGCATTTTTTTTTACAGTTAGATGATCCGGTTGTAAAAAAAAGTTTAGGGATTCCTGTTTTCTAAACAGTTTTTTTAACTGATGTAATTTTACAGTATCATGGCGTCCAGATAAAAAAAATGGTGTAAGAAACTAGTTTATATGGTGGAAGGGGTGTGTAAAAACTTGTTAGTTTTGGTATATAAAGTAACAAAAAAAAATCAGCTATCCCCATGTTTAGTTCACCCTCCATGTTCACAATGAGCCAGGAAAGATGAAAAAGTAACAATACACAATTTCCTGCTCAACAGTTTCTAATTTTATACTCCCTCCGTTCCAAATTAATTGACTTGGTTTTGTCCAAATACGGATGTATCTATACTTGTTTAGTGTCTAGATACATCCATGTGTAACCAAATGTGTGTCAATTAATTTGGAATGGAGGGAGTACCTTTTTACATCTAATTCACAAGAAATAGCCTAGGTATTTTTGGTGAGCAATTTCTGCTAACGTTTCTGACAAGAAATTGTTTCTCACATGATTACAGGGATGTTAATTTGGCTGATTCATCTACTAGTTGATTGCAAGGATGGAGCTTACGGCGCATGAAGAAACTGATGGGTTTTTTGTGTGTTTTCGAATCTGCTAAAGATCTGATGTTTAAGAACTTACATCTTGTTGTGTTTTTGAATCTACTGTTTGATGAACCTTTTTTAAGATACTTTTCCTGCAACTTCTACTTCCTGATCGAGTTGTAATATCTGTGGTTTTGGTGTGCTGTTGTTTGCTGTTCAAACTTGGGGAAAGAGGGGCGGAGGGAGGACAGAAGGGGATTCTTCAGGTGATGCTTTTCTTCTGCAGGGGATGTAAATCTTTTCGATTTTCTTGGGGGCGATCTAGGTCGCTTGAATCATGGGGGCCTGTGACCTTGTGCGCCTGGAAATTTATTGATCGCAGTCTCGGCCTCGCGTCCCACCAAAAAACCACCTATGTCTCGCGTCCCACCCGCCTGTGTCATGCGCGCGGGATTCTTTCCTTTCTGCGAAACATTTTCTTTCCATCTATGGCATGTCAGGACTGACCACGATATAGGCCAGATCGTGGTCACGTAGCAATGTCCTTCTGTATCCGTCATGTTCCAATTCTCAATCACATCATTAAACAAACTAGACCATTTGGATAACCTTCTTTTCTTATTACATTCATTTACTTTTCTAATTAAATTAAAGTCCCCACCCACAATGAGGGGGACAGAGGAAGAAAAACTAAAGACATGAATTAACTCTACCAAAGAAGCTTCCTTATCCCTCGCATGAGGCGCCCCATACACAGTAGCAATAATAGAAATAGTACCAGAGACCTTATTTTTAACACGCATCAAAGCATAGAATCTACTAATCTCAGAAGCCAACACATCAAAAACATCTAAATCAACACCAAGCAAAATACCTCCAGACAAACCCTGCGAAGGAACCCAAATCCAACAAAAATTAGCTCTACCGCTTATACTATTAAGGAAAAAGTATAGATTTCAGCCTGAAATGTACCAATTGGGAGAAAATTCACCCCAAACTCCAAAACCGGATAATTTCAACCCTGAAATGTTACAACCGACAAATCACATCCTGCTAGTGGTTTTGCTCGATTTTGGGCGATTTTGGTCCATTTTGGGCGGTTTTGGACGGTGAAAGTCTCGTTGACGTGGCGGTGACGTGGCTACTGACGCCGGTGCCGTTCGCTGACGTGGCGCGAGACTTGGCCGTCGCCGACGCCGTTCCTCAAGGCGGTCGTCGTGGTCGCCGTCGCCGGCGGCCTACTGCGGTCGGCCTCGCTGTGCTTGAAGTCTGTGCTCTAGCCTGGCGTGCGTGCCCCCGCTGAGGTCCGGCTACCAGCGCGCTCGCCCCCGGCCCATGGACGACTCACGGCGGCTGGTCGCCGGAGCGGAGTAAGACAAGGCCGTGTGGGCTGCCAAGAACTGCTCATGGACGCGCTCTCCCATGCGTATGTTGTCGTGCCCTCCGCCTCCAAATCTGAGCTATCTTATTTCTTCGTGCATCAGAACGTGATCGGCATTCGGAGCGCGCCGTTGTTGGCATGGTGCTCAGCCCCGTCGCCATAGCCATCGAAGAGATAACCCACCATGTCCTTTATCTCCGTCACGACCCGGAGATCCTTCCTGCCTAAGGAATAGATGCGGGAGACTCTCTGCCATCGGCGTCGTGTTCAGCTCCGGGACGCGACGCAAGGCAGAGCCAGCCGGCCGTCGGCAGCACGTGCGGGCCGCTCAGGCTCTTGCCCACCAGCCGCAGCTCCACGACGCGCTCGCAAGCGCTGGCGCCGGCGCCGGAGCAGCTGACACCAAGCCACCCCTGGCACGGGGACACGGACAGGTCCCACTTGAGATGATTCCCCACTGCGGTGCGCAGGGCGAGGAGAGCGGTGAGGTCGCCGGCTATGTCCGAGGTCACGTGGCGAGGCAGCACATCGAGCAACCCAAGCGCGCGCGCATACGTTCCAGTGCCCCAACCTCGGGCTCATCAGCTGGGTGCGCCTGCCAATCCATGACGCCGACTTTGGCTGGGGCCAGCCCGAGCGCCATCCTGAGACGCGGTACAACTAGCGCACAAGCACAAGATCAAGCAGAAGCTAGCTAACTAGAGGAAGAGACAAGAGGCTTTGGCAGACGGCGGCGGACGATTCGGTGGAGGAAACCCGCACGCACGGCGGCAGCGACGGCGGCGAGAGGCTCTCGATCAATCTATCTCGGTAGGTGGGGCCCGCACTCCGTCACTAACATCAATGCCACGTCATCGCCACATCATCGTACCAAACCGCCTAAATCAAAAAAAACCAGACAAGGGTGTGATTTGTCCGGTTTGTCACATTTCAGGATTGAAATTATCCGGTTTTGGAGTTTGGGGTGAATTTGCTCCCAATTGGTACATTTCAGGGTAAAATCTATACTTTTTCCTACTATTAAGCCAAGAATCAGAGAAAGTGCTTTTCTTGGTTTCTTTTATGCCAAGGAAACTTAAACGGAACTTGGAAATTAAATCATGTAAAAATAAAACTTTCTCCGGTTCCCCTACACCTCTAGCATTCCAAGTAAAACCCGACATCATATGCTGAATTTAATAGGACCACCGGCTTTACTTCTACCAACATAAAAACCTCTACCAGCATTCCTATTCACAGAACCATGCTTACTGATGCCTAACCCAGCCATCAACCTAAAAGTACTATCCAACTCCTGGTCATCATCATCTAGACTTTCTTCATCAGAAAAAATGTCTCTACTTTCTTCCTGCCCCATTACATTTTTGTCATTCTTATCAATCAAGGTAACTTTACTTTTATCTAGGTTTGCTTGGAATAAATAAGATCTAGTTTTCTCGAAATCCTCTATCACTTTGACAGTATTTTCTACCTCTCTACATTACACGGGTGCTGGTGTATGATATGATGTTGCATAATACTGACTACGGAGGTGACGTCTTGGAACAAATATCCAGCTATAGCAAATTGAAAATGTTGCATGCATGTCACCGTGCTAACACCCTCGATTATGTGTCCTCGATTTGATATATTGTTTTTTCAAAATAGTTCATGCCAAGCGTGGCCGTGCATCACATCACCTGGCCCTCGTACTTGGTGCGAGCTAGCTACCACACTTTACGCGGTCGGCCCCGAATTCTCTTGTTATCAATGACGAAGTGCTTAGAACCCAAATCGAGAGATAGATTTACGAGGACGTGACAAAACAACCTACTAAGATGACCGTGTGGTTCAGGGGCCCTTTGGATCACGCAGCGACGATGTGCTAATTCTGTTCTTCAGCTGTCAATGAAATATTCCAGCATGGCAGCATTAACGTTAGAAAACATTTCCTCTGCCCTCGCACTTGGTGCACAGGTACCACCTGATGGTAGGCCATGAGTCGGTGAGGACTCTGTCTTGAATGAAGTACTTAGAACCCAAATATGGAGATGGATTTAGGACGACGTTGTCAAAAACACCTAACATCACGACCGTGGTAAATGAAAAGTCTAGCCAGAGCGGTATAAAGCACTCAGTCGTGATCTACTAGCTAAGCCTGTGCAGTCGTAGTATCCCTCCATCGCTCCCAACTTTCGGTCCTTCGTCAGTGCAAGATGGACTCCTGCTCTCGCCGCACCGCCGCGGCTGTTGCTCTGGTCGCCGCAGTGCTCGTGAGCTTCATCTGCGCTGCCTCGCCGCAAGGTGTAAAGCATTTTGCTGTCTTTCCCTGCCTTCTCTTCTTCCCCCAGTCTCTGCCCGCTTTTGCATTTTTCGATTACTTCATGCGTGCTTCTTCCCGGCAACCGCAAGGTCGTCTTTTGCTGCATGCATGCTCATCTTCCCCCATTCTCCACGCTTTTCTTTTCAGTGCCGGCGGGTACGAGTACGACGCAGGTCCAGCCGCCGCCGCCCGTCACCTGCCCCAAGCCCGACGGCCACTGCCCGCAGGCCAAGCCGGGCATCTGGGCTCTCGTCGTGATCGAAGCCGTTCTGGCCGCCTTGGCGTACGGCTATATCGGCCACACCGAGCTTCAACTCCGGAGGGACCGCGCCGCCGCCGCCGCTCGCGCCAGGACGGGACCTACGTGGGGTTATCCGGATCCAAGCGCGCCGCCCATGCCCATGCGCTAGAGCTGAGCGTGCAGTATGCTGCAGAGAGAGACACTAAGCTGCGGGGTGCAGCTAGAGACAGAGGAACTGCAGAGATATGAGGTTAATTAGTACTAGTAGTGGAGATCTAGTGCGGACTCCAGTAGTAATAAGTGTGTTGAGTGCACTCTCTGTAGTACCCGTGTGTGTCGATTGTCGAGTCTAGTTGATTTCTGTATTGCAGTCGTCAGGTTACTTAACCTTTGATATACTTCTTCGGAAAATAAATAAGTAAGTATCCGTTTCACTGCGTCAGGTCCCAAGATCAGGGGCACTGAAAACTGCCTCCTATTCTTCAAAATGTGCCGGCTATAGTATTTTAAGGCAGAAAAAAAAGTGTCAAGTTTATTCATGTTGGCAAAAGTAATTGGAGGCACTTTTCAGATACTGCCTTTAAATATTATTACTGGCACTTTGTAAAGTGCCTCCAAATACATTTAGAGGCACTTCAATCAGTGCCTTCAAATAATTTTACCTGCAATTCTAAAAGTGCCTTAAAATACTTTTACTTGCAATTCTAAAAATGCCTCCAATTACTTTTACTCACACTTCAAATACTGCCTTCATTTGAAAATTCAGGCATTCATAAGGAGTGCCTTAAAATAGGATTAATGGCACTAATTGAATAGTGCGTTAAACTGAAAACGAATGCAATTATATTTGCAGTTCACAACATTCCCATCAGTGTTCCAAACAATTGTATCCAAGTACCAAACATTCAAATCAGTTTGTACAATCAGCAAAAGATGCACTAATGAACATACAAGTTTTCATAACTGGAGCAGTGTCAAACTGCTATGAAACTGTAAAATCTATGTAAATGGAGCATGTATGAATCTATGTAACTGGAGCATCTCCGGAAATTGAGCATCAGAAGTTGTCTTCATCTTGATCTTCTTGACTGTTTGTTTAGGAGGCAGTGAAACTTCTACCTCGGCATCTACCAATTGTTAATCAGATACCAGCTGGAGGACAAACTTCTTTTTAATCTTATTGCTCTTCAGTGCTGGTGACCTTTTCTTGTGATTTTCCTTCTCTAGTTGGTCGATACACATACCTGTTTGCTGACTGCTGCTCCATAGTCTCAGTACAACCCCATCAGATCTTGAGTGAACGCTCAAGCCTCTATCGATGCCTGCAAACATCTTTGCAGCCTCCCTGTCCATTGTTTCAGCTTCTACCCGCAGATTTATATGCACAAAATCAGTGTTGTTTTCACTGTTGGTTGACAAGTGATTGTTGTACAATTCATACACTGAAAAATGGTTGTACATAACAACAGATAAAGACAACATATCAGTATCTAAAACTAGGGTATAGAGCTTCTATATGTCTAGGTACATTTACAGGCGATGATTTCAGTAATTTTCAAACCTGCAGAAACGTGCAGTGTGCCTCATTCCCAACAAAGACTACCTGATGAATGGGTAGGTGAGAGACAGCACCGAGGTGATGAACTTTTTAAGGCATCAGAAAGATCCATGCATCCATGCCTGAGCCTCTGCTTCCCAGCTTTTGAAATCTATAAGCCAAAATAGGTGAACTGAAACAGTGAGAACTGATGTAGGAATTGTACTGGTGAAACTAGTGATAAGACTGCGAGCTGATTGACAACAATTAGGGAAATTTACGATTTGGTCTATAACTAGTCAGCAAACAAGTCTCTACTATATAATACGGCTTGTGTTTCTTCCTTCGTCCGTGGTTGGTACGTCGTGCGTATCTGTAGATCGTCCAAATTGGTAAGAAAACCGGAGTTGAGCGCTCGCTAAAAAAAACGGTTCGTCGATGGATAAAAAGAACCGCACGTACGAGGTCCTGTATCCTTAAGTCTCATGACGGGCGACGATGTATCACAATTGGAGATCGATCTGGAATCGTATCGATCCGAAGAAATCATAGAAGCTGACCTAGGTCATATATCAAGGATAGAGAGGAGACGCGCAGCTGAGCACACACGAACCCACGTCAAGGAGCCGGTGATCCCAGCCCGTCGCGTAGCCAAGGATCGGGCTGCTCAACAAGGGCGCCGGACGAGCACTAAGGATCCGTGGACGGCCAACCACCTCAACAAACAGGAATCGATCGGAGTCGTTGTTCTGCGTGAAGGCGCCTTGCGTTGTACTCCCTCCGTTCGGATTTAATTGACTCACACTTAGTTATACATGGATGTATCTAGTCACCTAATAAGTATAGATACATCCATATTTAGACAAAAACAAATCAATTAATATGGAACGGAGGGAGTACGTGCGCAGCACGGACTCCTCCTATCCGCGCGAGACGACGACGAGCCGCGAGCGAGGCTTGCTAGCTGGGCCTAGAAGCTGTCTCAGGTACGCCTCTTCCTTTCCCTTTGTTTCGCCCGATCGGTCGGCCAGCTAACGATCCCAGCTACGTCTAGAGTTTTGTTTCGCATCCGACCTCCACACGCGCTCGGGTCCGCGACCGAGACATGTGGAAGCCGCCATGCCGGGAGCTGCTGTTCCGCTCGCCGTTCGTTGTTCGGACAAGGCACTCTTCGCACAGCGACACAACCCAGAACCCACTCCAGCTACGCGACCACCTCCGACATGACCGACCGGCCGCGCCCGCGTTGCCGGACGCACTCGGCGCCGAGCTTGACCACGCGTTCCACCGCCTCCATCTCGTGCCCCCGGGGCATGGGCACCCCGCTCGTCGAGGATCTTAGAGATGTTGCGTGATGGACGGCCGGCACGGCGAACTCGATGACGTTCTTCGGCGACCCGCTACCTTCCTAGCTGTGGACCCAGTGGATCACCTTTCTGCCGGTGACGAGCTCCAGGAGCACCATACCGAAGTTGTACATGTCGCTGCACTGGGTCAGCTTCTGGAGACGATAGTACTCTGGGTCCATGTACGGCCCCACCGTGCCGGCCGTCGCCGACGTCGTGGTCGAGCTCGACGACTTCACCGTGCTGACAAGGGAGAGGCCGAAGTCGGAGACTTTCGTCGTCCAGTCGTCATCGAGCAGGATGTTGGACGGTTTGATGTTGCCGAGGATGATGGGCCGCACGGCGTAGAAATGTAGGTACTCCAAGCCCCAAGCGGCGTCCAACAGCGCCACCCGGAGCCACGCCTCCCAGGCTCCCATGACGAGAAGAGCGGGGACTGACCGGCGCCACCGTGCCGTGCAGCATGAACTCGAACACGACCATGCGCTCGCCCTTCTCCTCGTAGAAGCCCAGGAGAGACACCAGGTTCCGGTGGTTGACGCGGGACATCAGCCGCAGCTCCGACCTGTACAGTGTGGTGTAATCTTTCTTCAGAATTATCTATACGTATGTAAATATCTATATTTCAGTCAAGCTTTCTACTCAACCATGGATTATATCTATCTAAGTGATTCATTGCCAGCGGCAGAGATGATGCTTTCATTATAAGTTAATGAAGAATTGACGGTTCCATGCTTGGACTGCTTAATTATCGCCTCTTATATGCTTGAAACGAGAGCTTCCTGTGTCCAGACGTCAGACAAGTTGTGGATGCACAGTTTTCCGATGAAACAAAACTGAGGAATTCAACATGGCCTAGTGGTGGGGAGGGGTTGATGCCTTCCCACCTACCCGAGTTCAAGTCCTCATGCTTGCAATTTCGGTGATGTTGCACCCTCCTCTATCAAAAACACCACGTGGTTCTCCCACGTAGGAATCATTTTTCAACATAAAGAGAGACAAAAGTGGATGTATAATTTAGGAATATTTTCCGATGAAACAAAACTGAAATCAACATAAAGAGAGACAAAAAGTGGATGTATATTTTAGGAATATTTTCATGTTGTATATTGTTTCAACCATATTTGAAAAATTATTCCATAGCAACGCACGGGCACTTTGCTAGTAGCGTTTAATTTACAGCCAGATTTGCAAACATAAGGTGCTTGCATGATACTGCAGCTTGCCCTAGTAACGTTTTTTAAATACAATGCCAGGTGGAATATAGGGTTTAATTAACACCAGCTCACATATCTATACATCACTGTAAAATATGACAGAACAAACAACACTTATTCCAATAGCGATCTCACCGAGAATTTGATGACAGAGATGGTTTGAATTATATTAGATTATCGATCAGGGAAATGTAATTTTTATATTCACATAGGAAACAGGTTTCTGGTTTTACTTTTACATCAAGTCATCAACACATTTCAGACCACTAGATGAAAGAACATGATTATAGAACTAAATCTGCAGAGGAAAATATAGCCATGTCAAAATAAATAAACACTGTACGGGGTTGATAACAGAACATGCTTTACATGAAATTCACGACACAATCAGGTCATGAGTACAATGTTTCTTAACATCCTGGAAAGCTAACTTTCAGAGTATGAGTACAATGTTTCTAAAGATCTTAGAAAGCTAACTTTCAGAATGGAAGGGACTGCCACTTACCTGAACATTGTCATATAGTTCAAACAGTTGAACAGCAAGTAGCTTCAGGTTCCTTGGAACAGGGAAATAATCTCTTTCAGTCATGTCAACGATGAAAATCTTCTTGCACTCCTGTTCATCACATTGTGACATTTCTATTACCTAATCCCAAATCCAAGAATAGACATTAACAGAAACTTCTTAAAGCCAGGCTGTACTGGAAATAATACAGGCACATTGTGCCATTTCCAATTCCGGTTTAGTAAACAAGCACATTTTCCAGTGAAACAAAGATCAACAGATATGAACTCTATTTCAGCATGTTTGCCTAAGAAATGACACTGATAGCTTAGTATTAACTATGATAAAATACTCTTTTATTAAGAAAAACTAGCTAAATACAATTGTGGTGTAACAACTGTGATAATAAGAACACTCAATAAGTTGCTATGATAAAACAAATCCGGCTAATCAAGTTCTGTAGGGCGGAGGGAGGTGAACAGAGCACAGCCAAGGGATGTAAATGGACACATTTATGGTGCCACATAATCCCACATAAATGCCTTCCTACTTTACTTTTTCAAAAAACAAAAAACGTTTTGAACTAATAACCCAGATAAATGGGACTGCATGGCGCCATATACCTGACCATTTACATCCCTAGCACAGCCACCATTGACATCTTTACAGGATTAAAGAAACATGAGCTCATCTAGGGCATACTGGATTCACTGGGTTGATATAACATCAAGTTTGAAAAAAAAAGGAACTAAACAAGCTCTCGGAACAATGTTGATGACAGTTCGGGTCAAAATTTAAAACATCCTATGGAGCCATTGCATTGTTTTAATACTAGATGACCCGTTGCGCAGTCTCGCAACTGCCGGATGCAGATACCGAATTGTTGTCATACGCTTTCTTTGATTTGCTATCCGTCATTTCATTGAACCTAACTTGTTTTTGGTAAGGCCCTCATTTTCAGTTTAATATGGCACATTACATTTTAAAAATAGATGGCACCACTAAGTGTTTTTGGTCGAATTGTTTAGTGCGAAGTAGGACCTTCATGATTAATAATCGTGTAGCACACGTAGAGGGATAAACCTCGAACAGCTTCAAACTCAGCAACAACCATCACGCAGGGCGTCGCCGGCGACGTGGTTCGCAAGGGGCAGGCACGGTCGTGAAGGCAAGACGGGACGGCGGAGACGATGAGATCGCCTCGCACCATGTGGGGTTTGCAAGGGGCAGGCACGGGCGTGAACCAAGTGTATAATTTGAATTGTCAGTGCACTACAGATGTTAGCCATTGTATGCGTCGTGCCTAGCTGACCTGGTGCGTGCCAAGGAGCGTCATAGGCTGCTGAGCACCTGGACTGAGCAGTAGGTGGATCCGTAGTCTACTACAGTAAATGCTAATGTGCCACCGCTTATGAAGTAGAATCAAAGTATCTTGCGAGTACATATCATGTGTTTGATGTAGGCACACCTAATGACTTTAATCCATATGTAATCTAGGTGTGAACCAGCACTTTCCTGTTAACGATCCATGGTATGTTCAGTATTAGTGTATATCCTCTGTATGTATGGATGATGAACCTATAATTTCGTCACCAAAATTTCATCGACTAAGCTTGTTCGGTTCTTTTGTGTTGTTTTCTGTTGGTCGTCTGTGAATTCATCTATTGTTCTTCTAGATTAATTATCTTATTCTCTACGTCTTTTGGTGAAACTGAGATATTACTCAGCTCAAGAGAATGACAGACTAAGATTACATCGATATTACTATCTGGTCTTAAGTTTAAACATGTTAGCTTGCCATCTACTGAAAGCATTAGAAAAACCAAGGTAAAGTAGCAGTCATACAACTTCTACCATACATAAACAAGGCTATCGGTTCAGTTAAATAAATGATTATTAAGCTTACATAACAGAGGCTTATATGAGTTTGGTGGCAGCAATTCAGTGGCAGAGCTGCACATAGACTATGTGGTCAAGCGACAACACAAAAAAATTGGAGAGTAATAAAGCCCCAGCTATGAATACACCATAAATGACCACATAAATCTTAGTATTTGATCTCAGTGTAGTTTATTTTGAGTTTTGACATCACTAACTGCTACCGCTAGCTCCGCCACTGGCAGCATGACCATACCTAAGTACGTCACACTGAACTCTAATATACATAATAAGCTATGGAGTTTAGGCACTCTATTTAGCCGAGAAGAATCACTGGAATTACATAGGTTCATAGCAATAGAACTAATATATGTGCATAAACCTGACACAACGCAAAAGCAAGTACCAGAATACAGGAGCTCTATGCCTCTGCGCCTCACTAAGTAATAGACTGTTATTTTGACAATATAGTGTCTCCGCTCTTACCATTCCTCTGCCTCAATGGAAACCTAGTTAAACATGCCAAAATCAGAAAACAATAAATTAATAGCAGTAAATTGTATAGAAGAATTGATACATTCTGTTTTATAGTCATCTGACATCTAAGTGCAAGATTTCGTAGCTATTTCTTGACTTTGCTACCTTGGTTTCTGCTTACCTACGTGTTAATTAACAAAGCATTCCAACTCCCGAACACTATAGTAATCTGAACAATTAATACCACCAAGTAACCACTATATGGATTATGCCACGCACAAGTAATAGGATTCGAATCAGATCATCTATTCAACTCATTTGTTCATCTAAAATTATGTGTTATTTAGTTAAGCTCGTTCACTTAACTAAACTAATAATCATCAATACTCATGTGTTCAAAATATAAACAGCTTGACTTAAACTAAACTAATCATCTAAAATTACTCATGCGTTCAAAATATAAGCTACTCAACTACTCATCAGATCATCTATTCTACCCATCTGTTCATATGTGCACTAAACTGGAGATCTAACTAACCAGAAAAACAAATGCAATTTCAAAAGCTTACTCAAATCGATTGTCGGATGTGGATTAGCTTGTACGTGCTCCTTGCTTGGAGGGTATTCATTGGTGTTTCCTGAAGCTGGAGGCATAACCGTGGCAACTGCGCGCCGTCGGAGGTTGTCCGTTGAAGTCGATGTCGCTGTCACGTCCAGTGTCCCCGCCGTCGAAGCAACTCCCCTCACCACTGAAGTCGATACCACTATCATGTCCAGTGTCCTCGCCGAGCCGCTGCCCTGGCCGCCAAAGTCGATGCCGCTGCCATGTCTAGTATCCCCGACATCAGAGCTGTAAATGATGGTCATCATTAATGCTGGAGTGCATGAATAGAACTATCCAATTGGGAAAAAACATTTGTAATTTACATGCCCCAATGCCTCCATACCAATTGCAGAAAATATAGAGAACATAATAAGCAAGATCATTTTACTAAAACCTATCCAATTATATTTTACTAACAAGCATCAGAGGTGAATATTTATAGCACACATATTAATCCAAACACAAACTGGTTTATGCAAGCATCAAGAACTGCAGTGAGACAATAATTAATCAAGGGCCTCACTGGACAAAGAATTCAAGGGCCTCACTGGACTAAGAATTCAAAGGCCTCACTGGACTAAGAGCTTGTTAGTTTATAACAGGAAAGAGGATAACTCAGAAGCTCATAGTTGACAGACAAAAACTTTCATCTTACATACGGGCTTCTCAATATCAATGGCCTTTCCTACCCAATTGGCAGTACCTCTATCTGCACAGCTTTGAAGGTGATAAGCAGCAAAAACAGAAAATGAGCAGATCTGGAGCACTATACCTAACCAAAATAAAATGGGCGCACTCCCATTCCATTTAAAAATAGTTAGTTCAAAGAGATAATGACCCTTGAATGAATCTGTGTAAACTTGGTAAGATTACTTTTATCAAAACACAAGGCTGAGAAAATGAGTGCTAGTAAATTGGCAAATAGCAGTGCATTGTAGAAATCTCAAATCACTGCATGGAGGTGTTTCAGTACAGACTGGACGTAACCAACTATTTCACTAATCAATGCTAAAGTAACAATCATTCATGTGTACAATGAGCGATGCAAAAGGACTGGAATCACATCCAGTATCCAAAACATATAGCAAATGGACTGGAATCACATCCAGTGTCCAAAATAATCAGAGAGATAAGAGTCCAGAGGGTAAAGGGAGACGAGTTTGCAACTCGGTGCTGACCGTCAACCGTGAGGCAGCAAGAATTGGTGTCGGCATCGGGATCCTCTTATTTCTCTTTCATCTACTCTCTGAACTGAACACTTAACCATGCTTTTATAGATTAGTGTCTCTAAACTGAACTGAACATGAACATGAACATGAACATGAACATGAACATGAACAGAAGAAGCGTATAAAGGAACAACAAACCAAGCATTCATAGTGTAAGACTGTTAAGCGAACCTGAACTAACAATGGGACCCATTCTTCCAATCTTCCTAGTATCAAGCTGCTCCTCCTCAGAAAACCTCGTATGATCCCTCTGACAGGGTGATTTTGTGTTCCATATCCTGAAAATGGACAAACGATAATTAGATTTAACATGGCAGTTTGTTTATCATACTAAAGAGAAAAAATATAATGGCTCTCGCTGACCCGAGCAATCCAGTAGCATTATCATAGATATTAAATTTAGGGGAGCATGAAGTACCTTGAACAGGGATCACTACCGTGTGCAAAGAGTTTCTTCAAATCTTCTGCATAAATGAAATGAGGCATGAGAATGGCAGATCCAAGTTAATGAGACCATAACAACATATCTGACCTATGAGACCAAAGGCACACAGATCTTAAGAAAAATAAATTATAAGGTTAATATATGCCAATTTGTTTAGAGAACAATATATAGCTGTATTCTATCTAGATAGACTACAACCCTGATTAGTGATTACAACCATTTAATCAGAAACCTATAAATTTCAATCAAATGGAGGTAGGATACACAAAATTTTGTTGCTTGACAAGTTTGGAAGTACATTATGCCAGGACCATAAACAATGGTAAGGACATATTTACATTAAGCTGATTGCTTGAATTTAGTGACACGTCAGTGCTGGGAGATACATCTAGTGCATGATCAACACATTTTCAAAGTAACTTAACTGAAAAAAATGATTCTTTCTTTAATCTCACATAGTAGGCTATAGAGAGACATAATTAGAGATTTTTCACTGGCAGGACCAGCTACAATTTTCTTCGTAGGAAGTTGGCTATATCCTCTTAAAATATAATGGACTTCACATATAGTCGATCTACCATAGCAAAAGCTACTGATAGGCGTACCCTATTGCACAGAGTTATTTGATTTCAGTGAATCTGCTTGAGATCACAGCGATGATGTAACAGGTTCAGTTAAAACCCTCCTTACCTCTCCGAGAAGTTATCATGGTATCCTTTCCTCCTGAAGTATCTCATTCTCCGAGAAGTTATCATGGTATCCTTTCCTCCTTGAGTTGCAGCATTCATTCTACCTCATCGGTCGTCACCATAAAAGTAGCAGCACCTCTGCATCAGGAACAGTTTTGGGTTAACGGACACCATAGCTCAAGGTGGTACTGGACTGAGGTGTGCTCTGGTCAAAGGCGACCATGGCGTGGTGTTGGTGCTGCTGCTGCTGCTAATGGAATAGCTCAGCAGAAGTACTGGACTGAGGTGTGCTCTGGTCAAATTAGCATACTGTTTCTACAACATGTAACCACGAGTGCTGCTAGCTTGTTCTTTAGAACGCACTACTATTTTCAGAATGCCATCAATATGCTAGTTCTCTTATATGAGAAAAAGCTAAATATTCAGAATTTAGTTATATTATACTCTCACTAATTCTTCTACCGCTAAGAATTACAGTCGTTGTAATACATACGGAGGGTTTTAATATACTTTATAAAAAGCCTTCTACTTTCCTGCTATTAGCGAGCTTGATTGTTCACATTCATATCCATCATCTAATTCCAAAAGGTCTACAAAAAGTAAAGATTAAGAAGCTAACAATAATAAGCATGACCGAACCAGAAAAGCAATGTAAATATGTAATATCTTGCAAGAGAGGTATATCAAAATCTAAAACTATCTGTACCAACACCACGTAGTCCAGTACTGCTTGGTTCAGTAATCTTGTTCATGTACGGACATAAACTCAAGCATCTATTCTTCCGCACATATAGAAGGAAGCATTATAATTTTCAACATTCTTCCGCACATAGAAGGAAGCATTATAATTAGCAACCTACTATATCTACTAATGAATACGAAAAGGACCGATCACAAAAGAGACAGAGGCCAAGGAACACCAAAAGATGGCCAAGCAGCAAAGTTTACATCTGAAAAAGAAAATTAGAATACCCCAAACATTTCCAAGCTAGCCCTTTAGAAAATCACAATCACCTCAACTAATAACTAAAATAGGACGAGTCTGTACTAAAACAGAATATCCTAAGCCAACTCTTTTGATTGAGCCAGGAAGTGATAAAACTGTTGGGAACAAACAAGCATACATAGCAGAAATGGGAGTGGATTTACCTGAGGCAGCGTGAACCACTGAAGAGATTCAAGCAGAAGCACATGGTTTAGAGAGAGGCGTGGTAGATAATAAGAGAGATTCAAGCAGAAGTACTGCAAGAGTTGAGGTGTTTTCCCAGCTTGAACAGAAACATCTGCTTTTGTGGCACACGAACAGGAAATCAGCCAAGCAGAAAACATACATTATAAACAGATTAATTGTAGATATATGAAAAAGATAAATATGATACAATCTGCTCAAGAGTAAATACATCGGTGTAGGTGCAAGTGACAAAATATTAATTACCCAAAGGTTTTTTAAATGATTGAAAGACGCCTGAACCAATTAGCTATCTCATCACAAGAAGACCAGTTCTGATTTTTTAACTTGAGATAGAACTGAATATAAATCGTTCAACTCATTATACCAGTGGTGAATAATTAACACTGCTTATCTGTACTCCACCTAAATACAAAAATAAACATTCTCAGGATACTCACAATGTTTCATTTCTTCATAGTGTTATTCGGCAGTATCACATAATGTTGACCTGTACTCCACCTAAATTAAAAAAAAACATTCTCAGTATACTCACAATGTTTCATTACTTCATACTGTACCATTTCATTTTGTTGTCCAACTGCTCATCACACTTTCTAGCATATACTTATTTCAATTCATATAGACAACTAATGTATATCCTTCCAGTTACACTAACCAGAGTAGACTTTTCTCAGAGGCATATAAGGCATTTATGCTTGAATCTATTTCCAATGCACACGCTGAGAAGAAACTGAATTAGAACAAATCTAAAGCAGAGGATCTAACTAAGTTAAACCTAAATTTGTTTGAGATTACAAATCCAAATCTGTTTAAGAGAGACAAGGATCAGAGGGGAATAAAGATGGGGAGAAACTCATATCACGGTTCATCGGGCCGCACCTCCTGCTCAGCTCAGCCACGCTGTGCCTCGGCGCCGAGCGGTGGCGCCTCTCCTATCTGGCACAGAATATTATAACTTGTTCAAATTAAACTGCATATGTAAGGAACGGCAATGAAATTCTCTTTAGAGAAACAATTATTATTAGCTAGTGTAGAAATATAATAGTTAAGCCTGGAATTTTGTAGCATTGACAAATTCATGCAGACTCCATACAACTCGTATTTATTTTGCACACAAGATATGAACTAAGCTAGACAGTTTGAAATTTACAATAAATAGCTAGTTGAATTATTCAACTCACTTATGATGGAATGGAAGAAACTGGTGCTATCGACCAGCTAAACGCTTTCCTTCGTTTCCCAGGTTTGAAACGGAACAGATCAAAGCCAAGCCAATTCGATCCCAAAGCGAAGCTATCCACGATGGCCTTCGCCATTCAGTCATACATCACCAAAAATTCTCATCTAATATAAAACCTGAAACTATACAAAAAAGTCCAAAATAAATCAAATTGACAACGAAGTAGATTTACCAGGATGCAGGTTATACATAACAAAACAATTATTGGGAAAAAATTAAGTACCAAGAACTGAAAATAGCATAATCAACATAATAACCTAAATCACACGCACCAATGTGAAGAAAGTCTGAAGAAAAAAAGTTAAGATTAGGACAACATCTTACCTGCTGCCTGCTGGAGATGGTTGTGGGGCTCGCTGGTCCAGCTCATCAGCCTGTTGATTCCATTACACGTGGAGCAGAAGAAATTAATTAGAAACCTATGGAAAACTGTATCAAAAAAAGGTCAATTGGAAAGGAAAAAACCTCACAACGGCACCTGGAGAAAAGGTAAAAATAATCAAGGAATCCACCAGATAGACTAAATTCACATGTTCCCACTTCTATCAACCATTTACTCACTATCAGAGCAAATCAACAAGTAATTATTCGTTGGACTGAAATAAGATGCAGCAACCTAATTATGTGGCAAATCTAGAGATAGAGAGACGGAGAAGGAGAATGAGGAGCTCACGTCACCTACTAAATCCAGATTCGTGTCAAAGCCTTAAAAGACAGATCAGTAGCGGGTGGAAATAAGGATTGGGAGATGCACACCTGCAGCTCTGGCCTCGCTGGGCGGGTACGTCGCAGGCTAGGATCTGTGCAGTGATGGCTGATGAGGGAGGGAGGATGGAGGAGGAGGGACCACCGGCCCCTATCCCCGCTGCTGCAAGAAGAGGCGACGGTGGACGACCTTCTGAGGTGGCGCCCGCGCCGGTGCTGGGGACTCCACTGGAGCTGCTCCAACAGCCCGCCACCATGGCCGTCCCGTCGGTCCGCTCGACCGCTCATCCTCCGCTTGCCAAGCTGCGGCGCTCACGCTGCACAACGCGTTGTCGACCAGCATCGCTCAAGCAGCGCCCGCACTCCCTCCCATGCCTGCTTTTCCAGCACGCAGAAGAGGGGAGGGAGGTCGAGGCGAGAGGCCGGAGGCGGCTTGGGCGGGTGGAGAGGGAGGGGCTTGGACGAGGAGGACGCGCGGGGATTGGGCCTAGGGTTTTCACCACTCGGCACGATTTTTGTCTGGTTGCGGGGTACGGCCGTACGGGCAAAAAGAGTGAGACGCGCGTGCGGTTAAACGACCTAGCTGACGAATCGGGCCCAACGAAATCTGGCCCCATCGGTCAGTCGTTGTGCCCCTCGGTCAGTTAGTGAAAACACGTTTTAACCGCATCCAACGGTAATAAGTGAGACAGCAAGGCGTTTTACTCCGATCCAACGGTCAAAAACAGCAGATCGGGGCAGGAGGGGGCAAATGGGGGCAATGGGCGGGTAGGGCACGGAGGTTTGTAGAAGAGATTTGTGTGAATAAATTCATGACAATGCAAAGCATGTCAGCCTGTTCTTCTGCTTTCCTTTAACTGATCAACCAAAAGGTAAACATCTTATGTGTGGATAGCAGAACAACCCAGCTGTAACGGTGAGCTACAGTGTTAACATTAAGGAGCAATCAAGCATCCTTGAGAAACGGGAACTTGAAACTGCAACATCTAGACATTCGTCCAAGATGTTGTTTAGCAGTAACACTTGTTTGCTTGGTGGGATACGTGAAAGCAGAGTTAATCGGACAGTACATACACATAGCAACCTCGCAAATGAAAAACAATACAGTATGAAGGAAGTAGAAATTTCACGCCATCTGAAAACTACCTTCACAGCCTGAGTTTACTTCATTCAGTACAATTATTCATGGTTCCCTCTTACACAACTCAGTAACATACTACCCCAAGGAGTCGTAAACCATTGTTCATTGGCCAAAGCAGATAATATGCAAATCATGAACTTTAGAAACTATCATCAAAAACCATTATTTTAGCACAGGCGCAAGCAAAACAATTCATTTCACTAACCTGATTCAAGATGTCATAGACAACTATGGCGGCAGCAGCACCCCTATAGTACATGGGGCCAAGCTATGATACCTCTCCTGCCCAGCAGTATCCCAGATATCAAACTTCACAGTCTCGGCATTAACAGCCAAGGTTTGGGAGAAGAAAGCCGCTCCGATCATCGATCCCTGCAGATAAATAGACCGATAATTATCATTTTCAGAACAAAATCTGCAGACATATTATCTTTACCAAAAAGAGTACATCAGCGCAAAATCTGCAGACAGTTTATCTTTAACATGTTTGTAGTATGTATATCTCAGGAAATCACTCTTCCATTAAGAACTTCCAAACAGTGCAAAGAGCATAAAACAGCGAAGAAAATAGTAAGATATCAATTAAACACATGTAATTGATAAGAAAGTGATCTTGCAATTAAATAGAACACTAGCGAAAAATTCTAGCATAGATTTCTTGTGTATACATTTCAGCACCTCACATACATACTGATTTGAGGAAAACATCAAGTATAAGCCTATTAAACTATTTTATTGCATTATTCCTACAGGAAAATGTATCACCAGGATATCAAAACATTCAATCCACACACGAGCTCAGTTCAAGGAAATCAAATGAGTACTATCTAGAACCTAAACCAAACTGCAGAACATATAAGCATGCATATAAGCAAATTCTTCAGTTAACAGTGTAACTTATATTCAGATTCGTCAGAGCAAAGTTACCCCAAAATCACAGATGCTTGGATGCCAGATCAAAGAACGTGAGAGGGATAGCAGGGGAGAGCCGAGGGATCACCACCCCGTGAACGACGAATAGCGGCGACCACCACTGCGGTTGAAGTGTGAAAAAACCCACTGCCTTCCTGCAATGGCAGGAGCCGAGGGCGTAGGCGAGGAGACGTAGCCGAGCGGCAACCAGACGACCACCATCCCTGACCACAGCCGAGGAGAATGGCCGAGGCGAGCTTCGCATGAGATCGAGGAGGCGCGGTCGAGTGGGGGCACGAGGGGCAGATGGAGGAGGCGTGACCGGCGAGGAGACAGCAGGGGGAGGCCATGTGGTGACCTGGTGGAGGAGATCAAGCCGGGAAGCAGCAGCCCGCGGAGCTAGGGTTAGCCTTGGGTGTCTGCGCGAGAGAAAGGAGGGGTCACGGCGGTGAGGAACCGGTAGTGGAGACCATGCCGGAGAATCGCAAGAGAGCGGAGGCGCCGGAGGCGGCCGGCGACGGCCGGAGCTGCAGGTGTCGTCGGCGAGTCGCCAGGGAGGAGTTACGGAAACGCGAGAGAGAGAGAGGAAAATACGAGAGAGCCAGCTTAACCCCGGTCGAGAGTGGAGAGACTAATTTGCGTAACATCAATAGTGTAAGGGGTTTTCTGCAATATGTATGACCATTGCGGACACTTTTTTCTAACTGCCGTAGATTAGCACATGATTAACGGCACTTTTGCTAACTGCCGCGAATTAGATGAGGATTAGCGGCACTTTTGCTAACTGCCGTGGCCCGTGGAGGATTACTTTGCCCTCATCAAACATTGCCGTCATTTTTTGGAAGGTACCTTTAATATGGACTATTTTTTGGAGGCGATATTGAAAAGTGCCGTGCGTTGCCGATATTTTAAGGCACTTTCATTTGTAGTGCCGTGGATTAATCGATATTTAAAGGCAGTTTGACTAACTGCCGAAGATTAAGGCTTAATTACCGGCACTAATTGAAATCTGCACAGTTTTTTGCGGCACAAAGGAAAAATGCCGCAACGGAAGTGCCGGGAATACGGGGTTGTGGTGTAGTGTTTGGGAGGAATAAACCAAGTGTTGCTGTCAATTTGTTCGATATCCAAATGTTCCGTTGTCATCCCTGGTCTTGTGAAACAATTTTATTTCATCACTTCAAAGTGGATCTCCCATAGAGCCAAGCAGGAGGCGGAGGTCGGGTCTTCAGAGTTGGAGGGGCGAAAGCCCTGCGATGGAGGCCGCGTCTAGACTGGACGGTCTCCCAAGGCGACTCCTTCTGCCCCACGCGATATTTCTGTTATTCTTCTTTTTGGGCAGATGGAATTTTTCCATTTTCATATGCGCACTCAAGTCAACTGTGGCGGCCTACGATTCGTTGAACTCCAAATCCACCGCCACCAACCGCATCGCTGTCAGTCTTTCTCACGGATACTGAAATCGAGCTGCTGACCAGCTGCACCAGCTTGGACTGAGATCGATCCAGAGCCCCAGAGGCAGCTCGGTCGACGATGGGCGAGGCGGCGGCTCACCGGCGTGGACGCGTCGGCGCCGGGGACGGGGCAGTGGGACGCTGTCCGCGCGCAGGTGACGGACGCGCTGGCGACCTTCGGCTGCTTCGACGCGCACTACCCGGCCCTCACCCCGCAGCAGCGTGCGGCGCTCTTCGACGGCGCCGTCCGCCCTCTCTTCGCCCTCCCCGCCGAGGTAAAGGGCCGCAACACCTACGGGCCCGGTAAGCCCTTCCACGGCTACCTCGGGGACCTGCCGGGCTTCGACGCGTACGAGAGCCTCGCCATCATCGACGGGAACACGCCCGACGCCATCCATGCCTTCGGGGAGCTCATGTTCCCCGGCGACGACAACGCCGCCTTCTGGTGCGTACTATATCACTCCCGCCGTGTCAGTTAGTTACAGAGATTCGCCGGAAACTCACAGGTAGATTCTTGCTCTGCTGCGCCGGCGTACAACAGTGAGACCGTCCATGGCGTGGCGGCGCGGATGGCCGAGCTGGAGGGGACGGTGCGGCGGATGATCATGGAATGGCTCGGGGTACGCAGCCAGGACGAGCCCGTGTGGCACCTGTTCCGGATGTCAGAGTACGGGGCGCCTACGGCCGGCGAGAAACAGAGGGAGGTGCGGTACGGGTCGCACCAGGACACCAACACGCTGAGCCTGGTGTGCCAGCACGAGGTGGACGGGCTGGAGATGCAGGCCAGGGACGGCCGCTGGATCCTCGTCCGCCCCTCGCCGGCGTCGCTCGTCGTCATGGCCGGCAATGCTCTCAGGGTACGAAAGAACTCTGATTTTGGTACTCAGCACGGCATCGATCTTCTCCTCCACTGCAGATTTTTCCTCGTCCCGATTTGCTGCCGTGCGCATGCAGGCATGGTCGAACGACCGAGTGCACGCGCCGTTCCACCGGATCAGCGTGGGCGGGGACGTGACGAGGTACTCCGCCATGCTCTTCTCCGTCCCCGCTGGATCGGTGAACCGGGTGGCGAACAAGCTCGTGGACGAAGCCGGCGGCCGCCCTCGACGCTTCAGGGACTACGACTACGACGAGTTCATCCGGTTCTGCGTCTCCGAGGAGGGAGGTCGGCACGATGACAAGCTCAAGGCCTACTGCGGACGACGACGTGCGCACGGTGCACGTACGTACGCTGCACCATCACCGTCGACTCCCGTGTTCGCCGTCGGAACTAATGAATGAATAAACTGGCTTGTGCTGCTCTTCGTGTTATGTAGAGTAGTATGAGATCAGGATAATAACAAATAGGTTTTGTGTTTGTTGCACTCATGATTTTTGTGATTCGTTGGTGAGGTTTGATGTCAAACAACGACACATGCATGTACCCAGGGTAAAAACATCTTTTGAGGAATGGGCCAGACCGGATTTGGTTACCGGTCGAAAAACCACGGTTACCGGCTAGTAACCAGAATTTTCGGTCGCCACCCGCAAATGAGTTTGAATTTGGGTCGGCTTCTTCCTCCCAAACTCCTCTTTTGATTTATTTTTTGATGTTTTGGTTTGAATTTTAAAAAAAAATCTGAGAAACTTGTCCATAACCTACCGGTAATTTCTGGTAACCGTCGGTGCCCCAGAGATTTTTCTGAATTCGGTAACCAAATTCTTATCAGGAACCACCGTCCAAGATTGTTCCTCTAAGGACTGCCGACTTCTTTCTTTGTGGTAAATACCGTTTTAAGTGACAAGTGAACTGCGCTAATGCAAATTTACAATACAAATGAATTTGGTTTTGTTTTTTTCATGGTTTTTCATTTTCTACTTTGTTATCATTGGTTTTTCAGCTCCATGGAAATTTTGTATACACAGTGAAAAACGCAGTACACTCCATTATGAAAACAATACATGTTGTTCACCGTTGTCTAAGTGTGGAACACACTAACGTCTAAAATGTGTAGACCTTACCGTAAGCTTGCAGTACACAACAACACAAAAACTGTTGCTCACATTATTGTAAAAATGGCAAACTCCACTCAAAATAAAAATGTGGTAACCACTCCATATCCAACGATTCATCATTCATCATGCACGGTCAAAATGATCTTAGTAACCACCAACTTCACAATATATGCCACCAAATGGGCCACAAGGCGAATTCAGATTAGGTTCAACCTGGGGAATGCAAAACAAGAGGTGCAGCCAACATTCGGCGCCAAGATCCTGATGCGCATAGTGAATAAGTTAGTTGCACATCCATCATTAGTATCTTCTTATGGAACAATATGCGATCTTCGGTCATTGTTTGGCAGCTTCTTTAGATAATCCAAGTAGATAGCCAACCTTTGCAGTGCAAGATGACAAACTGTAGTTGTGAACTCGACGAGTAAGGCCAAAGGTCTGGACAACAAGCAGTAGAAACAAGAAACGAATAATGTGGCATCTATGCTTGACATGTTTAGCTATGTTGTGTTTGCACTAGAAATAGTATATGAATGAGAAATGAAAAAAGTGGGCCCAAACAGACAAGGATTTGGGAAATTTAGAAATGAACCTTACCTTATAAAAATCCGGACCTTCCGGGTTTTTTGTGGCATGCTTGGGCGTGCCACTTGGTATCTCAATTCAAAAAAATTAATATGTATGGCTAGGGGAGTACTTATTTGTCTTTTAATAAAAACGACTTAAAAAATGTTGTTTTGGAGCCGTGTATTATTTGAAATTGATTATGGGTAGGATGGAGTCGGTTAATGTAGGGAAACGGGATAGGCTACGCTAGCATTAATCATAAAATTCTACCGCGTTATCCCAGGAACCCCTACAAGTAATAGATCATTACCTCTCGACACACAGTTCAGCGGAAGATTGTCGATCTCGTGTAGTCGTACTACTCCTCTTCCTCCTCGCGATCCCACTACAGCTACTCGCGGAACCCTCAAACGATTCGTCCAAGCACCACAAGTGCGGCGCCTCCAAGGTATCCACACATACAGAGCGCGGAACCCCGCGGTCGGGGTACTAGCACCGAAGACACGGGCTGGGTGGAGTGAAAGCGGCGGCTAGCTAGGGTTTAAGCGTGTATTCATAAATAACAGTCAGCCACGTCAGCGACTTAACGCCTATCTTGACGGAGTGACGAACGGCGCTCTAACTCACAACTATGTGACCAAAAGTTAACACTTTTTGAGTTCGTGACTAATGCGCTCATCCGTGTCAACTTCGTGACCCCTGAAGCGTTTTACTCAATATTGAATGTTAGTTATTTGATCAAAACTTAAAGCGTTAAGAGATGCAATGTTGTTTAAATGGTAGAAGTATGAAGTCTTATCTAGAAATAAATATTATCTTGAGAGCTTGTGTCACATTCTTTGTATGTGGCGTCTCTTGAGATATTCCCCTCTTCTACTAGTTCTTAGAAGAGCAAAACATCTTCTTTAAAATGATAATCGCACTCCTGTGATCTTCACCTCTTTTACGATTTCTTCAAATATTAACAGTTCTTCTCTAGACGACAATCACACTCTTATGAACAAAGAAGTGCAAGTATGTTCAAGGTCACTTGCTTAAATGAACTAGCTTATTTACTTAGCTGGCCCAGAAACAAAACTACTAGAAGTTGGGAACTGTAAGATCATCAATCTTAAAGATCTGGACAAAACAGAGCAACAGAAACAAGAAAGCATAACATTCCTCCTCAAAATTAATAGTTCGTCTCCCCAGTTCTCCATAAGTACCAACAGTAACATCAGTGATGTACTGAAATAACAGATTTAGTTACCGCAGCTACTCTGATAGTTTCCTCCCAAAACGCAGCTAAGAAAGAAACAAAGTCATGTATCTGTTACCGCAGCTAGTCTGATAGTTTCCTCTCAAAACGCAGCTAACAAAGACAAAGTCATGTAACTGCAACAAATGGCTCCAATAACAAACCATGTCAGAAAGAACCCCCAACATATAAATTCACATATCTCATGATCCGGAATCCCAGATCAACCCCACCAAAAATAGCTCAAATAGCTATATTCACATCTTGCCGTCGTGCTAATTTTCTCAACTCAAGTGTCGTTTGCTTTGTGCATCTAAGTGGAGGAAGAAAGGGAATGACTGAAGAGACTGGCGGTCGGCGATGAGCTAACACTGCATAGTAGTAATTCTGGCGCGGAGGAGTTGGAGCCGGTGGTCGGCGGGGTTGACGGAGTGCCGGAAGTGGCAGCGGTGGCCGTAGGGGCAGAGCGGCGGCGCCTCCGATGAGCATGCGGCAGAGCTGGGTCTTGTAGCGCGGGTGGCCGATGACGAGGCGGAGGCGCGGAGCTGGGCGATGCCGTGCGCGAACTGGCACTGGTCGGCGTAGGCGCACGCCCCGGCCTCGTCCCACTTGTTGCAGAGCTCCGTCTTGAACATGCCCTGGCTGTACGCCTCGAACTCCAGGCCGCCCATGGACTTGACCTCCTGGCATTCTCCCTGTCGCGCCCCTTGTGCTCCTCCGGCTTGGCGCCGTCCATGCCCACGAACACGCGCTGCTGCTCTCGGATTGCAGGCAAATGATCGAACAGGTGAGCTTCATGGACTGCAAACGCACGATTGAGTCGCAATGGAGGATGGTTTGGGCATTGGTCTCACCGAGCCGACGTTCACCGGGTTCGTCACGCGATGCTTGACGTTCCTGGTCAGCTTCATGTAGCCGGCGGAGCGGATGGAGATGCTCTTCGGCAGCACCGCGAGCTTCTTGGCCGGGGAGGCGGGAGCGGGACGCGCCATAGGCTGCAGCATCGGAGGAGCCGGGGAGGCGGGACGCGCCATGGGCAGCATCGGAAGAGCCGGGGAGGCGGGCAGCGCCATGGGCAGCATCGGAGGAGCCGGCATGGCCTGCATCTGCCCGAGGTGGAGGCTGGATCTTGTCCAATTCATCTATTTTTCACCTTCTTTTGTGTGGATTTTTAAAATAATATTTAAAAAATATATATTTCTCAATTAGCACACCTTTTGAATAATTTCTAAGGGCATGGCCAACGCTCCACCGTGGACGCCTGCCCTAGCTCTCCACGTCGGCTCGGATGGTCCATCCTCCAAAAGCGTGTAGCTTGCAGAGCCGAGCGGGATCTTGCAGAGGAGACTGCCGCTTCATCAAAAAAGTGAGGGAAAAAGGAAAATAGATGAGAGAGAAAGAGAAGAACCAGCGGCTGCTTTCTAGGGAGGATGACGATGGTAGGATCCGCTTCCGCCTTTGGCGTTGGATGGGGAAAAAACAAGCTCATGCCTCACCATCCCATACCGAGGTGTGAGGTTCGGGAGCAGTAGCTAGTACTGCTACCACTGCTCGTGCCCTAATACTAGCGTGTTGTCGTCACTGGTATTGCCGAAAGTACAAGTTTCGTCACTGCGAGAGCCGAACCTAGTCTTTCGTCACTGCCCCTACCAAAAGTCCACGTTTCCTAAAGGCTCGAGCCAAAATAGAGCTCACGGTAGGCTATGGTTTCTTTCCCTTCTTAATTCTCTGATTACAACAAAAGTCACTCAACGCTGTCATTATTCGAGATAAAATACGAGTATATGAAATATATGTGCGTCGACGAGTAGGTTTCATTCCCCGTGATCGGTTTCGAGTTTGGTCGACTCTAAATTCTTAATTATGGATAGAAACTCGCTCAATGTTTTGACGAATCTTGTCAAATTTGTCGCCTCAATCGACCGTTTGAAATTTCCTTTCAAGAGTAAATTTATCTCGCCGTTCAGTACAGCTTTTGTGTTGTTACTTTTTCGTTTTGTCGGATATATATGTATTTTTTGTAGCATCTATAGAAAAACACACGTACTACAGAGAAAATATCAATATGACCGTCAAAATAGAAATGAATTAACTTGCAGTTTCCAAAGACATTCAACTTGTGAGATCGATGTTATTTATTAGGGTTATGAATCGTGCATGCTTAATTATGGTGCTTTTAATTATTGCGGACATGTGAACTCATTTTTCCATTGAACTTGTTTAGTTTTGTCTTCTTCTAGAATGCCGACGATTAAGTATGCGGATTTGCTAGCTCTCAGGCGCTTGAGATTTAGCTTAAGTCTCAGTTACATGTTTCACCGTCGGATCGTTTTGTCATGATTCGTGCGATTGTTAGCCTGTTCGCTGGCGCCACGCGACATGTTTTTGGGCTATTTTGTGTTATGTTTCGTTCGCTCCTGTTAGCAGGCCTGTAGTTGATTTTTTTTTTAAGGTGGGCTGCACGTTGTTGTTGCTGGGCTGTATATGGGTGGTTTCCTTTTTCTGTTGGACCTTTTTTTTTTGGGGTGGTGTACGGTCAGTTACAGGATAGGCGTGGATGAGCTTCTATTGTAGGCTGGATGTGGTTACCGTTCTGCTCACATTAGGAAATTTCAATTATTCCTCTAAAAAAAGGGAAATTTCAATTATTTATCTTTTTTTGTGTTTTACAAATGTTTTCCTCTGTGTTTTTTTAGTTTTTGCCATATGTTTTTAAAAATGATTATTGTTTTGACTCAACATTTTCTGATCTTTTTTATTTTTCTTGTCCGGTTTAGTTCTATTTTTTTTTGCATATGAGGCGCAATTTTCTACCAATTGCATGCTACTTCACCAGTTGCATCCTTGTCGCAACTAGGGATTTTTTATTCTGTTTTTTTAGTAACCAGTTGCATTCTAGTTGCATCTGGGAATTTTACCGATCATTCTTATTTACCAGTTGCATCCTTGTTGCAACTAGGGATTTTATTTTTGATTTTTTTAGTAATTAGTTGCATCCTAGTTGCAACTGGTAATTTTTACCGACCATTGTTATTCACCAGTTGCATCCTAGTCGCAACTAGGGATTTTTTTATTTTGATTTTTTTAGTAACCAGTTGCATCCTAGTTGCAACTGAGAATTTTCACCGACCATTCTTATTCAACAGCTGCATCCCAGTTGCTACTAGGTTTTATTATTATTATTTTAGTAACCAGTTACATCCTAGGTGCAACTTGGAATTTTTAACGACCATTATTTATTCAACAGCTGCATCCCAGTCGCAACTAGGGATTTTTTTATTGTTTTCTTTAGTAACCAGTTGCATCCTAGTTACAACTGAGAATTTTCACCAACCATTCTTATTCACCAGTTGCATCCTAGTCGCAACTAGGTTTTTATATTTTTTTAGTAACCAGTTGCATCCTAGTTGCAACTTGCAATTTTCACTGACCATTATTATTCACCAGTTGCATACTTGTCGCAACTAGATTTTTTTATTGTTTTTTTAGTAACCAATTGCATCCTAGTTGCAACATGAAATTTTTACCGACCATTATTTATTCACCAGTTGCATCCCAGTCGCAACTAGGGATTTTTATTTTAATTTTTTTTCGCAACCACCTGCGTCCTAGTTTCAACTCGGAATTTTTACAGACCATTTTTAATCCACCAGTTGCATCCTAGTCGCAACTAGGGATTTTTTTTGTTGATTGCATCGTAGTTGCAACTGGAATTTTTTACCGACCATTTTATTCACCAGTTGCATCCTAGTCGCAACTGACTTTTTTTGTTTTGGGAATTTTAATGTTTGATTTTTATTCACTTTTGGTAAATTAAGAGCACCAATTGCATTCTAGCTGCAACTGGGAATTTTAATGTTCGTTTTAGTCACAACTGACTTTTTTTTTAATTTTGCACCAGTTACATCCTAGTCGCAACTGAGAATTTTAATGCCAGTTGCATGCTAGTTGCAACTGGCCTTTTTTGTTTTTTCACCAGTTGCATTCTACTCGCAACTGGGAAATTTAAAAGTTTGTTTTATATTCACCAAAAAATTTCAAATGAAGAGCACCAGTCGCATGATAGTCGCAACTGGAATATTTTTATTCAACAATTGCAATTGAAGAGCACGAGTTGCATGTGTGATGTGTCTGTTGTCCCTTTTTTTTTATCGGATGGTATGCGTCTAGACTGGCATGTGTCAGTTGTCCTATTTTTTTTTTTGGGACTCCCATGGGCTTTTTTCATTGCTGAAGCTTTGTTGACAGTGGCACGTTTTTGTTCTCATACCTCATGGGCCTCTCTTTTTCTTTGGCAGAAACGAAACATGGTCGAGGAGCAACGTCCAGGAATAGCCAACAAGTCATAGCAAAGCAAAACAGGCTGACAAACAGAATAGAAAAAACTGGGCTACACGCACGCATGAATAATAGATGACGTCAGCGACTGAGACTTAATTAAATCTCAGTCGACTGGGAGGTAGGCGTGCCCTTAAGTATGAGGCACAAATCTAAATCTTTTTTTTTTTGTTTCGTCTTTTTCCTAAAATGCATATGATTAAAATCTTGTGGCACACTAATTGATCCTCGGATGGTGCTTGCAAGCCTTGTGATATGAACGAGTACACATTTTGTGCATTCTATTTGGCTCGCTAGCACCATCTCTGAAATGTGTGTCCAATCTAAGTATGAGTCACAAATCCAGATCATTTTTGTTTAGTCACAAATCGAAACCTTGTGAGCTAAACTAGCGGCTCCATCAAAATGTATTCGTGTATACTAACTTTTGGTCACTTGCCTATTTCGGTTTGTAATAATTCATATAATGAACTAATCTCAAGCATAATTTGGTTCCAAACCGGTCAAACCGCCAGCCCGCACCGCACCGTAATTATGGATTTGCCCGGGTTGAAATGGTTTGTAGATTGAATCCACATTGTAAATTCCCGTGCTGGGCCGAAACGGGCTGGAAACCAGCTAAACCACGAAACCGTCGTCTTTCCCCATCGTCACCAGATCGCCATCGACCAAAACAAATATCCCTCAGCTGCGCTTCTTCCTCGGAGGGGGCGAGGCGGGCGCGACTCACCGGCGCAGCGGCAGAAGTGGCAGAGCGGGGCGGGCGACGACGCGGCGAGCACCTCGACGGCGACGACGGCGCGGATGCGATCGTTGGAGAGGAACGCTCGCCACTAGGCCAGGCCTTGGGAAGCGGCGATAAGGGCCCACAGCTTGAGAAGCCAGACGTTGTCCTGGAACGGGCCGCAAAGTGCCATCCCCGGGAAGTCCCACAGCGGGTACGCCAGCAAGGTGCTGGGCGAGGAGGCCGGCGAGGGGACGGGCGCCGAGGCTTGCGGAGGAGGCGGGTGGAAGAAGGAGGCGGAAGAATGCTGCGGCGGGGTCTCCTCCTCTGTGGGTGCCACGGGCGCGCTTGGCTTGGGCAGGGCCGGCGGCGGCCGTGAGTGGGCAAGGCGCTTGAGCCCTGCGCTGCTATCCCTCCGCTACAGACCGATGGAACTTGTGCCAAACCAGTCACACGTGTAACCAGTCCGCACCAAACCAATCTGTCGACAGTCTAAACCAGCCCAAACGATGGGAAACGGTCTGGTTTGAGGAAACTGCTCAAACCGGTTTAAACCAGGAACGCCGGCTGGTCACTTGTCTATTTGTACATCCGGAATTGTGTATTTGTACTGTTTTTGTCAACTGTACATGTGTATATACTACTGATGTACATGTATACATTGTTGGAATACGATTTTCCAAAGAAAATCCAGGAAATACACTGTTGACGTACAAATTCAAATGCTGCTGACGTACAACACGAATTCCATAAATATTAGCGCTGACATACAAGGTGGCGACCGATGACGGGCGAACCTGTACGCCGGCGGTGGCGTGAACTACCGCTGGGGCGCTCCGTTTTGTACGCCAATGCATACAAATTGTGCGCCACTATCGCTGACGTATCAGTTATTTGAGCATTGACCAGTGTTAACTCGGTATCTAAGAATACGCTTTTGTCCCTGATGCATTATTGGACCAAAAATAGAACAAATGCAGTAGAACTGTAGAAGTACCATGATATATCTTGTCATGATTTAACGATCAACCGAGACCTCTCGACATTTTGTCACATAACCGATTTTTGTTTGAAAACATATCCTCGGATTTTGATTTCAAAAATTCAGAATTTACCATCTACTTAGGACATGTCCGTTTTGTCCATCTAATAACAAAATGGACCGACATGTCATTGACTCTAATTTCTTATTCACTCGAATCAGTATATCACAAATCCATATATAAAAGTCTACAAATTTTGCATCGTCTCATATTTCTACTACTAGAACATATCAATATACCAAAGTTTGGACAAAATAAAAACAGACCGCTACCAAAAGCTAGCCCATTTTGCGGCTGATGCATATTGCACTCAGCCTAGTGCGCGTGCTTCAGAACCTTCACGGAGACGCGCAGGTCAGGTGTCAAGCGGGGCGGGCTGCGGCTGGTTGCCACGCTCTGCTGGCTGGCCGCACTACGCCAGCGGGAGTTTGCAGGCGGACTGCCACGGTCCGCTGCATGCAACGCGGGAGAGAGCGGCGGCCCGCATCAGCCTGCCAGAGCCCGCCATACACATATTTGTCCGTTTTGTTTTTTTCTGAGCCAAAAATACGATGCATTTTGAACTGTAATTTTACAGAATGACTGTACATACGATTGGCTGCACCCAGGTATTTTTTTAAGAATTTTTTTCGAAAAATTCAAAAACGAGCTCCATTGCATCTTCATAACACATAAAGTTTAGAACAAATCTGGAACATGAAAGACCGACAGCAAAGCTCTGATTTTTCATACAAAAATTGGTGTAGTGCTAGTACAAGACAGTCCACAGCAGACATATAATAAATCACTTGAACTACCAAGTACTAATCGGTGTAATCACTTGAACAAATCAGTGTAATCACTTGAACTACAGGTTCAGCACAGGAGATGAAGTAACAAATCGGTGATCACTTGAACAAAATATGCAGGAAACGCATTGAGACTTCCGTCATATCAACAGCTAGGCTTCTGTCCAAACTGACCTTCACCCATCTTTGCATTAATCCTGTCTGCAGACATGAAAAATAATCCATAAGAAAAAATCCTGGCAGTTTTTGTTTCAGGCCTAGAAGATGTTGATCTTATTCAACTAGCTTTTGGAATGAGCTCCAACTATATCCCCTAGTGTGACAAACAGAGCTGAGAAATAACTCATTTTACAAGAGAACAAACATCCAGAGTGCATGATCAACTATATCCAGATCATACTGAGAGAACAACACCAGATAGAACACACATATAATTCTATATGCCTAAGTGGCGAATAACATATTATGTTCTGTACTGAAGGTAAAACCTGCATCCTAGTAGCATGCTTCGAATTTCAAGCGGCCGTACCTACCGCGCCCCTGTTTTTCTATCTATCTGTTTAGTTTAGCTTAGTTTAAGTTATTAATCACGATGGATCCATGGAGCCAACCGCTGCTCACTCAACTGAAGAAACTCAAACGAATCGTTTCAATTAAACTAGTCCATCGAATCGGATGTGACCTGTTCGGGAGAAATTCAACGGGAGGTTGGGAAACTGCTAGCGTGACCTAAACACAGAAACTGCTAGCGTGACCTAAGCATGTCTCCAGATGTCAATGTTCTTCTCAAAGGGCGTAAGTACAAGCTTGTCATTCTCTTCCAATCTACATAGAAGAATTGCTCCGAGCATTTAATAATTTCTCAAAAGGTGCAACAAGACACGTTAAACAAAACAACATTCAAATTTGTCAGCTGCTACAGCCTGCATTGTAAGTAGATCATAAGATATATTGTTATGCCTAATGGCCTAAGCATGCAAGATAGCAGGTTTGGTTCAGTAATGGCCTAATGCTGCATTAGCCAACAATGGACAGCAGCTAAGAAACAAAACATCAGTTGTCAATCAGAGTACTAGCGCAAATAAGCCCCAGATATTTGTAATGGTGCATGATTTGACCTAGTTCTAGCGTCATGTACTCTTAAGGTAGGCAACACTGTACTCTAATTACTGAACATGTTCACCAAGATAATGAGTAAGGCAACTGAAGCTCCAATCTGGGATGCAAATGGTCACAGACTCACAGTACACAACCTGGACGAGCTCATTAGTTGACCTGTGTAGGCGGACTAGATGGCGGGATCGGCAGTGGGAAATCAGATTAGTTCAAAACCATCGATTTCGTTTCTTTGGTGAGCCACTGATTGATAAGTTGCGTATGTAATAATGAGCGAGACAATATGTTTCCATCCAGATATGATGTCCAAATTTGCAGCAAATTACAGTTGCTAATTGACCAGAACCAAGAAATCGACTGGCAAAACAAAAACAGAGATCCTCAATCCTTCCATGATATTTCAAGAATCACGGCCAAACTCAACACAAGAGCATGCCGAGCTCCGTGTGGATGTTCAGACTTCAGATAGATGATTAACCAGGAACAGAGTACAGAGCACCTTATATTAAAAACGCAACTAAGGCTCGTCCAAACCGTCATACACAATTCTACACAGGTCAATTCTTCCCTTTGTTCTTCCGCCTACTCGTGTACAGATGCAGGGAACAAGATTCAAGGGAGTTTACCTTGAGCGTCCTGCAATGGAAGGGGTGCCCGAAGATCAGTGGCAAAGGCAAAGGCCTGGAAAGGGGGATGGGCTTGGGGTGGAGATGGAGTAGCAACTACCACATCAGGGGCGGGGGGGCAGAGGGGTGACGGCGAGTGGCACTCCGGCGTCAGGGGCGTGGGCGGCGGGCGGAGGGACGACGGCGACTGACGGAGATCCGGCGTCATGGGCATGGGCGGTGGCCGGATGTGGAGATCTCGACGCTGCCGCCGCCGTCGATCCCAGCGCCGCCGTCGGCGCTTTCCCCATCGTCGCAGCTACCACCCCTGTCCTTCGCGATGTGTTTTGGATGCGGGTCGAAGCAGGTCCAGCGAGTCGAAGCGGGTCGACGCGATGTGCCGCTTCAACCCGCTTGCAGATGCGCGGGTGGCCCAGCGGCGCTTTGCGGGCCCGATATGCGGGGCGGCGTTGCGGCGTAGCGGGTTGGCCCGCCCCACTGGAAACCTGACGCGCAGGTCGGAGGAGCACTAGTACACCACGCTGCCTCGCCGTTGTACCACCCGCACGAGCATGAGGCGAGCACCACCACCCTGCCGAACCGGAAGAGCCCGGCGAGGAGAGCAAGCCTTCCGACGGCTTGAGGCCGTGCATGTCGCATACCTCCTACGCGAGCACGACGACTGCGCATGCGCATGGTCGACCTCACCGACGACTGCGCGACGTGGTGGCCGGAGGGGCACGCGCGCCCAGGCACCACGCTGTCACGACCCTCTTCCTATCTCAAGCACTGACCTACGGGTCAGGCACCGAGCCGAGGAACGACAAAAGCGTCGCCAAGCCCAAAGCCCAGGAGGAACCCAAGCCCAAGACTGACGCCGGGTCCCACCCGACGTGAAGGCAACTGCTGCTATAGGTCGAGGTTCCGTCCCATCGTGGAGATTATCGATTATGTGGAGATTATCGATTAGGCGATTTTGACACTGTTGACCTCTGGGTGAAACTTTAGCACAAAATGAATCTCAGCCGAAACTATTTCACGGCATTGACCCTTTTGAGTAGCGCCTCACGATCAGCGCTACACTACACAGGGTAGCGCCTTGTGATCAGGCGCTACACTAGTTGCCAGCGTGGCGGGCCGGGGCCACGGGGGGCCCAGTCAGGAGGGATAGCGCCTCGTGATCAGGCGCTATGGTGCCTTTAGGTAGCGCCTGATCACAAGGCGCTACCCTCCTGGTATTACTCAGCCGCGACGCGGCCGTCCCCAGCCCTAGCCACTCACTCCAGTCAGCAGAAAGAAGAGGAACGGCGGCGGCGGCGGTTCTAGCGTGCCCGTCCTCCACCGTGACTCCACCGCGACGATGGCTAACTGGCACGCCTTGTCTGGTTCCAGCGAGGGCGAGTCCCTCCTCTCGGTAAGCCTTTTTGTAGGATTTAATTTCACTCCTCTTTTTTAGGGTTAGGTTTGAATGCAATTCATCCATTTAGGTCGTCTTGTAATCTTGATATCTTGTACCTATTAGGAGTTGCCCGACCGTGATTGTGCCCCTGATACTTGCGAGGACCCCACTTGGACCGGAATAGCGCCGGATGCTCCTTCGTTTTGCCGGGTCCACAAGCTCGCCCCTCGGAAGTGTGTTGCATTCGAAAGCTTCGACACTGGCCGGCGTTTCTACATGTGTTCTGTCGAAGATGTAAGTAGAATGAGCGTCATAACAGATGTTTCTATTGAAAATGGTATTGTAAATCGCTAATTTTGTGGTATCTTATTTCTAGGAGGCAAAGAACTGTGGTTTTGTGTCGTGGGTAGATGCCGAATGGCCAGAAGCTGCGAAGAATGCCGTACGGACTGTGGGAGATGTATCATGACAGCAACGGTGTTAGAATTGATGAGACGCTTGCGAATGCAAAGCTACTAAAGAAGGTGACAGATGAGAAGAACAAGATTGAGAAGAAGTACAACTATATGGTAGATGAAGTGAACAAATTCATCAATGACACAAGAATGGAGGCCATAGAGAAAGAGGAAGGACATGATCATATGAAGCAGCAGATGGCGATAACAATTGAACTCTTGCAGAAACAGGTCCTTGAGCTGAAATTGGTGCAGAGAAGACAAGATGGTGTCATGAAAGAGAAGGAGCAGCAGTGGGAGAAAGAAAAGATGGACCTTAAGGACGAGAAGAAAAAGCTAGAGTACCAGTTGTTTGATGTATGGAAGGCAAATAATGCTAACAAGGACAAGATCGAAAGGATGAAGAAAATATGTGATGAGTAGTTGTGTGGAGATTTAGAATTGTGTGGCTAATTGTAGCATTTTGGTACTTTGCTAGATGATGTGGTCATGATTTGTTGTCCTTATTGTTGTTGTCCTAATTGTAGCATTATGGTACTTTGCTAGATGATGTAGAATTGTTGTCGTTATTTCGAACTAAGAAATTTGGAGAAGTTGTCGTTCTATTAAGTTGTTTTAAATAGCTAGATGATGTGGTCATGATGTTGTTGTTCTATATGATGTTTGCAGACTTTGTTCTGTAAATTTTTCAAATTTTGGCAAAGTATGGCATAGCGCCTAGTGTCAAGGCGCTATGCTTCTGATCCAGCAACTAACAGAGAGCCCAGCGAGGGAAGCAGAGGGAAAAACTCTAAGTCAATGTGTCGCGCCTTACCACGAGGCGCTATGCCCCCTTGATAGCATAGCGCCTCATGGTAAGGCGCGACACATTGACTTAGTGTTTTTCACTCGCCTCGCTCGACTGAGCTCTCTGGAACCTTTCTGGTCAGAAGGGTAGCGCCTGATCACGAGGCGCTATCCTCTGAATAGTGCAAAGCCTTGTCACAAGGCGCTATGCTCTTTAGTATGGAAACCACAGAAAGATCAGAAACATCTCACAGCACATACAACACATACACAGCACAAATTGACAGCAACATCTTCATATCAAATCTGACAGCAACTTGATGATCCAACATACTACAAGTTCAACATTACACACATACACAATACACATACTACAAGTTCACGAGATAAAAAAGTGCGGCGATACAAGTTCACAATACGGGAAGTTCTCCTACTTCCGGCCACGGGTACGACGGCTAGTCGTGGCTCGACCCCTAGTGGGCACTGTCTTTGCCCTCACCTCCGGCTGCGCCTCTTCCTCGTTCTCCTCATCTTCATCGGAGGACGAGACGTGCCTCATCCTCCTAACCGTCAACTTCCGTCGGCGCTTCTCCGGGATTTGCGGCTCCTTCCCTTTGTTCACGAAATCATCCGGCGTGAACCGTTCAAATGGCTCCTCCCGTCGGGTTCTCATCAAGTAGGCGGATCGTTGTTTAACCGCCGTGGACAACAACATGTCATCTGGAACCTAACAACCAAAAGAAAATATGTGTTACGGTCTTTCCACAATAACAATAATGGAAAAAGACCAAAAGAAACAAAATGTGGTGGTAACAAACCCGCGAGGTGGTCTCATAATCTCCTCATCGTCTAGATCAACCTCGGGGTTAGCCGACGAAGCGGACCTAGACGGCTGCGGCGATTTGTACTCGGGGTCACGACAACCTAGGAGGTTCGCCAACCGGCGTAAGCGTCGGGCTGAGTTCTAAAGGACATTAGAGAAAATGTTAAACTTAGCATTTGTAAGATTGTCGGTCATCTAGTAATTTGCAATATGTTGGTTTGTACCTTCAAAAATCCTCGAAGTGCACTCTCGCTTTGTTCTCCTTCCGGGTTTTCTTCCAACACCGTCTCGCTTTCGTCGGCGTGCTTGCTTATCTCCGTGCGCTGCGTGTGAAATAAAATCAACCAGTTATGCAAGAAATATGAGAGGAAGAACCGCTAAAAGAAATTATGCAAGATGACCGTACCACAAAGTTGTACACGCTAGAAAAAGGGATTTGCTTCCCCCTCCTAACCATCCTGTTGTACTGGCTCTCAGCAACTTCGTCAAAGACGGGGGGCTCTTCTAATATCTCCTCCTCATAAGCCGGCTTCAATATGTTCACACGAGTATTCCGAAGAAACCACCGCAAGTAGTTGTTGAAGGCAATGGGACAATGGGCACTCTGCCGGCCCCATCCTCCCTCCCTAGTTTTCTCCAGACATTGCTCGAACTCGATGACGTACTTGTCATGGAACTTGTCCCAATCCTTCACCTTTTTCTGTCTTTTCCGGTCCAACCTGCATTAGAACAAACCAAGGCACTCTTAGTAAGAGCCAATAAGATTTTGAGCAAAATCTACTAGAAGAAACCATTGTTACCTGTGAAGGGCCTTATCCGTGTTCCGATATTCAGGTGGATGGGCCTGGAACAACCCGAACTGCCTCATCACGCGTTGTGGCATGTGGAACTCAACCGCCCAATTGCATATCAACGGGCAATGCATGAGCCAGAAACGCTTGTCCTTCAAGCACTGCCGGTTCAACGTAAATTCATACAACAGAGGAAAATCGGACCCGCTGCCATAAGGCTCCCATTCCACCTGTAACATGGCACAACATAATCAATTAGGAGGAACATCAAAATCCTGAGGCTACGGTCATGTAAAGACAAGTGCTTACTTGCTCGGCGGTAAGCATATCGAACTCATTGGTGTATTGCTTGTACATGTATTTGATGTCGCTATAATTATCCGATACCACGTCCCACTTGAAAGCCCAAGTGGGGAGCCGAAGAGGGTTCGGGTCAGCTACGTTCCACTCATTGTGGGTCACCTCTTTCGGTCGTCCAACTGGAAAGTGCTCCCAGCTCCATACCGAAAGTAGAAGCATACAACCACCAATGCCAGCTTTCTCAAGTTTCCTACGACAAGCATTATCCAACTGCATCAAAAAAGAAAACACGGTCAAGTTATGACATTCTACAAAGGGAAATGCAAATACAAACCAAGAAAGACCAATTCATTACCTCCCGGTACAAGTAGGCAAGTGCAGCAGAACCCCAACTCCACTTCGAGTCCCAGACGGTAAGCGCCTTCAGCCACATCCACTGAGCCGTCGCCACCACTGTCAGCAAACAAAGTCCGGGAGATAACGTACCACACGTACACGCGGGCATACGTCTGGATCACATCTTCATCTGCTTCGGCGGGGCACTGCGCGAAGTGCAACTATCCACACGTAAGAAGCGCCCGCCGGGGCTCTATCTTTGCTCTTGTCCTCGACCTCCTCTGGAGCCATACCAATAAGGGCCTCCATTTGCGCGCGCCACCCATCGGAGTCTGTGCTCATACAAAGAGGCCTCCCGTCGATAGGAAGTCCAAGAATCATGGATACATCTTGGAGAGTGGGGGTCATCTCGCCAGTCATGAGGTGAAATGTGTGTGTCTCCGGCCTCCACCGGTCCACAAGGGCGGTGATTGCGGGCGCGTTAAACCTTGGGGTCGAACGCCTCACAAGTTGGATGAAAGGGAGGAGGCCTAGCCTCTGGATGTACGGAGTGTACCGCTCATCGTAACGCATCTCATTCGACGAAGCCCCATGAGACCGAATCTTCAAAGGTCCAAGCTCCTGCAAATAACACATTTGACATACAATATTACAACGTATCCAACGCATTTGCAACAAAATAAAATCAAACATATAAAGAAAACAAGCTTCATTTTATTACCTCCCCCAATACGGCCATCTTATAGGACCGGTGATCAACATCATACTCGTTATCGAGTAACCACACCATCCTACATATTACAACATATGTGAGCAATATTTCATACACAAAACGATATCACCTAACTATACAAATAATAATACACATATTTCCTCCACACATGTGTTCGATGGCATACTAATAGATCATAAAAGCAAAAACCGAAAATAATTTACACTTGTTTCTACTAAAACCGAAATCAATTTAAGCAAAAATCAATACATCATACAAATCAATTTACACATAGTTCCATGGCATACTAATAGATCATACAACAAAATCCAAATCAATTTACACTTGTGTCTACTACAACCGAAATCACCTAATAGAGGAAAAATCGGTTTCTAAGCAAAAATAGCCTACTAAATTTGCATGAACTAATACTATACGTAACCTAATGCTAAAGATCATACAAGCATGCCATGGGTCAACAACAAAATCAAAATCAACAAGGTATTAGGTTTGAACCGAAACGTGCACAATGCGGCCAAATGGGGTGATTTTATTGGACAAAAATTGGGGATCGGACGAGAATACCTGCGGGAAGTACTTGGGGACGGAATCCCCTCGCTTTTTCCTTCAAATCCGAGCGGATTTGGTGAAAGATTAGAGGGGGGGAGAGAACAGCCGCCGCCGTTCCTCTTCTTCGTTCGGTTGGAAAACGAGTGAGTGGCTAGGGCTGGGGACGGCCGCGTCGCGGCTGAGTAATACCAGGAGGGTAGCACCTTGTGATCAGGCGCTACCTAAAGGCACCATAGCGCCTGATCACGAGGCGCTATCCCCCCTGACTGGGCCCCCCGTGGCCCCGGCCCGCCACGCTGGCAACTAGTGTAGCGCCTGATCACAAGGCGCTACCCTGTGTAGTGTAGCGCCTGATCGTGAGGCGCTACTCAAAAGGGTCAATGCCGTGAAATAGTTTTGGCCGAGGTTCATTTTGTGCTAAAGTTTCACCCAGAGGTCAACAGTGTCAAAATCGCCTATCGATTATGTGTAAACAGATATTTAGCGAACTCTCTCTTCCTCTTTTCTCGCGACCTGGTCGCTGAGTTCATCATCCCAGCGTAACGCTGTGGAACCCTGTATCGTGAATTGTTGACAGTAATCGAGACTCGGGGCTTAGGATATGGTACAGAGCAGTAGATCCTAGATTTGCGCTCAATTTTTTCCAGAAAAATCCACATAAAAAGAGTGAGAGAGAGTAGAGATTGACCCGATCGGCATCTCGGATTTGAGTGGGAGGCGAAATCGAGAGCGGAACGAGGTGGTTGGGCTACATCCTGTAAAATCCCATTTCCGTTCTTAACTCGCGGCGATGGAACGATCGATCGACGTTTTTCGACGATCGACGGCGGTGTGTGGCGGCGGTAGACTGCTCGGACGCATATCTCATGGCAGCGGTAAGGTTGCTCGCTGATCCTTTCTGTGAGCGGTAAAATCCCAGTTCGCGATGGATTTGTGCTTCAACGGAGGCGAGTCCTTTTGCCGGCGGCTGACTCTGGTTCCCGGACGGCGTGTGTGAATCAACTGTCGAATACTGATGGAGAAGGCGCAAGCAGATCTCTTGCTCTGAAGAAGCAAGGAGACGAGTTGGACAAACAGTGTGCAGAGACGACGGATACACTCAAGGCGATCAACTATACTCTGAGGGTTGAGCACTTCGGTTCCTTATGTCGATGATTCAATCAAAGGGATCCAACAAACACTAGAAACAGTGGGCACGCGCTTGGAGACCCTGGAAGCAGCACACCCGACCTCGGTTATTGCTCGTACCCCGGTGGTAAGTGAAGATATTGATCCAGAAGCTCTGACTACAGCTCTGAAGGTGACGGTGCCTGCAAGAGGTGGTAGCAGAAGAGAATTTCCTCATACCCAGTCAATTTTGATTTGGGTGAAAATTCTGGTGCATTTGATGAAAGTGGGTATCCAGCTTCTCGCGGTGGTCACCACCGATCACGTCCACCGAAGACGGATTTCCCCAAGTTTGACGGTGACAATCCAAAATGGTGGAAGGCAGTGTGTGAGAAGTACTTTGCCCTGTATGCGTGGAACATGAAACTTGGGCTAGTTTTGAAACAATGCATTTCGTGGGCAATGCTGCGTTGTGGCTCCAAACATATGAAGCTGTACATGATGTGGATAGTTGGGAGGAGTTGTGTGGCTATTCATGGAAATTTTGGGGAAGACAAACACCAAAAGTACTTGGAGGCCTTGGAAAGATGCAAGCATATTAGAAAAGTACTATCAGAAATTTGAAGCGCTGCGACACAAAGTATTAGTACACACCAAGCATTATGATGAAGCATATTTTGTAACGAAGTTTCTCAACGGGTTGAAAAGAGAGATTAGGATAGCAATTCAATTGCACAAACCTAGAATAGTGGATGCTGCTCTGTCTCTGGCCGAAACACAGAAGAGTTATTAGAGGAAGGACGCCAGTTTTCCTATTCTCGCTCGAAGAATAACAACAGGAACAACTACAGTAGAACAAGGTACCCGGGGAAAGGGTTGATGGGCAGCACACCTGAAGAAAACAAAAAGGGAGAAGAAAAATCAATGGTAAAAACACCATGGAATGATAAGTTTCAATCATTGAAAGCACAACGCAGAGAGCGAGATGAGTGCTTCAGATGTGAGGAAAAATTCACCCCGGTCCATAAGTGTAGCAAATCAGTTCCACTACATGTTGTCGAGGAACTAATCAAGGTACTTTAGTTGGCTGGCACTGCAAGTGAAAATGAGGCAAACAATGAATCCAGTAGTGATAAGTCCTTGTGTGTCATATCACAGTGTGCTCTGGCAGGCACTACGACCCCAAAAAGCATCAGGTTGCATGGCACAGTCAATGGGGAGCAAGTACTAATATTGATTGATTCCGGGAGTTGTGGTAGTTCATTAGTCAAACAGCAGTTGATCAATTGAAACTGCCTGTGACACAAGTGGAGCAAGTAACAGTTCAAGTGGCTGATGTCGGCAAGACAAAAATCACTGAAGTTGTATCACAGTTTGAATGGGACTGTCAGAACAACAAATTTGTGACCACCTTCAGAGTATTCTCTATACCCTGCTATGATATAATTCTGGGAATGGAGTGGCTAGATGAATGTGGGAAAACATGGATTGATTGGTCCATGAAGACCTTACGATTCCTGACACAAGGGAAAGAGAACTACACTCAAAGGAATCAAAGATAAAATAGTCAGCTGTGAGGCAATATCAGGTGAGGAACTGCACAAACTGATTGAGCAGCGGGCCTTAGCTTAATTGGTCCGGTTGTGTCCAACAACAAATCGCCCACCAAATCCTGAAGTACCATTTGAAATTGAAAATGTCCTCCAAAAACACATCAAGGGTGCTTTGCAACACCTCAAGGACTTCCAGCACGGCGTGACTTCGATCATCACATACCGCTAATGCAGGGAGCTCAGCCATTTAATGTGAAGTCGTACCGGTATTCACAGCAACAGAAGGATGAAATTGAGCGGCAAATCAAGGAGATGATTAAACATGGTATCATCCAACCAAGTCAAAGTCTTTTCTCATCTTCGGTTTTACTTGTGAAAAATAAGGACGGTACGTGGCATTTTTGTGTCGATTATAGGCAGCTCAATGCAGTGACTGTTAAGGATCGCTACCCTATGCCAATGGTCGATGAGCTTCTTGATGAACTAGCAGGAGCTGCCTATTTCACTAAACTTGCCCTACGGTCTGGTACCACCAGATACGCATGGCAGCATCAGATGAAAACAAGATTGCATTTAAAACACACAGTGGGCATTTTGAATTCAGGGTCATGCCATTCGGGTTACATCGGCACCAGTGACATTCCAGGCAGCAATGAATACCATTTTTGCACATGTGATTCAAAAATTTGTGCTAGTATTCGTTGACTTTGTGTTGATCTACATCAAAACACTCATTGAGCATGCTCGACACCTTGAGCATGTGTTCCAACCCTGTATCGTGAATTGTTGACAGTAATTAATCGAGAGTTGGGGCTGAGCACACACATGGTTCCAACCGTGAGCATGGAGACTAGAGAGTGGAGAGGCAAGGGGCAGCACCAGGGGAGCCTTCTGGCAACGGTCTGAGGGCGAGGCTTCCAATGCGCTGGGGGAAGCTGCGACCGGCTGTTGATGCAGATGGGGAAACGTCTGGCCAAATCAGCACACGGCCTCGCCGGAGATCTCCATGGCGGCGTCCAGCACCAGTGCTATAAATTGTGTTTCAACTCACATCGGGGCCCTACGAAAGAGGTTCCACCACAATTTCATATGAATATGCAAATTTCATTGGGTAAAGTCTTAAAGGATTTCATATGTCCTTGCTATAATATTTGGAGAAGTAACTATTATTATTGTTTCGACAAAGCTACGTGCTCTTACTCTTGGTCAGCATGGCATGAGTTTATCTTTTTGTGCACTCTCAGTTATTCAATCAATTTTAACCCCAAAACCATATACGTCGGTTAAGATTTTGATATGCTTTACTAATGACGTGAAATCAGTTTTAATGGATTGCAAGATTTTATATCTTGTGTGCAAGATATGATGTCGTGTAGGTTGCACGTCTGAACTATGTCGGGTACTTGTAGAAGAAGAATGCGGTAAGCAGTTTGGATTGTCTAAAGTTGATGATTCCTTGCTACCAGGTTGTTGCATTGTGAGGAGTAGGCAGAACTAAAGACTGTCTAAGGTTGAACTTTTCAAAATATGAGTTCCTTGGAGCTCGATCTCCACTCCTCAAACAGAGTCGCTAATTAATCGGGTTCTTACTTTTATACTCACATCAGTTCAAAAAAGGGTCTACGGCAATGCACGTGCATTCAACTATAGTAAAAATAGAAACCACGTGGAAGTGGAACTAGGAAAGAGAAGAATAACAAACATATCCGTTGTGTATTTTTATTGAAGTGTGAGGTTGTAACTGTTAAAATGATTTCACTGACGATTGGATACAAAATGGTTATGTACAGTATGTGAGAAGGTACGCATGAAAATACCGTGTTAACAAACCGATTGAATACTAGCCACTTCGAGATTCATGTCACACATGTGCAGAAAAAATGTGTTTCAACTCACATCGAGGCCCATACGAAAGAGGTTCCACCGCAATTTCATATGAGTATGCAAATTTCATGGTGTAAAGTCTTAAGGATTCCAAATGTCTCCTCAATAATATTTGGAGATGCATAAAACACGACTTATTAAACTTTAGGGACAATAAGTCTTAGGTGGTCGGTGGTGTACATATTGGTATGTGGCCACTCAATCAGAACAACCAGCTCCCCCGTAGAAGAAACGACCATAGTCAATGTACGAAATAGGATAACATTCTTCACTGCTGACGGAAAAAGGCAGATTTCCCTCGACGGCATGGTGAAAACCATCTGCGTCAATAAGTGTGAGACTACTGATGGATGCTGCGTTGCCGCTGGATGGAACATAGCCATTTCCCATGGGAGGGCTTGGTGTTGGTTTTTCGTGAGATACATAGCCACCAAATCTAAGCTCCACTGGTTTATCTATCATTCCTGGAAGTAAGGAACTCGGAAAGTAACCCACTTTTTCAGGGGAACTGTTCAATCCATAATATACATGCCAATCCCCAGAATTTTTTTCCTGCAAGCGTGGACAACAAATTATGTATCTATTGGCATTAGAACATCATATACTAAATACTCCCTCCGTTTCACAATATAAAATGCTTAAGCCTTTTTACACATTCACATGTGTATACATATATCTAGACATGTTTAGTGTCTATGTACACTTATTTTGGTATGAATGTATACAATATGTGTAACACCTAAAACATCTTCTATTGTGGAACAAAGGGAGTAGTTTATTAAAAACAATAAAAAAAGTATAGATGATTTCTCTATGCGGTATATGAGAAGTGGGTGTGCATGCTATAGAAGTATAGAACTATTTCTCTATATATGTAACAGGTTTGCTTGAGTCTATGGATTTATAATGAATACAAATTACGTTGAATAAGATTGTACAGTATATATACATATACACATTCTCAAGTCTCTATATATAGTGAGAAGAAACTTTGAGCATATTAGGAACACAAAGAATACTTGGTGGCAAGCATTAAATCCGATTGTATAAAAATATTCAAAACAAATGAAATATAGTAAATAATCTTCAAGAGATCTTGAGCTTAAGAAAAAAATATATGAGTGCAATTAAAACATGATCAGAGCCTCGGATTCCAAACATATGAGTAAGAGAGTCTCCAAAGAAAAAACTGACATTTTAAAAACTATTTAACATGAGCACTTAAAATTTGATTATATTTAAATATTTAGATATTAGCGTATTTTTCAGCACTAACTCTCTTTAAAAGATTGTGTGCTACCAAATAGAAATCTGAATCCAAAAAAGAAACGACACAGGTTGATGAGTGACCTCTTGTGAGCCCTCACAACAATGTTAAATTTCTTTAGTCTAGTAAGTCCAAACTCTATAATCCTAGTCTAACACCTTAACAAAGTCCCAATCTACACAGAAAAAAAATCATTGAACAATATGTCTTATTTCTGCATATATATACATACATTGTTTTTTTTTTGAAAAGTAGCTACAACGACAAAACTAACTTCATCCACACAATTACAATTTTGTGAATTCTAGGCATGCAATTTTAGACCATGTAATAGAAGACTTTAGACCATGTAAGCACTCCCTAACACACATTTTCAAGTTATGGGGGGTGTTTGGGTAGCTACTTTTACCTTTTTAGAATATGGATTACAATAAAAAAGAGTACCTATATCGGCACTTTTGGTTTATACCATCATGCAAAAATATCCAATCAAAACAAAAGCCAAAAAACATCTATTTTCATTGGATTACAAGCAAAAGTATAAAATAAAAAATGGTAATGTGACACCTCCATAGAATGGGATATTCGTACAAAATACCCTCATAATTATCCACATCCTTGTCACATTCAGATGAGAGTTCTAATGTCCAAGTGGGTTTCAAGGAAATTATGCATATATGTTTAATAAGCATCGAGAATGGGAACTCATTGGTGAAATCAAAACGTAATAGCACAAAATATACCCCATCTCTGAATAATAACTAACGTATAAGTAGCCACAACAAAAACTCTAGTACATTTTAGAATTAATAGTGTACCTTCAGTATCCTTACTGTGATGTTAGGTTTGTTTCCATGGATGATATCGCCTGGTGAAATATTTGAAGATGTCTTCTTAAATCCAGGGCAATTCAGGTTAAAGCACCCCTCGGCAACACCAATCTGCGATTGAGAAGACAAAGCTCATTATTTGTTTTGTAGCATTTTACTTACCTCCCACACGTGCTTTTAATATGATATTAATAGTGTAGTGTAATATCCAAGGTAAGAGTTTACATGTCACTACTTAGCTAAAATATCAAATGTGATGATTATTGTTCTATGGTACATTATGATGCTAATTAACATGTCAAAGTATGATACATTATATCAAAGTAAATGCATATTTTCAATAGTTAAACACAATATAAAATGCATATTCATATATGCTTAAACACTTTGAGATAGCCATAGTTATTATAATTTTTAGGAACACAAATATATCAATATTGTAGAGTGTTGAGTTTGTAAAAACAAAACTTACACCCCATGCGACGTAGAAATGAGTATGAGAATCCTTGTACAAGCCTGGATAAATCTGTTAAAGATTTGTAGTAAGTGTTAATATTGATGTACACAAATCTTCTAAACTAATCATTTGTTTTGCAAATAATCCTTCAGCAGATACATAATTACATCCATAATGAAATATTGTTAAACTAAATTATACATGTCTGAGGTTTGTATAAAGTTTTTGGAGATAAAAGGTCTAAATAGTGCATATGTAGGCTAAGTATTATCCAAAAAAGGGCACCAAATATGTGAAAGAATACTCATGCATTATATTAACATGCCCAATTAGATCACCCCAGAACACTTGCTTGGGAGGCTGGTGTACACAACATTACTAAACATAAATTTCGCATAACCTTTAAAGTAAATAATTAACTTACGTGCCATCCAAGTTGAATTCCATTGGCCGAAGATGGTTTTCCATCTCCTCTACTGATAACCCAAACCCCACCTTCACTTAACTGTCCAGGTTCCAAACTGAAGGTATGGACATCTAATGTAGCTTCTACACCATAGTAGCTTATATCACTTCCAGGAAGCCACACATGATGGGTTGTCTGTCCAAATAAAAAACACAACATCAATAAGCAAATTCATGCAGGATGTATATTCTAAATAATATCTAGGAAACCAAATTAAGTACATGACATATGTACTACTCACATAAGAGTATGTAGAATTGTTTCCTGATGCAAGACCCAAACTTGGCTGGAGGAACTCTGACTGAATTTCAAAGGGTGCGGTCTCTAGATAATCCAAAGAAGAACAACGTCCTACCATGGTTGCATTCATGAGTAGCACAACAAACAACACAATTTGATGAGTAAATTTCTCCATCGAGATGCAAAGAAGGAATTGGTGGCGTGCCTTTTGGTTACGGGTCTCTCTATATGTAGTATGAAGAAACTTCAAGAATATTTGGAAATCGAGAATAATTGGTTGCAAGCATTAAAACCAGATTGTATATACCAAATAAAATACAGACAACAAATCTTCAAGAAATCTTGAGATTAATAAAACAATCAATGAGGGCATTTAAAAATTGATCACAACCTTGGACTACAAATATTTGAAGAAGAAAGTTTCCAAAGAAAATGCTAGCATTAATGATACTAGTTAATATAGAGCATTAAATTTTGATCGTATGTAAATAATACAGATATCAACACATTTATTTCAGAAAAAAGATCCTCAAAATATCGTGTGCTAACAGATTAGTTTGAGTATGAGAATTTTTTTTTTGACATTTTAAACCCACACTTTATTAAGCTAGCAAGCCGCCTCATTAAAAACCCTCCAGTCCCCTTAGGTACCCTGGTAGGGAAAAGAGTGCGTCAGAAACTTGCTGCTTCAAACGAACAAAGATAAATCGTTCATTACATCAGGGATAATAAAGCTAGGGGGATCACAGTCCCAGAAACCAGAAGTGTTTGATTCGTAACAGGACCTAGCTAGTTTGTGAGCCACCTTATTCGTCTCTCTATTGCAGTGGTGCATGGAAATATTCCCGATCCTGCTAACCAGTTGAAAACAATCTGCTAGCACTGCTGTATATGTACCCCTAAGCTCAATCTCACCGTTAAAAGCCTGCACAAGCTCAAGACAATCAGATTCAAAGGTAATGGGGTGGCAGCCGATGAAGTCGACCAACTCTAGCCCTTTCTTCAGTGACGAAGTCTCGGCCATTGTTGCGTCAGCTTGGTTTTGCAAGGTATAGCTTGAGCCGGCAATTGCATCTCCTTTATCGTTTGGATGATAGCACCTGTAGCACCTGTACCATTGGGAAAGAAACATGCATCAATATTAAGCTTATAAGTGTTCGGTTTAGGTTTACTCCACATGATTTCCTTTGGCTGTGCCTTCTTTTGAGCTGAACAAAAATTCGATTTCAGAGCTTGAATGGCAAAAGCTGTTTGGCGTGGGTGAGCAATCGTTTCTCCCTTCACATGTTCTCTTCGCTGCCACCAGATATACCAAGCCCACACCACAATTAACTCCTTCAGGTCAGGTATTCCATTAGGATCTGGCACATTATTTCGAAGAAGTTCCTCGAGAACAACCGAACCAGAACGATCCACTAAAGCTGAGTTAATAATTGGCAGAAGCCCAAGAGACTGCCAAACTTCCTTTGCTCTTGTACAGGTGAACATAAGGTGGCGAATATCTTCAGGTCCCTGTGAACAGACAGGACATTGTGGGGAGACCGGAATATGTCTGTCAGCTAGGATCGACATACCTGGGATTGAGTATGAGAAAATTAGTATCCTGTGTAAACTCTAAATCAGTGAAAACCTGAAAACTCTCTCCGTGCACCATCTGATTGATAGCAGATGGCAAAAATCAAACGTGGGAGAGGAATCAACCACTTAATTAAACATGGTTTTACAAATAACCCCTTTGCTCTAAGCAAGATTTAGGAAAACCTTTGACATTGGTCTCTCACAATCTCCCAAGGGAGAATCATGAGACACAGTCCTTGTGCCCTAGATGGCCACATGTCATACGTCCTCCGCTCTCGGGCAGCTATGGCACACAAACACATGTGGATCCCCCACCCTACAGCGACGCGCCGCTGACCTCTTGCCCTTGTCCCGTCCTGTGAGGCGCTTGCACCAAGGAATGGTCACTTGTCCTGGCATCCACGGCGATGCCCTTAGGGAAAAATGGACATAATTGACCTCGTGGCGAAAGAATAACACAAAATAAACTCTCGGCGAAATTCTTTCACGACTCTAACCCTTGTGGGTAGCGCCCAACGATCGGGCGTTACACTCTACGGGTAGCGTCCAAAGAACAGGCGCTACACATTTGGTTAAGTAGTTCCGAGTTTGACGCGCTGCACAGACGACTGTTCTGAAACGTTTTTAGACGCGGTACTCTTATACATACCAACGAATCTCCTAACCCAGCCGGTGTTGCCCATGTGTGCTATAGAGTTGGTCATGGGTTCGAATCCAGAACACCAAAGTTTTTTGTTTTTGTTTTTTGTTTTTTGCTGTTTGCAACTAAAAATATAGTGACAACCAGTATTCGAACCATGGAAATACTATTTGCTGAAATACATCACAACCAACGGACTAACTCAGAGATTATAATACTTTTTTAGATAAAGAGTAATATATTAATATCAAGAAGATACAAATACACCCAGCCTCTGCACCAACTCAATATCAAGAGATGATCAAGGTATTGAGGATGCACACAGCCCTATTATTAAAAAAAGAAATAAAAAGTGACATCCAAGTGTCAAGCTGAAGCGACATCAACCACCACCCGAAACAACACATGAGCTATGAGAAAGGTCCTCCAACAGCAACGCCTCCCGAGGAAACGACACATAAGCGTCGTCGTTGCCGGATCCAATCACTGAAGACCAGATCATGGTTTTCACCCTGGAGAGCAAGTCTGAGCAATATCCATGTAATGCCTTCAACAAGGTAACGATGAATAAACACCGTCATTGCCCGGTATAACCAACGAAGAATAGACCAAAGATTTTCACCCCGGAACTCAAGACCTGGTACTCAGGAAGCACCACCACATCTCAATCACCCGGTGTTGTCACTCCACACCAAACCACCACCTTCGAACCTCTTGACAATCCGGAACACGAACGAGCGCTCCCTAACGCCTGCAGCATCTTGAGGGTTCACTCGAATGGTCGGCCGTCAATCCAAGAGCGGGCAAGCAGACACCATCGACCCAAATATGGCATCAGTGGCATAGAGTACTTTGCCGAGCGACGATATGGGCAGAAAGTCGCAATTAACGAACGCATCCGCCTCGTCGCATGAGCAACGCTGCCACATACCAGCACGACAGGATGAAGCGGGCAACTCTGCCAAAAATTCTCCCATCGTGCAGTCATGAGATTATAATACTTAATGCATGTTTTGATATTTAGTTAATTAAAAACAATGGAAATTGCGTAACAAATAACAAAATGGAATTGGAGTATTTCATGAAATTTGCTCTGGATTATTACGCAATGAAAATTTGCTCCGGATACGAAATTAGATTACAAGTATGTTACAGTTGATCCTAAAAATTAAAAAGAAAATCCTTTTAAGGTACGCAAAATTAAACTCGGGCGCTACTTAATCAAATGTGTAGCACCTGATGTTTGGGCGCTACCCCGTAGAGTGTAGCGCTCGATCGTTGGGCGCTACCCAAAAGGGTTAGAGCCATGAAATAGTATCGCACAGAGTTTATTGTATGTTATTCTTTCGCCACGAGGTTAATTGTGTCCATTTTGCCGCCCTTAGGCAACAACGACTTGGTAGAGACGGCTTTGACGCCGCGGATGGGTGCTTGAAGGCCGGATGGGTGCGTCAAGTTACAACAGAGAGCTATCCATTATAGGTGTGATAGATACCCTTTTTTAAGCACGCTTTCGTCCATGTGCTTGAACTTGGCGTCTCAGTATTTTTTCTCCTTCACCCGGTCTTGCGAGTGGGTTTGAATATTAAATTAACTCCCTAGTTGGAACTTCTCAGGTCTTGGAATTAGCTCGTTTTGTCAGGTTGGTCGTAAATTCATCTCCTGATTTAATGAAGATGTGCTTCATTGAATTTGTTCAGTCTTCTGTGGCAACAACATGATCCTTGTGGAGAAAGCTTTAGGTGCCGCCGATGTTTCTGCTTTGGGCTTTCTGCTCACGTAGGCAGGTGTACCATGTACCGCTCACGGATGGTGTGATTTTTCTTGAACAATGTGAGGGTAAATTGCATGGTCAGCTGCATATATGACGTCGATCCACCTGAACATATTAACTTTTAGCCAGAAATAATATCATATTGATGATTTGAAGATCAAAATATAGGTGTGTGCAGCTGCTCTTTTTGGATAAAAGGAGTTTTATTATTTAAATAGTTTAAGCATTGCATCCAGGCTCTGCACAAATAAGATGGACACAACAGACACGAATTTAGTAGTACGAAACATAAAAAGGCGAATTACATATCATGACGAGAAATTATAAAAATGCCTTTGATGGTTGAGAGCCGATCCGCAAATTATGATGTCATCCATATTGGGATAAAAAGTCTCTCGCCATATCATCCATCTTTGTACACATCTCCGTAAACAGATTTCGATGCTCCACACGTTGCAACTGAGATCACAAACCGGAGCGTAGATGTACTCATGTAGATAACCGAGAAGAATTTTATCATTAAAAACCTGGTCATTTCTACACAGCTAAAGCGACCATATAACGACAAGCGATTGCCACCCTAATAAGTTGTTTAAATATATTACCCACACCATTCAGCCAATTGCCAAAAATATTAGCAATACTTTTTGGTGGGTACAGGGTAGAACCTATATGGATGATTGATCATATAGAACCAGCCAATTTAACTCGAAAAATAGTTATTTGATTGTCTCGTCTTTATGGTAGAAAACACACTTTTTACTTCCGTGGCAATTGCGTTCTGTAAGGTTATCTTTAGTAAGAATTACTCCTCGATGAAGATACCACGCAAAGACCTTGTTTTTAATGGAATCTTCATTTTCCAAATTTTCTTATTATTATCGACTGGCACATCCGGTTTGATTAGCGCTTTGTACATAGAGTTCATTGAGAATTTATCCCTCTTATGTAAATTCCAACGAAACTTGTCGGTGTCAGATTGACGAAAGTCAGCCGATGTAGCAACTCATGCCAAGCTGCTAGCCTGGGACCAACAAGTCTCTTCTGAACGTCACATTTGGAGGATTATCCCCAACACTTGAGCTAGCGTATCACTTTTGTGATGTACAAGGACAATGTTGTATAAACCTGGATATTGTGCTCGGTGTGAGGTAATGCCTAGCCACCTACCGTCGCAGAACCTTATCTCTGAACCATTTTTAATGGAGAAAGAACCATATGGGAGTAAGAATGTCTCCGTCGCCATTAAGCCAACCTAAAATGGGAATCACCAAGAAACCCGATATACCGCACTTGAGCCAATATACTTTCTCCTCAGTAGATTCTGCCATACCCCATCTTTGGTATGAAGCTTAAACAACCATTTATCAAGAAGTGCTCTATTCTTGACCTCAAGGTCATGAATTCCAAGACCCTCATGGTCTTTGGGACAGCACACTACATCCCACTTACCTACTCGATTTTCTTTTTCTAACTGTCCCTTTGCCAAAAGAATGTTGATAAAAAATAATCCAATCCATGCAAGGCTCCCTTTGGTAATTGGAAGAAGTAAATCATATACAACACCATATTACTTCGGACTAAATTTATGAGAACCAATCAACCTCTTTTGTAGTATTTCCTCTTCCATTGAGCTATCGTAAGTCTCCTGAAATGAATTGGGATGCCTAGATAACTTATTGGAAACTAACGATGTATTGGGTTGCATGTACGGTAAATTAGTTTTTTCATCTAGCATGCTACGCAACAGTTCAAGATCTACTATGAAGAAGCGAATACGAAGATCCGAAAATCTAGACCGAGTACGTTACAAACACCGTTGAAGCGAAAGAAGTGTTGATGACGTTGCCTATGAAGCCTGTAGAAGATTCTCTCGTCCAAGCCTGGTGGAGAGAATGTAGCCGACATCTCCTCGTTATCCCAACCTTCTTGATCCGACAGAGCGAGGGTCAACCGTTGGAGATCCAATAACTCACCCCTCTAAGAGTTCGCACACGTTCGTCGGAGATGGTTCAGCAGAACTTCGTTGTCTAGCGCTAAGCAACTACTGGTGTATATGAAGGTGGAAATCTCAACACATGAGATGGAGAAAGAGAGATTAGATCTCAAGACATCGGACAAGGTCCCTCTAATTAGAGAAGATCCCTCAATCCTTTTAGACAAGATCTAACTTGAGAGGAACTTGTCTCAACTTGAGTGTATCCAATAGGGGAGTCAAGGGGTGGGCCCCTTTGGTCCGAACCGACCTACAGGTTGGAGTCCCACCCCGACTCGGTTTTCCTGAGCTTTTGGCCCATTAGAGTTTCATGTGAATGGGGGAGTCCTCTCCACCACGGTAAGGCTCACCCGCATCCATGGGAGGCGTGGCAGCCCGGTGGGCACCTAGGGACTCATGGTGGGCTCCGGGGAGACCCAAATGTACGGGGCAAATATCCGGTTTCCAGACTTAATTTATGGCAACAGTTTTGCGCGCTCTTTTCTCTTTGCACATTTGGAGTTCGATGCTTATGTAAATTTATTAACTAAATACTATATCACTTAACAACAAATTCGAATATCACTAGTGTTGTTGCCTAACACGCAAAACCAACAAGGGATTAAGAAATGTTCTTTCAAGAAGTTTCAGATGGCTTCATGTAGTTGTACGGTATGTTGAAACCTTTCCTCCTGGCATACCTTATGTAATGCTTCTCTTCCGCCAACAGCGTGCCAAATCTCATGTGTGTGGTGGGTGGTTGTGGTGTGGACATAGCTTCTGTCGTGCCATCATGCATATTCTCCCCTTAGCTCTGGGTAATTTTCATGCCCACGGTAGTTTAGATTGCCACCACCAAACCTTGTCCATTATTTTCAACAGATAAGTACTATCTTGTATACTGTAACCAGAATACATATTTTTAGCTATATTAGTTTTGACCTGATAGCTAGCATGAATCAACGTAGCATCTGTCTTCAATTAATCTGATAGCTATTACGAATTAACCTGATAGCTAGTTGTTTTTAAAATCGACTAACAATGATTTAACCTAATAGTTAGCATGAATTAAACATGTAGCTGGAACGAATTAAACTGATAGTTAGCTTAAATTAACATGGAAAATGTATTGATTAATCTGATAGCTAGCATGTTTCAACATGCCATTTTTCGAATTAATATGATAGCTAGCAGCCTAGCATGTTCTTAACCTGGTAGCTAGTTTTTTTTAGATAAACCAGTTTGACTTGGAACTGAACCTTGGACGGGGCGGGTATGAAGCCGATGCAACAGTTTGACTTGGAGCCAGTCGTTTTGCAGCGCCAGCGACCGCACTCCGAGGCCTCCTTGGCTCCTTCCGATTTGGAGCGACAGACACTTGGCTCCCGAAGCTTTTTCAGCGGCATTCCAGAGGAAGGCGCGGCGCAGCGCCTCAGTGGCCTTGATCACCGCGAGCGGCAGCGGCATGGCACACATCGCGCGTAGACTGGCAGCACATCAAGCACAGCGTTGAGGAGGACGATCCTCCCACCCGATGACAGCAGCAAAGCGCGCCACCCCGACAAATACTTATCGATCTTGGCGATCAAATGGTTTAACGCGTCAGCACGCAGTTCGGAGCAGGAGAGCGGGAGCCCAATGTATGTCTGGGGGAACCCTTCGACCTTGCAGCCAAGAATGAGACGCTGAGGGAAAGAATGGATTGGAAGAAGCTTCACCTTGGCGTCATCTGCATCGGCGCCGCTCGCCGCTACTCGACGCCCGCACCTCTCCCAAGAAACGGCCGTCGCGGCCAGTCGTGGTCCACTGCCGCCCGACGTTGCTATCTTCTCCTCACCCCTAAATTGGTTAAATTGGTTAATTACATCACCTGACAAGAACCCGAGGTATGTTTTCAGGGTTGTTATTGTTGCCTTATCTACATGTAAGGTTCATATGCATATCTTACAGAGTGTTTATTGTTGCAGGTTCAGAATTTCACATCGTTGACAACTTTGTATGGTTACATGCTAGATTTTATCAATTGTTTCCACCTTTGCAAGAGAAAACTTGGATCACTCATGATAACATTCTCTGCTGGTAATTTCTCCTCTGTTCTCTAGTGAGAGCTACATATGTCATATGTGTCTGTTTAAGTCATGAATATAGGACCAATGGGGAAAATACACAGAGCTAATCAAATCAAGTGTGCTTATGTCCACAAATATATAGGTGTTTTTCTGCCTTTTTTTTCCTGACATCAGTAAAAGCTTATCTCCTATCAGCTTTAGTTCCATTGTTCAACCTGCAGCTTGAAACTTAAATGATATCTGTTCTATAAAAGCTAATAGTATAGTCAATAGTTCAATAAGAGTGATCAGCGTGGCAGTGATTTGTTCCATCTGGATTAGCCTCTTCTTAAATTATATTTGCATATTTACCCGGTTGCGTTGGAATAGAGAGTGACTAACATATGAATCCCTTTTGAATTAAAGTGTTGCACCAAGGTAGATAGTTGAAGCACACTGATTAACCCCATTGCTCCTGGCTGCCGCCGTGAATAACACAAGGGTGCCCCTCAAGTCGTCCGGCCTTCCCGCGTCGAGACGCTGGACGGCTACAAGGCTGCTCGGCAGGAGTTCGAGGGCGCTCAGCTTCTCAGGTACCATCGTTACGATGACTTAATTTCTGCACGCGGGTCACCGTGTGAGTGTGATGAAATAAGGAACATAGTTGCAGAAAATTAGGGTAAAACTGTGTAGAATTTAAATTATTTGACGGACCCATGCAAAGTGTTTCATTCGAAATTCAGTAATTTGTTGAACAACGAGATGATGTCTTAACTGAATAGTGTTCTGATTGTGTTGCAGACTATGTGCTATGTTTTGCGCTAGGCACGCAAGATGGAAGAGGATAAGAATTCCTGCACATGGATTTGTAATGACGTGCTCTCCATGACAAAAAAAATTCAGAGGGAGAGAACATCGTTTAATTATTAGCAACAAGACGTGATCAATTATGATAGATAGCAGGTGTTTTCTTTAGTACCATGTGCTTAGAGATATGGTTGGGGAAATGTGGAGCTTGTGCAATTCCAGATTTTTTGTGGAACACAGAGCTCTGCTTCGCTTCCGTGGAGGGATCCATCGGTGTTGGGTCGATGCACATTCTATTGGTTGCTTGTGCATAATCAGAAAGTGTTTGATCCTTATTTGACGTGCATTATCCAGATTTCATCATGCAGTTCTTTCTGCTTAGATGGAAAATTCTACTTGTAAATGGATACTAGGTGTAGTTTGATTAAATTCAGTACCGCACCACATGGATTCTAAGTTAATCGGGCTAACTGATGTTTAAACTGAAACTACAAATTGGTACACACTCTATATTCCTTTAGCTTTAGGTACTGCTAATCTTGAAGAAATTTTGGTTTGTACTTGTAACAGCACAATAGGTGCGGATCGGTTCTGGTTTATGTTGTCTCAGGTTTTGGCCCTCAGAATGGGTTGCCTTCCATGTTGTGGACTCCGCATGGTCTTGTTTTTTCGATCAAAGGACCTCCAAGCCCCCAATTTCTATTAAGAAACTGAAGCAGTTCGTTTTATAACCATCTCCAAACGATGTTTTTTGGTAAGGGAATCACCCCAAACGAACAAAACATAGACAGCAAGCAGGACAAACCCCTGTTTTACTGTCAAGAACAGCTCTCTTTTTAACCCTCAGAGGGAGAGACAGATATGTTTTACATAGACAGCAAGCATGGTCTGGTTTCTTTGACAGATTCGTTTCACCTGATATTTTGCCTTCCATGTTGTGTATATTCTTCAGAAATCTTCTGATTTGCCTCAGCGTGGATTGATTTTTGATAGTTGCATGCACCAAAACATTGTGCATAATTTTTGTGTGCTGAGGCTTTGTGATGTACGCATCTCCATCTGTTCTGGTTCTGGAACGTCTTGACTTGGTTGCTCCTCCAAGAACAGTTCAGGGATAATTGGTTCAGGGCGTTGCACTTTGTATTAAAATTTACTCGAAACCCCGGGATCCCGCGTGTCACCAGCTCCACCCCAAGATCCCTCCTCGTGCATAGAGGACGACCGGCGGCGCAAGACCAACGCGAGTCACTGCAGCGGCGGGTTGGCGCAGTCGATCGGCCGCTGCCGAACGACGGTGGCGAACGTGGCAAGAACATGGCCATGGTGAGCAGGGCCGAGGGACTCCTGCTTTGCATCAAGCAGTGCTTCCCCGACCTCTCGGAGAACACACAGGTGTAGCCGTGTAGGTGGCAGCACAAGGCCACCGCGAGACATGGCGGCGGCACATGGGCCGACGAAGGCAGCAAGAACATGGCGCTGGCGAGCAGGGCCGAGGGCCGCCTCTGCATCGTAACGTCTCCCCGACCTCTCACACAGACCAACCTTGACCCCGGCAAGATCCGATTCAAAAAGGTAACCGTTAAATCATGCATTGCACTATCTGAATTTGACATGATCATTTTTTTATCTAAATTTGATCATCATGTCTGACGAAATATTGTTAAATTCCATGGAATCCACTATTAACATGTGCTTTCATCGATGCTTTTTAAATATCTCGTACTATCCCGTGGGCATTTAGCTAGTTTGTCTTAAAAAGTGGCTGTTTTGGCTTCTACCCTTGACTTATTTTTTCTTACAAGATCTACCCTTGACTTCTAGTATTAGAGATGTTTGAATAAAAACTAACATTAGTGCTGAGCGATATGATGCTTTGGCCTCTCCAAGTCTACAATTTTTACATTTAAATTAAGAAATGCTAATCATAGATTGGTGTGTAGAATAAAAGCTTATAACCAAACTTACCAGTCTTATCACTATTTTCAGTTTGTTCATTTGGAGGAAACAATGTATTATCTAACAAATTTAATCCGTCGTGCAGCGCATTAGGTGCTATCACCATCATCTTGAGCCTGTGTAGTTTCGTGAGGTAAAGCAGATGATGCAAAGAGCGAGAGTCTAGCCATATGTTGCACTGACTCTGAAAGCATTGAAGATCAAAGATATTATCCGTGTAAAAGTAGAGAACAAGACTAATCTTCGGTACCATTGTTATCTCAAAACACATACACTGAAACTTCGACATGCCAATGATGTTGCAGTAATTTCATATCAGCCTCCCGTATGTGAATTGGTATTCAGCTGTCTTATGTACTTTACTGCTTGCTACATAAAGTAGAATATATATTTGTTATTTGGCATCCTTGTCCATAGAAAAGTGATCAAACACAGTTTAGTAGTTTGCTCAATGCACAATCTCTTTGAATGCAAAGTAAACCATCACTTATGCTTTGTTAGGCTTGAACCAATATATACTAATCTGTCACCCTCTCATACCCAAGCTGCTTCAAAATGTCATCAATCCACATAATTGACCAAGTCTCGGAGCTTCAGTACCAGGACTGACATATGTTATGCTCCACTTCCACTGAAAAGATGTCCTCCTTATCTCCTACATTGGGAAAAAAAAGGTAAGATTATTATCTCTTATTCCCTTTGCTCTGAATTAAGTGACCAAGATCTGAGTAACCTAATTCGTAACCGAGGGAGTACATTGCAAAAAAAGATGGATAAAAGGATTCCTATTGGCAAGTGCAAACTGGTCATAATTTTTTTGAATGATTTGACATTGCTGACTTCGATCATATTAAAGAAGTGTAACTACTCCTACAATTACAGTACCACGTCTAGTACATGATTAAAACCAGGTTGTGCCAAAACTGTGCATAACAATTTCCCGTGCAAGTTAACTGAAATTGTACAGTAAACTAAAGCTGTGCAAATAACATTAAAGTCACAGAAAATGCCACTGAACTCATACTGAATTTGCATTGCAAGTCACAAAATTCAAACTGAAACAGAGGGTTCAAAACCTTTGCAAATGAAATTACAGTCAAACTTTGCAAATGACAGTTAGGAGACATTACAGTCAAGCTCAGCAATAGACAATTAGTGTTCATTTGATATGCCTCCAAGAGGTGCATTGTTTAATCATGATTAGCCCATCATATTGACCAAAAATAATAATTAGTACAGATCTCTAGACCTCTCACTATAATTAGTTTTGAACATTATCGGATTTAGTGTTCTGAAGATGTCGCGAAATTACCTATATTGTGAGCAAACTCAGTGGGCGAGTGACTTGAAATGCGCAACAAACGACTCATAGTCTTTTGGAAGCTTGGGGTGAATATGCGTAGGAACAGGAGATTCCTCTCTCCTTTGTTCAGTAGTGGAGAAAGCTTCAGCAGGGTTTTCTTTCTCCTTTGTTATGCTTTCAGTTTCATCCGCACACTCTGCTCCAGTTCGGACTCGGTCAACTCTCTTTGTATCTGATGTTGCCCCCCGGTCCTGTGCTGCTCTTCAGAAAACTTGTCTGGCCTAACTCCTGCTCACTGCCATCTGAATCAAAAGCACGGCTAGCAAGTTGGGCAGCGGCCCTAGCAGCAATGTTCGCCATCTTTGCAGACTCTGCTGCTGCCCGTGCTGCAGATGCTGCATCCTTGAATTCCACATTCCAATTGGAACCACTAGCTGGAAGTCAAAATAAAGTAGTGATTAAGAAGAACATCAACACATTAAAAGGTGATGATGTTCAAATAGCAACCTTCAACCATACCTGGAACTGTTGATACAGAAATAGTTGAACTAGCAGTATTTTCATGAGGGGAATTACTAGAATTATGAATCTCTGCTGAGGAATAAGTAGTTCTATTTTCCTGCTTGGAACCACTAGAATTGCCAGTACCGGGTGGTTTTCTATTTGCTGGAATTTCAGAAGATTCATAAGAAAATCCGGTAGGCAATGTCTCCTCAAACGCGTTCGGCTCCCATTTTATGTTGTGTTCTGCCGCAATTGAGCTCAATTTTTTGAGCTTCGTCTGTACATCCGGTGCGCGTAATGAGAGCTTCTCAATTACCTGTCCAAAACAATTATTAATAAATGTTACAGCTACAAAACCGACTTATCTATGTTAGAGTTATATTTATGCTACAAGTTGCATATTCACCATGGAATACAAGTTGCATATTCATAACAATCTAAACTAGTAACCAAACATACCAGACGGTTTACGCCACAGTCAGATCGCACTTCAAGTGCTGATGTGGCAAACTCTTTTCCATACTTGCTTGTGAAATTCTTCCGAACATCTGCAAGTTCCGGGATATCTGAACATCTCATCGACGCAAATATAACACTGGCTATGGCCTCCTTCAGATCAATAGGGCACGTCCTAAATTTCAGGCAAACAAACATGGGATCAATAAAACAATTCACATCGTACCAACTACAGAAATAGTGCCCACAATTTTGACTTACTTCTGTGAGTCAATAGTCGACATGCGCTCCACTAAAAGTTTGCAATATATTTCGATGAAGTCATACGCTTGCATGAACTTCTCTTCCCGTATGACATGTTCAACCTTTGGAGGAAAAGAACAAAAATACAAAATAAATGAACCTCATCGGATACAAAGATACAAAAGTTAATGTCGAGATGAGATAACTTTCTGCTGCAACATAGCATCAAGTTTTCTCAAAGTGTGTTTGGATTAGTAGTTGTCTGATTGTACTATCAGACGTACACATCTCATCGAGTTTTGTATAAATTTTGTTGTGTTGTATCAATGGTCTAACCCAGTTTTATCTATTTGCAGTTTGAGGTCACGAATTTTCATCGCTTATTGCACATGGATCGGAAATATTTCATGTGGAATGGACTGTAAAGAAAACGTGCGTTGCACGTGCAATGTGCATCACCTTCCTTCATATTCCCTCTACTTGCCTGTTTCCTTTTTATGGAAATAAAAGTAACACAAAACATGAGGAGCTAAGACAAACTAATTAGCTCTGAACATAACCAGAAAAGAGAGCTCTAAATTTTTAAACATGCGAACTGTTTTATTTTCTATAATATGGAGTCCAGTTATTGGCAAATGCAAAAAAGGTACACCCCTTTCTAGTTCTTTCACTATCAACCATCTCTTGTGATTTTTAATATATGTACATGCTCGAGGGTGATTGACGCGATACTCTTGGGCTCGCTGGTACTGATGAAGATCACATCCTGGAACAACAGGGGCTGGGCGATGACAATAAAAACACCGTCAATTACAACACTATAAATGATGCTAAACCTGACTTCGTTTGTTTATAAGAAACAACATTGCAGCATATTGTTCAAAGCAAAGATGTTTCCTGCCTGCTTGCTATACAGGTCTTGTTTTTCAACCCTCAGAGGGTGCATCAGCAGGTCTGCTAATTGCTTGGAACGAGAGGAATTTTGGGTCACAGTCAATCAGACAAAAACCATTTAACTATCCGTGCTGAATCAACTGCAAGCAACCAGCATTTTTAGATTGGATTTATTTGAGAACATGAAGCTAATGCAGGAGACAATCTCGGGACTATGGATCCTGGCTGGAGACTTCAACATCTACAGGTTCGTGGAAGAGAAAAACAATAACCATATAAATTGGCGAGCAATGTGGGAGTTCAATAACTGGATAAACACGATGGGATTAATGGATATTGACCTCTGCAACCGAAGGTTAACTAGGGAAGGGATCCTACACTTGTCAGGTTAGACAGGGTCCTTGTCAATTTAGAGTGGAGCCAAGCGCTGATGAATAGAGAGTGCCGAGCTCTGACAATGGTCACATCTGACTACACTCATCTACTAATTGAAACAGCCGTGGGGCAGAGAAAGACGCCTATACTTCGGTATCACCGTATGAGAACCACGTGTGCCAGGACACGGACCTAAAACAATTGACGATGGAAAGGCTAACCAGGCCAATGGCCATCACAACCAAAATCAACCAACGACTGCGGGGGGGGCCATATTATATATTATCGTTTTATAAGAACTAACCATCGTTCGCGCGATATCGTCGTGCTTGCCGTCGAGCAGCAGCGCGATCTCGCGGCGCATCTGGCGTAGCTGCGCATCCTTCTTGTTCCGCAGCAGCTTGATCCGCGCCGTAGACAACTTGAGGGCGACGTTGCTGAGACCCCCCAAAAAAGAAAACCAAGTCAATTCCGCACTTACAACTTGAGGAAGATAACGCAAGCAAACGATCTGCGAGATTCCGCACTTACCACTTGTCGGGCTTGAAGCCCTTGTGCAGGAGGCTCGAAAGAATCATCTCGCCGCCCTCCGGCAGCAGCAGCACCACCCACCACCACCACCACGACCGTCCCTGGACTAGAGTCAATTGAACCGTCTCCGCTCCGGCGGCCTAGATCTGGCCCGACTTCTGTAGGCATCTTCACTACACCTCGTTTGCTAGTGAGAACTAGAAAATCTCCCACCTACAACGGAGGCTTGTTATGAACCCTCATTTTGGTCTATACAACTTAAGCTTGAGGACGAAAAGAAGGAACAGAAAGAGAAAGAGAGGAGGAGGAAGAGAGGTGAGGAGGAAGAGAGAGGCACATGGAACCGGGGGAGTTAAGGGAAACGAGTCACCGGTTCCGTTTGCTTTTCGTTTCCATTTAACATATCTTTGGGAGGCGTTTCCGGTTGTAATGGGTAACACACGGCCAAAATAAACCTGTCTATTTTATACGATGTCACTAATATTAACGAGGCAATTTCGACGCGTATTTATATTCTCAAGCATGCACATACGGTGCCGGGAAAATGTTCCTACAAATAACTCAGGCTAGCTGTCATCGGCACATATGGAGGTGACAAGGTGATGTTGAGCAAGATGCAGGATCTGCAACAACCTAAGTGATAATAAGGGCATGTACATTGCAAAACGCTTGCCCAGACGTTTAAAAAGTCAAATCCCGGCTATTCACTGGCGTCGGCGCTAGGAGCAGCGATTTTGCGTACGATTTCTAAGCGTCGGACGCTTCTCCATGCGTCGGTGCCAAGTATAGTGCCAGAAAATTCGTCGTAACTGCCAAAACTGGTGGGATTTTTTTCCCTAGCGCCTCAGCTTAGCGCCTGCGTTGTACTAGCCCTAAAACAATCGAGAAACTAAAATCCCTATAATAAATTATTTTAAAATAGTTCACAACAAACAGATAGTGCCTCCGGCTCAAAGCGCATGCCAGAGAATTAAATGCAAGGTGCCATGCCATTCTGCTTCATTGCCGAGTTAAGATGATTCAATTTGTGCTATACTAAGAATAAACAATCTTATGATTAAATGAACCTTACACTGGCTTCTGCTTGTATTGCTTCGTGCACTGTGTTGAAGGATCAATCTCATAATCTGACAAAACTCATCTCATGTCTCGAAGATGCAGAAAAAATGGAATTGGTAAACAAATTTGACACTAAATTACCATGTTTTTTTCCTCAAAATCAATTGAGTGAGTCTACACCTTAACAATCAAACATTACTATTATTGTCACAGAGTTGTACCCTGCTGAAACATGGGGCATTGTTTCAGGATTCTATTTAAAAAATGTCAAACAGAAGGTAATGAACATATAATCAAATTTGTTCAATTGTATTGATTGATGAAAAAAAATAAGACAAGGACTCATATGACAAAAGATTAACACGAACAAAATTGTTACCGACGCTTGGGCCAACGGCTCCACCTTCCTCAAATCCAATGGTGTCTCGTGACGGGGAGCTCGTGCACCCTGTGAGAGTGTATCAACCGACGATGAATCTACAAGGATATGTATGTGTGGAGATCATCGAGTTGGATTAGCACATGAGAGACAATATGTATATAGATTCGGATCTCGGGAAACATCATCCGGCAAAGACCCTAGTCATGTTCTTTTGTAGATCAATTCCGTATGCTCGGTGGAGTCGCCGTATAAAGCGGATTACAAGGTGAGCCTTGTGTGGCTTGTCTCGGGTCGTGCCTCTCTTGAGGACTCTCCGTACCCCTCCTTATATATAGGTGGAAGGGGCGGGGTTACAACTATTGTCCTAGTTCGATACAAACTAGTCTCGGCTTATACTCCAAGTTGGTGTGGAGTAATGTGTCGTAGTTATATGACCTAAGAGGGTCGAATTAGGTGTGTGAATATTTACATTCATGCATCTTTAGAAAATCAAGAAAATTTTGCCGCTTTTGTGCAAAACTAGAATAAGAGATCTACAAGTGTCGAGATGATCTTAAACCATTATTTTGGGGTTCAAACATATTTTCACAGCAAACAATCTACATGGAAAATGGTGTCGTCCCGTCAGCTCTCTCTACCCATGTGGGCCCATCTATTAGTGGGAAGATGAAACATACTAGAAGAATAGGCGCGCCTTGCCGCGCCCGTTTTTGAATTTTGCAAAAATTGGATTCATGAACAAACATGAAAACAAAATTCCTACCAACCATCAGTGTTGGATTTCACATGGCACAACCAAAATTATACTGTTAACAATTTCTGTAGGGCAATCTAGTTTCCTGACTCGAATTTCAGAGGCCAATCAGCTCTCGTGGTTCAGGTTTTGCAGCCAAATGGAAGTACAAAAGCCTCTTAGTTCTCCACATCGATTACTCGTTTTATGTCACTACAAAGTCAGCATAAACTCATTTAGCTCTCATCCACAAAAGGAAGTGCCACATTGCATCTTGGCCATAAGATCTGGGTCAACATTCCCAGCAGGGACACGCATCTGTCATCATGGCTAATATGATGGCTTTTGTAGTGTATCATTATGGATCTGAAACATCTCGTATCAGCCTAAATATACATATACGAAGGATTAGGATGTTTAATCAGCAAAAAAGATGTGTCAATGTGTGCATGAGCTGAAAACGGTATCAGTGACTGCAATAGTATATAACATGCATGTCACGAAAGGTTACTTGTTTTCCTGAGAAATACTGTTTGCTAAAGTGACCGGTTCACTGTGACCACTTCACGTTTCACACTTGACACATGGTTGCCACTTGCCAGTGGATACCATGATTCCTGAAACAAAAGTTAGTTTCTAAAAAATAATCATATAGTTCTCCAGTGCAGTGTGACAAAAATTACTGCGCCCAATAAATTTATTTCCATCAGAAACCTAGAGGACATATCAGAGATAATTTGTAATATCCAGATATCATAGGACCATAGAACAATACTTGCTTGCAAGAAACTGTAACTGTTGTGCACATAAATGGAGTAGAATGGAATATGCTGTCTAAATTATTGGCATGAAAACATGCTTGAAAGCAAACTTTGCCGAACTTTCGAACTCCGCTCTAGCCGACATTCTACTAAACAAGAAAACTCCACACACAAAAATAGTGTAAGAATATCGCGTGAAAATCAAGCCAGCGAACGGTGATTTGAACTGTACTAACATGGTGTCAAGAGTCGTTACCCATCAGATCAGTCATCGAGTTGAAGAACATCACCAGTTCGGTCACCATTAGCTGAAAGTGTATAGCAGTCATCTTCGCTGTCAGAGACAACAAAACAGATATTAATTATAAGTCAGTTTGTAACAATTGACATCTCAGCTGATAGCTAAGACTGAACAACCAGCTCTCTCTAGTACTAGCTAGTTAAAGAAGGAGAGGATTCTCGTTAGTTGTTCCACCTATACAGTTTTTTATCCTTGACGACTCTCGGATACTTGAATAAATAATATTCACCTGAAGGTCCCCAACTAAAATAAGCAAATAGTAACCTAGAGAGTCGTCTCTCGTTTATCGTTGAGCACAAGAACTTGCATTTTTTGCAACTTCGCTTTTTTTGCAGGGATGCAACTCTAAGACTGTAAATAAAAATTAGTAGTATTCGACAATTGCATAGTCTGGTAACTCCTCCGTGTGAACAGGTGGAAGATCTGCCATGTTACAAATAAGATTGTGACTGACTATCTATTTACTCGCAGTCTGAAAACTGCCCTTTGTTTCACTTGACAACAAAGATTCAGACAGAAAGATGACTGTATTTACCTGTCATGAAAGCACTTCTCTTTTTGGCCTATTTGATACATCAAATATTTACAGCTTACACGCAGTTTCAGTCCTTCTCTCTTCAACTCAACCAAAATAACAAAAGCCTACCCTTATGCACTAACTCATAAAATATATACAAATAATATCTCACCTGAAATTGTGGAATTCTCATGGCATTGAAAACGAAGAATAGAGTAGAGCGGGGCTGACCTGGAGTTCAAAGCACCGGGATAGCCGGATGGCGTGCAGGAGAGCAGCAAGCATGGAGTGCAGATGTAGCACAAAATTTCACAACAAATAAACCAATCACCCAATTTATCAAAAAATTCCAACAAAATAACTTTCAGCCACCGAAGCCCCAAAACAAACATCACACTGCATTGGACAGGTAAACCACGAACCCCGGCCTCAGTCCCGTCCATCCAACCACAAAGCAACAAAGAGCAGTAAAAGTCCACTATCCAACCACATCACACTGCATTGGACTCTCACGGCATGACAAGTCCGTGATGCGGCGTGTCTTAGGCAATCCACTTGCATCGGCAAGGGTATTCAGAGGGATGATGTTGAATGATCGTGCATCAGTCCAGAGGGAGGCGAGGGTGGTAGACCGAAAGCACGATTATTCAATAGTGCAATTGAACAAAGGAAAGGATGGCCGTGTGCCCGTGTTCGTGTATTATGTGGTCTTGATATTTCTAAAACTACCATGTATTGTAAAACAATAATCAGAAAGAAATACTATACGCCACGGTCAAAGAAGGATGCATGCTGGTTGGGGTCATCGTGTGCATGGGCAACATGTGGGTCCCCCGTTGCCATGCATGCAGCACAAAGGGAGCAGGTCACGTTGGATTCCAAAACACCACAAGCTAATTAGTGCTAATCAAGAAAGGACATGAGGAAGTGGACAGGAAGAAAGGACAAGGACAAGAAGACACCAGCTTGATGCGCTTAATACTAATCGTGGTTTGCATGCAGGTGCGTATGTGCGTGCGTCTCTTCAGGAAGAGACCAGCCATGCTGGTTCGATACGCTGGGTATGGAATCCTCTATGCATGGTCTCTTCAAAAAAATCTAAAAAAAACTTATGATGTTGCCAATGATGCATCCCACAAACGTGAATTTTTATAGTGTGAAATACTTTATATTATGGACTACACAAAAATAACAAATCTGATAAACTGTAGAGATTTGAAAATATCCATACTCAATCTACAAATTTGTCATTTTTGTGTAGCTCAAAATACAAGGTTTTTGAAGTTCATATTTTGCACGTCAGAGGGATATATCATTGGCTACACTCGGATTTTTTTCATAATTTTTTGAAACATAGAAATATAGTTTTCGAATTTTTTAAACAGGAGGGATCACTGGTGCCCCGGTGCAAAAAGTCTCCACTGGGTTTGTATCCACTATATATATATATGCATTAGACTATTAGGGTTAGGTTGAATATTAGGTTAAAACTCGGGTTAAACTCATGTGTATCCAAGGCGAAGCATTCATGTGTGCTCGTCTGTGATGACGGCGTATCTGTGCTCGTCTGATTATCTATCTTATTAAGATCTTGCGTGAAGGTTCTTGTTCTTCAAGGATTGTCGTGCTGTGGTGTGAGGCGTGTTGTTTATCAATACGTGTTGCGTGCTGGTCATCTACTCCGGCGTGAGGTTTGTCGTCAACGACGAGTTGCTCGCAGGACCAGATATCCCCATCTTCAGGTTACGTGTGTTGGCCACGTGATTGGGAGATTCTATCGGCGGGTTGTGCATCGTGAAAGATCGGGCAAAACATCCGTATCAGTTCGGCTAGCAGAGCTCTCTAATCCTAAGAGATTAGTGATTGGAAGGAAATCAAGAGAAGCTGAATAGGATCCCAAATACAAGGAGGTGCTCTAATTGCATAATTTTATCAAGAAAAAAAATAAATACATGCTCTCCCGAAATGTCACAGTTAACCACCAGACAACAAGATTACTAAAAAGATATTTACAACATGCTCGTGTATGCATTAAAAACTGAACTGTATATCATGCTAATCTGGCTTACTCGCTTTACCAATGCACTACTTAAGAAAATACATCTTTCTATGTGAGGCTAGGAAAGCATTTGACATGAAAGTTTAAATTCTAAACTCTCAAAACTTGGTCTCCATGGATCTCATTCCGCTAGTTAGTACAAGAAAGTAATACTCAAGCATCGGGGAATCGAAATTTTAACAAGCCCTGAGGTGGTGTGTCAACACCAGTACACAGTACAGAGTAGGTAGACCAGGACGTGCTAGACGTCACCTACAGTGTTTTGAGTCCTTACGTCGTCAACGGTGACGAGTCGGATAGATAGGGTATGACCGGTCACGTCGCAATGATGTGACCGCATAGTTGACTTTGGCCGCCAGCCACCGGCCCCTATTTAGAGAGAGTAATAGAATGAGAGAATTGAGACAAACCATTTCACCCACTCACGCACACACTCCCCTCGCTCCCACTCATAACCGCCAACAGACACTAGGCTCTCGGGACAACAGATTCGAGTATGCGCCGGTGATCCTGAGTTGGGTTTCTCTTTGTCTACGCACTGGACTCGAAGCTTCAGAACTTCACAGCATTATTTTCGGTTACCAATTTCACACAACCCATCTCCAAGTTGCTGGCTAAACTAGTCAATCCAAGTAATATGAGTACTAGGCAATCTACGGAGCGCACCACCACATCCCGGAACGGCTTCATCCCGCACACCAACCAGGCAGGCAGGCAGCTAGTCCCAGAAACAGAAAGGCAGCTTGACGACTTGTCACGGCGTCCCCATTCGCGCACGCACGGTCGCGAGTCCGCACCGCTGCACCTGTAGGAGTACATCCATCGACGAGCACGACACGTACTGACATACTACATGAACTCTTCGTCGCGGAGTAGCGCCGCCATCGTGTCCGAGGCGAGGCAAACCGCGATGTTCACGATGTCGTCACCGGGGCGGCCTGGGAACGCCGATGTCTTGCCGTCGAACTTGCTAGCGTGGCAGTTACCGCCAGGGGGCGGCTCCACCCAAAGTCGTTACCTTTGTACATCGGGAACCGGTTCGAGCTCCCCATCGTGACCACCGCGCCGTGGGTTTGCCCAGCGGGAAGCACCGGGGTGCCGCCAGCAACTCCGCCGTGGCGCCGCGGATAGCGCCGTCGCCGTACGCTGCCAGGCTCACCTTAAACTTGGACGCCGCCCATCGCATGTCTTTGGACGCCAGCTGCTTCACCGTCGCCGGCGCACTCTCGGGATGGCATTCCCCAAGCAGGCCGAGGAGATCGCCGGGCGCTGCCCGTTAGGGCAGTTCACCGCGAGGCGTAGCGTCATCGTCGCGTCGGCCGCGAGCCGCTTTCGCGCGCGCGTCGAAGAGATCCATATATGTGCCTGGAAGGGCGAGATCTCGTCGCGCACTTCGGGTCGTGCGCCATCTTGCCGTAAACCTCGGCATCCTGACCAGCTCTCGACCGACGGTAGGCCATCGCCTTCAGCTCGCCGGGCAGGAGAGAGAGGAAGAAGAGCCTCGCCGTGCTGGAGGAAGAGGGCCCGTGCCGCTAGACTCGCACGGCCGCCGGAAAGTACTGCATCGCCAAGTGCCCTGTGCTGAACGACTGTCCCACGCACTAGAGAGGCGTACGCCTCGCAGTTGGGCAGCCGCGACGCGTCCGACGCGGGGACTGAGGTTGTCGTGCAAAGCGGCGAGCTCCTCGAGGAAGCGCCCGAGTGTGGTTGCAGAACCAACGCGCGATACCACACCGAGTTGCATGACCGTCGAATTTGTATCCAGTAGACAGTGGACGATATGATTTCTACTACTGTAATTGATATGTTAATAAAATAAAATTATATTAAAAGTACATTACAAGTATAGATGTATTGGATCCCAACAAGTTTTCTCACAATCTCTACCGTGATGCGTTTCTGAATCGTATACATATGACGCCGATTCTTCAATATGAAGTGCCACTGCTTATGAATTCAATTTCGTCTAGACCAATCTCATGATTTGTAGGTTCAGAAAAATATTGCCTTAGCATTATGAACAAATAGCAGTACCTATGAAAAATAATCATTTAACATTTTTCTGACCTTTCTCATAGCCATTTGGTCGAACTCCCTCCATGCATTGAACACCAACAGAGAAGGCCCGCTGTGAAGTTTGTGTCTAGCATTCCCCTCACAAATGTAAACCACACCAGCTTGCAAAAGACGGACCAACGAGTACCGAAGATTTTGTTTTTGCGCTGCCACAATCACCTCATGTTGCAAGGGCGGGTGGTGCCGGACGGAGAAGGAAACCAAGAATGGGGAGCGACACCAGCAGAGGCAAGCAACCTGGATTGCGATCGGGTCCTGGAGATCACAATCGTATCTTGAGGGGAAGTGTGGTGGCGGCAGCTGCTGGTAGGGAGCACGAGGGTCGTGCGTGAGGAAGGCATGATGGCGCGGGGTGTCGCGCCCACTGCGAGGGAGCCAAAGGCGCACGGAGTGGCGGCTCCGCGGTGGTGTTCTTGTCCGGTGGCGGAGTTCGGAGGCGGCGAGGCCGGAGTAGGCACGAAGGGAAGGCCGGGGGTGCCTCCTCGCTCCCTCGCTGGATCAGAGGGGAGATGCGGGTTTAGTGTGGAGGCTGGGAGGAGAAGTCTATCAGAGGAATGCGAGAGAATCACAGACGAACATAAAAGGAAAGTTGGACGAAAGGGCGACGAAGTGGCAGACTAAGAAACATAATTTTTCTTTTAGATAGGAGAGATAATCACCAATCAAATGAAAGGTAAAATCTGGGGCATAAGGGCTTTTCGAAGTTCTCAAGGATGTGATATCAGAGATTTTATTCCTAGCATGTGACAAAGACACAGGTGGATCCATTATAACAGAAAACAAAGTATTATCATGAGAAATTCTAGCCAAGACTTCATTATTCCTAATCAATTTTATATGATCCAAAGCAGATTTACGTGTCAAGTCACATATCGTATCAATGGAGGAATTAAATTCAGAAATAGGTGCACGCAGAGTAGTACGCATCTCAATTGTTTGATCCCATGATATGGTCAGATCAGCAACAAATTCCTCTAATACAGGCGGTGTGACCAAAACAACTTGTAATTCTACACATGAATTATTTAAATCACGAAGACACTCAATCTCATGTGGAGAGATAATATCAGTACCTTTTTATTATTACCAAAATATTATCAAATTTTTGGGTAAAAATTTGTGAATGCGCGATAAACAACATAACCAATGTGCACGATGTATTTCACATTTTTGAAAACTTGAAAGTGCAACATGCGAAATGGGCCACGGGCGCAAACGGTTCCAATTTTTCCCGTGTCCCACGCGTTTCACTCAGTTTTTGTCCAAACTCCGTAATGGCCCACTCTGCAACCGTCCGCGTGACCTCCTTCGCCGTCGGGCGCTTTACCCCGCGCGCCGCTTCCCTGTCGCTTCGCCCAGCCCCCGGACTTCCCCGGCGCACCGCCCTCGGTCCACACCATGCTCGCACCACCCCTGTGCTCCTCGGCGTCCGCCAGACCCGGAGCTCCTCCGCACCGTATCACTGTGCCCCAAGGCCAGCACCGACGCAGACCTCCTCTGTGACCTCCGCCCCGCCGCCGGTGGACTCCACTTGCTGGTGCCGTTGCTCCCAGGTCGGCAACGGGACGAGCTCCCACGACCTTTTCCTTGCTGGAATCTGACATCGTCGAGGTCTCTGTGCTATCCCCATTCCTCGGCACGGTAGTTCAGGTTCCCTCACTGCAGATGTTCATGTTCCTTTGATCCTCTCCCGTGGCAGTCCAGGTGCTTGGAAACAGAAAAAACATCGCACAGCTCAAACCAGCGCAACAGTTCACTCGCCGTCGTCAGGCAGGTAGGCAGTAGCGAAGCAGTCAGCTCAGTGTTTCCTTGCAGCGCCCGTCGACCGGAGCCCGGAGAGGAGACCGCGTTGTGGTCCGGTATGGCCCGACTCTTCATCTCCGCGCGCAAGGGCATGTTAAGTGGTAGACGCCGGGTTCCCATCTCTTCTCGTACTGGGTAATTCCGTTCAATTTATTTTCCTCGCATTTATGTAGACCCGGACATATCCAGGGCCAAAGCATTCATAATACAATCAGGAGAATAAAGAAGCCACATTTTGCAAATTTTTCTGCAGTAAAATTTTACATCTCTTAGAGATTATAATTATGTATGAATTTGCAAGTTTCGGGAAAGGATCTTTGGCGCCGAATATGGGAAAGGAGGAAAATGATCTATTGGCGACCGTGGACAAGCTGATTCGCGGTGATCTCCAGAGTCTTATTTTCAGCCACATCATGTGGTTTTACATGCAACATGTGCAAATAGGAGAGAATGAACTTCACTGTTCACTGTTCAGTTCTGATATCGGTATGGACAAATTTACAAAAACTATAAAGCTGCTGTTTTACAGGGGAAAATGACAAGGCTGAGTTTCAGGTGACCTTCAGGTCTGGTTTCATCTTAACTATAATTAAGCTAGAGCTCATTTGTGCAAACATATCTTACGGAAATTGAAATTTAGTTGTGTAATTTTTTTGTTTTGGTTGTCCTGAACCAGTTAATGATATGGGTACTGTTGCGAAATGCAGATGGTCAATTAAAAAAAATAAAGGTTTAAATGCAAAGAATACTTGAGGATGCACAGTTGAGACTGTCAGGCAAGGAAGAATATCTTCTAAATCGTATTCGTGAGCATACTTGAGGATGCACAGTTGAGATTGCGAGGCAAGAAAGAAGAGCTTCTAGATCATATTAGTTAGCATATTGAGTATGAACTACATCATTTATGCTATCTCTCAGAACACTTTCGTTATTGATATTTCGTAAAATAAGGGAGCTATTGGCTCTGTTTTGATATTTTCTATGCCCATTGACGTATTTACACTTTCTTGTGATTTACAAACATTCAGGTATTTTTTTGGGTGAGTTGAAGTATCTGCTGTCAAGCTTTGTTCTGAACTGTAAAGGTGAAAAATCTATTTCTAACATAGCACAAAACATGTTGAATTGATGAGTATTAATTTCAACACATCAATTTACTTATGCTTGGGCTAGCTTTACGAGAGCACTGTCAAATTTATTTATTTCATGGAAGGATTTGAAAATTTCATTAGTAGTAATAAAGCATGCAGACTTTGGTGAATTAAAAAAAGTGGTGATTGGTGTAGCATTATTAGCTAATGTCTCTTAATCTAACTAGTATCATGTTTGAGAATTGTTGTAATTTTATTTGGGCGTCAATTGGATACCCAAGGCCTGCATTTGGAGTGGTGGTTCAAAATTCATTTTATGGCTGCTTGTAACTGAGTATCAGTGTCATTTAAAGGTTGTACTCTTTGTACTATCTCTCCCCAGGCTTTGTATTACTTAAGGATGCATTACATTGGCATCATTGGTAGTTTAAAATGGATTTCTGGGTGTTGTATCAGGAAGATGGAGGTATAGCCGTGACAGAGAAACAGTCTGCTTCAGAGGAGGCGGGTGCAACAGATGCGGTCTTGGTGAATACACATCATGTAAGTGTTCCTTCGTTTCTATATATTGACCTAATAAATTTGGACTAAGATGTTTATGCAGATTGACCTAATACTATTATTACCACCTGTAGTTCTACAAATGGTTTACTGTACATGAATTAGCTACAAAATCTGAGGTTTGTCCACGTCTGTTTTCTTATGGTAGTGGACAACTTGCGATGGCACGTTGATATTTTACCCCTCTTTTTGTGTTTTTGTTGTAGATGGATGAAAATTCGCCTCTATAAGAGTACCTCAGAAGAATTTGTTAAAACATGTGATTGATATCCTTCAACAATTAGTTTAACAAGTGTGTTATAAAAGCAAAAAAATTCCATATTGGTGCCTCTTCTAGACCAGGGAGGTAGCCGCCGGCACCCATCTCCCCGATGAGTTAGAAGTCGTGTTGGGCCATGGATCGATGCTCACAACTGGAACTCATCGGTTTCTGAATTTCTGTGACAGCACTATCTCTGCATTTTCCATATGTATGTGATTGTCAAATATTAGTATTCTTTAATGAGATGCCAAGATCTGCGATTGTGATGACAATTTGTGTTCTTCAGCTGTGGATAAGTGGGTTTTGCTGGCTGTTCGTGTCCATTGTGCTCGCTCAAATCATCAAAACCGTGTTGCTACGAATTCACGTAGATAAGATCCAAATAGCACCGTTGATGTTACTAGAGTTGTGCAAAGAAAATGATATTAGTTATGAAAGTAGGTTATAGCTAAGCCTAATCAGGCATTATGTATATTTGATTACCATGACAATGCATTATTATTTAGCTATTACACTAACATTTCAAGTTTGTAACTTTTCAAACACGTACATGTTTGTGCTGATTATTTTAGCTTTCTAAACCGTTGTTCGGATGAGTGCTATATTACTTCTAGGTATTATTCTTAATGAACTCTCGACCCTCATACTATGCTTAAAATAGAGCCTCTGATCCTTTGAGGCTTCTCAATGCTGCAAGATTATTTAAAAAACTTTTGAGGTATTTGACAATTCAAGTGAGAGTGGAAAGCCCGTCGCGAATACTGTTGTTGAAAGTGGGATGATGATTGTTGTAATTTCTTCGGATATTTATACCATGTTGCAACGCACGGGCAATTAGCTTGTACATGTTAAAATAAAGTAGAAAGAAAGTTCGTAAGCCCACCCAAAAAAAATCTTCACAGGTTTGTGCAAAGCTGGGGTTGGGGAGGGGGGGGGGGGGTGCCCCCCCTGGCTGATCTCTGCTGCACATCCCGGCGAGTTAGTGTTTTTAATAAACAGTCGCTACCCCTGGTATGTGTCGCTTTCCTAATCAAAAGATAGGAGAGCACCCCTTTTCCCGAAGCGGAGTAATAAACAAGGAGTGGCTCGCCTTTTCCACCCTGCTCTCATGCCGCTTCAGCAGCAACTGCACCGGCCATATGCATCCTCCTCCCTCCTCTTCCGCTTCTCGATGGATCGATGAATGGACGGACGTGGTGGAGCTCACGATGAAAGGAGTAAAAACACAGTGCTCTAACTCTCAGGACTCAAGGCAGGGAATGAGGAATTAACTTGTCCGGGAATATGATGGAATGGATGGACGGTGACGGTCGAACCCTTACGCACGGTCGTACATGCACGCTCGGAGGGATGGGGTATGACTTCCTGGCCGATGTTTCTGTCTTTGATCTTCTTTATTTGTGTTTGCATCTTGGATGCCTTAGATTTTGATATCCGTACATTGCTTTCACAGGGTGGTAGCATTTCAAGAGGATTCAGAAGAGAGTTCAAGAATTGGCACATCATTCCTGGTTTGTGTGGGAATTTGCCGGTCATGGAGAACCAGTTTTCTGTAATGCTTTCCTCTTATTATCTTACTGTTGCCAGATTAATAACCTTTCAGTTTGCTGATAGCTTAGCTTTTTTATGCTTACACCTGATTCTACCCTTTGCTTATATCTGAATTTGTTTCCATTGCGAGTGTTTACATTGCTGAGTGCTTAGTGGAGATGAGAAGCTGAATAATCATTTTTAGATTGCGAGTGTTTAACCATCCACATTAAAAAATTGGATGCCCTGTGTTACTCAAACTTGTTGAGTGCATCTTTGTACTCTTATCTCTGTTAATACATCTCTGTTGCGTACCATTGATTTTTTTTCCTTTTTTAGGAAACAATCAGATCAGACAAACCAGTTTGGTGTAGGAAGCAACTACCTTACAGAGATGATACTGATGTTCTGCATTATCTTTTTCCTTGTCTTTTTCCTTACGGTTATGGATATTTGGGCTGCTAGCTTACCTTTTCTCTAATATTTTCCTTTTATGTTCTGCCATTTTTTCGTCAGGTATTTTTTTTCTTCAGCGTTCGCTACAAACGCGTTGGTGTCGATCATCTTCGTCCTAGGCGTGCATCTCCCTGATCGCGGCGAGAATCTCCGGTCGCGAGCATGCCGACAGGCTCGCGAAGGCCACGCCGTTGGGGCCCATGCCGAGCGCCACCATGATGCTGCAGCCTGTAGGAAATCGTTGAGGTTAATCAGATACGACAGCGGGTGGAGAATAAATTACATTGTCAGCTGAATTAAGCCGCAGCTGTAGATTTGATCACAGTGCATGAACTGTTATTTATCTAGTTCCACTATTCCTTCCAGATCATATCAAGCAAAATTTTAAAGTTGTTAGCGTGAAAAAGGTTTACCATGCTTCTGTTGGCTATCAAATATTGAAAAGATTATTTCTATAGCCACAGAACCAACACATGTGTTCGCTTCAGGCGCAAAAAAATTACCTTATACTCCCTCCGTTCGGATTTAATCTACATCCTGAAAAAATTCAGACAAATTAGGCTAACATTTATTAGTACTACTTTTGCACATCCCACCATGCATCACAATTATGGTCTCACAAGAAATAAAACACCCATTGGTTAAACTAAGCTTAATTAATGCAATCCATGTATGGGAAATAGCTAACCGGTGCATGCATTGAGTGTGGACTCTCTCCCTCTTAATTAACAAGGTTGGACCCACCCAGGATGTAGACTAATTCCGAACAAATTTTGGACACAGGATGTAGACTAAATCCGAACGGAGTGAGTACTTTATACTAAATGGTTGACCTTTTCACTCTGCCTTGACTAATTTGTATCGTGCTGTCCAGTGGCTACCACAAAATCGTCTTTAGGTTAAAGGAATATTTTTGGATATAGCATAATTAAATGGCTGCCCAAATAACACAATGATACTCTTCGGAAGGAAAAACAATATGGCGGCACTGGCGTAAGTGGATCTATGGAGCAGCCGCTGTACTGTACCAAAGGATATTCAGTTATAGTCGCTTAAGAACACCCTCCAGTAATGATCCTTCTTAAAGGTGTTTATTTCCATCATTTTTCTGATCTGGAGTTTTGGCAGCATTCAGTTTTGCAGCTGCTACAGTAGCTCGAGTTTTCAGGTATGAGAGATCATGACATGTAACTTTTTGTGCAATAGTCAGCATACATGCATTGCACAGGTAAAAAAAATACGTGCATTGCATGTGCATGATTACTAGTATATATATATTTTAGCTATACTAGACTTCCCTTTAGAATAAGTATTCTGGACAACTTTCTGAACTGCGGTTTAAAAAATAGGTGAACTTCGAGACCGCCGGATAGTTTTTCCATCGTAATTTTCGTACCACTTGTCGGATTGACGTAACTGATATATCGTTGGAAAGCTCTTGATATTGCGCATCTTTTCTATCTCAGTCAGTTTTTAGAAATTCGTTACAGTTTAGGAATTAGATTTGAAAATATAAACTTTTGTTTTCGAATGTATATCTCGAGCGGGTGGTATTTTGAACTTCATTTTCTAGCCACTTATCCAAATGAAACAAGTATTATAGCGCTGGAAAGCTATTGGAAAGGCGCATCGTTTTCGTATAACAAAGTTTTTCAAATTCTTTATAATTTCGGATTAATTTCAAATCTACTTAATTCCGTTTTCGTACGGTATTTTGGGCGCCATTTTCAAACCGCTTATCGGATTGATGAAAATGATACGCCGTTGGAAAGATATGGGAAATGCTCACCTTGGCTAGCTCTGGTATATTTTCGAAATACATTACGGTTTAAGAGCAGATTCAAAAGTTAACGATTCTGTTTTGTGAACTCTTAAATTCAGCGGACAGTTTTTTTGCAATTACTTTCAAACCGCTTATCTAAACGTAACAAATAATATGGCATTGGAAAGATATTGAATAGGCGCAACTTTTTTGTATAGAAATATTTTCCAAATTCGATACGGTGTGTGAGGTGGCTCGAGGGTGGTGCGCGAGTGACTGCAAGTTGGGTCGTATGGGACGCTTCGCGCTTCCAGCATCTCTTCTGGTGGCACCGTCCAACGAGATATCTTACACTGATGAAGGGTTGATCGAAGTGTCGGCTCCGATCATAAGTATGTGTGTACTCTAGTGGAAACACTTGATCTCTGATCATGCAAAGTCAACACACAGGTGCGTTGTGCCCTGGTTGAAGGTGGTGGCTTGAAACCCGACTTTGTTGATGAAAAACCAGAAATTGACCTAGGGTTGTACTTGTCATCATCAACACGATGTGTGCCCTTCCCTTCTTGAAGGCTTTGCCCATGAGTTTTTTATTTTTGTTTGTTTCCTTCCGTCACTTGTCGTATGGTTTGTGATAGGTACCACGAGACACATGACTTCATTTTTATCTTATTCGGCATAGCTGTTTTGCTTTTTCAGACTTTATAAGTAATGAATAATATATAGTTGTGCGCATCTACTGATGCAAAGACTGAGGGTATGTTCGAATATGCGGAGTGACGGATGGTCTTTGAAATCCACATTTGTTATAACACATAATATGACTATGTTTTCATGTAATAAACTTTAACATTTGGTTGTTTGGGATACACGAGGCGGAAGCCGACGACAATGATGGAGCCAAGGAATCACCCAAGATATGGAATAGTGGTGGACGAGGCTGAGCTCTGCATAGCCATGGGAATGAGGCTAGAAGTGACCCTTGATCTCGCAACAACGGTCACCGAACATGACAAACTGGAGGCGGCGACCATGCAGACGTAGCAATATTATGGACATAGACAAGTGTGTACCGCATGGCGTGATGAAGAACGAAGACGCGCCCTCCGATCCAAATCCAATGATCTAAATTCTAATGTGATCTTTTCTTTCAGAAAAATAATCACCCCTTTATGTATAATAATCCAATCCCGTGGACGCAAACGGTTTTATGCTTTGATCGTCTCATGAAAAAAGTCATGACAGTCGGACAGGAGCACGTCACGTGCATTGTCCCGCAGCATCCCAAACACCGCCAGCGTGCGCTCCAAGTCGCGGCGCAGGGTTAGTTACAGCTGTCCAGCAGAAACGCACAGTACAGTGCACACATCCCCCTGTTCCGAAGACAGACACGGCCCCACCGAATCATCTCGAACCTCGCTCGCAGCACAGAAACCCCAGCGCCGTCACCCACCTTTTCTCTCTCTCCTCCTCCCCCGTCCTCCACTCCCAATTCGGCACCGACCGATCCCAAATCCAGCGCCGGCCGCTCTCTCCAGACTACAGTGACAGGCGGCAAGGCAGGAACGCTGGCGGCGCCGATCGACTAGCAGGTGCCCTCCGATCCTACCCCCATTCCGATCAACACGCTGCGATTTATTCAGTTGCGTTTCGGTTTGCTTGGGCGTGGGCGAGCCAGAGGTTTCGGTCTCTCTCGTTTGGGGACGCATTGCGAGTGTTTGATCGTTGTTCCCCTGCTCTGCTGTGCCGTGTTGGTGGATTTGATCGGGCCATCGGGGCGTGTCGTTGGTGCGGATGCGAGATGGCGACGCACGCACGACTCTGCTTTGTTCGTGCCTTCCTGGCTGGATCATGGATGGTGACAGTAGTAGTGTTCGATCGGTAGCGATTTTAATTTGGTGACGCGTCCCTGTTCGTTTCGGCTTTCTGTTGCGACTGGATTTTGTTTGTGGTTGTGGATGCTAGTAGCAGCAAAGACTAAGGGTATTCTTCCTTTCTGAAACAAATGTACGAATATGCGGAGCGACATCTGGTCTTTGAAATTCACATTTGTTATGTTATAAACACATATGACTACTTTTTCATGTAATAAACCTTAACATTTGCTTGTTTCGGATACACGAGGCGGAAGCCGACGAAAATGATGGAGTCAAGGAAGCACCCATGATTTGGAATAAGGGTGTACGAGGTGAAGCTCTTCATAGCCATGGGACTGAGGGTAGAAGTGACCCTTGATCTCGCAACAACGGTCTCCGAACATGATGAACTGGAGGCGGTGACAATGTAGAGGTAGCAATGTCGACGTAGACAAGTTTATACCAGTGTGGCGCGATGAAGAACGAAGACGCGCCTTCAGATCCAAATCCAATGATCTAAAATCTAATGCGCTATTTTTTCTTCAAAAAGATACTACCTCCGGTCCACATTAAGTGTCGTAAAGAATACACTGTCGTAGTACAAAATTCCTATATAGGTTACGACAGTTGTTGTGGACCGGAGGGAGTAGTCACCCTTTATGTATAATCCAATCCCGTGGACGCAACAATTTTATGTTTTGATCGCCATTCGCGTCATTGGTGGTGAGTAATCATTGGGTCTCTTAAAAAACACTTTTACTTGACACTTTGACAGTCGTCTTGTCTAATTAACCAAACATTCGTCTCTTAAAAAAAACTCATCACATCGGACAGGAACACCTCACGTGCAGTGTCCCGCAGCATCCGAAGGTGTTCATGCGGCACCCACCCAAACACCATCAGCGTGTGCTCCAAGGCACGGGGCAGGTTAGTTACAGCTGTCCAGCAGAAACGCACACAGTACACTGCACACATCCCTCTGTTCCGGAGACAGCCGGGCCCCACCGAATCATCTCGAACCTCGCTCGCAGCACAAAAAACCTCAGCGCCGTCACCCACCTTTTCTCTCTCTCCTCCTCCCCCGTCCTTCCACTCCCAATTCGGATCCGACCGATCCCAAATCCAGCGCCGGCCGCTCTCTCCAGACTCTAGTGGCAGGCGGCCAGGCCGGAACGCTGGCGGTGCCGATCGACTAGCAGGTGTCCTCCGACCCACCCCCATTCCGATCAACACGCTGCGATTTATTCAGTTGTGTTTCGGTTTGCTGGGTGTGGGCGAGCCAGAGGTTTCGTTCGTTCGTTTGGGGGACGCATTGCGGGTGTTTGATCCTTGTTCCCGTGCTCTGCTGTGCCGTGTTGGTGGATTTGATCGGGCCATCGGGGGTGTCGTTGGTGCGGATGCGAGATGGCGACGCACGACTCTGCTTTGTTCGTGCCTTCCTGGCTGGATCATGGATGGTGACAGTAGTAGTGTTCGATCGGTAGCGATTTTAATTTGGCGACGCCTTTGTTTTCAATTTCGACTTGTGTTGCGACTACTGGATTTGTTCGAGGTTGTGGATGCTGGTAGTAGTAGAGATTTATGAGGGGTTTTTGTTCGAATTTGTTCCTGACATTCCGATCGATCTCGGCTGCAGGGACCAGTTGATTCGCGGGACGGAGTGGGAATCCAAGGCCAACGGAGCCGCCGCCGTTGCCGCCATGCAGGAAGCTCTCATCCGCCCGGCCCACCCCGTGGCGTTCGGGTTCGGGCCCATGCCCATCCCGCTGGGCTTCGGCGATCGCCGCCTCTGCTCCCCTAGCCTCCTGCTCCCCATCGGCGACGGCCGCATCTACGGCGCCGGCTACTCCCCCTTCACGCCGAGCCCCATGGCGTCCCCGCACGGCTACGGCGGCTACACCCTCTTGGCCCCGATCCCCAGGACGTCCCCGCACGGCTACGGCGGCTACACCCTCTTGGCCCCGATCCCCAGGGGCCAGGACGTCCCCGCGCAGCGGCGGCTACACCCCCATCACCCCGAGCCCCACCAGGGCGTCCCGCGCGGCGACGGCTACACCCCCATCACCCCGAGCCCCACCACGGCGTCCCCACGCGGCGCCACCTCGCCCCCCACCGCCTCCTCTTCCGCCTCCGGCGTGGACCACGATGCGGCGGCAGCGGCGGCTTCGGCGCACCGCATGCGCATGACCCGCATCGCGATGCAGTACCAGGACGCGGCCAACCGCTACAAGCTCTGCGTCTCCCAGCTCGCCGACGCCGGGCGCGAGGCCGCCGCGCTCCGCATCGAGAACTCCGAGCTCCGCGTCGCCAACAACCACCTCGCCGGCCGCTTCGTCGTGCTCGAAGGCAGCCAGGGCGCCGCTGTCACACTGTCCCAGCAGCTCCGCCGCCTCCACCTCGGGCAGATGCAGGCCATGCCGGCTCCTGGGATGCTGCCCATGGCGCTTCCCGCCTCCCCGGCTCTTCCGATGCTGCCTATGGCGCGTCCCGCCTCCCTGCAGGCTCCTCCGATGCTGCGGCCTATGGCGCATCCGGCCTCCCAGGCTCCTCCGATGCTGCGGCCTATGGCGCGTCGCCCCGCTTCCCCGGCCAAGAAGCTCGCGGTGCTGCCCAAGAGCATCTCCATCCGTTCCGCCGGCTACATGAAGCTGACCAGGAACGTCAAGCATCGCGTGACGAACCCGGTGAACGTCGGCTCGGCGAGACCAATGCCCAACCCCTCTTCCATTGCGACTCAGTCGTGCGGTGCTGTGCGTTTGCATTCCATGACGCTCACCTGTTCGATCATTTGCTTGCTGGTGTCGATGCAATGCGGGAGCAGCAGCGCGTGTTCGTCGGCATGGACGGCGCCAAGCAAGAGGCGCAGAAGGGCCGCGACAGGGAGAAGGGCCAGGTGGTGAAGTCCATGGGCGGGCTGGAGTTCGAGGCGTACAGCCAGGGCATGTTCAAGACGGAGCTGTGCAACAAGTGGGAGGAGACCGGGGCGTGCACCTACGCCGACAAGTGCCAGTTCGCGCACGGCATCGCCGAGCTCCGCCCCGTCATCCGCCACCCGCGCTACAAGACCCAGCTCTGCCGCATGCTCGTCGGCGGTGCCCTCTGCCCCTACGGCCACCGCTGCCACTTCCGGCACTCCGTCAACCCCGCCGACCACCAGCTCCAACTCCTTCACGCCTAAATTACTACATGTGTCAGCTCATCGCCGACCGCCCCTCATTCTCTTCAGTCATTCCCTTTCTTCCTCTCCCATCTCTTAAAAAAATCACTAAATGGGTGACCTACATGAGGTAAAATTAGTTGCACAAAGCAAACGACACTCGAGTTGATAAAATTAGCACGACGGCAAGATGTGAATACAGCAATTTGAGCTATTTTTGGTGGGGTTGATCTGGGATCCCGGATCATGAGATAGGTGAATTTATATGTTGGGGGGTTCTTCCTGACATGGTTTATTATTGTAGCCATTGGTTGCACTTACATGATGTTGTTTCTTTCTTAGCTGCGTCTTGAGAGGAAACTATCATAGTAGTTGCCGTAACTAAATCTGTGATTTCAGTACTCCCTCCGATCCATATTAATGGGCATAGATTTGTCTAAATTCATATGTATCTAGTTAAGTATTTAGACTAGATACATGTGTATCTAGACAAAGTTGTGCCCACTAATATGGATCGGAGGGAGTACATCATTCATGTTTTTGGCACTTCTGCTGTAGAACTGGGGAAACGAGTTATGAATTTTGAGGAACAATGTTATGCATGGCTGACATTGTTCTCTGATTCAGGTTTTATTGCTCTGTTTTCTCCATATCTTTAAGATTGATGTTCCAGTTCCCAACTTCAGTTGTATTTCAGTAAAAACAAACAAAAAAACTAAATGGGAGACCTAAATGAGGTGCGATTAGATGCACAAAGCAAAGGACACTTGAGTTGGTAGAATTATCTGGGATTCTAGATCATGAGACAGGTGGATTTATATGTTGTGGGGTTCTTTCTGACACGGTTTGTGATGTAGCCATTGGTTGCAGTGACATGATCTTGTTTCTTAGTTGCGTTTTGAGAGGAAACTATCAGAGTAGTTGCTGTAACGAAGTCTGCTATTTGAGTACATTATTCATGTTATGCATGACTGCCATGTTCTCTGCTTCCAGTTTCTATTGCTCTCGTTTGTCCAGATCTTTGAGATTGATGGTTCCAGTTCCCAAACTCCAGTTGTTTTTGTTTCTGGACAATTGGAGAAAGCGTCGTAATTTCTCAGAACTGTCGTAGATGCCACATTATAAGTTGCTTGTTTCTGTTGCTCTGTTTTCTCCAGACCTTTGGCCTTGCTGTTCCAGTTCCCAACTGCAGTCTGTCAGTCTAACATTGCAATGCTGGGTGCTTGCCTGGGGTTTTAAGGAAGCTTTCGGACAACGACTTAAGATTTTCGTATATTGTTGCATGAAGCCATGAACAGTAACTGATGATGAATGTGCAAGTTTTTCATTGTGTTGTTTTTTGGTTTTCTGCAGCGTGCATGCCTTAATCTGAATTCGGCACCGTGACAAGCTTCATTGGGCTACATTTGTAGAGTTGGGTTTTGCAAGTTCCGTGCATGATGTACCGTTGAGTGGTTTTCACATTCACCCTTTCCGAGTATGCATTTTACAGTTGACGAGCATAAGGGTATGTTATTACAATAGTGCAACATGACGAGCAGTGGCGGAGCTAGAGCAGTCAGCACCAGGGTGCTTAGGGGTGCCAAACAGGATAAAATCATCTTTTGAGGGGTGCACACATGGTGAAAAATTGTTGTTTTGCAAAGGATTTCACTTTTACCCAGTGTCCTTTGCACCCCTAGCCAAGTTGTAGATCCGCCACTGATGACGAGCATGAGGGTGTGAGCGTGAGTGAGAGTCGTCCGGCCCGCGTCGCTAGGGCGAGGATTGTGTATGGGCCTCTTCGTGGATAGATGAACTAAAGTTGTGCAAGGAATATCCCAGATAATGCAAAATCATCCGAAATTAAACATGCCATTGTTTACTATGTGTTTAGTTGTACTGTGTTTAATGTTCATTTTCGGGCGTACTCTTGTTGGTTACTGTTTGGCTGATTGACTTGGATTAGTACTCAAGGTAGCTAATATTGATCTTTGGATGAACAAAGATATAGTTGGATGGGGCATACACTAAGTGGTTGAACTATCACTAGTGCAAAATAGGCCTATGGTCCCGGTTCGGTTGGGCCATCAGTCCCGGTTGCCCAACCGGGACTGGCCAAGCGGGACTAATGCTATTCCCGGTTGGGCCACGAACCGGGACCAATTGGTGGCCACGTGGCCAGTTCTGGCTGGGCGTGGGGGAGACTCATTGGTCCCGGTTCTTGTTACGAACCGGGACCAATGAGTGCTTTTTTTTTAGGGTTTAGGGTCTCCCTCTCGCCAGTGCCCCCTCCCCCTCTCGCCGGTGCCCCCTCTCCCTCTCGCCGGTGCCTCTGTCGTCTCCCCCTTCTTCGCATCGCTGACGTGCTCTCCATCGTTTACGTACGCATATTATACGCTCTACTATATACACCGTACACATTGATGCATATATAATTAATATTCGATCTCTTGCGAGAATATAACTATTTAATTACATGGAGATAGATCACATATGTAGTTCATCGTCCGAAGCATAGTGTTCTCCCTTTTCATCGATGACCTCCCTAAGCAGAAATCCCACCAATTCCTCTTGAATTGCTCGTACGCGCCATTCTGGGTCGAGCTTCTCCCGCATTTCGCTCAAAGTAGTTGTTGTCCGCTCAGTGGTCAGCTCGCGAATGAACTCGCAAACGTAGAATCCACATAAATTACTCCCCGGTGGCTGCTGCGGACTTTTCACCGATATATAAGTTAGCTCATCTTTGAATGGACCTTGTACCTTCTGTTTGAAAAGTGTCCAACACCTGCTTTGGCAAAGAAAATGAACAGATGAGTTATTAATTACTTGATATCAGGAAACGAACGAAAGAGTCCAATATAATGTGATAATGATTGAAATTACTTGTTGAGCATTTCTTTCATGTCGGACCACGTCGCTTCGTCCCAACTTAATGAGTCGTGAACTTCAACTATGGACTTGTCAGGTTGAATGCTTAGTAGAATCCAGTGGAACCTGCGGACGTTTACATAAAGCAGACATGTATAGCTCATCAATTACACTTAACATTGAGAAAGCCAAATAAAAATATGTACAAGACAGAAACACTCACCTGAAGTTGTAAGGAAATAGTATTTCCATACAGAAATTTTGCTTGATTAAAAAGGTGGTCAGGTCATCCTCCACGTCTCTGGGGTGATTGAGTAACGTATGTGAATTAACGATATATGGGTCAACGAACCCAACCTCAAAAATTCTAGATCTTTTGCATTCCATCATCTTCATTCTGCATAATAGCGTACAAAAGGATATATATATATATATATATATATATATATATATATATATATATATATATATATATATATATAGTCAGGATAATATAATACAGGCAATGAACGAGCTGAGCTAGAGACTTAATTACGAAAATAAATCACTTACAGACAATAGCAAGCGAGGATAGATTTGTTGAGGGCGCGCTTTTGGAATAACTGAAACAGTTCAGTCAGTTGAACCTGTATAATGTAAAGTTTGAAGAAATGCTCCACTCTAACGTCCACCGGAAACCACTTCGCGTCCTTCTTTGATGTGTGCACCAGGTACCAGTTATGCAGATTTCGCATATGTGTTGATAGACCTGTGAGCTCCTCATTACTGACCATAGGCTCCCCTTGGACATATTTCCGTGCTATCTCTAACATTGGCTGATATTCATAGCCTAAAAGTTGACCAAGGGTCATACCCATGGCGGTAGCATTTTCCTTGGTCTGCGATATAGTGATACCAAATTCTCTAGCAGCAGCTTTGGCTCTGGGGTCCAATAATTCCAGGTCCTTATCCATAGCGGCTCTGAAGTCCTTGTCGGCATCGGAACACACTATGAGTGGGGGGACCGATTGATTTTTCTGCTGTCCGAGCTGGGCAATTTGTTTCCCACTTTTTGCACTTCTTCCCTTGTTCTGCTCAGACTGAGCACGTGCTAGCTTTCTAAGTTCACGACCATAGTCAGATGGAAGATTCATCCACTGGGTAGCGACGAAGAGGAGCCACTGCATCATCATTACCATCCTGGAGCTCCGTGGAAGCCACGCTGCTTTTCCGATTCGATGGGCCGCCGGTACCATCGCATGCAGCTTCTACCATGTGCCGCTGAGATTGGCCGCTAGTACCTTGCTGGCTAAGTGCGGCAATTTGTTCCTTCTGCAGCTTTAATTCTTCTTCTATATTACGCAGCCTGTCTGCAGCAGCGCGTGCTTCCATTGACTCCCTTTCTTTTCTCCTCTGATGGCTTCTATCAGGAAAAAATTTCCTGTGATCGGGAATCGCAATTGTCTTGGGCTTGGAGCCTATCACGTCTCGTGTTCGTCCGTCGTGTTCCTCATTCCCAAGGGCGTGTGTGAGCTCGCCATCCTCTCTATCGGGAACGAACCGTCCCTCTACAACATCCTTGAATGCATTTCTAATTTCTTCGATGGGTAGTAGGGGGTTATCTTTGTGCCTTCTGTTATATATGCACTTCCCTTCTGCGTCTAATGTGCCCCCATGCCCGTAAAACCAATTTCTTGCCCGTTCGGTCCATGCGAGTGGCTCTGGAGTGATCAGGGCTGGTCCTGAGATTTTGGAGGCCCGGGGCGAAACTAAAAGTTGTGGCCCCTAACATAGATATCATAACAATAATAATAATGAATATACGTTTTGCTAATATCTTGTAAATGCATCTAAAAGCAGTACGCATATCACATATTACTTTAAAAAATTCTTCTAACATTGCACGATGCAACGTCACTTATAATATGGTTGATGTCAATGTCGTAAAATAATTGCTTCTCGATGCATAATGCCGACAAACCATTTAACCTCTCCTGAGTCATTGTGGACCTAAAAAACACATCAAATGTTTAAAATAAATTATACTGGGAGAGAGTATTGAACTACTGATTAGGAAATCGAAACATCCAATTATGTATTAGTATGTTTTTAGCAAACTACTATATGGCTCAAATGGTCGAATCAGCTCTGTGCGCGCAAGTGAAAACGGAAAAGATAAACCCAAATCGGCGCACCGTGTTCTCACGATCAGGGGCCCTGGAAGTTAAAATTGGCGAGGCGACTAACTGACTGTTTACTTCCTGATCTATATTAGATAAGTGCATAGAATACATAATTACAATTAGTGGTTTTTGATCGAGAGAAAGACGGGCGAGGGAGAGCGGGTAGCAGTACATCACGTCGTCGAGCCGTCGAGGGAGAGCGTTGCGGCGCCGAGCCTGAGCCCTTGGACGGCGGCGGCCTAGGATGAGTAGAGCGTTCGCAACTGACTCGCACTCGATGGAATTGAAAGAAGACTGGATCGATCCCCGGAAGCAGCACCGCTAATTCCTAGAGTACATGCGTGCGACCCCTTGCCTCGCAGGCCACACACCCCATAGCCCATTAGCCCAAAGTTTATTTATTTTTTCTATTACGCTAACTACATCATACTGGTATGGGGGCCCCTAGATTTTGGGGGCCCGGGGCGGCTGCACATCCTGACCCCCCATCCGGGCCGGCCCTGGGAGTGATCCCTTTAGCCAGCAGGTCCGCCTCAAGTTTCTCCCACTTAGGGATGTTATAGGCGTAGCCACCAGGCCCCATAGTATGGTGGTAGATCTTTTTAGTAGCATTTGCCTTATTTTTTACAGACTTTTCCTGAGCTTCCTCTGATTTCTTGTACGCCACAAATTCTTCCCAGTAGTCCTTTATCTTCTCATACCCTTTATCGAATTCTGGAGTCTTATTTTTCTTGACAAACAGGTTGTTCAATCTTTTCTTCCAGTTCTTGAATAGCTCGGCCATCTTCTTAAGAGCCCAGGCCTTGACTTTTTGCTCCATGTTTTGTCGGGCAATCTTTTCTGTCTCATCTGGATCCTCCTCATCTGAATCCACCTCTGGCTCCGGCAGGGTGAAATTAACCATGAGCTTTCTCCAAAGTCTTTCTTTGCCCATATCGCCGACATATAGCAGTCCTTTCTCCTTTGGCCGATGCCATTCTCGAACGGTGATCGGGATGTAGTCCCTAACAGGAACTCCACATTGCTTTACCATTTTTTGTGCAACACCTGGGGGAGCAGTCGGTGTGCCGTCTTCAGCGACTCTTTCGATCTTGTACCTTTCTTGGTCGCCCAACTTTTTGGCTGGGCCTCGTTTTGTCCTTACAGAAGATTTGCTCGATCGGAGGGCTAAAAGAAGAAAGAGCGTTAATATATGTGTATAGACAGCAGAGGTTTAATTAATTCAATCTTCGGCTTCATTAATATATGTATATGCACCACGCCGGAGTTTGCAACATTTAATGTTCCACCGGAGCCTTCGGCTTCTCCCTCGCCGACTTCTCCCTCACCCCAGCCGTCGGGTTCTACCTCACCGGAGCCGTCTCTTCGGTTGAGAGACTCATCTCCCTCACCGGAGTTGTTCAAAAACTCCGAGGTGACATCGACGACATCTTCTGGCCCGCGGATTATATCATCGAGGATGTTTTCCTGATTTTCGTCTCGTTCCATAGTTTCTGCAAATTAAGAACAATGCACAAAACTTTAGTTGGGTAACAGTACTAACATTTTATAATACAGACACTTAAATCATTTTCTTTTATTAAAGGCAGGAACAACATTTTTACTAAATATTACACCTAGAGAGTTCTGTTAATCAAACAATCACCACACTACCCAACCAAGCATCACAACAAGAATCCTAATTCCTACACAAGGCAAAACAATTGGATTCAACTTAATTTAATTAACCATTATTTATGTATGATTATTATGGCAGAAACTTATCACACAAGTTTTAATGCACAACTCAATTTATGTTTGTCACAAAATTATGCTAATTTAGGGACAACTAACATTGATTGTTTATGATCCAACAAAATTGGTCTAGGTCCATTTGGATGCTTATTTATTCCACTAAATTTATTATACTACATAAAAGGATACGTCACTATTTGATTTTCTATCTTGCCTCTATTGTTCTAATAATTGTAAAAAACTAGGGATAACTAAAAAAATTCATTACTAAGCTAACAAAATTGACCTCAAGTCATTTGGAGTTCTAGAGCATCAGAAACAAACAAGTTTGTTATTTAAACCTTCTGTGGTACTTTAATTTCTACACATGTGTTATTGATCTAAATAGGATGAAACCAATTGGGTTGGATAAACGATTCCCTAAGCTATCCATAGAATTTTGATTCAATTTATTTGGACATATAAATCTCAAGATATTGAATTTTAAACATGGCACAGAATTAAAAGGTTTCTGTTAATTCCTTAATCCGAGAAAGAAAAAAAACAGGCCGAGTGGGTTCCAGCCCAATGGGCCCGGCCCAACTTTTTTTTTCTACGAGTGAGGGCGAGGGGGCGAGGGCGCGCCGGCGGCGACCATAGAAGGGCGGCACCACCGTGGCCAGAGCGTGGACGAGTGCGGCCGCGGCTCCCTTCCCCGGCGACCGTAGACGACGGAGAGCGTGGTGAGCGTGGCGAGCTCGTGCGTGCGGGCGGCACGGGCGTCGAGGGTGCGGCACGGGCGGCCGGCGTGGGGGCGGCGCGGCACGGGCGGCCGGCGTGCGGGCGGCGCGGCACGGGCGTCGAGGGCGCGGCGGCGCGGGCATCGAGGGCGCCAGCGTCGAGGGAGCGTCGACGGCGAGGTTGGGCAGCCTGACGGCGTAATTTCGCTCTGGCGCGCTTCTCCGGTCCTTAGGCGTTTCTGGGAATGAATCGGGGAAGGAGAAGGGCAACAGTTAAGTAGCAGGGGTCATTGGTCCCGGTTTCTGGCAAGAACCGGGACCAATGCCTCTTTGGTCCCGGTTCTTGCCAGAAACCGGGAACAAAGAGTGGGTCAGTTAATGCAGATCCCGCGGCGAGCGTCCATGGACTCTTTGGTCCCGGTTCTTGCTAGAAACTAGGACCAAAGAGTCATTTTTCAAAATTATTTCGAACTTTTCAGTTCTGAAATTTTGTTCCCGCCTTTTTTTTTCTTATTTAGGTGTTTGAATATGAATTTCAAATGGTTGTGAATCTGAAAAGACTTTCAACATGAAAAGTGTTTAAATTTGAATAAATAATCCAAAATCATTTTCTATTTTTTCAAATTACTTATCCAAATATCGTTTTTTGTTTTTCGTTTGTCAAAAATGACATTTTTTGTGAAGCAAGTACAACAAATAAGGTGCAAAATGGCACCCATCCAATTATCACACAAAGTAGACCATATTGTATGGATAATCCACAAATATTGGTAATTTTCTCGGTTTCTAGCTAATTTCGCCTACTTCTGTTTTTCGAAAGTAATTCAAATTTGAACTACAAGTGTGTGATTGTTTGCTCTTAAATTTGAACTACAAATTGGCAGTCACTCACGAGGCACCATAGGGCTGTATGACGGGGAAACCGTGTGTTTTGGTCAGTTTTGCTTATATATAAGGAGGCTCCCCACCGCCCTCCGTCCCCTCCCCAGGGTGCTGCCCTCACCCTCCAGAGGGAGCCGGCCCCCGAGGAGGTGGTACATCGCCGTATCAGGGAGGACGGTAGTCGGGATGCCAGCGGGGATCCATCCACTGCTCCGGAGTGAGCTCGAGGTAGTAGTGGTTCGTGATGGCCGCCCGACGTGCCAAACCTTGAGGGATAGGAGGGACCGGCACGCCTCCGGTGCTCAGCCTCCAGCCGGCGGGGACGTCGTAGCCGGGCGGGCAGGGGTAGTTCGAGGCGGAAAGCGCCTCCGCCTCCGAGTAGGTTAGAGTGGGTACGGTGGAAGCCATGGGAGAGTGATGAGGTTGCAGATATGAGTTTAGATGTGCTATGCCAATGGAGGCCATGACTACATATATATATAGTGAGAATCCCACGAATAAGGAAGAAGCACACGGATCGTGTGTTTCTTTCGAGCGCTTGTGAGCCGTTGGATCAGGGGTGTGTTTCTTTTGAGGTCTTGTGAGCTGTTGGATCACTCTGTGAGCCACCAACCGGGACTAAAGGGAATCCCACCAATAAGGAAGAAGCACACGGATCGTGTGTTTCTTTCGAGCGCTTGTGAGCCGTTGGATCAGGGGTGTGTTTCTTTTGAGGGCTTGTGAACCGTTGGATCAGGGGTGTGTTTGTAGTCCCGGGCCGTGATCCCACCCGGGACTAAAGGGGCCACGACCCTATATATAGCATCCATCATTCGCAGTACACGGGTAGCAAAGAGCAAGATTTCGGAGAGGCAAGAGTTCCTAGAGCGGAGGCTGGAGGTGAACCCTCCCCTCGGTCGGATCCAAGCAGCGGCAAGGGTCTCTGATGATTAGCAACATCCCCAACACTTGTTCGGATGGTTGCAGATCATCAGAGACGTCTTGCCGCTGTCTGGATTGAAGGCCGATTTGCCGTCTCACGACCACGCGATGATGTGCAGTATACAAAGCATTCAGATTCCCATCATACAGCCCTACGGTGCATTTGATATGCAGTCACTCACGAGGCACTGTAGGGCTGTATGACGGGGAAACCGTGTGTTTTGGTCAGTTTTGCTTATATATAAGGAGGCTCCACACCGTCCTCCGTCCCCTCCCCAGGGTGCTGCCCTCTCCCTCCCCTACCTAGGTGTTTGATCAAATTTCCCACTCATTTTTTCAGATCTCGGCGACAATGTCCGACCTGTTGGATGCGAGGAGCGATGTCCGGGACTGGGCTCCGCCGGGCTGGCACTGGGAGGTGGTATCTTCCGGGATGCGTCGCTTGGTGAGGAATCCGGGTGACATCATCGACCCGGATCTTGTTTGGTGGAAGTCGCGTGGGCCACTCTCGTTCCAGAGGGAGCCGGCCCCCGAGGAGGTGGTACGTCACCGTATCAGGGAGGAGGACGAGCACATCAATCGCTATGTGTTTATGTTGGATACGCCAGCGGTGTATAACAGTAGATGGATGGTTCTTCATAGGGATCCTTCTCACGTGAGTATTGCCCCTGTGATGGTTCCTGCTCTTTGGGTGCGCAGCGCCGGCCGCTCAGCACCCCGTGGCTTAGGACCCGGCAAAAGTTAGTGATATTATTCGTGATGTATAATGGTTAAATAAAAATGGACCCGAGCTATGTATTATGGTTTTCACCACATAAAGGTTTAATACATTACTTCACATCACATGAAGGTTTAATACATTACATTGATTTACGTAAAAGCCATGAACCCTTCTTCGCGTATGTCCCTGGCCTATGATCGCTTCGGCCGTAACCATGGAGCATCTTCATTATTTAACGGGATGCTTGGGTCAGTTTTCACTGTGAAGGGCGGAATTTCATCAAACTTATCATAATCTGCTGACATGTCTGTCTTGTCCTCGACTCCCACGATGTTTCTTTTCCCTGAAAGAACTATGTGACGCTTTGGCTCATCGTCTGATGTATTCGTTTGCTTATTTTTTTTCGGTCTGGAGGACATGTCCTTCACATAGAAAACCTGAGCCACATCATTGGCTAGGACGAATGGTTCGTTCCTGTAACAACCAAGATTCTTGAGATCCACTGTTGTCATCCGTACAGCTGGTCTACCTTTATCCCTTCTCCATTCATGTTGACCCAACTGCACCGAAACAAAGGGACCTTAAAAGTAGGTCCATAGTCAAGTTCCCATATCTCCTCTATGCGACCATAGTATGTGTCCTTTTGCCCATCGTCGTTTGTTGCATCAAAGCGGACACCACTGTTCTGGTTGGTGCTCTTTTTATCTTGGGCGATCGTGTAAAATGTATTCCCATTTATCTCGTACCCTTGGAAATTCAATACAGTCGAAGATGGTGACGCGGCCAACAAGTAGAGCTGATCTCCGACAGTGGTGTCATTCATGAGCTGTAATCGCAACCAACTGCCGAAAGTCTCCATGTGTTTTTCTTTAATCCAGGAGTCAGCCTTCCCCGGGTTCTTGGAGCGTACATAATTCTTGTGTTCCTCGATATACGGAGCCACGAAGGTGGAACTTTGTAGAACTGTGTAGTGTGCTTGAGTTAAAGAATGCCCGTCCCTACATATCAGTGCTTTCTTTCCTAGCGTGCCTTTTCCACTCAGTCTCCCCTCATGCCGCGATTCAGGAACACCAATCGGCTTAAGGTCAGGAATAAAGTCAACACAGAACTCAATGACCTCCTCTGTTCCATAGCCCTTTGAGATGCTTCCTTCTGGCCTAGCACGGTTATGAACATATTTCTTCAAGACTCCCATGAACCTCTCGAAGGGGAACATATTGTGTAGAAATACAGGACCGAGAATGGCAATCTCGTCGACTAGGTGAACCAGGAGATGCGTCATAATATTGAAGAATGATGGGGGGAACACCAACTCGAAGCTGACAAGACATTGGACCACAGCCTTCTGTAAACTTGGTAGAGTTACTGGATCGATGACCTTCTGAGATATTGCATTGAGGAATGCACATAGCTTCACAATGGGTACTCGAACATTTTCCGGTAGAAGCCCCCTCAATGCAACCGGAAGCAACTGCGTCATAATCACGTGGCAATCATGAGACTTCAGGTTCTGGAATTTTTTCTCTGCCATATTTATTATTCCCTTTATATTTGACGAGAAGCCAGCCGGGACCTTGATACTGCTCAGGCATTCAAAAAAGATTTCCTTCTCTGCTTTGGTAAGAGCGTAGCTGCTTAAGTATTGACGCCCTTTATCCGTCTGCTTGTTGTATGGGTCTTTCATACGTTGCTGGTCTCCCGTGCTTCCGGTGTATCTTTTGTCTTCCCATACACGCCCAGGAAGCCTAGCAGGTTCACGCAAAGATTCTTCGTCACGTGCATCACGTCGATTGAAGACCGGACCTCTAGGACTGGGTACGTGGTTGTCAGCGTCATTCGGAACAGATAGACTGCCAGGACCCTTTCCAAAGATTACTTCTAAATCCTTGACCATGTCATATATAACATCACCATCAGGGAGGTTAGGCTTCTTCCGGCGATCTGCCTCACCGTTGAAATGCTTGCCGGGCTTTCTTACGGCATGACTGTTCGGAAGAAATCGACGATGCCCCAGGTACACATTCTTGTTTCCCAAATGTATACTTTCAGTCTTATCTAAACAGTGCGTGCATGCATTGTATCCCTTGTTTGACTGTCCTGAAATGTTACTAAGAGCAGGCCAATCATTGATGGTTACGAACAGCAACGCTCGTAGGTCAAATTCCTGTTGTTTGTGCTCATCCCACACACGTACACCTGGTTCGGACCACAACTGCAAAAGTTCATCAACTAATGGCCTTAGGTACACATCAATGTCGTTGTCGGGTTGCTTCGGCCTTGGATGAGCACTGGCATCATAATGAACTTCCGCTTCATGCACAACCAAGGAGGAAGGTTGTAGATACATAGAGTCACGGGCCAAGTGCTATGACTGGAGCTCTGCTCCCCAAAAGGATTAAAGCCATTTGTACTTAGACCAAATCTTAAGTTCCTTGCGTCATCTGAAAATGTCGGGAACTCTCTGTCGATTTTTCTCCACTGGGACCCATCGGTGGGGTGTCTCAACTTCCCGTCTTTCTTACGCTCTTCTTTGTGCCATCGCAACAACCTGGCATGCTCTTTGTTTTGAACAGACGTTTCAACCGTGGTATTATAGGAGCATACCACATCACCTTAGCAGGAACCCTCTTCCGGGGGGCTCGTCATCGCCCTCAACATCATCAGGGTCATCTTGTCTGATCTTGTACCGCAGTGCATTGCATACCGGGCATTTATCCATATTCTCGTACTCCTCACCGCGGTACAGGATGCAGTCATTAATGCATGCATGTATCTTCTGCACATCTAATCCTAGAGGGCAGATAGCCTTCTTTGCTTCGTATGTAGTCTCGGGCAATTCGTTATCCTTTGGAAGCTTCGGCTTCATTATTTTAAGTAACTTCTCAAATCCCTTGTCAGAACAACCAGTCTCTGCCTTCCATTTCAGCAGTTCCAGTGTGGTACCGAGCTTTGTGCTGCCATCTTCGTAGTTTGGGCACAGCAACTTTTTGTGATCCTCAAGCATGGCCTCCAACTTTAGCTTCTCCTTTTCTGTATCTCATTCTCGCTTTGCATCAGAAATGACCCCACCAAGACCATCAGCGGGCTCATCTGATGCCCGATGTTCACCTCCTTCTTCTTCAACGTCTTCCATTACAGTATCACCGCATTCTCAGGGAACATAGGATAGTTGTCATCATCCTCCTCTTCTTCATTGTCTTCCATCCTAACCCCTCTTTCTCCGTGCTTGGTCCAACAATTATAGCTGGGCATGAAACCTCTCGAAGCACGTGCTCTTGAATGGTTTTCGGTAGAGTACTCCCTGACGTTCCGACACTTCTCACATGGACAAGGTATAAAATTATCCACTTTGTTTGCCTCGGCCACTTTGAGAAATTTATGCAGGCCTGCAATAAACTCGGAACTGCGTCGTTCGCCGTACATCCATCGCATCCGTGCATCCATCTGCATCATATAATTAAGTTTATCAAATACCATTACAATAACATCTGAATAGTGAAATGACCACCGTACATCGACACATGCAATATTTCTGTATCAATTACAGATGAAAAGGATAAAGTTGCTAACCTCGGCCAAGGATATCATTTTGTGTGAACTTAAGTGTGGGTCGGGCATTTCATCGAACACATCTTGTGCGTGGCAAAGGAAAAAAAAACTAGCACCCACTTCCCACCAATCCAAGAAAAAAAACAGAGGAGAGGGGGGGGGGTGTGGGGTTATTTTATAGGCAGGGGAGGGGTATTGGTCCCGGTTCTTGGCACGAACCGGAACCAAAGCTCCGCGGCACGCCACGTGTCCGGCTCTGGAGCTTTGGTCCCGGTTCGTGCCAAGAACCGGGACCAATGCCCCCAACCGAACTTGGACCAATGGTCCACGGGCCCCTGGCAGCTCGAACCGGGACCAGTGCCTGGCACTGGTCCCGGTTTGTTTCTGAACCGGGATTAATGGTCTGGACCAAAGACCCATTTTCTACCAGTGTATAGCTAAGTATTATATATTAACTCTTGGATGTCGTTTTGTTCTAAGAAGATGTGGAAACTAAAACAACTGCTCAAGATAAAGTTATTCATTTGTTTTTATGTCGTGGGGTTATTTCTTTGCAGTAATATTTTTGCTAAATTTCATTGACACAAAATATAATTTTTTTCTTCCAGCAAGTGATAAAATGAAATTAATACAAAGTGTAGTTTTTTTCTTTCAGCAAATGTAATAACTAGTAGTCTAATTGTTTAAACTGTAAGCATTACTTGTCATAAATCTCAGGAGAGAGGGAGAAATGGAGAGAGACGAGACATAAGGAAAGGGAAAGTGAGCGAGGAGGAGAGACTGAGTTGTAGTTCCCTTAAACAATCTTCCAGCCCTTCCTCTGTCAATTCGTTCGGGTTGTTTTCCACCAGCCGCTGCAAATAGAGGGGAAAGTGGTGACACACTAGGGAAAGTAAAGATGAAGATAAAGGGTCGACGTAACACATTATCACTCACACCTAGGGAAAATAAGTGAGGGGGGCCACTGCCCCCCCCCCCCCCCCAAAACTTAATTTGGACCAAGTTTTGAAGGGTTTTTTAAGGCTATAAATAGTTTTTTTTTTAAGATTTTGGCCACGAATCATTAGGACCTAGGCAATCTGTTTGAGGAGAAAAACTAAATATAACCGATTATATCTGTCCGGCAGTATTTATACACAGTTGTGTGCGACCTCGTCCGACTGCTGTCCTTAACCGTCGTAGCTGTTGAAGTTTCAACTCGGTTTCTCCACACCTATTTGGACACGCATGACTTATTTAGACCATTCAATTCACATCCAACGTTAGTTTTCTTTCCTTTTCGGAAATCTTCACATCTAACAGTTAGTGCATAATAAAAAAATTGTCAAACGTGTGATTTGAATATTTTGTTAATGCATCATTTCAACATTTTTGTGAATGTGTGATCCCATTTTTTATTAATGAGTAATATTATTTGGTTAATGCATAATCCTAATTTTCACTAATGTATAATATGCTTTTTGTTAATACACATTTCCATTTTTGTTAATACATAATCCCAATTTGGTGTTTATTTTGCAAATAATTAGGGGCTCTAAAACAATAGATGTAGATAGTTGAGGGGTTTGACTATGAAATTTTTGCACAAATCTCAAAGAGATGGATGTTCAGGATAAACCGTACGGGTCCAACTAATCGTGGTTTTGCGTTTTTGCTGAAGGTTGTATTTCTTCGAAATTTTGCGTTGCTTTCTTCGACCTTGGTCTTCCGCTGACTGGGTTTGCTTCTTTTTGGCAGATAGGTCGACGACGGCCACTGGCACGGATCAGTACCTGCGCGTCCCCACTTGCCCGACACACGCAACCTTTCCACCGGCCCGTGGAGCGATATGGGCTCTAGTGATTACTGAAGCAGTCGTGGAATTTTTCCCTTAAAAAAAACTTCAGCAGTACCGCGAACGACGCGCAGCGGCCGGCCGGTCCAGGACCAAAGTCATGGATGCAAAAGTGGGATAAGTGGCATATCACAAATTTTGTGGTCCCCATCCCACCATCCCACATTCCACATCCCAGTAGCATCAATATGGGGCTATCCTCCTGCGGCGCCGCCCATGCATCCCCGAGGTGACTGTGTTATGCAGCAAAAGAAATTGGTATCACGTTTTGTTTTGCATGGGATTTCCATGTTCCTATTTCATGGTTGGGAGATCTGATTTATTTTAAGTTCATCAATCGGGAAGTGGATGTACAACCCAACCACCCAGCTTCAAGTTCTCACAGACGCATATTTGGGTTCTTATTATTCCAAAACAAAATCCGCTGTATGGGCTTCCCCTACCGCATTCCTTTCAAAAAAAAGTTCAAAAAAATTCTTGCCCCTTCCACCTCACAATTTTTTCTCCATTTCTTATTCCTTTTTCAGTTTATTTTTGTACATGTTCTAGATGCATAATTTTCCACGGATTGCCCTGAAAAATAATTAACTTTGTTTAAAATTATTTCCTAGATTATTACAAGATCCTTTTTCTGTATTAATCTTGATGAATCTGCGATGAGACTGTACAACATAACATGAATTTGTATTTAATTTGTATGGGTTGTCTATTTTCAGGACGAATATTGTATAATGGATCGTTGGAGTTTGTTCAAATTATCTAATCAAGTTTCTTTGTAGTTTGTTCCAGTGAAAATTCATTTCTATTTCTTATATATTCCAGTGTATAAATGTTTACTGAAATGTGAGTGGAGAAAATAAAACAGGGAAATTTATTCTACCCCATAATCCTAAATTCTGTGTTGTGTCTTGATTCAATCTGTGCATGAGATTGGAAATCTTTGAAAACTGTTCTATGAGTCTTGTGTGATTTTTGAATATAAGAATTGTGTATGAATATTGTGCGACTCTTCTTTGGACAAGTATGAATATTCTGTGACTATTCGTTGGACAATTTTAAGATTCTATGTACCTGCGCATATAACTCCGTTCAAACTTTGAACATGCATACAACTGAGCTAATTATCTTGCATCTATGGTGTATTTGTCCTGATACTGCGTAGCAACGCTATGGAGCATCAATGAACTCATATTTAATTGTTTATTATAAACTGATTTTAATTGTTTATAAAACTGATTTGACCATTGTAAATAGTTTAAAAATATTTCAAACATATCCGCGATGCAATTAGTGTCGTCAGAAGAATCTGAGGGGAGAAGAAGGAAACAAAAACTTGTAAAAGGCTGGATGATCTTGTTCCCTTTGAAACATTTATGTGAATCTTGCGTGAAAATAGGTGACTTTTTAAGCTATTAGATCTTGACAAGCATAGAAAAGCGTGAGAAAAATGTTTTTTCGGTTGACACAGGAAAACTTTAAAAAATCACGTGAATCTTGCACGAAAATGGGCGTTTTTTAAAATGATGATCTTGACAATTTTCATACAAATGATTGAAAAAATATTGGGAGTGTCTATTCGTCAGTCGACTGATTTTATTTTCGTCGTCAGTCATATTTTTCAGCGAATCATTCCCTGCCACGTGACAAATCACAAAAATGGCTGCGAAACCACGTTCGTCAGTCGTCAGTCGAAATTTTCAGTCGTCAGTCGAATTCTGCGCGCGCGAGCGCGTGGTGTTGCTTTCCCTCCATAACGGGTTCAAAAATTAAAAAATGGACCCGAACCACACACGGCCCAGGTCCAGAAAAACACAACTACTACCAGGCTTTGGCCCCGACAGAAAACCCCCAGGCAGACACGGGGCGATCTTCTTCTTCCCCAAGCAAACCCCCAGACGCCAACCCCCCAACGAACACAGCGAAGCACTTCCAGATCTGAGAAAAAGGAGCTACCTCTTCTTCTAAATCAGTATCCAAAAGGAACTAGGGAAAGATGGACAGAATACTGAAACCACCTGACACAGCAGAGACTGAACCACCTCTTCTTCTAAATCAGTCTCCAAATCAACGAAACACTTGCAGTGATGTTCTTCAGGTTTGCTCTCTCTTCTTCTAAAATCAGTCTCCAAAATCACCCATTCCCAGGTTCCAGGGTCGCCTAACACCTTAAGCATCAAAACAGGGTCAGCTTGGATTGTTCCAGCAAGCTGGAAGTGCTGCGGTGACACGGGATCCACCACTGCAGACGCAGCAGAACTGCACCCTACAGGTAACATTCAGAAAACAGTCACTGAAAGTTTGCTTCAGATCCTACTTCTACTGATACTACTGATACTGATGCTACTTCTATTATTTTCACTGAGCATGCATTAGCTAGTTGTAACTAGTTGACAGTCAAAAATGTAGTTGAGCAAACAGAGATGGAGAAATAGAGCTATACATAGAGAGAAGCAAATAGTGACAAAGTAATAGAGATTTATAGGAGAGGCTGCCAGATAGGTAGAATACTAAACTGATAGCATATGTGAATATGCAAAACTCATATATGGCATGTTCCATATGAAAAATGCTCTATGATTTAGAAGATCACTAGCACATTATCGGTCAGGTTGGGAAAATATACACAGGAATAGAGAAAGACAATGACATGTAACAAAAAGGAGATTGAAAAAGCAGCTGGAGCAGTACCTCGGCCAAGCATCTGCAAGTGCAGTGCCCGGTTCGTATCCCAGGTGTCTAGCCTGTCTCCCACGTGTACGCAGTCTCCTACTTGCCAGCAGCCGAAGCAGGCACCTCAAAAAGAATGGCGTGATGGTGATTAAAACAACTTTGAAAAAGGAAGAACAAAAAGGAATGATTACAGAAATAGATTGCTGAATGAAAACATGACAGAAAAGATCCAACTTACCCAAAAACATGTCGAAAGCACTGCTAAGGTACACATATAATGGGCTCCTTAGACTTAGTCATAGTTCGCACCGGCCCCCCTCGGTTGATCCGCACGTACCACAAGCCATCTGCATATATGGCATGAAGAGAGAAATGAAAAATCAATAATAAAAAGGTTATGCACTCTCTGAAAAAAAATGAGGCACTGCGCCTCGCCCCCCCGCCTCCCCCTCAACCTTGTCGATTGTAAAAACTGTTGGTTGAATGACAGAAACAAGGGTAAAAAGAGGGTATGTTGAGTTCTGGAGTAGAATTGATGGAAGCATATATATAGGTCCAAGAAGCATAAACATATAGACAACACTGAAACATGACTAAGACACTGAAAAACAATACTGAGCAAATACTAAATCAAAAACTGAGTCACTAAACCAGAAAAAGATGGTAGAGATAGAAAAAGGTCCTCCTCCTTTACCCGGGCTTGGAACCGGCTACCACCTTTAGAAAAGATGTTAGGCGGAGTTACCCCCCACCCCAAAAACAAACTCAAGAAACAAATCAAAACCCCAATCAAAAAAAAGAAACATTTAAACACACTGATACATGGTCCATATTATTCATACATATATAACGCACTGACTACTCATGCATTGAAAACCAGAAAAAAGGCATTCGATAGAAAAACAAAGTAGAAGGATAACAGAGACATCCCTACAGCACGTGGAAACCCATGCTCACTGGTTGGATTCCGTTCCTCTTGAAAATGATCAACACAAGCAACCCGGCTGCAAAGTTGCTTGATGCAACGAAAAAATCCCAGCCAGATGTGAACCTTGTTCTCCCGTCAGCACATATAGCGTACTCAGCTTGAATTATCATCCCACCATGTAAAGACAGGAAAGCATCACCAGAATCACCCAGGTTCAGAGCTTCAGATATGATCTTCGGAATCCTCTCAAAAAAAAAAAACAGTGCACAGAAGTGAGACTGAGCTATATTACAAAACTGCTAGGAAAATATCAGACAAAAAATCACCAACAACAAGTCAAAAATGTATCAACAAGGTGATTAAATTACCATGTAGTTTAGCTCAATGTCCGAGCTAGAAAAGCAATGTAGATAGGCACAGTCTACATCACCAGACACCTGCAGGATGGCATTATATCTGTTCCACTGTTCCTCGGTTAGGTGAAAATCGATGCCTCCAGGGGTCATATTTTGAGGATATACAGCTTCACAACAAAAAAAAAAAGGACTAACCATAAGACACAATGATACAAGAAAAACAGGCCCACACATAAAGAAAAAAGATAGAACGAAGATGATACCGTGTAATGGTTCGCCGTTAGCTCCTTCAGGCCAGATTGGTGTTGCCTCTGGCATTTCCTGCATGTTGAACAAAATCTTGTATCCTGCACGCATGCCAAACTCAAAAATGAATTTCTTGTACTCAGAACCACAAAGCCGTGTGGGTTGGCCTGATTTCTTCTTAATGTCAAAGCGATACTGGTGTCCATCAGGTGTTGCGACGTCTACAATGTTCCCAGTCCCCTGGTTAAATGATTTCCTAACATGGCATGGCACAACCTATCGACAAAAAAAAGGATACACATGAAAATCATAAGGTCTGATTGATCAAGCCAACTTGAAAAACACAAACACAAAAATGAATGCTGACCGAAAAGGACATGACAGTAAGGATGCAACTTACACAGAACTTGAAGAAATCACTAGTAAGGTACACATAGAATGGGCTTCTTAAGCTTAGTCGTAGTCCACACCGACCCTCGGTTGATCCGCACGTACCACAGGCCATCTGCATATGTGGCATGAAGGAGAAAAAGGAAATCAATAGAGAAATAAGGTTAAACAAGAATGGAAACCAACACTCAACCTTCTCGACTGTGAAGCTGTGGGATGAATGACAGAACCAAAGGCAAAAAAAGAGAGGGGTATGTTGTTATGTAGAGGTAGAATGGATGGGACCGTTTTGTCTTTTGTGCACATAACAGCGCTCATACACTGAAACCAGAAGCAGCACTGACAACCTGATACAAATGTGAGCTGTGCGTAGACACTGACACACTGATGCACTGAAACACTGATGCACTGAAACACTGATGGACTGATGCACTGACACACTAAAGCACTGAAACACTGATGCACTGATGCACTGAAACTCAACTGAGAGTAACTGAGACACTGAAACAAAACTGAGACCTTGAAACAAAACTGAGACACTGAGATCACAGACAACAATGAGAGTTAAAAATCAGTGCTGCTGAAACAAAACTGAGACAAAAACACGAGAAATAAAGAGGCACTCAATTCAGAGAGACACTGACCAACAATGAGAGTTAAAACTGAGACTAAAATAAATGACAGACTGAGGCACTGACTAAAATGAGACACTGACAACAATGAGAGTTAAAACTGAGACTAAAAAATGAGAGTTAAAACTGAGACTAAAAAAATGAGAGACTGAGGCACTGACTAAAATGAGACTAAAAAAATAGAGACTGAGGCACTGACTTAAATGAGACACTGACAACAAACAATGACTAAACTGACTAAACAGAGAGACAGAGAGAGACTGAAGAGAGAGACACTGAGAGTTAAAACTGAAACACGGAAACTAAACTGAGACACTGAGATCACTGACAAAAATTGAGAGTTAAAAATGAGACTAAAATAAATGAGAGACTGAGGCACTGACGAAACTGAGACACTGAGAGAGACTAAATAGATAGAGAGAGACTGAGAGAATTAATATAGAGAGGGATTGAAACACTGACTTAACTGACACTCACACTGAAAAAAATGAAAGACAACTGAGGCACTGAAAAAAATTGACAAACCAGACCCTCACTTCACAGTCTCACATAAACATAGAGACTAAATAGATACTAAAATAAAATAATAGAGAGAAGGACTGAACCAAGAGAGAGAGACAGATAGACAAATAGACATAATGAAACTAAATAAATAGAGATTAAATAATGAGACTAAACTAAACTGTTTCATGCATGTTTATTTTCGCAGGATGATGGTCGTGGATATACAAACATCAGCCATGGACAAATGGACACATTTAGATGCGACAATATGATTTTCCAGGTAATTTCTCAACTAAATATTACATACAACATATTTAATATAAAATTATAGTACTGTTGGACTAACAAATAACTCAACAAATGCAGGACAATAATTTTACGTTCACAGGTTTGCTGACCGGGAAATTGAGACAATGTATTCGTCAGAACAATCGTTATCTTCAATACAGGTACAAGTAAAATATGGGTAATTAAAAACAACAAAAGCAACTATTGGAGGGTAAAATTTCGGTTTACTGACAACGATTTCGCAAATGCAGATTGATCGTGCACAGGAGAAAAACTCAGAATCAAACTTCGTACAGGAAATGATTGGAAACTACAACAACGCAAGCGAAGACTATACACAGGTGATGATATACACATTACCAACAAAAAATATTGTGAAGAGCAACTTGTTCAAACAAAAAATGTAACCGTTATTCTTATGCAGGGAAATGAGTACTTACAGGCAACACCAAGTAGAAGCGGACAACACATAACTTGGGATGATGACCCATGGGCAGAAAATTTGTTTGAAAACATGGAGCTTGACGAGGTAAAAACTTCTCGTATCAATTCAAGCTAACAAAAAAAAGAGACATTAATTTAAACTGAACATGAAAATGTGTTGTATCTTATAAAAAACAGATGACTACTGCAAGCAATATTGAACACAATGATGGGGAAAAACAACAAACAGTAACTGATGATTCTTCAGACCAAGTGACCACCACAAGAACAGAAGGTGCAGAGGAAGAAAAACAGATATGTGAAGAAGATGTCGAAAACTTCCTGGAAAATGAAGAATCAAACTCCCAGGGACAGAATGACTACACAATAGACAAAGAGATGATACCAGAAGTTGGGATGAAATTTGAAACTAGAGAGAAAGCTCAAGTCTTCTTTAACATGTATGCTTTTGCAATTGGATTCTCTGTTTCTGTGGTGTCGGCTGCCAGGACAACAAGCAAGAAAAGAAACCGGGAGGTCATCAGAGTTACTATGAAATGCAACAAGTATGCTAGGGCCCCAGAAAAAGAAAAAGAAGATGTGGAAGTGCAAAGGCAAACTACTGTTATTGACAGAACTGGATGCAAGGTTGAGATGATAATAAGTGAGAAAGAAGGTACTTGGCGCATCACAAACCTCTGTCTCAACCATAATCATGCTTTAAGCCCACAAAGCAAGTTCTTCAGGTCACATATCTACATGACAAATGAGGAAAAGGCAATGATAAGATCGCTGAGACAGGCTAACATAACAACAAGCAAAATTGTATCAGTGCTGTCTTATTTGAGAGGGGGGCCAGAGAACACACCATACAACAGGAAAAAGTGAGCAACTATGGAACAACAATTAACAGGGAGCTCAAGAACAGCGATGTGATGCAAGTTACGGAGTATTTCAAACAGAAGCGAGCTGAAAACGAGAACTTCTATTATTCATTTCAGGTGGATACAAATAACAAGGTGAAGAGCGTTTTCTGGGCAGATGGAAAATCAAAAAGCTTCTATGAAATTTGTGGGGACTGCATTAGTTTTGACACAACATTTTTGACAAACAAATATAACCTTCCGTTTGCTCCAATAGTTGGTGTCTCCCCACATGGACACACCTACCTATTTGCTTGTGCTCTAATTGTCAATGAGGGGGCTGATGCATTCAAGTGGGTATTCAGAGAATTCATTTATGCTATGGGTGGGAAACACCCTCAAACAATAATTACAGACCAAGACCGAGCTATGCAGGTTGCAATAAGTGAGGTGTTTCCACACACGGTTCACAAATCTTGTTTGTATCATGTGAAGAGTAAAGTAGAACAGAAAGCAGGCAGGACATTCCAAGTTAATGAGGGGCTATTTGAAGAGTTTCAGGACATAGTTGATAACTCTCTAACAGAGCAAGAGTTTGAGACACTGTGGCAGCAAATGATAGCAGACTACGATGTCGGACACATTGAATATTTCCAAACAATATGGAAGAGCAGAAAAAGGTGGGTGCCAGTTTATTTCAAGAAGGATTTCTTCCCATTTTTGCAGACAACAGCAAGGAGTGAAGGAACAAACTCACTGTTCAAAAAGGGTGTTGGAGCACAATATAGCATGACAAGTTTCCTACGGGAATACCAGAGAATCATGGACACGATTCATGCCAGGGAGAATGAGAGTGACCACAATGCAATACACAAGAAAGTGCCACCCAAAAAGTTCAAAACTAAGTACTACTTCGAGATACAAGCGCATGATTTATACAACCTATCTATATTCAGGAGATTTCAGAGAGTCCTAACTGATGTCACAAGACTGCGGGTTAGAGAAGAGGATCCAGGAAGCTGTACCTGGTATTTCAAGCACCAAATTATCCAATCAAAGAGCACAGACCAAGGAACTATGTGGTCCAAGTTGACTTGGAGAAAGAAGAGTATCACTGCATATGCTGCAAGTTCGAAAAAGATGGGTTACTATGCTCTCACATACTGAAGATAATGCTGCACCTGGACATAAATCAAATACCAGACAAATATATCATTGACAGATGGCGCAAAAAGTATAAGAAGCTGAATCCTTTACCTGTGCCAACAAAACTGGCTGACAATGATACACTCCGGTACAATCTCCTTGCACGTAGGATGGTGACAACAGCTTCCAAAGGAGCAACGCATCAGAGAAAGTACGAGTACTTGCAAGGAGAAATGGACAGGGTAGACAAGGGACTGGAAGAAATTGACAAGCAGCTTGAAGCAGAAATGAAAAAACAAGACGCTCAAACCAGAACAATAGCAAACTTCGCAAACTCAACAAGTGCAGATGGAAATAACTCAACGATAGAACTGCTAGACCCAGATGATGCGCACACAAAAGGAAGGCCACGATTGATGACCATCGTTGAAGCTATAAAGGCAGGGAGATTTTACAAATGCAGCCACTGCAAGGAATACGGCCACACTATACGAAAATGCACCAACCGAGACAAGGTGTACAACCATCCACCCGCTAGGAGGACTCGTAAAAGGAAGATGGATGGTCCAGGTGAGTGTGAACTTTTATCAAAATTATGAACTGATCCCTTACAAAAACAAAATTCATTTATTGAAGAAACAAAACAGAAAATGCTGACACCGTATGTAAATGATGACCAGGCACAACAAACGCAGCACCGCCCAAAGCCAAGACTCAAGCAAAAAGACCACCGTTGGCAAAGAAGAACCAAAAAGGAAACAACGAGAATCAACAAGACAACACCACGCATGCACCCGTGCCCGTGCAAGGTCTAGTAGAGATGCCGGGACTGCAAAGCTGAAACATAACCTACTGCAGAAAAAACAGACCCAAATTTTGGAGAAAGCATGGATGGAATTTATTTGTTGTATCTCTTAGGAATGCTTGTAGCTCTGAATATGCTATTTAGACTACTGATTGTAACTCTGATAGTCTGATTATTCAAAAAAACAGGGAAATAAGGATTTATTTTATGCAAAAAAATCTGACACAACTGAGAAAAAATGCTGCTTTCACAAATTCCTGGTTGTAGAACTCTGCTCATATGGCTAAATTAAGGTGTGCGAAATAAAAAAAGTTTAGAACCTAACACTATACCGCTCTTACTTATGAAATTTTTCAAAAAGACATACGTACAACCAAGCAAAATAAAGAAAAAACATTAAAATTATAGTTGACGCTATTTCATTAAGGATAGACACATAACAAAGTATTCTCCCTAGTTTTCAAAAAAGACAGGTAGTGAAAAAATGTTTGTATGACACCGTGACAAACAAGCTACAGACACTGTCATGCGAGCTCAACCTTCCCGCAAACAAAAGCTTGACACCAAAATTGTTCAAGTATAAAAAGGTGCCAACCAAAGGGCAAAAAGAAAAAAACAGAAAAGATCAGTTCATCGCCATCCGCGAGTAGCGCTCCAGAAGAAAACATCTCTCAAAAATCACAAACTTGAATCTCCTCTCGAAAAGTCACAAACTTGTTCCACCTTGGCTGCGACAGCGATCATATTCACCCCTGTGAATAAAAACAACAAACCAAAAAAAGGGTGAGTAAAAAGCTGCAGTCTGCCTGAACTTGCTCATGAAAAAAGAATGCATGGAAAAAATACCACTAAAAGCTACATAACAGACATTTACCAAGGCATAAAACTCAGTAACCAAGCTCAGATCAACTTGGTTCTTCACGTAGAAATAGAGCTTGTTTGCGTACAAGATTCTTATATTGAGTACATCCTGATAAGAGAAAAGGCTTCGAGTGTCGACATCAGCCCTCCAAGTCTCCATTAGTTTTAACATGAACACTCCGCAATCTTTCCTATTTACAACAACACATGGCCTTAAGAAACACACAAAAAAGGCGACAAAAAAAGAACTAAGGTTGAGATTCTTACCCAGGCCTTTGCTTAGGTACTGCAGGATACACTACATCAAACTCTTGGAAGTTGTGATTCGGGCTGATGATCAACTCCCACAAACGAATAAAGTTTTCTACCTGAAAATCAAAAACAATGAACCTGATTTCAGAGAAGATTAGTGTGAATTAAAAAATAAACTAAAATGCAAGAACAAAACACTAACCATACGGTTCTTTATTGGTACATGCCATGCTGAATTCTCATCATATAATGAGTCCAAGAATGCAAACAGTTTTTCATCGAAATCAACAGCAAAAGCAATCCAATGACCAGTGTTCACAATAGGGAAGAACAACTACAAAAAGAAAAACAGATAAAACACGTAAAAATAAAGTCATTGATAAACATATCAAGGGTGTGAAAAAAATGCTACGCTGTAATAACAAACAACATGTTCAGGTATCAAAAAGAATAATAATAATAAAAGCGGTTACCTTATTATCTTTGTGACCTAGTTTTCTACCCTTACTTGCACTCGCTGCACCTTCAAAAGATACACGAACAGTGGACTCTTGCTGCGCCCCGTTATATTTCAGAATAGCATCCTAGATTACGAGAGAGAAATTTGAGGAAAAAGGTATATGTGACCAACTAAAGAACAAAGCTAAAACATCAAGCACAACCAAAACGAGTGCTAAACCCTTGAAAAAAGGATGGATAAAATGGTACAAACCCCGATATTAGGAAAGAAGTAATGCCTCCCGGATTTTGATGGGTGTCGTTCTTCAAAGAACACACGGCAGAAACAAGGGATTATGAAATTGTCTACCTCGCCATTAGGCATCAACGACTCACCCAGAGACTTGTAGCTGCAGTGAACTTTTGGGTACTCAATACCAGAATCCCTACAGAAACACACAAATGAATTAACACCCACCCCACACGGCGCATAAATAATACAAAAAATATGAACAATAACACGTACAGGGGCAACATATAGCTTTCAACGACATCAAACAACAAAACATAATGTTAAAAAACATGACGAGAACAAAGTGAGAAGAACAGATGGTCATACCTTGCTTTAGAGCTGTGTGCTAGCTCAACGATTGCAGAATAATGAATGATATCCTCATCAGATACAGGAAATCTAGGATTAGACTGCAAAGGAGGGGTCTGCCCAGTCATAAGCCAATTAACAAACTGATACTTCGCCCGCAGACGGCGTTTTGGGACATTCTGAGCATTATTGGTCACTGCTTCAGCATGAGCACCGTGAACATTATCATGGGAAGTCGACGCACCATTCACATCCTGCTGATTGGGCTGATTGGGCATCAACAAGTTGTTGTAGACAATGTCTGTCTCCTTTGACATCTCAAAACACCTCCTCTGAAACTGATTAGAGCCAACTAGATGAATACCACCATCTGTCGCATTCTACACGAAAAGGGGAAACAACATAAAACTGATGAAAAATAACAACTCAGTGGAGAGGGTCGAAAAAAAGATATGAAGGTCATACTTACCACTAATGGCTTAGGTGAAAAATCAGCCATCTTAATTGGAGCTATTTTTGATCCATGTTTCTGAATAGCTTGAAGCCGATTTAACTTGAAGATTTCAGCATGTGGATATAGAACATGAAAACACAGATTCAGAACAAGAAAAAGCACGAAGTTAGAACAAAAAACATAATCAAAACTGAAAAGCACAACTAACATTCATGGTAAAAAAGAGAAAGGACAACTAACCTTCTGGACTGGGGAGTCCGGAACATCTACCACAGGAATTGTTCCTTTCCCTGTAGCTGAAATAGACCTGCGATTTAAAATGTTTTGTTCATCTTCTTCTGACATCATTTCGCAATTCCTAGGCTTCACCTTCCGTAGCGGGGGCATTGCAGGGGCTGGTGGATAAATGCAAGCAAAAACTATTCAGAGAAACTAGAAACTAGATAAATGCATTGCAGGGGCTGGTGGATAACTACATGCCATAAATGCAAGCAAAAACTAGATACCTGTCGGATGAGTTTGACCCTCCACAACTTTGGTTATCACACACTCGGGGGTGACTGCGCGGGATAAAAAAAGGGATCAATGATATAACTGAAAAAAAGCAAGCACGAGCGATAGAGCGCATTTTCAGAAAAACATCTTAGAAAAAGAGAAAAGAACAAATACCTGGGTCAGGAGTTCTCTTAGCTCCAGACACGCTTGGTTTATCAGCATCCTGGGCAGTGGGCCAAAACTTCTGCTGAAGCTCTTTGGACTCAACTCTAAAAGTTGCGCGCTTCACATTGTTGTCTGTGACCTGAAACAGTAGACACAAAAAACAATGGAAGATTTATATCAGACTCATATATACAACAAAATCAAAAAAGGGAGAACCATAGTGCAAAAAACTAGTTGAGACTGATCATACAACGAAGTGTGGCTGCTTATCAATGCTTCTATCAGCTTCCCTCTGGTTTGCTACTACTTTATCGTGCATGATGCTGGACTTGCCAAGAAATTCAAGAACATTTTGAACTAAGACTTCCAACTTCCTCTTACTGCTTGAAGACTTAGTTGACAGAAATTTATCACCAATTCTGATGATACCATCTATTACCTACAGCACAAAAAAGAATATTGAAAGATGGCACTGGAATGAAGAGACTCAACAATAAAAAAGGCCTGCAAAATGAGCTAACAAACTAATAAAACGTACATCAGGCTGCAATGAGCTAACAAAATCTTCTCTCGCTTTGATCCTGAAGTCATGAGACAATGGAGACAACACAGGAGAGACTCTACAAGATCCATTTCCTTGAGAAGAACCCGAAACCTGCAAGAAAAAAAGGATATAAAAATAAGGTAAATATATAGCTGAAAGTGAAATATAAATCGAGTTCCATAATACCCACTCCAACTAAGAAAACATACATGTCCAACAAAAAAAGAAAGGAAAACATACACTGGGGAGGTGGCCAGCAGTCCTAATTTCCCTTTCTATAAGAGTCTTCTTCCCAAACTGATGTCGACTTTTTCGATCAAGTTCAGAGAAAACATGAATCATATCTCCCTTCCATACCAAAACCCTGGGAGTAATGTGACAGACATTCTTTATGCCAAAGTCCAAAGAATCGAGATAACGGACCTGGCAAAAAAGAGATGACACATAAATATGAAGATATAGAGTACCAAAAAAGGTATAGACATTCGATCAAACAAGAGGCAGGATGCTCACGTACCACTGGAACATAGATGCAACATACAGGAGACTTCAACCTTCTACCTTTTGATTTAGCAAACAATCTGAACTCATTCAAGCTAATGAGACAGTGAGAATAGACAAGCTGGCTGAAGTCATACCCTCTAGCAGCAGCAGGATCCTTTAGAATTGAAAGGTACTTGATGTTGACAGGATAACTCAACTCAGGGCAGAGAAAACAAGAAATGGCCACCGACATAAAACACACAAAGACCTCAAGCTCGCTTAACGGATCCGGACCAATGAGCTTGTTGCCAAAGAAGGTTATGTGGGGCAACTCTGGCAACTTGAAGAGTGACAGGATAAAAGCCGTGCCGTCCTCACAGTCAGATGGAACCTCCAGCCCTCCTATAGGCAATCCTAGGACAATGCGAAACGTGTCCTTGGATATACTGATAGGCTTCCCGCAAACAGTGATCTGAGAGCATACTGGGTCAACACACTCTGCAACCCACCTACAGAAATCCGAAGGAAGATCCGGACAATCAAACAACAGCAAACACCCAAACCCAAACTTCTGGATAATAGCTCTTTGTTCAGGGGTCAACTTCTTCAGAACATGCAAAAAGTACTTCAAGCCAAATCTGCTAAATGCACTCCTGTCAACACCATCTAGAGTCCCAGACTTTTCAACAGCGTTGAGTTTCTTCTTCTTAAGCTGCAAAGGAAATGAGTAGGAAAAATGTAAGATATAAATAAACCATTGGATTGCTTGAACACAACACAACAAACTGAAAAAAAAGAGCAACAAATGAAGTGCTAACCTCATTGCTCCCCAATGTATCCTGGCAAAAGTCAGAAAAGTTCCTCTTCACGCTTTCCAAAGACTGCAGCCCATGGAAAAGAAAAAAGTTGTCAAACTACATCCAGCCACCAAAAAGAAAAAATGCAAACCTGTGATGACTGAAAAAAGTAATGGAAAAAGGTAAGCACACCTGCTTCATGAAGAACCCAAACAATGCATCGTCTAGATCCGTGTTTCTTCTTCCATGTGATATAGCCTGAAAAGAAACCAAAACCAGTTAGAAGCATAACGGCACAGTGTTTATCACAAACAACAAAAAAACCCTAAATGACAAAACATACATCACGGTGACAGGGCGGACTGGACCCTTCACTATGATCCACATCATCATCCCCATGGTCAGTGCGTAAACGCTGAGATCTGCACAACCACAACCAAAAAAAAGGACATAAGATTATATTCAGGGCATGCACAAATCAAAAAAACATAACAACATCAGATACTGAACCTCCTAACACAAAAGAAACAACAATCCCTTCTACATTAAACCATATCCATACCTACACATGGCACTGCTCCTGATTGTGAAATGGTCATATTACAGTAGCAAGAGAACATTTGGTTGGTCAGCATATGCAATGGCTGAGCTAATGAACTACTCCAGAACAAATCAGAGACTGAAAAAACCATGTAACAAAAAACAACCATGCCGCCTACATTATCCAAACGCCATAGCTGCACATGTCATTGCTCCAACAAAAAATGAAGTTCACCAGCTAAAAGGAACACACACGGGTACGGTCAAACTACAAGTAGAACGTTGGGGTGGTGCCACCAGACTACAGACTAAAGGATTGGTTTCTGCTGATGAACCAATTCGAAGAACAATCCAACAAAGACATCAGCCGCTGGATCCAACAGACATAGAACTGAACATAGAGAGAGATCACCCCTACTACACCTACAGACAAAAGCTACTCATCGATACCACGAGCTAGCTACCCGAGGTAAGGGATTCATGCAAGCTTCCTCTTACTCGTCGCCGCCGACAGTAGTCAGATCCACCGCAAAAACCCATCCACCTCGACGCCACTACGACACAAAATAGAACCACCGGGAAACACCCCTACTCGTCGCCGCCGCTGGAGCTAGCTGCGCTAGTTCAAAATAGAGACGCTCCTAAAAGGACGGCACCTCAAATCAACCCCCAACACCGCCACAACCACATCCGCCTCCGGCGAAGACCGAGCACACGATGCGCACAAAACCAAACGCCGGAGCTCACAAACTGCCGGCGAACAGAGGTAGCAAGGGCTGAGTACCTGTCTAGACGCCGGCGACGACTCCGTCCTCCGCGGTTCTCCGGCATAACGGCGGCAGCAGGCGCCGGCGAGGAGAGCTCCTCTGTTTCGCCGCTCCCCTTCTCTCTCGAGAGGACAGAGACACGCGTACAATGAAATGAGTAAAAAATTCAAAAAATCCTCCTCCACCGACGGCTAGCGCACGTCTCACCGGGGAGAGATAAGAAACGGATACCGCACCCAAAACCCGAAAACCCGACCCGTTAAACACGCCACAGAGGACAACGCACGCGCCAGCTCGCGCCAGCGAGCGCAGCGACGTGTTGCGCAGCACGGATCTTGGCACGAATCCAACGGCCAGAAAAACGACTGACGACGAAAACAATTTCAGTCAACTGAAACAGAGCAAAAGCCAAAATATTTGTTCGGTTGACACGGAAAAAAGAAGGGGAAATCTATGTTTAGAACGGTCTGAAGTAAACCTTAGCCGGCGGACCAATCACAACTCGTAGAGCCATCAATTGCTCTGGTCCCACCCACGTGCAGGTCCCGTACGTCGCTGTCCGGTCGTGCATGCAACGTTTTGTCGTACTCTCTTTTTCTTTCCTTCCCTCACGGCTCGCTCCTAGTAGGATGGATGCATGCAAGCATTTTCATCGATCAGCTCAACTAGCTGCCACGAAAATTTGAGTGAGCCAATTAGCACTACTCAAAACATGTACACCGGCGGGCACGCGTACAAGTTAGTACGTATGTGGGTACACCACTTTAGTGTACTATGGAGTTCGGTAGGAGCTGTACAAGAGTGGGATGGCGTCGGCATCCTTCCTAGCGTTACAGCTGGCGAACTTGAGGCCATGCTGCACCCGGCGCTGGGATTGTTGTTGAAGGTGGACAACACTGTCTGCCACAGTCAACGGCGTCGATTTGATCATGCGGTGCGGCGATCTGGACAAGTTCGGGAGTCTTCTCTAGCCGACATTCTCTAGAGCTAGCTACCTTGCCTTTCGCGGCGGGTCTCAACATCTCCTCAGCGCGGGTTGCAACCAAAAATCACATGTGTTAGTTAGCCCAACTCCAAACAGTTGATCTGAACGGACACTAAATGTGTCCATTTTAGTTCCGTTTTGCTCGGTAAGCGGACACCATGGTCCGCTCGTGTCCGACAGTGCACCCAACGCATGGGAAAGTACATTAAATAGAAGAAACAACATAACTTAAAAACAAACCCTATATCCACTTGGTCGACGAAGGTTGGACGCGACCATGGCGCTGATGACTGTGGCGGTGGTGGTGGCAATGCCGCCGTGGGCGGAGGCGTAGATGGCCCCTCCTGCTGCAGCTGCTTCTCCTCCTCCTCCACGGGTAGACTTACCGTGAACTACATGTGTATATCTCGAGGTTGACTGATGGCTACTTCAGCCATTTTGGCATGCCCTGCAGGGATTTTGACCTCCTCAGTCGATGCGTGGATCGCCAAAGGTAGGTTACGCCATAGAGTGAGCTCCTCCAGTGTTGAGGCCTTGAGGTCCTGCACGCGCAAAGCACGAGCGGCAATGTTAGTCGTGCTCATTGTCAACCCACATGACATGTTGGACGCGACAACTGAACCAAAGCGAGCGCTAGAGACAACGACCAAGCGGCGGTGCATCCGTCATGTAACCGCTCTCCGTCTTTCTCACCGGGTACGATAATTAACCGGTTTTTTAGATAATAATAACCCACCCAGAACTAATTGAATCACCCATGTGTTCATGATATACTTATCGATCCAGCACGAAATTGATATAGTTACCATACTCAGTAATAGTTACCTACCTACCTATTACTGATAAAGTTATCCATCGAGTACAGATGGACTTACCCATGTGTTCATGATATAGTTATACACCACAAAATCTACGTAGTTACCCTATTATTTATGTAATAGTTACCCACCAAATATTTATAGAATTACCCACCCAGATCTGATGGAGTTACCCATATCTTCATGATAAAAAGTTATCCAACACAAAATCGACATAGTTATCCTACTATATCGGCAATAGTTACCCACCAAATATTGATAGAGTTACCCATGTGGGATATTGTTATCCATGTAGTTAACCGACTCTCTGGATAATAGTTACCCACTCAATTTTGTGTCTGAAAAAAGTCATCGAAATATAGCAACATGTGATCTACTTTAAAAGATCTCACCGTGGCTAGTCCAACGGTGAAAACAAATCTAAATGGTTTAGCCTACAAAATATTTTTAGAAAAATCAGATTTTCGCATTTATTTCTGATGATATAAACATTTTTGTTCATGCAATTTTCTCCCGCTTGGCGCTGGTTTAGAACGATTGAAATCAGGTTACGACAAGATTCCTATTCGCCAAATCTAATCGGTCGGAACGCCCGCAGGTTTTGGCTATGTTCTGGGTGTCCTGAGCGTAGTCGCGTCCTTTAAATTTTTGAATTTCCCATTTAATGCGGATGAAATCAGCAGTTTTGTCTTTTTGCATGTAATCAAAATGGGCTCCGCACAGACGTTTGTGGGGTGGATAACTTACATACTACAGGGTGGATAACTCTCGTGTTATAGGTGGGTAACTTTTGGATCCGAAAAAAGTTATCGAGACATATCAATATGTGATCTAGTTTTGAAGATATCGTTGCGACTAGTCCAACAGTGAAAACGGATCATAAATCAGATGAACGGTTTGATCTACAAAACATTTTGAATTTAGAATTTCGTATTTAATTCCGATAACATCTGCACTTTTGTCTTTTAGCATGCATGCGGTGGAAGTGAATTTTTTTCACGTCGCGTACACTTGCTTGGATTTTCCTCACGTGGTCGCATGCGCTCGGGCAGCAGAGCTCGCTTGGGTTAGACTGATTCAAATCAGAGGTTCCAACACGTTTCTGTCGGAAACGTTCTACGCGTAAGGTTAAATCTAGAACGGTCTGAGTGTAGTCGTGTCCAAAAAGAAACGTGGAAACTTGTCCAATTATCCTGATCTCAGACTACATATTGCAGCACAAGCAAGGTTATTCATTTATTTCGAGGACGAACACGGGAGAGTACGTCGACTGTGATGGTGCAGCGTACGTGCACTGTGGATACGTCGTCGTCCCCTGCTACAGACCGCAGTAGGCCTTGAGCAGTTGAGCTTGTCCTCGTGCCGACCGCCCTCCTCGGAGACGCAGAACCGGATGAACTCGTCGTAGTCGTAGTCCCTGAAGCGGCGAGGGCGGCCGCCGGCGTCGTCTACGAGCTCGTCCGCCACCCGGACCACCGATCCGTCGCCAGGCACGGAGAAGAGCATGGCGGAGTACCTGGTCACGTCCCCGCCCACGCTGATCCGGTGGAACGGCGCGTGCACTAGGTCGTTCGACCACGCCTGCATGCGCACGGCAGCAAACCAATGCCAAAGTATCAGCTGCACTGCAGGGGAGAAGGAGAACATGACAGAGTGCAGAATTGGTTCGTACCCGGAGAGCGTTGCCGGCCATGACGACGAGTGAGGCTGGCGAGGGGCGGACGAGGATCCAGCGGCCGTCCCTAGCCTGCATCTCCAGCCCCTCCACCTCGTGCTGACACACCAGGCTCAGCGTGTTGGTGTCCTGGTGCGACCCGTACCGCACCTCCCTCTGTTTCTCGCCGGCGTTGGGCGCCACGTACTCCGACATCCGGAACAGGTGCCACACGGGCTCGTCGTGGCTGCGTACTTCGAGCCATTCCATGACCATCCGCCGCACCGCCCCCTCCAGCTCCGCCATCCGCTCCGCCGCCCCATGGACGGTCTCGCTGCAGTACACACGCACGCCGTCGTGGCAGAGCAACAATTAAAACCAACCGATCTGGCGAATCTTTGTAACGAGTTGACACGGCGGGAGTCATATAGTACGCACCAGAAGGCGGCGTTGTTTTCGCCGGGGAACATGAGCTCCCCGAAGGCATGGACGGCGTCGGGCCTGTCCCCGTCGACGATGGCGAGGCTCTCGTATGCGTCGAAGCCCGGGATGTCCCCGAGGTAGCCGTGGAAGGGCTTGCCAGGCCCGTAGGTGTTGCGGCGCTTGGCATCCGCGGGGAGCGCGAAGAGCGGGCGGACGGCGCCGTCGAAGAGGGCCGCGCGCTGCTCCGGGGTGAGCCCCGGGTAGTGCGCGTCGAAGCATCCGATGGTGGCCAGCGCGTCAGTCACCTGCCCGCGGACCTCGTCCCACCGCCCCGTCCCCGGCGCCGATCCGTCTACGCCGGTGAAGTCGATCCTCGGGAGCTCCGCTGCCGCCTCGCCCATCGTCGGAGCTGCCTCTGGGCTCTGGATCGTCGATCTCAGTCCAAGCTGCTGCAGCTGTGTATCCGTGAGAGAGACTGACAGCGATGCGGTTGGTGGCGATGGATTTGGAGTTCAACGAATCGTAAGCCGCCACAGTTGACTTGAGTGCCGCATATGAAAATGGAAAGATTCTATCTACCGCAAAAGAAGAACAACATAAATACTAGTTTGACCACGCCCCCCCCCCCCCCGACTCCCGGGTCGACAGAGGCCTCGTCCAAACCCTAGCCGCCAAAGGTGCTCCCGTCGTCTCCACCGCTGCCGCTGCCGCCGGCTTGGTCCGCGGTGGCGGCAGACCTCGTTCACAAAGGGGATGGGTCCTTCGGATGTCTCTCTCGCGGCGGCGGAGCCTGGAGATACTGGGGCAGCGGCCCCGGTCGGTGGTGGCGGCGCGACATCCACTGGTGCGGTGGCGCGCGGTGGAGGTGCGCGGCAGTAGGAGCTGTTGCGGCGGGTGGATGGGCACGGCTGCTCCAGCGCGCATGCCCTGAGGCCTTGCTGGCTGCTCCCGGCGACCCCTCGCTGTGGTCTGAGCAGATCTCTGGGCGCCCCCATGGCGGGTTGTTGCGGCAGTGGTTGCCGGGACGGCCGCCATCCATGGAGCTTTGATCTGCGACGCGTTGCGGGTGGTGGTCCGGCCAGACTTGGATGGAGTTGTTGCCCGTGAGACTCTTTCTTGCTCGAGAGAGAGAGGGGGAGTGTGTGCCAAAGAAATGTTTGCCTCAATTTTCCCTTTTTCTATTCATGGGGTATTTATAGGGTAAACACTATTCTACAAATATCTGGCTAGATATTTCCAGCCAGCGTGGCGAACCCATCCACACAGGGACAGGTGTCACACCGCTATGCGCGGGCCACACAGGTGTCCAGGACACCTGTGCTTCTAGAACCTCCTAGCAGATTCCAGACCGCCAACACCCGCGCTGACGTGTCCACGAGCCGGAGTCGACAGGCCAACTCCGTCACTCGACACTTCCTCGGGTAGGAGTCGAGAGTTCGACTCCACGTACCCGGAAACTACCTCCAGTCAGAACAACCTCCGACTGGGCTACCTACTCGAGTCCTCCTGACTCGAACACTTGTCGACTCCTCGCACTCGAAGGAACTTGTCGACTGAACACACAAGCCTATTTCCAACAATCACTCCCTAGGCTTGAGTTCCAGACACCTCCACCATGCCTATCCTTGTCCGCAGCTCCGCCAGGCGGACTCGACCAAGTGGCTTGGTCAGCATGTCTGCGAGTTGGTGTTCGGTGGGCACGAACTCCAGCTCGACTTTCTTCGCCTCCACGCAGTCTCGAATGAAGTGATACTTCAAGTCGATGTGCTTTGATCGCTCGTGGAAGACGGGATTCTTGGCGAGCGCGATAGCCGACTTGTTGTCGACCTTGAGCACCACGTGCTCAGCTTCGCCGTTGCTGAACTCGGACAGCAACCGAGCCAGCCAGATCCCCTGGCAAGCAGCTGTGGCAGCCGCCACATACTCCGACTCGCAGCTTGACAGAGCCACGATCTTCTGCTTGAGTGACTGCCAGGTCACTGGGCTGCACCCGAGGAAGTACAGGGTGCCCGACGTACTCTTGCGCGAGTCGACGTCGCCCGCCAGGTCGCTGTCGCTGTAGCCGACCAGGCGCGGTGCACCTTCACTCCTCCATACCTACACCCGAGTCGCAGAGACCCGGCGATGTAGCGTAGGATGTGCCTTACAGCCGCGAGGTGCTCCAGAGTTGGAGCCTCCATGAACCTTGATACGAACCCGACTGCGAAGGTCAGGTCCGGCCTGTGTGCACCAAGTACCTGAGGCTCCCGACGATGCTCCGATACTCGGTCGCATCTGTCGCGGGTGCCGTGCTGCACTTGGACAGCTTGAAGCGCGGCTCCATGGGTACGTGGACGGGGTTGCACCCGCCCATCCCCGCCTTCTCGAGCAGCTTCAGGGCATAGGCACCCTGCGAGATATCGATCCCGCTGGGTCCTTGTCGAACCTCGATGCCAAGGTAGTAGCTTAGCAACCCGAGATCGGACATCTGGAATAGGCTCTGCATCTCCAGCTTGAATCTGTCGATGTCGCTGGAATCCGAGCCTGTGATCACCAAGTCGTCGACGTAGACACCGACTAAGAGCCGGTTCGGAGTCGCTCCTCGCGCGTACATGCCATGCTCCGACTCGCATCTTGCGAAGTCGAGCTTGACGAGGCATGCATCGAGCTTGGTGTTCCATGCCCTTGGCGCCTGCTTGAGGCCGTAGAGCGCCTTGCTGAGTCGAAGCACCAGGTGCTCCTTCCCCTTTGCAGCGAAGCCGGTTGGCTGCTGCACATACACCTCTTCCTCCAACTCGCCGTTGAGGAAGGCTGACTTGACGTCCATGTGGTGGACGTCCCACCCCGCACTCGCCGCTACGGCTAGCAGTAGCCTGACGGACTCGAGACGGGCCACGGGTGCGAAAACCTCGTCGTAGTCGACCCCGTGCCGCTGCACGTAGCCCTTCGCCACCAGGCGAGCCTTGTGCTTAAGGACTGCGCCATGCGCATCCTTCTTCACCTTGTACACCCACTTCAGGCCGATCGCGCGGTGACCTGGTGGTAAGGTGGCCAGCCTCCAAGTCGAATTGGACTCGATGGCCTCCAGCTCCTCTTGCATCGCCTGCCTCCAGCTGGCATGCACCTTCGCCTCGTCGAACGAGCCTGGCTCTTCGGAGGCGAGATAGTGGAGCTCCTCGTCCGGCTCAAGGGCCGAACCCACTTCGAGCACGTTCTGCAGAGTGCGGAACCGGTGGTCGAAGCTCATGTCGTCTTTTCCATCAAGCATACCTGAGTACCTTGAGGGTGGCGTGACGAACTCGACGCCTGAGACAGCCGGAGTCGAAATCTCGGCTGTCGGGTGCTCCGGTGTTGTTGGAGAACCAGCTGGGGATGCACTCCCCACTCCAGGAGTTGGCGAGTCTGGAGTCGGCGAGTCGGGTGCTGGACCCGCACTCCCGTCACTCGAAGTTGGTTGCGGCTCGAACACCATGTGCTCGACTGCGAAGGTGTCGACTCCGAAAGTGTTCACCGGAGTGTCCGGCGAACTCCAGTCCCAGCTCGCGTTCTCGTCGAACACGGCATCTCGCGTGATGGTCACGCGGTTAGTCACCGGGTCATAGGCCCGATAACCCTTCGTCCCAGGTTGATACCCGACGAAGATCATCGGCCTGCTCCGGTCGTCGAGCTTCTTCAGCCCGGGGCGCGTCTCTCTGACATGCACCACGCACCCGAACGTGCGCATGAAGCTCACATTCGGCTTGCGGCCATGCCAGGACTCGAACGGCGTCATGCCGTCCACGCTCTTGGTTGGCGACCTGTTCAAGATGAACACGGCCGTCGTCACTGCCTCACCCCAGAATTCTCCGGGTACCTTCTTGGCCTTCAGCAGACTGCGGGCCATGCCCACAATCGTCTGGTTGCGTCGCTCCACGACGCCATTCTGCTGCGGGGAGTACGGAGCCGTCAGGTGACGCTCCATCCCGAGCTCAGCGCAGTATGCTGTGAAGGACCCGGAGGTGAACTCGCCTCCGCGATCCGTGCGCAGCGTGCGCAGCTTGCAGCCTGTTTCTGCTTCGGCTCCCGCCTGGAGTCGAATGATGGCGGCTGCGGCCTCGTCCTTCGTCGAGAGAAGGGCGAGCCACATGTACCGCGACAGGTCGTCCACCAGTAGGAGGAAGTACCTCTTCCCACTTGGTGTGGCCGGGGTGATCGGCCCGCAGAGGTCGCCATGGACCAACTCGAGTCGCTCCTTCGCCCGGAACTTCGCTTGCTTTGCGAATGGGGCTCGCCTCTGCTTCCCTGCTAGGCAGGCGTCGCAGAGCTGGTTCACGTGCTCCACCAGAGGGAGTCCACGCACCATCTCGCCCTTCGCCAGTCGGCGCAAGCTGTCGAAGTTGAGGTGCCCGAACCGCGCATGCCAAGTCCACGCCGGGTCGTCGCCAGTGCCCACGACTAGGCACACTGGCTGCGCGACTCGCGCGTGCAGCTTGTACATCCGGTTCGGCTCTCGCCTGACCTTGATCAGGAGCTGCCGCTCCCTATCACGCACTCGAAGGATCCCATCCTCGATCAGCACCTGGCAGCCGTTCTCGTCGAACTGGCCCAGGCTGATGATCTGCGTGTTCAGCCGGGGTATGTAGTACACCCCGGTGACGGCCCGATGCTCGCCTGACTTGCAGACGAAGAGCACCGTCCCTTGCCCGTAGATTTCGACTCGCGAGCCATCACCGAACTTTACAGTTCCAATGATGCTTGTGTCGAGTTCCGCGAACGCGGCGCGGTCACCAGTCATGTGATTGGTGGCGCCCGAGTCGAGGTACCAGACGCCCTTCTTGGCGTCCCCCTCTTGCACCAGGTTCACCTGCGCCTTCTCCTCTAGCATGAGGAGGACCGGCTCCTTGCGAGTCGGATCAGCCAGCTCCTTGCGAGCTGGCGCAGTCGAGTGCTCTCCACTCGACGAGGATGTCGGGTGCTCTCCACCCGACGAGGTTGTCGAGTCCTTGCGACCCGACGCTCCCGGCTGCTGGAGCCGGGTGGCCAACTCCTCCCGAGTTGCCATGGTCAGCTCCTCCTGAGCCAACGCAGTCGAGTGCTCTCCACTCGACGAGGTTGTCGACTCCTCCCGAGTCGACGAGCCCAGCTCCTCCCGAGCTGGGGCAGTCGAGTGCTTGCCACTCGACGATCCTGCCGAGTCCTCCTGACTCGACGATGCTGTCGACTCCTCCCGAGTCGACATGTCCCACTCCGCGATCCACTGGATCGGCGCGAGTTCCTTCGGAGGAGTCGACGATCCCTCCGACTCTGCCACCGGTCGAGTCGCTGACTCTGCCACCGGTCGAGACAAGGGTGCCGCCTCCGAGGTGCTCGACTCCGCCTGGCGAGTCGAAGCAGGGAGCTGTGGGGCAGTCGCGATGGTGCAGGTCTCCATCATCAGGAGTGCGCTGTCATCCTCATCGTCTCCGCCACGGACGAGGTGTGCTTCCGCACCCTCTGCGCGCACGAGGTGTGCTTCCTCGCGCTTCTTCTTGCGGCAGTCCCGCACCCAATGGCCGGCGACTCCGCAGTACCTGCACGTGTCTTTCGACGTGCCAGGGTTCCCAGCTCCACGAGCTGAGTTGCCTCTACCGCGACCGCGCGGCTTGCCGCCGCGGTCCGGTATGGCTGGAGGATCCACCTCCATCCTGCAGGCGCATCCGAGAGAACCACTCCTCCTCCGTGAGGAGTAGTTTCCCAGCCTGCTTGGCCTCCGGCTTCTCCGCCTCATGTCGCTCCTCAGCCGTTTTGAGGCGGCCGATGAGCTCCTCCATGGGGAGCTTGTCGAGGTCGAGCAGAGTCTCGATTGAGCATGCCATCTGCGATAACCTCGTGGGAACGACCGAGAGAAACTTACGGATTGTGTCTGGCTCGGTGATGGTGACGCCGAGCACCCCAAGCTGCGACACGAGTGACGACATCCGCATGGCGAAGTCGTCGATGTTCTCGCCGTCGCCGAACTTGATGGCCTCGTACTGCTTCTTGAGCGCAGTCGCCTTCGCCTCCCGGACACGGGTATCTCCGACCCGCATCGTCTTGATCGCCTCCCACGCCTCCTTGGCCGTCTTCTTCGACGCCAGTGTGGAGATCATCTCCGGCGGAACGGCGAGCAGCACGTACTCCAGTGCTGCCCGGTCCGTCTCGCGCTCCTCCGTGCCATCGTGCACGGCGGACCAAACACGGCGTGCCTCAAGCTTCACTTGCATGAGCAGCGCCCAGTCCGCGTAGTTTGACCGCGTAAGCAGCGGCCACGAACTACCGGCCTCCGCACAACACGCTGGACTGCCAGCGTGCTCGCGGCTCCTTCACCTCCGCCGGCATGAGCGCCTTTCCTTCGCCCATCTCCGGTGAGATCTCTCAAGAACTCAGCTCTGATACCAACTGTTGCCCGTGAGACTCTTCTTGCTCGAGAGAGAGAGAGAGAGAGAGAGTGTGTGCCAAAGAAATGGTTTGCCTCAATTTTCCCTTTTTCTATTCATGGGGTATTTATAGGGTAAACACTATTCCTACAAATATCTGGCTAGATATTTCCAGCCAGCGTGGCGAACCCATCCACACAGGGACAGGTGTCACACCGCTACGCGCGGGCCACACAGGTGTCCAGGACACCTGTGCTTCTAGAACCTCCTAGCAGATTCCAGACCGCCAACACCCGCGCTGACGTGTCCACGAGCCGGAGTCGACAGGCCAACTCCGTCACTCGACACTTCCTCGGGTAGGAGTCGAGAGTTCGACTCCACGTACCCGGAAACTACCTCCAGTCAGAACAACCTCCGACTGGGCTACCTACTCGAGTCCTCCTGACTCGAACACTTGTCGACTCCTCGCACTCGAAGGAACTTGTCGACTGAACACACAAGCCTATTTCCAACAGGAGTGTGCTCTGGGAGAAATCCCCTCTTCGAACTCATGTTCGAGGATGACCACGGTGGCGCTGATGGCATCGTTGACCTTCTTGGAGGCATGGTCGTAAAGCTGCTCCCTACTCCGGTCTGGTTGCTGCGTCTCTGCTGTAGGTGTGAGAGACTTTTCTCCTCATGGTGTTATGGATGTGGCTCAGGGCGAAAGCTTAGCGATGACGACGCCAATCGGTGTCGTTCCCCTTCCTGAAGGTGTCGCATGTGAGTCCTTATCCTTGCCATTGATGTGGGTCTTCGCACTTGGCTAGCGGCGACATTTGGGTATCCGGCGGTGAGGCACTTCGCCTCGTAGTGCTGCCATGTGGTGCATTGTTTCCTGTGGTGTGTTGTTCTTCCTCATGTGTTTCTCTTCGGCTGGCCTGCCAGTGATATCGGTCCTATTGTTGTGCTTGCTCAAGACCCTGCCATGGTTGCCGTTGTGTCGTGGTGAGCTTCCGGCTCTTGGTGTCGTCTCGGCTATCTTTGCTCAATGATGACGCAAGGATGCCTCCCCAACCTGCTAATCGTCTCGACCTCTCGTGGCGGAGCTCCCAGTCAAGGTTCGTGCTAGGTGCTAGGCTTCGACACTCGTTGATTGTGGATGCTCCTGAGTTGTGCCGTGGGTTTCGATACGCATGCCGGTGTGGTGCGCTACGCTATTTGCTGATCTTGGTATTGTGATCACTCGACAACACTCCTCATCTACCTGTGCCTCATGGTGGCTCTTGCCGTTCTCTTTCCTCATCGTGTGTGTGTCTTTTTCTTTTAATTCTCCCTTTGTAATCCCTGTGTACTCTGGTTCATTTGAACCTATCTTGTAGAGGCTGCAAAGCCTCAAGACAACCTTGAATATATTCAGGTGGGGATTATCTCCTCCCCCGGTGACCATTAAAAAAAATACTAGTTTTGTTTAGACAAAAAATATTGCTAGTTCAATCAGTGAAGATAGACTGGCCTTGCTAGTTCAAGAGAGTATATTTGACTATGAATTGTCGCAAGGGATAAAATTGATTTCACCGTGACACGTTTAGTGCCGTGAGAAGGAAAAAAACGTGATAGAAAACGTTAAGTCATCCGGTTAAAGGAGGTCCAGCAATCAAGCCCATTCGGTGGACAAATCTTCAAGCCCATTCATGGTTCACCATGGACTATGAACCTTGAAAATATCAAGTCAAATGAGGGTATGATTGAAGGCCATGAGCAATTGAAATCCTACATCACGAAGTACTATAAAAATCTTTTTGGAGAGCCGGATGCAGATAATTTCTCGCTGGACGAAACCCAAACAGATGATATCCCGCAGGTTTTCGATCAGCAAAACGCCCATCTGACTGCTCCTTTCTCTATGGAGGAGGTGAAGAAGGCGGTATTCCAAATGGAACACAACAAAGCACAGGGTCCGGATGGTTTTCCCGTAGAGTTTTATCAAACTTTCTAGGACATAATCCAATCGGACTTGCTCGAGATGTTTCAGGATTTACATGTTGGACATCTTGAGCTGTTTCGCCTAAATTTCGGTGAGATAATTTTGTTGCCAAAGGTTAATGGAGCAGAAAGAATTCAGTAATATAGGCCTATCTGTCTTCTTAACGTTAGCTTCAAGATTTTCACTAAAACCGCTCCTATTAGGCTTAACTCGGTGGCTAATCATGTTGTGAGACCCACTCAGACAGCGTTTATGCAAGGTCGCAATATTCTTGATGGAGTTGTGATTTTACATGAAACAGTTCACGAGATGCATCGGAAAAAACTTAATAGAGTCATCCTAAAAATTGAATTTGAAAAGGCTTATGATAAAGTCAAGTGGTCTTTCTTGCAACAAACACTCGGAATGAAAGGTTTTTCAGCTGAGTGGCGCGCAATGATTCATAATTTCGTTTCTGGAGGAAGTGTCGCCATCAAAGTCAATGACGATGTTGGTAGAAACTTCCAGACGAAAAAGGGATTACGGCAAGGCAATCCATTATCACCTATATTGTTTAATATAGTTACTGATATGTTAGCCATAATCATTGAGCGGGCAAAATCCGATGGGCAAATTGTTGGCGTGGTACCGCATCTAGTGAATGGCGGATTATCCATCCTACAATACGCCGACGATACAATTCTTTTTATGGAACATGATATGGAGAAGGCAAGAAACCTGAAATTAATATTATCAGCGTTCGAGTAACTTTCCGGTCTAAAAATCAATTTCCATAAAAGTGAGGTGTTTTATTTTGGCGACGCCCAAGAGGAGGCTGCCCAATATGCCGAATTATTCGGCTGTGGGCTTGGCCAGTTTCCAATTAACTATCTCGGCATCCCAATTCACTTTAGGAGGCTAACGATAGCTCAATGGAAACATGTTGAGGAAAGTTTACAAAAGAGGCTAAGTAGCTGGAAAGGAAAAATATTATCCTTAGGGGGGAGATTGGTTCTCATAAATTCAGTCCTAACTAATATGGTGCTGGATATGATATCTTTCTTTCAACTACCAAAGGGAGTCTTGCATCGATTGGATTACTTTCGATCCAGAATCTTTTGGCAAGGGAATAGTGAAAAAAAGAAATACCGGCTGGCAAAATGGGATGTAGTGTGCCGCCCTAAGGACCATGGTGGTCTTGGCATTCATGATCTTCAGGTCAAGAATAGAGCTCTTCTTGGTAAGTGGTTGTTTAAGCTACTGACGGAAGATGGGGTGTGGCAAACCCTTCTTAGGAGAAAATACATAGGCTCAAGTGCGTTATCACAGATTTCTTGGAAATCAGGTGATTCCCATTTTTGGCGGGCTTAATGGCGACGAAGAAATTCTTCTTCCCATATGGCTCTTTCTCCATTAAGGATGGGTCTGAGATAAGGTTCTGGGAGGATACATGGTTGGGTACTACCCCACTCCGAGAACAATATCCAGCGTTATATGGTACAGTCCAAGGACATCATAAGAGTGATATGCTTGCTCAAGTACTGGTTGATAATCATCCAACTGTGACGTTCCGAAGAGATCTTGTTGGACCCAGGTTGGCATCTTGGCATGAGTTGCTCCAGCGACTCGCTACTGTCAATTTGACTCAAGGGACCGATGAGTTTCGGTGGAATTTACGCAATTGCGGTAAATTCTCCGTGGACTCCATGTATACAGCACTCGTTCAGCCGGATGTGCCAGTAGATAATAAGAAGAAGATCTGGAAGATGAAAATTTCACTTAAAAAACAAAGTTTTTGCGTGGTATCTTCGTCAATGAGTAATTCTTATAAAAGACAACCTTGCTAAACGCAATTGGCATGGGAGTAAACAGTGTGTCTTCTGTCATAAAGACGAGACAATCAAACACCTGTTCTTCGAGTGCAAATTTGCTAGTTCTATATGGTCCATCATCCAGATAGGTTCTACTATTTACCCACCTACAAGCATTGCTAATATTTTTGGCAATTGGCTGAATGGAGTGGATAATAGGTTCAAACAACTTATTAGGGTGGCAACGCTTGCCGTAATATGGTCTCTTTGGCTATGTAGAAATGACAAGGTTTTTAATGACAAAAATTGCTCTCTTATGCAGGTTATCTACAGGACTGGAGACTCTGTTCGTGGTCTCAGTTGCAACGTGTGGGGCATCGAGACCTGTTTATGGAGGTGTGTACAAGACTGGAGGATACGGCGAGAGATTTTTTATCCCTACATGGATGGCAGCATAATTTGCGGCTCGGCCCTCCACCTCCATGAGCGTTTCTACAATTTCTCATTTTGATATGTAATTCACCTTGTTTTTTTTTATTTCGTACTACAGACTTGTTTCGGCTGTGTGCATCTTTGTTATGCAGATGCTGGGTGTAATGCTTAAACATTTTAAGTAATAAAGACTCCCTTTATTTAAAAAAAAAGTATACAGTAGATTGTAAGTTATACTCCCTCCAGTTCACAAGTAAGTTAAATTTTAGAGATACGGTAAAAGAAGGTATGGCTTGGAGAGGACACGGTCTTCAAGTTCAAGAAGCATTGACTACTATTTTCGTCTTATTTTTAATATGTGTATAATTTGGAAATAATTAAAAAAAATCTCCGTGAGACGAATAAGTATGCATGGTTGTCAATGTTAACTAAACATTTAAGATAAAATTGACAATCAGAGTTTGAAATTTAGTTTCAAGGTATCCGAAGCGCCACTTATTCAAGAATGGGATGGAGGTGGAGATCGATGGGGACATGTGGATTTATGTTGACCCAAGGAAATAAACAAATATCTATGATTTTTAAAATAGAACAATAGATAAATGAGGCTCGCATTGATTCTCATTTCCCATCCAAATAATACAAGCGCTCGACTCACATTGCGGCATGCAGGCAACAGAATGGTCAATTTTTGTCGACATGAATTCAGATACACAATATTCAAGTTGGCATGCGTCAAAGTCGAAGCAGATGCCAAAAATAGAATAAAAGCTTCCATTTTACAATAATTACTTTGTTTAGAAAAACTTTGCCATGCGTAAACTCGCGGTGTCCAAACACACAAAGTTCCCAAATCAGAATAGGTCCAAAACAAGGTAAAAAGAAGAACTAAATTGGGAGAGTAGACCGGTCTCCTTCTGGCCTTTTGCATATTAGTCTGATTCCCATCCGGAAATCACAAATGGTGTCCGAGCTCCATGGGGGTCGTTTTTGTTGAAAAATCGAAATGGGCATTTTAAATTTCAAAAAACCAAGTTGAACTCTACCATCGTGCAAAATCTCAATTCAAAGTCTATTATAATCTAGGCTACACAAAAATGACAAATCTATCTAGTTTCCATGTTTTGAAAATGTGCCCTGTTCATCCTCCCAGATCGACCCATTTGTCATTTTTCCTGAGCCCATGACCCGTTTGAAACTTCTAAATATCATTTATTTTACTTAAAAACAACAGCTCTCTGAATCTCGGGAGCCATTTGTCCTTTCTCGATTCCCAACACCCCTCAACTCCCTCACTCTTCTCCTGTTATCTTTGCATGGTGGAAGTTCTAAAACCTTAGAGCCATGGGCTCTGTCTGTTTTTCGAGGAAGGCGTTTTCACTCCGTAGCTCATATGATCCTGGTAGAAAAAATAATTAAAAACAATAGTAAAACATTTCAAAACATTCTGAAAAAAATTGGTGACAAGCATATACATGTTTTCTAAATATGTGCCAAGTTTAGTGAAATGTGTGGTGCTTCTGTGCAAAAATAACAAAATCAATGCTCTGAAAACATATTTTTGAAATCCCATTTTGGCCCACTAATTTTTCTTTTTTTCACAGAACATTCCACATGTCATTTCGCCACGAAATTTGATACGTATGTACAACATTTGTATATCTTGATACGCCTGACGAACTACTTACGAGCACACGCATCGATATCTTGCATCATAACCACAAGCTTCTAGATGAACGATAAGGTAGAGATGAACTTGTATGCAGCCGCGTGCGTGCATGCGTCGACAGCGAGGGATTGTTCGCGCATGCGTACAGTTTTATCTATCCACTGTAATATTATACTGATATACTCTATTTTAATTTGTTTTTTCAAACACATGGGATGGAAATATCAAGCCTTTCCAGTCAAACACATGGTCCTGAAGTTGGACCTTTCGACGCTCTATACACAATGACATGCACAAGACCAAGCGGAAGCTATTCGAACTTTGCACAGCTTGGGAATTTCTTTCTTTCTTACAGCTTTACATGTGATGAAGACGTAGTACACTACTTGAACAGCTTGGGATATTTCGTAGCAGCGAGCAAACGGACTTGAAAATTAACCTCGCTTCAGAGTTCACATCAACACGTCCACGCGGTTGTGCTAGCTAATTGGCTAGGTTGATGATGCTGTGTTCGCGGGGAGGTGCGCGGTGGAGGAGTGGAGCATGGTGGTGAGCTCCTTGGACGCCACCATGGACTTGTAGATCTCCATCACCAGCCGCTTCTCGAACTCCGACGGGTCCTGCTGCGCCGCCGCCGCGCCCGGCAGCAACAGCTTCTGGTGCTTCCGCCGCGGCACCCGCTTCGCCACAACCCCGTCACCGGGCACCGCCATGACCGCCGCCTTCCGGGACACCGCCAGCATGCCGCCCACGTACGCGTCCCGCAGCCGGCACAGCACGCGCCCGGGCATAGAGACGACCGCGCGGACCACGCGCACGCGGCGGATGATCAGCCCCCGCAGCCGCACGCGCCACCCGCCAGAACGCCGCGCGCCGCCGCCGCCGAGGCGCTGCGTGCCCTTGGTCCTGCTCCCCCCGTCGCCGTTCTCCAGGCGCTGGTACTTGCGGCGGCGCCAGTGCGAGCGGATGCCCTTGGTGAACCCTATCGGGAACGCCTCCACCTCCATCGATCGATCGCCAGGTAGCTAGTAGGCTAGCGTAGGAGCTCGGAGGATGAAGTTCGGTGGTGATTACTGGTGAGGTGCAGGCGCTGGTTTGGGTTTTGCTTAGCTGATCGGGGAAGTTTGGTGCGGAATGGCGCTGCCGGGTCGTGTCTTTTATGGAGAGCTGCGGCGGCCGTGATGTGACAAAATGGTAGTGATTTGATGCCGTTTCGACTTTCTCGGCAGATGGCCGACGCCACGTAGGTGTAACGTTCCCGTCGTTTTCTTTCACCACATGATACGACTCTCACATGCATGACGGACTGCACCAACGTGTACGTTGAACGTCTAGAAGGTCGCCGGGACGATGGAGTAAACTGATTGAAGATTCCGCCGCTTCTTCTTCACTTGAAAATAAAACATGTATATATATGACCGTTGATAAGTGGCTGGGTACGTAGTGTGATTGATCTGTGTTGCTGGATTAATGGAACCTGTCTACTACCATGAAAGTTCGTCCAAATCAAGCCTTGAACATCATAGCATAATTAGCTTGATTTGATGGTCAAATCATAGCAGTTTCGGGTCAAATTACTTAATGCACGTGTCATTCGGAGTTACTAATCAAGGAATATAAGTAATATAGTCAATTGAACAATCATGTCAGTGGCTTGCTGGTTTACTACTTCTCTAAGCATAAACAACACACGTTCAAAATGCTGAATAGGAGTTGAGGTCCCACAAATACACTCCAAATACAATAGAGGGAATTTGGTGAAATTTTGGGGATCCGGGATAATCCGCTCACTTCCCCTAGAATACACTCCAAATACAATAGAGGTAAACAAGGCCTTAGAAAGATTGTTGTATGCATGTATGATCACCTATGATTAAGATTTGACTGTTCGTTTGCATCAGCACACCACTTTTGGGTAAAACAAGCGATAACGGAAACCGACTGTGTGGTTCCGAGTCAAGCCAACGGCGTCAGCTTTGACATTGAACTTCTACTCTGCTCGATCCTTCATGGAAGCCTGGCGCATTCTCAAGAAATAAAAATTATGCTACTCTGTCTAAGAACGTACACAATAGAATTAGTGGTAGCTTGGCCGAGTAAACTGGTTGAAGATTCTGTTGCTAGTTCTTGTATTTGACCATTGGCCAATGACCAACAGCTAAGCTGCTGGTGTGCTACTGCTTAGCGAGTTTGTGCCGCTGGCTGGTGGGTCCTCTCGTTAGAGTGGACCATAGAACATGTCTCCTACCATGAACCTTCTTTCATATCAAGTCTTCGATATGATGCTTACAAATTTGGTGGTCCATTAGGAATGTCATGTCAGATTAAATTTGGTGGTCAAGACTACATAGCAGATTGTTTGCAACGGAATAGTCAAGGAATAACCTGGGTCAGTCGCTTTGTTGGTTTGTAACCTCTTTTAGCATACCCATGTACTACACACGTTTAAAATGCTCGCATAAACATCCATGTGTGATTTATTTTCGAAAAGATTAATGCATGATCACGAGGATAACTTGAATGTTCTTGCATGAACACGTGTGGACAAAACACAATATATTAACACCAACTGTCGTGTGAAGCAATAAGAGAATTTTCACTAGTGTAAACGGCTTAGTTAAGGAGTGTATTTTCACACGGTCACTAACTAGCCACCTAGGACGAGTGTACTTTCTTGGCACTCGAAAAAAAGTTAAATCTTTTTAATGGAATCCGACAAATATAAATATATTCGATATACCATCTTGCTACGCACTCCTGCCTGTTGCGTCTGGCGATGAGTGGACTGCGTTGTCATGTTTGCCGAGTATTTAGAAAAAACACTTTACAAATATGTTTGTCGATTGTGTTTGCTGAGAGTTTTGCTGGGATACTCTAACAAAGTGGGTTTTCTAAATTGTTGCCTTCTACCACCACTTATTTTAGTTGATCTATCTCTCCATGACTCGTTTCCCACCTCTTTCTCCTCCCTCCCCCTTTCCCGGCATTTTAGATCTCGAGTAGTTGGGAAAGATCCATGCATGCGCTTGTTTATCGTGAAGAAGGCAGATGAATGAATTGGTTCCAAGGTATGCTATAATGGTTCAAATCTGGATATACTCTCCTTTTGGTCTATAATGGTTCAAATCTGGATAAAAATACAGAGATAAATGGAAAGCAAATTTTCCACCTAACTGTCGATTTTAGGTGGCCCAATCCAGATTGTTGTATCTTGCTATAGCATGTCATTGTCGTTGCTTCGATCTTCTTAGTTCAGATACTTCTTCCGGAGTTTCCAAGGACGCAACCAAGGGGGCAACGTCTCCCCTCCTCTCCCACCCCCTAGGCTATCAATTTGTTTTCCTGCAAGATTAAACATGCCTCGATCAATGTGGCGTTGGCATTGAAAAAGTCAAACAAAATAAAATTTACTAGCCCATTATAGTTGTTAGGCATCATGCTCCTCTTCTCTTTGATCATCACTAACATTTTGTCTTTAACTGTTTGCTCGCTTCCTTCCCGCTTTCTTTCGATAAACTGAAATGTCAACCATCTCCACGTTTTGCAGATTCCAGGACCACGCAGCAGCTGGCACCCACGGGCTGCAACTGCCCCATGTTGGGTGACTGCCCCACAGTGAAGCCGGGCATATGGGCACTTATCATCATTGAAGCAATCCTCGGAGGGCTTGCGTATGGGTATATAATTCACATCGAGCTGTTGTATACTCTCCTTTTGGTTTAGAATGGTTCAATTATGGAAAAAATTCAGAAAGGAATGGAGAGCAAGTTTTCCACCTGATTGTCGATTATAGGTGGTCCAGTTCGGATTGTTATATCTTGCGGTAGAGTGTCGTTGTCGCTGCTTGGATATTCTCAGTTCAGCTACTTCCTTCGGAGTTTCCAGAGACGCAGCAAAAGGGGGCAACGCCCCCCTCCCCCCCTCCCCACCCCATCCCCACTCCAAGGCTATCAACTTGCTTTTTCGCCTGCATGAATGAATGTGCCTCGTTCAACCAGGAGTTGGCATTGAGTTTATGAAGCTCTTCTCCTTAAGTATTTCCCTCGCTTCTAAAGTAAGGCATGTATTTTTTTTAAAAGTCAAACAATTAATGGAAAGTTTGACTAGCCCATTATAGTTTTTTTTCCTGGACTAAATTGGATTAGATTCATTCGAACTCCATCGGCATAGATCTAGAGTAGTTTGGATAGTGTCTCTGTTCCTGAACCTGATGGTTGCTTGTGACTTGTTGTTCATGTACCTGAACCTGAAGCTATTATTAATTTACTTATCATCCGACTGTTCCTGTTATTTTGCCAAGAGTCCCCCAATTTGTGATCAAATGAGTGACTTCCTAGCTGATTTATCTGTGCTATGTTGGAATGTACATGGGCTCAATGATCCAAACAGGGGCACCACTGTCAATGAAACGTTGGCCTCTTCTACTTGTCCAATTGCATGCCTCCAGGAGTCCAAGCTTGCTAAACTGGATAGAGCCACTGCTTATTTCCTTGGAGGCTACAGGCTGCGTGGCTTTGCCCATCTTCCTGCTTTGGGGACTGAGGAGGCATAATTATTCTATGAAATGAAAATTTGGTGCATGCTTCGGACATCTCGATGGGTTCCTATTGCATCTCCCTCACGATAAAAACCATTCGCGATGACTTTTCCTTCCGGCTAACCTCAGCCTACGGTCCAACGGCGAGCAATCGCAAAGTGGAGTTCTTTGCCGTGCTAATTGCACACAAACCAATCTCGGGAGTCAAATGGATGGTTTTTCGAAAAGGGGTCTACCCAGACTCTGCATCAAAATGATGCATATGACTAATTTATTAAATTATTAAAGGTTTGCACAAGTTACAGTTCACGGATCACACAAGGTCGGAACATGTATCAACCAACGAAATAAAACAAGACAAAAATTATTCCTCATAGCAAAATCGTATTATCAAAACGCCAGCCTGATCGGTTGTAAAAATCCTTGGCGACCGTCTCCAACGTGTTGCACCCAGAATCCATTGCATGTCGCTGCTCCTCTGGTTAGAGATAGGACCACATATGTATCCAATGAGTAATCATCGGAATAACCCGCAAAAAGGATGGTTTTTTCGGCTTGTTAAAAACAAAATCATTACGCACATTCCAAATCGACCACATGACAGCACACACTCCCACCCTAATCTGTTTTAGGTATGTCTTTGCAACCCCTTTTAGCCAGTTCCCAAACAAGTTTGATATATCTTTCGGTGAAGCTAGATTAAAAGACATATGTACCACTCTCCAAACTATTTTAGCTAGTGGACATTCAAAGAAAATGTGTTGTATAGATTCTTCTTTATCACAGAAGCAACAAACATTTGTTTCCATTGCAATTCCTTTTTGCAAGATTATCTTTTGTTAAGATCACTTTACTGTAAAGAAACCACATGAAGATCTTGATTTTAAGTGGCACTTTAATCTTTCAAATATATTTCCTTAGGAATCTAGTTTGACCATTCAAGAGATCTAAATCCATAGATTTTACTGTAAACATGCCGGAGCTAGTTACTCTCCACACAAAGACGTCTTGTTCATCCGTGAGATTAACCTGCATCAACCGTTCAACCAAGTGTAGCTAGTTGTCCCATTTATTTCCTGTGAGCGCCCTATGAAAAGTTATATTTAGAGGTTGAGCTAAAGCTGTTGCTACCGAAAGCGCGGTAGGTGGCCATGTTGCAGGAAGAAAGGTGGTGAGCGAGAGACAGGTGCACAGGTTAGCTTGTACGATCAACACTGAGTACGTGCATGCTTTATACTGGGTATGCCTAAACTTCATTAAATGATGGTCTTGTTGTTGGGTCGTTTTGTCATTGTACTAGTACAGTGGTAGCTAGCTTCAGCAAGTACGAGGGAGGCACGACGGCCGGTTCCCGTCGTTTCCACCTGACTGTGGATTTTAGGTGGTCCAGTTCGGATTGTTATATATTGCGTGTCGTTGTCGCTGCTTGGATCTTCTCAGTGCAGCTACTTCCTCCGGAGTTTTCAGAGACAGCAAAGGGGGCAACGCCCCCCCCCTCTAAGGCTATCAACTTGCTTTTTTGCCTGCATGAATGAATGTGCCTCGTTCAACCAGGAGTTGGCATTGAGTTCATGAAGCTCTCTCCTTAAGTACTTCCCTCGCTTCTAAAGTAAAGCATGTCTTTTTTTTTTAAATCAAACAATTAATGTAAATTTTGACTAGCCCATTATAGTTTTTTTCCTGGACTAAATTGGATTAGATTCATTCGAACTCCATCGGCATAGATCTAGAGTGGTTTGGATAGTGACCGGCATATATGTCTTAGGTAGCATCTTTACTAATCGACCGTTTCTGGTGAGTACTGATTGCCTATCGACAACTTGGCCATCTACCATGTAGGCGCTAGTAGCAGGCGCTTTTTAGCAAGCCACTTTATAGTTGGATATACTCTTATTTTGGTCTACAATGGGTCAAATCTAGGTACAAATTCAGAGAGGGATCAAACACTAGCTTTCCATGTGGCTCTCGATTTTAGGTGGTCCAGACTGGAGTACTGGATCCTGCTAGAGCGTTTCGTTGTCGCTGGTTGTATCTTCTCAGTTCAGGTACTTATTCCATATTTTCCAAGGACGGATCCAAATTGGGGAACCCCCCTCTCCTCGCACTTATACACAGTTTCCAACAAGATTAAACATGCCCCGCTCAACGTGGAGTTGGCATTGAATTTGTGAAGCTCATATTCATAAGTACTCCCTCCCTCTTCTTAAGGAAGGTGTATTAAAAAAATCTAAGTTTGACTAGACATTATAGTTGTTGGCTGTTTTTAAAAAAAAAACCCGGTCTCTCTCTCTCTCTCTCTCTCTCTCTCTCTCTCTCTCTTTTTCTTGCCGCCCGCTCTGTCTCGAGTGAGAGCCCAGACGCACCCGCCTGACGCCGTGCACTGCTTCGGTTCGCCGCCTGCCCACTTGTCTGAGTTTTGTTCCATGGAGGCGACAAGGACAACAACGACGAGCTCCAATCTTCGCCACTGCACAAATCGATTGGGTTCATTGTCTTCTTTATAGTGTATTTTTTCTGTTGTAATCTATGAGAAATGTTAGAATAGTGAAACATATTATGTACTTTACTGGATTCATCTGAACCCAATGCTTGTACACCAACTACGTCACTCGCTCCAATTCAGGGATGACAACGACGACGAGGAGCAGGATGCAAGGGAATGGAGAGTTTCACAAAGGCAATGCCATATATGTTAGAATTTACTATATTGCTAGTGAACCTTAGGTCATAGCATAACTACGGTTTTGCTCCCTCTACCCTGTACGTGATTCTAACTACCCTGTTCGAGATCATCCTACAGTTTTTGTCCCTATCGTTTTCTGTAGATTTGATTTATTTGTCTACTGCATCAGTAGATCGTATGTTTAGTTTAATACTAACTTTAGTCCTAATTGTAAGAGTTTTAGTTTTTCTTACCCACATGTATTTAGATATGTTTTAGTGTAAGATTCATGAGAAACTTGAACTAAAACATGTCTACATAATATGTAGGGCAAACATTTAGAAAATCCTACATTTAGGAATAGAGGGAATACATAGTATTATAGTCAGTGTTTCATGTTTTCGTGAATTAAATCATATATAAATTTATTATATATTCCTCAATATGTAACGAAGCAGCATTCATAACGGCTGGCGTTCGCGGGCCCTCAACCTCAATTTGTGCGTGGAGCGTGGCTCCGTGAAAACTAATAAGCTTTTCGAGTAAAAAAACAGGGTCGTCAAGTTGTACCCACCGAGTCGTTTGATACAGTTGGTTTCTGAACACACATGGAATAGTTTACCAATGGCAATTAATGACTGAAAGTCGGAAGTGCTAATTTGCTTCTAAGAAAAGTCGAAATTATATGAAAAGGTTAGGATTCGTTTCTTTTCCTTTTCAAACAAGGCACAATTGAATCAAACGAACTGAAAAAAAAACCTATATCGACAGGCAGTTTTCGGCTAGCTATGTAGAGGATGTTGTTGTGTTCGTGGGGACGTGCGCGGTGGAGGAGTGGAGCATGGTGGTGAGCTCCTTGGACGCCACGATGGACTTGTAGATCTCCATGACGAGCCGCTTCTCGAACTCGGACGGGCCCTGTGCCGGCGCAGGCAGCTGCTTCCGCCGCGGCACGCGCCTCGTGTCCACATCGCGTCGCTAACGGTTTCGCTCCCTTTGCCCCGTACGTGATTCTATCTTCCTTTTTCGAGATCATGCTACAGTCTATGTCCCTAACGCTTTCTATAGATTTGATTTGTTTGTCTACTGTATTAGTAGATCGTATGTTCAGTTTAATACTTGTTATTTCAGTCATGAATTGTTTCATATTTTCGTGGATTAAATCATATATAAATTGATTAAATATTCATCAATATGTAACGAGGCAACATTCATAACAGCTGGCGTTCGTGGGCCCTCAACCTCAATTTGTGCGTGAAAATTAATAAGCTTTTCGAGTAAATAAAAAACAGGGTCCTCAAGTTGAAACCACGGAGTCGTTTGATACAGTTGGTTTGTGAACACCAGGGCCGGTCCTGAGATTTCGGGGGCCCGGGGCGCAACTAAAATTTTGGGCCCCTAGTATATAAATAACTAAATTTCATTGAGGGAATGTATGTTAGCTAAGTAGAAATCAAACAAGACAAACGGAACACATATTTTTGTGTGGAAAACCTTTGCGGGGATCTTGAGTACCCGGGCGAAATCTAACATGGGCCCATTATATGTGCATATATGAAGTATTACAACAAATTTTTGAAGTGCGTACAAACGCAATATTGATATCAAATATTGTATGCATATTGTTTTTAAGAAATCACACGACATTACTAGATGTGAAGTCACTGATGATGGTATGTCAATATCGATTATTAATTAATAATTATCAGGTCAAATGTGCCTTGAACAGTGTCGTCCCCATGGGCATGGGTGCAGTACGATCTCCTCTCGAAGACTCGGTATATCGGCTCTAAACGTGGCCATGTGAGGGCCGGCGATAATCTTCAATACATTCTGTCCAGGAACGATTGAATGGCGTAAGGCATATCAGATGATAAATTAGAGCAGTACATTTCCATGGCCTTGCAGTACCGCCTATGCCAACAATCTGAGAAATCAACCCATAATGGAAAAGGAAATGAGTTGATCTTTTCTTTTAGAATAAGAAAAAAATGAGTCGTGTTGTATTCCTTTTTAGCGAATGTGGGCTGCATTCCTGATCCCGTTGGTTTCACCCAGTATTTTTTAATCGAACTGTACAAACCCCACTTACTCATTCCATGGCTAACTAAGGGAAAACAGCCCAAGCTAACGAAATAGAATAGCCCAAGTTAACTAAAATAGTAAAGGCCCAAGCTCCAGCCCAATAGGATGCACGCACATAACGTCGTCTCCCTCAATCCCACGACAGAAAACTTCCAAAGTCCTCTAATGGCGTCGTGATAACGAGTTCTTCCACCGCCTTGGGAACTTGGGATTTGGGGCCCCATGGAATCGGGGGCCCGGGGCGGCCGCCCCTCCTGCCCCCCCTCAGGACCGGCCCTGGTGAACACAAATGGAATAGTTTACCAATGGCAATTAATGACTGAAAGTAGAAGTGGTAATTTGCTTCTAAGAAAAGTCGAAAGTATTTGAAAAGGTTAGGATTCATTTCTTTTCCTTTTCAAACAAGGCACAATTGGAGCAAACGAACTAAAAAAACTATATCGACATGCATTTTTGTGCTAGCTATGTAGAGGATGTCTTTGTGTTTGCGGGGAGGTGCGCGGTGGAGGAGTGGAGCATGGTGGTGAGCTCCTTGGACGCCACGATGGACTTGTAGATCTCCATGACGAGCCGCTTCTCGAACTCGGACGGGCCCTGCACCGGCGCAGGCAGCTGCTTCCGCCGCGGCACGCGCCTCGTCCACATCGCGTCGCCAGGCAGCGCCATGACCGACGCCTTCCTGGACACCGCCAGCATGCCGCCCACGTACGCGTCCCGCAGCCGCCCCAGCACGCGCCCGGGCATGGAGACGACAAGGCGGACGACGCGCGCGCGACGGATGATCAGCCCGCGCAGACGCACGCGCCACCCGCCCGAACGCCGCGCGCCGCCGCCGAGGCGTTGGGTGCTGCCGCGGGTCGACCTGCCGTCGCCGTTCTCCAGGCGCTGGTACTTGCTGCGGCGCCAGTGGGAGCGGATGCCCTTCGTGAACCCTATCGGGAACGCCTCCACCTCCATCGATCACCAGCTAGATAGCCGCCGTTCGTACGCCGGAGTTTGGTGGTCAGGTACAGCTTGTCTTTGCTTTCGCTTGGGTGCTCAGAAGCGAGAGTTGGTGGTGGGAGAAATTGTGGAGCGGCCTCCTGTAGTCCTGTGTTTTATGGCCGTGGTTGGTTGGTGGGTGCTAGCTCGTACTCTACCGGTGAAGTGAAAGAATCGTGGGTTTCAATGGCATTTCGCGGCAGGTGGCGCCATGGCCGACGCCACGTTGAATCGGAGTGAAATGCATGCAAGGTCCTCAAACTTGTTGGCTATGTCCAAAACAGTCCTTGAACTTACAAAATGAGCTGATACGGCCCCTGAACTTGCCTAGTACGTCCACATACGGTCCTAAAGTGGGTTGACCTCGTATTTTTCTGACGTGTCGCTGTATCAGTTCGAAGCCAAAAAATATTTAAACTTCAAAAGTCTATATCTTTTATTTTGTCTATCCAAAATTGACAAATTTTACCTTTATGGAAACCTTGAAAAGATTATAATACAATCACACCATTAGTTCCCAATTTTGATAAAATTTAAATGTTCAAATTTCAAATGCTGAATTTACTTATTTTATCATATCTTTAATTTTATAAATCCTTTAAAATTGACTATTTTGCAAACGACGGCTAAGGACAATATCTTTCTGTTAGTACCAATAAAATATATTTTCGGCAATGTTCAAAAGTACAATGTTCAAAAGTAATTTTGTGAAGCTTAGTTTCAAGCATAGCCCATAACGGATATGTAAACTAATATGATTTTCCAAATATAATTAGGAGCTGAAAAAACTTTTCCTAAGTACTAAATATTTTGTTTCACCCCGCGCGTGGGTCACCAGGTAATTGCATGCATGCATGAACAAGCTAGCGTGATGAGCCGCAAACGTATTCAGTGCGTTTGCATCCATGCTTGCATGATGTGTCTCATTTTTTTCTGCATTTCATGGATAGCTACCGGCCGTATTGGAGTAATTTCCCTTTTCTTTGTATTTTTGTCTGGTGCAATTATGAAGCTCGTACGCATGCCGAGTAGTATCAACTTTCCAAAAGCTTGGAAGACTATACATGTTGTAATTTACATAGTTACATACACATGATGAATTGCATTGTGTGTATATGTAATTATGTAGGCAGCTAGTTTGGCAGAAATAGCCCCGAAGAGTTAGTTTTGCAAAAATAATCAGTTTTAAAAGATTTATAGAATTAAAAATATGATAAAGTACTCAAATTTCTCAATCAAAATTTGAACCATTTAAATTTCATCAAAAAGGAAACTAACAGTGTCATTCTATTCTAATCTTCCCAAGGTTTTCAAAAAGGTACAATCTGTAAATTTTGGATAGACATAATTAAAGATATGGATTTCTGAAGTTTATAAAGCAACACGTCAGTAAAATACGGGCTCTATCTTGTTTTGGACCGTACATGGACATATTAAGCAAGTTTAGGGACCATAACAGATCATTTTCTGAGTTTAAGGACCATTTTGGACATAGCCGACAAGTTTGAGGACCGTGCTTGCATTTCACTCGTTGAATCGCGACCGAAGCACGGGTCACTCGCCTCGCGCGCGCGCGGCGCGCACCGGCTGCCGGTTGGTGACTTGGTTGCCGGTGACCAGGCGTTCGTTGCTGGATGGTGCGGTCGTTCCCGGCCGTCGTTTTCCTTCACCACACCTCCCCGTGAATGCATGGCTACTAGCATAACGAACCGGAGGTGTGTGTTGAACGTATAGAAGGTAGCCGGGATGGATTAACATGTACTGTTGGTTTCGACTTTGGACGAGTAAACTGGTTGAAGATTCCGTTGCTGGCCTTGAGGCCTTGACCGGTGGCTGGGTAGTGTTCTTGAGTTGAGTGTTTGTCCGCGGGTCCGAGACGACGAACATATCTCCTGCCATGAACGTTCCTTCCCATATGGATATCATAGCTTAATTTTGGCGATCAAATTAAGGAGGCGGGTCAAACTAATAATGCACGTGGTTATCATGGAGTTATATCATGGAATATAAGTAAATGATCTGTTGAAAAAGATGGAGGAGCATAGTCAATGGAGGAATCACGTACGGGTCAGTGGCCGGCCTGTTGGTTTACAACGAGTTTTAATAAGCATACACGCAACACATCTGTTGAAAACATGATGAATAGGAATTGTCGCACGTACGATCTTCTCTCTTTAATTTAGAAAGCTTCATGGATGATATGATCACGTAAGTATGATCACGACTTTTGACTGGCCTTTTGCATGAGTGCACGATTGGGCAGAACGGTACAACTACTGGTGAGTGAAGCGGTAGGCTAAGGAATTAGGTGACGTGAGAGGTGAGAACCGAATGGTTCCTGGTCAGGGCAACAGAGGACATGTTTGGATATATTTTTTTATCGAAAAAATAACGTGTTTTCAACTTTTCATGGAGTATATGTCTGATGGAATTTTTCACGCCTCTCCGGTTTCCTCTGCTCACTGTCTGACTCATCTCTTCAATCATCATGAGAGGAGATCATGATACATGAATCCGGTTATGTATGTCACTCGCACACGAAATTACACGGGATGAATAAGTCGAAATTCCTTTTGGCTCCCGAATTCCAAAGCTTTCTTTATTTACATAAGTCGAAAATCATATTTACAGGTCTAAAAAAATCTAAAAAAAGCTAGATGTAGTCAATGTTGTATTCCTAATAATGTAAAACCGCCATATTAAATTATTCAAGCTATAGGCCACACAAAAATTATACATTTGATGATTTTTGTTGTTTTGAAAATATATATATATATATATATATATATGCACAGACCACTATTCTAAGGTCCATAATTTTTTCATTTCTGCGTAGCTTAGAATATAAAAAATTAAATTGAGATTTAGCACGTTCGTAGCATCGGTACTAACATCATTGTGACATCAGCAAATTACCTAAGATACAATGCTAAGAAATCTTCATTGGCATTTGGCACATATCTAAGAGAACGATGGCCTAAAGTAGTGATTTTGTTCATCGGCAGTTGGCACAAAATTTATCTTTTTACACAAGACTTAAAAATATCGTTTGTCATGAAATCACTTTGTGATATTGTGAAGTTATTATGTCCGTGAAATTCTATTTTTCGATACATGAAAATATGTTTTTTAAATAATGGTTGTATATAACCCGAAAGCCAAACTTGATTTCACGGTTATACTCCCTCCGTCCTCTGTCCATAAAATGATGTCTCAAATTTATCTACATTTGCATATATCTATACACTAAAATATGTGTAGATATAAAGTTGAGACATCATAAATTTATGGACGGAGTGAGTACAACCCCAATACCCAATACAGAGTTCGGACGAGGTTTATAGAGAGCTCACGGACCACACCTCTGCACTGTCACACCAAGGCCCACGGCCCAAGCCCACCTCTGATCTCGTTTGTCACACAGCTAATGTTCTCTGAACACCCTAAGAAAAAAAAACTATGTTCCCTGAACTTTACTGAGAAAAGATCAGTGGAGATTATTTGCAGTGGGCACCAGTGCTCCCTCCTGGTTAAAAAATTCGAAAATTATATTTATATGTTTTAAAAAATTCTAAAAAAACCTCGTATAGCCAATGATATATCCCACTAACTTGTAAAATATAAACTTCAAAAACTTTGTATCCTGAGCTACAAAAAATGATAAATGTTACGTGTCTAGATACATCCACTTTTGAACAAATGGAAGTCATCTATTTTGGAACGGAGGGAATAGATCTGTGAATGTATATATTTTCAAATCTCTAAGTTTTACCAGATTTGTTATTTTCGTGTAGCCCATAATATAAATTATCTCACACTAAAATTTTACACGTTGGTTGGATACACCATGGGCTACATCTGAATTTTTTCCCACCTTTTTCTCACAAATATGATTTTCGAATTTTTAAAATGAGGGGAGCACTAGTGCCTGGGATCACGATACACTTTCTGAGAAAAGATGACGTATCACACCTATTTTGGAACGGAGGGAATAGATCTGTGAATGTATATATTTTCAAATCTCTAAGTTTTACCAGATTTGTTATTTTCGTGTAGCCCATAATATAAATTATCTCACACTAAAATTTTACACGTTGGTTGGATACACCATGGGCTACATCTGAATTTTTTTCCCACTTTTTTCTCACAAATATGATTTTCGAATTTTTAAAATGAGGGGAGCACTAGTGCCTGGGATCACGATACACTTTCCGAGAAAAGATGACGTATCAGGTGTGACAAGATCCCGTTGTCTCTTGCGGACGTGGACTGTCATATCACTCCAGCGAAGGGATAAGGTAGCTGCTACAGTTGAGAGCGGGCGGAAAGGAGGCGACCAGAGTTCCCGAGGTCTCGCCGGCGTCTCCCGCCGCTCCCCTCCGCCTCCGGTCGCCGTTTTGGCACCGTGAGGTGGGGGGAGCTCTGGTAGTCGTGGGTGAGTGTAGATAGGACCTTCTTGTAGGTTTATGTTCCAGGCGGCGGCGTCGAAGACGGGATCGGTGCGGTCGGTGTGGATGCTGTTCTTCCCCTCCTTCCGTTCCGGCCTCGGCGCCGGGGAGGCTGTGAAGTGGTCTGGTGTGGCGCCCCGACCTGACTGCTATACAGTGATACTGTGTCTCCGGTTAACCGATACCAGCAGGCACACTATCAAAGCATAATAGAGAGATCAAGACTTGTGGAACAACTGGCACTTCACAGACTCTACGACACAAAATCATATAGTTCAACTCTTATAATAGAGAAAGATAGCAAATGACAAACAGAGGTCACAGACCCAACATTACAACATGCGGAAGCGAAGTGTGTTGTTCTAAACAACAAGAACCAAATTATGGCCTAAGAGGCCTGCAAATAAACATCCAGCGCCAGCTGTTCCGGGATGTCCCAAGCTGCCACCTGGGAACCCCAGACTACTCGTCGACGTCCACAAAGAACCCACCTTCGAGGTCGGTGAAGTCCTCTCCTGAAAATAAGCAAACGACGTTGAGTTCGACGAACTCGCAAGATTAAGAGCTAATATATGCTCGATGATTGGCTTTCAAGGTTTTATGGCTGTTTTGCATAAAGCTGATTTTATTTATGAAAACATAACTCAAAGGCATCGACTATTCAGAGTATTTTCAAAAGAGGTAAGAAGTACTCTTTTCTTGATCACCTTCCTCAACAACAACCATCACCAACCACTGTACCTGTTCATCAAAGGCACCTCCCCGAATCACCCTCGAGGAAGCTCACCTTGCTTTTGTGAGTGGTACCTCTAGTACCCAGTTTTTAATCATTCCGTTAAAGTTATTCTATGATCTTACCTTCACTTCCCAAGTCGTCCATAACCGCGGACACGGCTTTTCGAAAAGATTTATCCCTGCAGGGGTGTACAAAGTGGAAGTCCCCGGAGTCCCGAGGGGCTCCAGCTCCTTCGCCACGCGTACCGTCCGGCCCATTACCTGTACAATTAGCTCTCTTCCATGGAAAGCCGGCTGGGTGGGAGCGGTGTCGACTTCTCCCTCGTTAAGGACTTTCCAGGATCATCAGTGGCGGCAGGACTGCCAGGATCACACACCCCGCCCCACGGCCACTTATTTTCCTAACACCACAATCCTCATCTCAGTTCATCCCACCATCATCACGCACGCGCAAATGGAAGCCCGAACTAGAGGACCCTGGCTAGCCCCGCTCGAGTTATTTAGTCTATGAGGGTTCCTGCACTGCGAATGCATAGGCCTCACGCATGGTTGCACGCTCAGTCTTGGTTCAAGAGGTATAGCACTCGCACCTAGGCGACGGGAACGAGACAAAGCACCACAACCACAGTGGCCTCTCATCCCCACCTTTTAGCATTTTATTACCCGTCACCACAATTCCTCCACCATCATTCTCATTTCAACACCTGTTTCCAACATAAACCATCCACCATATAGCTATGCAATTAACTAAGCATGGCTAAGCAACAACATAGCATAGTAAGTATCTCGGCCAACAATACAACACTATGGATAATAGGAGGGAAACAGGTAAAAGGCATAGGGAACTTAATGCAACTATAGGATACTCTAATCCAAGAAAATTGACATTTAGAACCGCATGCAATATTATAGTGGAGAAAATATTTGCGGAAACATAGGATAAGATATGCTCAGAGGGGGGATTACGCTTGCCTTGCTCAACGTGCGGGTAGTACGGATCGTCGGGGTATTGCGGTGTAACCCCGGCTGCTTGATCTATCGAGGCATAGCAACGGAAGAACAATCAATCACCACACAAACTTTAGCAAATGCAATGCACAAACACATGATGACATGTCAATTTAAATCCCCGAGAGGAGGATGATTCAACTATTCAATTTAAACGGAGTTTGGGTGCTTAGAGGGGTGCACTTCGAACATACCGTGGAGTTAAATCAAGATTCATCTTTACTTGTTAATTAGCATAGATGATCCTATGGTTAACTTGCATGTGAATGGCATGATCATGTGATGAAATGCATGGTTTAGGTGATTTAAACATTCTTGCAACAATTATAAAGCAACGGAAAAAGAATTGGTGTTAAAACAAGTTTCAGAGAGCATCCGGATTAAAATCCGGAAAATTCTGGGTTTTATACCGGGTCATTCCGGGTTTTATACCGGGTCTGGCACCGGGTTTAATTCCGGGTCAATTCCGGGTATGAACCGGGCGAAAATGGTCGAGTCCAGTACCGTTTTTCTTAACCCGGTATAGATTCCGGACCATTCCGGGTCTGGTACCGGGTGATTCCGGGTTCAGTTCCGGAAATTTCCGGGTTGGACACCGGATTTGTCAACGCGACCAAAACGAAATAGAGCTACGGGGATTCGGTGAACTAGGGGGAAAAGGAGGAAATGTAGAGGTCCATTTGGAGGGTTTGCTCACCCTGAACTCGTGGGGGTGCTTGGAAGGACCGGAGATGGACAGAGACGGCCGGAATCGTCCGGGAGAGCTCCGGCGGTGGTTTGCGGAGAACTTGACGGTGAGCTCGATTGCGGGCTTCCCAACTCGATTCCTTCGGTGGAGTGGTAGAGGACGACGAGGCAGAGCTATTGGTGGTCTTGGTTTTGCTCGGGGGCTCGTCAATCAACGGCGGCGAGCTCGGCCATGGGAGCTAGCTCTTGGAGCTCTTTGGGGAGAGAAGAATGGAGAGGAGAGTGAGGATGGAGGAGTGGGCTGGTTGGGGGTTTTCTCTCCTTCCCTTTAGTGTCCTTTTCTTTTACACAAAACCTCTGCGCTTTCGTTTTCCTCACAGACAAGTCCTTTTCTCTTTTAAAAGAAAGTTAGTAGCTCCTTTCTAGATTTAATTAAGGCACTAACTTATTTTAGAGAAATATGACAAAATTTGGGGAGGCTCCCCTTAGCTTGTAGAAGCTCCACGAATTTTGGTGTGACAAAAATAAAAGGTTTTGAACCACGTTTGTTCATATAGGTTTGGATTAGGGCATTTTGCTAAATTCAAAATGTTGCTCCTTTGGTAAATTAGAGCAAGTGCAAAATATTACCTGGAAGTTTGTTGAAACAAGTTTGCATTGTGGTTTTCAAATGGTGCTAAACCATTTAGTGTGTTGCCCAGCAATTTAATATGGATGCCATGATGCAATTAAACACAAAAGCGAAAATTTTACTCGGGTTTTTAGGTTCTCAACTTTGGGCTGTTACATCTGGTCCGGTGCTTCTCTCCATCCTGCTCTCTCTGGCCGGCTGTGGTAGCGAGGGGAGAAGGCGGTGGAGGTCGGCGTTCCGGTTTTGGTGGTGGTTCAGGTGGGGGTCTTCCTCGACGCTTCTGCTCTGGTTCGTTGTGGTGGCGAGGGGAGCGAGCTTCTGGAAGTTGCAGGGTGTTGTTGCTGGCGGTCCTGGGCGGCGGCGGGGCGGCGGGAAGCAGGGTGGTGCGGGGTCTCTGGCGCTATGGCTGTGCGTGTTAAACGGCCTCGGTTCCGTCGCTGGCGGCGGCGGCTCATGCAGCTTTCTACAAGGTGGAGGCGCTTCTTCCCCGACGGCGAGCGGTACGGCGTCTCCGGCAAGCCCTAGGAGCTCGGGCGCGCGGCGTCTGGATCTGATTGTGGTTCTTCTCTGCAGCTTGGGAAGTTCTTTGCATATTCTTGGTCCTCTGTGTAATTTCGTTATCTTTTTGGACCTGGTTGTAATATGTTCTGAGCTGCCTTCCTTTGTAATCAGATCCTTCAAAAAAAAAAAAGATCCCGTTGTCTCGACGGGTGGATAATCTCCCAACTAGGTTTACTATTCGGGTCTACATCAACGAGACTTGGTGGCCCTGCCGACGACGATAGATGCGCACATGTCTTCGAGGTCGTTCTAATTTTGCTTATAAATGATCGACCTCGAGCGTCAGCGGATAACCAATTCACCCCGTGAGTTAATTAATCAGGCCAGCTAAATCACACCATGTCACTGATCCATTCAACCTATCGTGTGGACGTCAAAAATATTAGCACCAGGAAATGACATGAGCTAGAAAATTATTACTACCAAAGCTATTTTTCGTGGAGATCGCTTAACAACAGGGGAAAATACACAGAGCAGAGACAGAGAAAAACAAAACGATATGACGACGATCTAGCAGCGACGTGCCCGCACGCAAGCACGCACGGCGGCTGCGCGTCTAGGCGCCGGGCGCGGCGTCCTTGACCCGGGTATTGAGGTACCCGCCGTACTCGCGCGCGTAGTCCTTGACATGGCTCGCCGTGTCCGCGAGCCGGCTGCGGGCGCGGTCCACGTGGTCGGCGCCCACGGGGTGCCGCCCCGTGAGGTACCGGTACGCCCACGTCCCCGCGGCGAGCGCGGCCATGGCGAAGCCCGCGGCGGAGAGGGCCGCGAAGCCGACGACGAAGAGCGCGAGCGCGAAGGGCACCCAGATGGGGCTGGTGAGCAGGGCCAGCGGGCCCAGGAAGACCAGCGCCACCACCGCGCCGGTGATGGTGATGCCCGCCAACAGGAGCAGGACCGCGCCGGCGACGAGGAGGGTCAGCAGGCCGACGATCTGGGTGGAGGTCGGGGCGTGGGCCTGCACGCGCTGGAGGAGCGTGGATGGGTCGATGTGCTGGCCCCCGTGCGCGTGCGCGGATGATGGGCGCCCCGCCAAGCCCTCGCCGTGCCGATCCGCCATGCCCGGCCGGTGCGCGCGTGCGTTGGAGGAGACGATGTGAGGAGGCTTGCCGCGCGAGCCTGGCTGTCTTGGGAGTGAGTGGGGGAAGGTACTGGTTTTTTTTTTTTTTGCGGGGGGGGGGGGGAAGGTACTGGTGGTGGGTGAGAGGAATGGCGGGGACGAGAGTTAAAGGGGCGGAGAGGGACGTGGGCGGGAGGGCGCGTGGCGGGGGGCGCCGGGCGTGCATGCGCGACGTGTGTGCGACGACGACGCGCGCGCGGCCTGAACCTGCTCTGTCTTGCTCCCTTGTCTTTTCACCGTGCTCTACGGAACGGATTCTTCTCTACTTTTTTTTTACCGGCGGGGTCAGGAAGATCGATGCTGGTTTGTAGTGGGCATCTATGTGGTTGTGGTGTGATGGCACGTGTGGGACGAGAGCGATGGTTCCAGGCCATGGGTGACACGGCGATGAGTTCTATGAGCCGGCGACAGGTGGGCTGGCGTGGGCGTGGCATGCCTTGTCGTAGCTCGGCTATACTGTTCCCAACGGCAGCAGCGACGACAGTGTCTTGGTGCGCCTCCCAAGCGCGGCGGTGACGCGCGGTGGCCTCGCCGGAGATATGGACGACGCCCAAGCGCGGCGGCCTCGTTGAGTCGTTGGTGACCGATCGGTCGACGACGGTGCACCGGTCGTGCGTACATGTGCTATGAGCCGGTGACACGCTGGATGCGCCGCCGAGCTTCGGTGAGGATAGGCAAGAGCCATCACTACTGCCGTCATGGCGGCACCGCTAGTCGTCGGTGTGAACTCTGACGCGATCCCATGGCCGGATGACGCCACGTCTTCACCGTAGCTTTTTTTAGGAGGTCTTCACCGTAGGTGCGTGTACTGGGGCCTACCATTGTGGGCTACAATGGGCTGGTTTGATGGGAGTACTGGACCAAATGGCAGCTGTCCCAATTCCATAGTTGCCCCTGAAGCCCATCTCCAGACTCCGTCCACTGCTCCACTTCGCCGCCGGTAGCCCATCGTCGGCGGCCAGTTTCCCGTCAAGGCGGCGGCACCAGCTAATCCCCCGCTACTAGCTTCCATCGTTCGATCTGACCGTCGGTGCAACCCGAGGCGGCTCCTGCCGGCGCGTAGCACGCGGCGAACCGAGCGCAGCCGCCCCCATCCGTCGTGCTCGCTTCTCCATTTAAATCCAGGCCCGGGCTCGCCGCCACAAACCCCACCTTCTCCCTGCTCATGCTCGCCGTCTGCTACCCCTCTGCAACGTCGAGCAAGCACGCATCAAACTGGGAATCTACTGTTCTTCTACTACACTCACAGTGAGACAAAGACCAAGTAAGTAACAATCCTTTTCTGTTTTTCTTCACTATAATTCTCTCCTATCTTAGCATGGCCGATTCGATTTGTAGACATTGAAATCTGATTAGCAGAAACCTCCACTGCAACATGTTACCAAATTAGTAGCAGCGAAAACAAGTTTTTCTCATTACTGTGGTTCATTCACTCTTTACAAACTGCCCGGTCACAGCGCAACCTGACAACCAAAACATGGGGAAAAAACCTGTAGACGTATGATATTACCACAACCTATAATAGACTTGAGATAAACACTTGATCGAGACGAAACTGGAATTTACAGTTCTCGCTTTTGTACAGTTTAGCTAGCCAACTAATCGTACCCTCTGATGAAATGAATAGAACAGAGAAGGAGAAGCGTGGAATCCTGACTCTGTGTTATGTATCGGACGCCGGCGGAGCGGGTGTCTGCGTGCTCATCTTGCTTCTCAGCTCCTCGAAAACCTTCATGCTGTCCGCGTCGAAGCCTCCCGCAAACTGTAGAATGGTGAATGGTAAGTTCTGATTCAAAACTCCAGTTACCTGCAAATACTCATATTGTTGAATAATATGTTTAGATAGTGGTATATACCTGGTGTACCCGGAAAGCGAATCTGACACCCTGGAGAAGCAAGAACTCTCTGTTGTGCTCTTTCTCGGTGCCTTGCATTGCGTCGAGCTCTGTGGCAACCCTTTCCATGTACTTCTTTGCCAGCTGAACTGATGCCAATTTGATCTACAACCAACAGATGAAATTAATTTTTTATTATTCACATCTTGGTGGATGTGCTGAATAGAAATTTATACTTAGACAAATAATAGAGCTGCTTATTCAGCAATAGTGGATATGGTCTAGAGATGCACACCTTGCCAACTTTTCCAGAATCTGATAGCCAATCAACTGGTATTCCATACTCCTTGTACCGTGCGCTGGTCATGTCTCTTGTACGAGAAGTGCATAAACGCTCTGCTCCACTCTGTCATAAGTACGGCACAGTTAGTTCCTCGAAAACAATGCTGTCAAATTATTTTGGAATTTATAGTAAATATTGACTATTCTCTTCGAAATATTTCTTGTTTCACCCTAAGGAACTATGTAAAGGTAATTGGGGAGAATACCTAGTTCAGAGGAGGTACTTACTTTTCGAGCAGTGAATACATCTTCTTGAGAGCTTCTTCACATGGAAGTTTAGGATCGTCGGCAAAGGTTGAAGCCTTGTTTTCTAACTTTTGCAGATCCGTATACTCAAAAGCAGCCTCTCTTAATGCATCTGTTTTGCTCTCTGGCCAATCAAAATGCTTTAGCACTGCTCGCTCATCAACCTAAAATAAGTTAATTGATCTTGTTAGTAGTAGATCATGTGTACAATACATATAATGTGGAAAAATTAGTTGAATCTCTTACCAAGAAAGATAACTCCTCGTCCAGCCAATGTACGAATGCAACAACATCATCAATATTCACGAATCTTGCTGCTCGGACCTCACCTGCTAGAGATTCAACAAAATCTCCTTGTGTCTCCACATCAGCTTTGACCTGAAACGTTCCAAGTTTTTGACAATGTTGGTTATTTACATTGAACATTTTACCTACCAATTACAATGAGCTGCACTATTGATGGATGCCATGAATTTTGCAAGATATTTATGCAAGCTGGGCCATCTGAAGATACTTACTGCTAAGAGGAACGTGGATCTGTTCTCAATCTCTCCGATCATGTTGCTTCTGTTGTCAGAAACATTTGATGTTTTTGATCCCAAAGAAGTTGTGTTCTTAGCTTCACGTTTCATGAGACTCTGGTAGAACTCCACGACCTCTGGAGCACGGTGTACCTTGTTGCCACCTGCAAGGCTCTTGGATAGAGAACCAGGAGGAGGCGGCGGGGGCGGTGGACCACCAGGTCTCCCAGGAGGTGGTGGTGGAGGAGGAGGTCCACCTGGTGGGCGTGGCGGCAGCGGTGCTCCCCCTGTAGTGTTGGTAGCTCCTGAAGCAACGGCCGATGCGGTGGGAGGTGGTCGGGGGACTCTTGGAGCTCTCTTCTCAATTTGGGCAAGCTTCAACTGGGTAACCGCCAGGGGGTTATTCAGGTTATCACTAGATTCTCGCCGGATTAGCATTAGCTGCAGGGACCTTCTCCTTTATTTGAGCAAGTTTTGGGGGGAGTGCAGCTCTTGGAGAGGGAGGAACTAGAGCTGAACTATAGCCACCACCAAACCTTTGTGCTCTAGCCTGCTCGGCCTTCTCTTTTACTGCCTTCTCCCGTTCTGTAGCAAGCTTATGCCGGTCTTTGTAAGCGGGATACTTCTCATCAGCAAAGCCTTCGACAGTCTTTGACATCAATTGGAATGAAGATGCAATATTCGCGTCATCCATGTCATCTTGCTCCTTCTTTCCAAATGTTGTGATGGAGATACCATCTCCTGCATTTCTGATCATGAGAGATTCCAGAGGACCCTTTGGTTTCTGGCTCCTCTTTGGAGAGCCACTGGTCAGGGACCGCGTCGGAGATGATAGATAGCTGCTGTCATCCTTGCTCTTTCCCCACTTCTTGAGTTTTTGCATCAGATTGGGCCTTTTGCTTAGGAAGCTGTATTTGCTGGAAGAGCTGTCAATCGACATGGTGTCGAAGTCTTCGCTCCTAGGGGAAGAAGGTGCAGAAGAAGGAGCACTATCAAGGTCAGTGTCACCCTGGCCTCGTTCAGATCCATATTCTACATCATCTGTTTGGCCCTCTCCTGTGACTTCGGGCTAAGCGTCCTGTTGAGGTCACGGGCAGACATTTTTCCTGATGGTATTTGGTAGTTGCGGAGCTCGAACCGCAGACAGGCATTGACCCAGCGCAGGTACACCAGCTCCTCTACTTCACTGAATCTGTTCATTTGTAGGCCTTCCACTTGCTTTGTGAGGTCCTCGTTTGTATGTCTCAGGTTGTTAATCTCCTCTCTTGCATGGGAAACTACATCACTCTGCAGGATGATGGTATGTGATTAGTACATTATTGAAAAGGTATATCATAATTTTTTAATCCGGGTAGCATTTTTCCTTTGTAGATGTCTAGAATTATTATGTGGGTCTGAAATATAAGGCTAACTCTCAGTATAGAAAAACACCTCAGCTGATAGCATGTTCTATTGAACATGACTGAAAATGGTAATTATCCTGATACTATTATGTTCACTATCTTGTATAGATAAGAATGTTATGGCGAAAATCATGCCAACACGTGCAAGAGAAGAGTCACAAAAATTGTGGTCCTTGTCAGGAAACTAATTGATTGATTTAATTTCTGGAAAAAAATATAAAAGAGAGCATATAATTAGGTGCTACCTTTTGCAAGTGAAAACAAAAGCAAGGTCCTAATTTTGAACTAGAGACAAGCAAAGAGGATAGGCCTGTACGGATAGAGACAAATGCACAAAATGTAGCAGAACCACTGATAGTCTGCCACAGAAACTAGGATCGTCTAGGACCATGCAAATGATTAGGCTAAAACAGAACTGCTGCTGAATATCGCGTCAGTAAATGCAAAAAAAAACTTTAGAGACTTTGCAAAGTAACAGTAACAAAGTGCTGCTCTACCTCTGTTATTTTGCCTTGCGCTGCATCCAGCTTAATCATGAGGTCCCTCTTCTCATACAGCAGCTCCTTGTTCTTCCTCCTCAGCTCAAGGACCTCCACTTCCAAATCCTTGAGCTTCTTGAGCTTGCGCTCGATCTCGGCGTCCTTCTTGGCCACCTCCTCCTCCTTGGCCTTGAGCCCCATCACCTGTTGCTTGAGCAGCATCAGCTGGCCTTTCGTCTGGTTCGCCTCCATCTGTATCTGGCGCTGCAGCTCCTTGATCCTGGTCCTCGACGCCTCGAGCTCCTTCTTGGCCGCCGCGCCGCAGACGACGTCCTCCTGCAGCTTCTTCTCTCCGCCTGCAGCGAGCTGATGGTGATGTTGAGCATGTCGACCTCCACGGTCTTGATCTTGAGCTGCTTCTGCAGCTCGGTGACGTCGGTCTCCTGCTCCTTGAGGCCGTAGTACTCGAGCAGCTCGCCCTCGAGCTTCACCTCCCTCTCCTCCAGCTCGCGCACCAGGCCCCGGAGCCGCTCCATCTCGGAGGCGTTGTTCGCCATGTGCGCGTTGTACCGCGACCTCTCCTTGACATCGAACCTGTCACCTGGTATCGGGATGTCGACCTCCCCCCCTAGCAGGCTCTCGATCTCCGAGAACATGTCGTCATTGTCATCGTCGTTCACCGACGGGGCCGAGTTGATCATGCCGCTGATTGTTTTGACCTCTTCCGCCTCTTCTTCTTCCTTTTGCCCTGAAGCAAGACAGTTTGGACAGAACAGTGAACAATATGGACAACCTAACCAACAGTTTATTCTTTGAACTGCAACCGCTAGTGGACTGAATATACATACATGTTCAAAATCCCGATCCTTATTCTTCTCCTTGCTTGCTTGGCCATTGTCTGAAAGAAGCACGCTGCATAGCTTGAGCGGGAAATTCAGAGAAACACAAGGAAAGGAAGCATCAATTCAGAGAGATGCACGTACCTTTGCTAGGCCCCTTCCCTCTCTTAAGAGTGAACGCCGCGAAGGATGCGAGGACCACGAATCCCAGTCGCACAAGCATGACTCCGTGCGCTCATCACTGTGCCGGCCTCAACCGGCGGCAGGAGGGAAGAGACAGGCTGCTCTGGCTCTGCTCATCAGCAAAAGCAGAGGTGGGAGGAAGGAGGAGCATGTGTGTCTCAATGGCCAAGGCGGCTAAACCTTCTCCATATCTCTAGCCTGCAACGGACACCACCGGAGGAACATGTGGCTGGCCTTATTCATCCATTGCCATGCTGGCGCCGCAAAGGATTTATCCCTCAGCTAAGACAGATTCAGGTAAGCACCCAGGGTCCCTAGCTTTTCTCTCTCTCTCTCTCTCTCTTTGTTTGTGTGTGTCCAACTGTGTGGCCTTGTTAGTTAGTAGCTGACAAAATTTCGTTCTGAAAGCATGCATATCTTCTTGGTGGGCTTCTCATTTGCTGTTCTGTGGTACGGGAAAGGTTTGTGGCTTTGGAAGATGGCTAGTATGCCGTTGTTTCCTGTGCACAGAAACGGGTGGTCGCTGGTGTGTCTGGGTGGGGGTGAAGAGGGAGTTGTTGTCAGATTGATGGTGATGTCTGGATAGGGGATTCGTGCCTTCATGGTGAGGCTCACAGCAATACAGGGTGCAGCATGGCAGTAGTAGCATTATGGGCTCTAATCTGGATTGTTTTTTCCTTTATCTAAAGCAATCGTACGGAATTACTCTCATTTTTTTTTGTAAAAACGTGGAAAATGGGCCTGATTTACCCAAGGCCTGTTCCGGGATCTCAGTTGCACTGACCAGAAATTCTATGCTTATTTAATATTTCCATTGTGAATCGTGAGGAATCTGGAGGCTTGTTTGTGCTCTGTACTCTTTTTAGATAGATACTGTGCTCTGGAGATACTACTCCTTGATAAATTGAGCTTGCCAGACTCAGTAGGTAATGATTTAACCAGTTAACCGCGAGCTGACTTGGTGTGTATATTTCTAGGCATGGAGTCTCCATCAAATGGAAGTGCGAATGTGCGATTCCTATTTGGGGCCGTTCCGTTATTTTCATGTTTGTTTTTAGTTCTTAAATTAACGAACATTTTTCTAAACCACATTTGTTTAATTTAGGAACATTTGTTTTTCAAATTTGTGAACAATTTTCAAATTCAAGAACTTTTGAAAATTTAAGACATTTTAAATTCGTGAATATATTTTTTGAAATTCATGAACTTTTCGAATTTCAGAATATTTAAATTCGCGAACATTTCTTAAAATTCATGAACAATGTTTTCAAATTCAAGAATAATTTTTCAAATGCATGATTCAAATTCATAAACAATTTCTATTTGAGACCATTTTGTACAATTTGGGATTTTTTAATTTCACTATTTTTTCAAAATTACCAGAAAAAGCGGCTGGTTTTTTCTCCTCAATCAACAGCAAAAGTGAAACAAAAAAAACAAAAAAATCAAAGCGAACTTGTGCAAACAGGTGGGCCGGCCCAGTAGAGCTCCATGCGGTCATGTTTGCTAATTGCTACTCCCTCCGTTAAAATTAGATGACTTTTCCTTTCTCCACATATGGATATATCTAGACATGTTACATTATAGATACATGTGCATGTGAACAAATAGAAGTCATCTAATTTGGAATGGCTGGGGTATCCTGTAACGTGTACTCGTGCAATTTCTCTTCCTATAACGTGTGCTCGTGTTCGATCAGGTTTGCTATATACGGGAAAGAGTCAGATCGGAGCAGCAGTGTAGTGGTTTGACGAACGTGTTTTCTGTTGAACATTGGAATAATTTAGATCGTTGATCAGAAACTTGAACGGCTGATATTTAATTTATCCAAATCTATTTGCTCTTTTATAAATAGTTTAGATTAGATATATAGTGGAGATACACTAGTATGTCTTGCCGGCTTTGCATTCTGATGAGTCGTGTCCAAGTCCATGTTGGTTTGTACATGGAAGTCTACTTCCTCACGGATTAGCATACAGTGATGTCTTGCTTTGTTTAGGAAAGCAAACTATTTGTGTCCGAGTGTTAGCACTAATCTAGATGTTCTTGTATCTGCATGTTTATTTCGTTGATGCATGTCGTAGTTAGTTGTGCAGGGGTACGTGAGATACGTACAGGCTGGTGGTTTCAGTTAGAATTGCAGGCAAGGAGAGACTCCGTGTGCGGCGTGAAGCCGTTGCATGCAAGAGCTCAAGCCAACGGGCTGCACAAGTTTAGGGGTTTGTTAGTGCATGGGGTCATGTGTTAGTGGCCAGAGTGGGGTGTGTGCGTGTGTTAGTGGAGAGTGTGGCCTCCGGCCGTGGTGTGCGTGTGTGCCTACTTAAGGCCTTGTAAAGCATGTTTCATTTGAGTCAAGAGAAATAGAGAGAGAAGAAAAGCTCGGCTGTGTGAGAGTCCGAGGCCAAACTCTTGTCTTCCTTGTTCGTGTGAGTTGTGAGAGGCAACACGTGAGGAAGAAGAAGGAGTTGAGAGAATCAACTCCAACACCGAGTAGGACATAGTTTGGTGGTCGTGTAGTATATAACTTGTATGGAGCGATCAAGTTGTACCGTAAGTTGGCATACTGAGAAATATAAAGAAACTCCATAAAAAAAGAGAAATATAAAGAAACCGATCAGGGCACGAGAAGAATCGACGATGGGCGACAACGTACAACTCTCCAAGCTCCCCTTCGACGTCCTGAACCTCATCGCGCAGAGGACCCGCGACCCGCTCACGGGGCTCACCACCTTCCGCTCAGTCTGCCGGACATGGCGCGCCGCCGTGGCACCAGCGCCGCGCCTCCTGCCTCCCACACCACAGGACGCCGCAGTGCTCCGCGACGGCTCGGACCACATGCTCGTATTCCCGCTATCGCGCGGGTGGTCCATCATCATCGATCCCCTCGACATCTCATGCCGCCTCTTGCACCTCGCCACGGGCACCACGGCCCCGCTGCCAAACCTCAACGCCCTAAGTGATGGCGGAGACAGGCCCAAGATCACGCATCTCAGCCGTTCTAAAATAGGCCGAGAAGCGACACCTCTCAATTTTCAAGACGAGCACTTGACAGATCAAGAAGCACATGAGCATCGACGACGCAAGATCAAGACCTATTTTGAAGGTCGTGAAAGCTATAACACTTACATACAATTTTCGGATCTCTTCCGCTTTGACATCCATGTCCCGGCTAGCACTCACGCAGGTAGCACGGAAGGCATCGTGGTCATGTTGTACCACCCCTGGTTGCACAAGAGGAGTAACGTCATGGATTTCTGCCGGCCTGGGGACGCAACATGGACAATGATAAGTGACCCTAATCTAGAAGGCAAACGTTTCCTCGACTTCGCCTACTTCGATGGCAAGGTGTTTATCATAAACAACAAGTTTATCACATTGGTGTTCGACACGACACTCAATATCCTCTACCAGCTCAACGTGCCACTAGACATGACAAACTTTATCTCCAAGTTGTCCAGTGGTGACGGTTCACACAAGCTTCTTAAGAGCCTTCACCTTCTTGCACTGCCACACAAGTTGCTTTTGGTCAAGGTTTTCATGGGCAAATCTTACTCCAAGCCGGTTGATTTCCATGTCTTCGAGTTGAGGGACCAGGGCCCTAATGTCCAGCTTGCTTGGTGCAAGGTTACAGGGGAAGGTGTCGGAGGCAACTATGAACTATTCATAGATAGTTACCACGCCACATTCAGCAACAGTGGTGACGGGAGCGGAACTCGAATATATCATGCCGAAAACGAGCCCTTCGGCAATGCTCATTGTGTTTGGGGATACTGTTACAACATGCAGGATAACAAGCTGGAGTGCATACACGAGCCACCCAAAGATGACCACAACGAGTATTCAACTAAACCTAGTTGGTTTGTTCCCTAGTTTCCAAGTGTTCCCTAGCTAGGTTTGTCGATCTCTTGTGATGAGCGAGGAGATACTTCGACCTTTGAATTAGTCAGTCAGCGTAGATAGATTTTACCTAAGAGGCGTAGGTTCTTGTTGTACTCGGATTTTTGATATGTTCCTTGAAAATGAAACGATTATTGTTTCTCCTTAATTTATAGACCATTATTATATACTCATCTGATCCGTAATAACTGTCGCCACCTCTGTATAACTTTGTACTAGCGCTGTACACTTTCTACAACAATTAAACAGGACTGGAGGTAGTACCTTGTTTGATACGTACATCCCAGCCCTTGTTTTTGAGATGGTTGTGTGTACGTGTGTGTGGTTTGTGTTTTTTTACATGTGTATGGTGCCGAAACCGGATACAACTAGTCCGGATCATCCGCTGCTCCACGCACCAGACGTCCGTGCTCTGGCTCTAGCGCTAGAGTGCACACGTCTCCTACTGTGGCGTCGTATGTGTCCTACTCTGGCTCTAGATCAGTCATGGCGTCCGTGCTCTGGCTGTGACTCGTCGTCCCGTGTCCTGGCGGCTGGGGAATGCAGTTGCACGTCGGCGAGGAGCGGCGCCTCGGCGGAGCACACGACGTCCATGTGAGGGAGCCATGCGGACGGCAAAACAGGATGGCCACCTGCTCCTGTGTGTTGCCTGATCGATCCGGCCGCGCGTCCTGTTGCCTGATCGATCCATCTGGATTCTTTTTTCAAAATGTACTCTGTATCCTACGAACGTGCTAAATCTCATTTTAAATTATTTTGTAAGTTGAGCTACACATAAATGAAACAAGTATGGATGTGAATAGTGCATGTATTCAAAACTCCAACAATTGTAAAATTTGTCTTTTTTTGTAGCCTAGAGTTAAGAGAAAAAAAGAGAGAATTTACCATTGTGATTTTGCATGCTTGTAAGATGCATCATTGACTACATGTCGCATTTTTTTAGATTTATTTAAACTCATAAATATTTTATTTTTATTTTTAAATAAAGTGAACGCTGAAGCTCGGGAGTCAAAAGTAATTTTCGCTAGTTTCCCTATAAATTAACAAATATATTTTAGTCTTTGGTGATAAGATTTGTCACAAACAATAGTTTCGTAGTGCTTTTATAATAAATTTACGAGCTACATATTCATAAAAAATAAATGTCAATGTTTGTAGTAAAACAAAAACATTCGCTTTTACTGCTTACTTTCATTTGACTTGAGACGCGTGCAAGATATCATAAGTTTAAACTATCATAACAACACTACAATTTGTTGCACGGTTATATTTTAAAGTACATGCTATTTTTTGTGAAATTGACTGAGAGTGAGTGGCCTTTGTCAACCGAAGCGACACTACAGTTCTTTACACTAGATGAACAAAGGTGAACATTTCTATATAGATTTAATTGTATGAGAATTAGTTAACTATCAACCTACTGAGATGTAGGCGTGCCCAAAAATATCTATTTTAGAATGAAAAGGGACACTTCGTAAAAATCATGTTAAGAAGATCAATGACATTGTATATCAAATATATAACTTGTTAGAGTGTTTTACCAGTTTGAAAACATGCTCCGTGAGTTTTGTTCACCTCGTTAAAAAAATCAATGGCATTCCTTGCCGTTTCCCCCAAAAAAATTGTGTACCCACATTGAGTTTTGTTCGCTTGGAGTATTTAATCTTATTTGTTTCAGTTTTCACTTGATCCGCATGGATTTTGCTTTAAGGTGGTGGTTCAACGAGATTATGGTTAAACTAAACCAACATTCGGGATCTGGTTTCTTGTGTACACTAGATGAGAATGCTAGTCCCTTAACCGTGTTGTCGTCTATCACCCAAAGCACACATAGTAGGGCACCATCAAACACTTTCACTCGGCGTGATATATACTTATTTGTTTATTCTGTGAATGTATTCGGTAAACTGAACGATGTCATTGATTAATAAAGATCAAATGAACCATTGCAAAATACATCAATTCTTAAATTCTCATGCATGTTACAAACGATATGATTTACCATGCATGTTAAGGGCACCCCATGCGTCGATGGCTAACCCTCTCTCTACCAAAGAACAAGGGAAAATTTGACGGGCACCACTGCACCAGTGACGGGAGAACTAATAAGAGGATTCTAGAAAAAAAATATAATGGTTGACAGCCCATAAATATTGCAATATCTATTTGGGTGCGCCTAAATTTTAAAATCTTGTACTCAAACTTGTACCATGTTATTTGTTAGATGCATGGCCTAAAACGTTATATCATAGCAAATTTAATCGATATTTAAGGATACTATGAACAAGGACACATTCAAATGTACTTTAATACATTAGGATGCCTAAATTAATTTATAGAAGACTACAATAATTGCAGAATGTTTATTTAATGGTGTATCCATTGTAAATAAAAAAATCGAATTGATCCCAAACTAAACCATAAAAAATTGCGACAAAATGCATTTTAGTTAAGCAGATCAAAAAAATATAAAAATCCAAAATATTAAAATGATGATTATTTAAATTGTATAGCAAATATATATTTCTGTACATAATGTATTTTCAATCTCGCTTGTAAATTTTGAAAATATAGCATTAAAATTATACACTCATGAATTTACCAATAAAATGATTCATTTAGTACATACATTTAGTATGATAAGCCAAAAAGTTTAGTATAAATGTATGAATTGTCTAATTTTAACTCACCAAGACAACATAAAATGTAGATTAAATTAGGTTGTTAGATTAATCATCGGTATCATGCAATGTTGAAGAATGTATTGCGCTTTTGTACGTTCTCTATATTCTTTATCTTACAGTAAAATAATATCACCCTCACCTTCGTAACACTTAGAATAATATCTCTAAAGTTTTCATCTATTACTAAACTTTTGATATGCAATGTTATTTGTGAATATTTCTACATAAATTATCTCACTGTCACTAGGTTGCTAATAGTGGATGATCCAGGTTAGAAGAATGGATATGCGAAGTAAAATATTCCACATCAGTTAAAGACATATTTTCACTTAAGTTTATTATGTGAGAATATTGATGTAAGTAACTAAGACAAACATGCCTTTTAACTCCATCAACAGTTCCATACACCACCTTTCACAATTACAAGACCTCTGTTATGGCATATCTTGCCATATTGAGCCCTAGTTTTACAACCAATTTATTCCAAAACCCTCTGGTATCATGTACATGTTAAAGCAGTTGGGCCAGGAAAAAAACTAGTTAGCCCACGTAGGAGACAATATGAATCTAGAAATCATTACAACCGGAAATCTCGTTGGAATGAACTCTAATTTTACATACTACATATAAACTGAAACTAACATGCAAAAAATATTCGGTATGCAGCTAAGACGATGATGTACGCCGAGACAAAGATGAATATATCGAGCGAACCTTTTGTCTGCGTACACAATTTTTTTGCTTTGCTTTATCAAAAACCGAGGCGAGACTTTTATCGGTATATTTGAGAACCAACAACTTCATCACAACATTAAAAGTGGTCCTCGCTGCTTGTTTTGTTCTCTTTTCTCGTTTTGGTATTCCGGTATCCTCGTGGTACATACCGTCATACTGAGAGGACCCAGAGAGTATCTCTCCATCGCTGGATCAACAAATCCCAATCTTGAGCTATCGAGACCCTAGACATACTTTTCCATGTACCTGAAAGATTGCAGTTATAATCACCCTGTTACAGGATAACCCCAAAGTAAGACATCCGATATAAAGGTACTTGATATTCTCATGTTCTAAGAATGTGAATATATGTTAACACTTCTAAGATTATACTAAAAACATTGTTATGATGTGATCTCGTAGTATGTTATTTGGTTGGGTATGTCCACCCTTGTTTTGCTAACAATGTGCTCTTATTTTTATCAGCATCCTTGTTATTTTAAGAATGTGCATGATTAGGAAAACAAAATCACCATGTAACACATGAGCTAGTCTTAGAGTCAAGGTCAGGGAACTATTCTGGGCATATGTTTCCACTTATGCTAATGAGTTTTGATACGAATCTCATACTTAAGAACCATAGAAGTTCTAGCACATAAAAATAAACAGTATATATAAATGTGGAATTAACAGTAACATTTAGTATTGTCTCTGTAGGGGATATCTCCAACAAGGATTACATAAACAAAAAGAATCATGCCGATTGCTCAGAGCTATGAGCTAACAAATGTGCCGTCAGATGAAACTACGACTAGAGTGCTTGAAAGAATAAGTGCCGACCTTGCAGCCAGAGACTTGATATCCGCCGCAATGGAAGCAACCATGCAGGTTATCTACAGGTGTACAACTACTATCTGTTCGTGGTCTCAGTTGCAACGTGTGAGGCCTATTTATGGAGGTGTGTACCAGACTGGAGGACACGGCGAGAGACTTTTTATCCCAATATGGATGACAGCATAATTTGCGGATTGACCCTCCATCACCATAGGCGTTCTTACAATTTCTCATTATGATATGTAATTCGCTTTTTTTATGTTTGGAACTCCTGGATTTGTTTCAGCTGTGTGCATCTTTGTTATGCAAAGTCTGGGTGTAATACTTAAACCTTTTAAATAATAAAGCTCTCTTTATCTAAAAAAATAGAAGCAACCATGGAGCGATTGGCCGTGGACAAGATGGACTGGATCATCGACATAAGAGACAATAATGAGTCAAGATGTTGTTGTTGGTTGTGGCATGTGAGATCTTCCCTAGAGTAAAGGTCGTGGACCATTGGTGAAGAGATTGAAGCAAAGACGATTCCAATCATTTTGTTTGGATACTTGTTTTACTTGCTTTATAGTGGATTTCTGGTCATGTGGAGGTGGTAGTTTGATGTTGGAGATTATAACCTTATTGTAACGTGGAGGTGGTAGGCTGGGTGCGCTATAAAACCCCATGATGTTGAACTTATAATTTCTTATCAGCTTGTAGGAAATGAAGCTGGGAGCCTGGGAGCGAGAGATTCTTATTAAAAAAAAGAAGGTATGTCAAGGTATTTATAAAGTCAACATCGATGTTTCTGTAGATCATAAATATCAAATGAACAACATTGGCTTTGCAATCGCCACCACGATTTCATATCTAGAAGTGATTTTGCATCATTGAAAAATATTATAAGAAATTACAACGAAATGTCATGCCTCCGTCTCGAAGGAAAGGTAATACATGTGTTTCAAATAAGTTGCATTGTGAAACAATTTTGAGTTAAATACACGCTGGGTACCTATACTATTTCTGAAAGCACAATACGGTACTCGTACTCAGGAATACGCACAATTTGGTACTCGAACTTGATAGGACGTGAAACTACGGTACTTTTGGGCGTATGCAGGGCTTACGCTGAGCCGAGGAAAGTGTTGTGGACACGCGTCGTACCCTGCGGTGACACCCGTCGTTTGCATGGAGGACTTTTTTGCAAAAGTGTCAGCAGTAGAAATTCCCCAATCTCTCTAGCCAAATCCCTAGCATCTCTTGTCCTCTATCTCTCCGCCCGCCTGACTCGCGCAAATCCGTCGTCGCCATTGCCCCCAAATCCACCGCTCAGCATCTCCTCTCGTCGTCGCCATGTCTACTGGAGGCTATCATCATGATCCAGATAAATACTGAAGAAATGGTACCCAATTGACAAAAGCTCCATCATCCTGACCACATCATCTTCACTTTGCAGTACCCTCAAACCATTCCTCTCGATTGACAACAAAGGTACACAATAGTAAGCCTTCACCCAACCTGCCATCTCCCAGCCAATATCCTCGACGATGTTCTCGAGCATTATTGTGGACCATGTCACTTTGTCTAACTGATCGAACCAAACAGCACGGCCATCAACATAGCTATGATTGCCTCCATGCCCAACAAAATACCCTCCATGATTAATCTCAACAGAGAACACAGTGCTGCGTTTACCTGGGACAGGAGCAGGCATACCAAAATTCATCACAATCATGCGCAATTCGAAATTCATCATAAACCCTAAGGCTAACCCCCAAACCCGCATAACCCCAAACCGAAATCGAACGGAAAACATTACAAACATTGGTCTATCCCTCCATAACTAACTCATACATGCTGGATATCCCTAAAAAACGCTACTTTTCCGACGGCGCCTTGGAGAATCATGAACGGCAGAACTTACTATACGTATGGGGAGGGTCCCCTTCGAGGCGACGAACTGGGGCCATCGCCGCCGCCTCCTAGCCGACGAAGATGAGCCGCGGACGCGGCGCACCACCGCAGGACAAAATCCAGAATCCGCGGAGACGACGGTCACGGCGATGGCGGGGGCGGCGAACTCGGGGAGGGCCTCCCCTGTTTCGCGAGTGGAGACGAAGGAGCGGACAGCTCGGGGAGAGTGGTGGTTGACGACAGAATATGTCTGGGATTCGGGGGGGGGGGGGGGGGGGGGTCATCGATTAAATGTAGGGTCTCCGCTCCGCTCGGACAAAGTCAAGCCACATCATCGACAACTACCGCGTGTACGCCCTGCATACTCCCAAAAGTACCGTAGTTTCACGTCCTATCAAGTTCGAGTACCAAATTGTGCATATTCCTGAGTACGAGTACCGTATTGTGCTTTCAGAAATAGTACAGGTACCCAGCGTGTATTTAACTCAACAATTTTCAATGGAAAACATAGTGATTCCAGTAACTCATGGGCAAAGACAAAATATGCTTGGTTGCTGACTTCTCCAGAAAGATCAGTGTTTTTTTCTAGTGGTTTTGCCATACTTAATTCCTAGTCGACACCATGAATCATCGAGTCAACGTTGAGAACCATGAATTATTTCATCTTTTTAAACTCTTGGGTGCAAATAGTACATCTTTGTTGTGTGGGGACGAGCATGTTATGCTGTCACAGTGTTTTCGACCAGCGAGGAAAGCTTTGTAAAATCGACTGTGAATTAGTCAACTCCCAAATGGCCCAAGCAATACTCCACCTTCTTACAATAGATTCAAAATTTATTACAACACGATAAATAATTATTTTGGATTCGTAAGAACAAATTTGTAAAGTCCACACAGAACATCGCCTGAAAAATCAGTAACTTCTCATACGTACTTGATTATACAGCGTTATTGTATTGCTCATTTTGTTTGGTCAATAATACAGCTATTTAAATCTTTTACCAGTTTGAAAGGTTTATAAACGATTCTTGTTTTAGAAAAGAAGGCGGGTCTCCGACGTGTTCCGCAGTCGCCAGGATTTTCAGTTCAAACGCCGCCTCCCCACGTTCCATCCATCCTCAACCGCCCACTTGCCGGCACGAACCACCGCACCGCCACCCTCCCCGCGCGCCGCGCCCGCCCGCCCGCTGCTCCCCCGCCGCGAGAGACGCGCTCGCTCCGCTCCCCGCCTTCCCCGGCGCCCAATGCGCGGCCCCGCCCGCGGAATAGGCAGCGGTGTATGGGCGGCCGCGCCCGCTCCCTCATCCGCTGGCTCCGTCACCACCGCTCCCGCCGCGTCTCCTCCTCCTCAGCCTCGTCCTCAACCTCCTCCCACCTGACCAATACAACCACCACCGCCAGCAGCGACCTGCGCGTCCACTCGCTCCCGCAGCACCTACAGGAGCAGGACGAGGCCGAGGTCGGGTGGGAGGTCGACGAGGTCGCCGGGGGCCCCGAGTCCGACCCCGAGGACTACATTGTGATAGAGGAGGAGAAGGAGGCCGGGAGCCTGCGCGTCGTCGTGCCCCGAGCGCCCCTGCGCACCAAGCCGCCACGCATGGATCCGGGCAAGAAGGTGCGTTCTTGGCCCTGCTTCTTCCCCTTTCTCTTCCGTCCGCCGCGATGTCTTGATCCGTTCTTGATCAATGTCGGTTCCCACCGCTCTCTCGGTTGATCTCCGTGTGATCGATCTACGCGCGCTTCATGGAATGGCTGAAATCAACGCGACTGCCATGTGCTTGCTTTCTTGCCGGTTCTTGCGGATCTGCTTGGTTGGAAGCACCGATTTTGACGTGGAATGCTCGACGCGGCATCCAATCAAAGGCTTGGACAAACCAATTATTGGATCAGTGTTAATGTCAATACAATCCAATCCAAAGTAGTGTTAGTCTGTACAAACCGTGCTACACAAATCACATCAATGCGTCCGTGACAACCCAATAAAGTGCGGCGATTAGGACACCATATCACGGGACCCCTGCCTTTCGCTGTTCCTGTCCCATCTGAGGCCAGCATGATACAGGCTAGAAAGGGTTATGCCTTTTCTTTCAGTTATTGGTTGCTGCTTTTGGACGACTCCGTGGTGCAGCATTTGCCACCTTAGTAGATATGAGAAAGTAGTGTTTGGTACCAATTGTTCAACCACTTCCTTCTCCAATCCAAACCCAGCAGGAGCAAGAAACTGTCTGACTAGTTTTTTCAGTTGTGTACATGTCTTCCAATTCTGAGCCCCGACTTTTATGCCCATCAGCATCATTTTGGTATGGCCATCAGCATGATAATGTTTTGTGAGGCCATCTGTGTCATTAACTGAAATGTTTCCTTTTTCTCAGTACATGCATTTTACCACTGGTACATAAGTTTGTTTAGCTCTGAATTAATGGTGCAAATATGGGCTTGCTTCTTCCTTTTCAGACCACGGAATCCGAGTTCTTCACGGAGTATGGTGAACTAAACCGGTATCAGGTCAGTGAGGTTATTGGCAAAGGGAGTTATGGTGTTGTGGCCGCTGCTGTCGACACCCAGACTGGTGAGCGTGTGGCGATCAAGAAGATCAATGATGTCTTTGATCATGTCTCCGACGCCACCCGCATCCTTAGAGAGATCAAGTTGCTTCGGTTGCTGCGCAGCCCGGACATAGTTGAGATCAAGCACATTATGCTCCCACCTTCAAGAAGGGAATTCAGGGACATATATGTAGTCTTTGAGCTGATGGAGTCGGATCTCCATCAGGTGATTAAAGCGAATGATGATCTCACACCAGAGCATCACCAGTTCTTCTTGTATCAGCTGCTTCGAGGAATGAAGTATATTCATACAGGTGGTTAAACTCCACAAAGGAAATTTATAGTTGTCCATTGGAAGTTTTTCATGTGAATCACTGTACTGATTTTTTTAATGTGATGGTTTTGCAGCTAATGTTTTCCATCGAGATCTTAAGCCCAAGAATATTCTAGCGAATGCTGACTGCAAACTGAAGATTTGCGATTTTGGCCTTGCCCGTGTGTCATTTAATGATGGGGCTCCATCAGCCATATTCTGGACGGTAGCTATTTTAGTAATATTGAGCAGAAAATGTTTATCCCGAGCAGTCAAATCTTCATTTCTAATGATTTTGCATGCCTTGTCCTAGGATTATGTGGCAACTAGATGGTATCGTGCTCCAGAATTGTGTGGCTCATTTTTCTCAAGGTGATGTAATTTTCATCCTAACTTCATAATACCCAGGCTATTCCCTAAAAACACAATGACCATACTGTATATTGCTTCCAAAGTTGTTTATATTATGTTTCGATGAAATAGAGCATTATTTGTTAGTTTCATTATTTACGTATGTTAATTAATTTGCATATGGGCAACCTGTCATGACTGCTAATACAGTTCTCATATGTTGGTTCAACCTGTCATGATCTGTATTGTATGTTCTTACAATCTCAAACATGTTCTCTTCCAGTAAAATCTAAAGAGTATGTTACTTATGGTGTTTTTTCTTTTCCTTCATACAATTGTAAAATTGAATGTAGAGACGTGGCTTGGTGCTAATTTGAACTTGATGATGTACTTGGTTTAGAATTCTGTGTGTGCATCTTTATCAAATGCTAAATTTTTGACTTTGAATTTTGCAGTACACTCCTGCAATTGATATTTGGAGCGTGGGATGTATATTTGCAGAAATGCTCACAGGGAAGCCACTCTTTCCAGGAAGAATGTTGTGCACCAATTGGACCTCATGACAGATCTACTTGGCACTCCTTCAGCAGAATCCCTTTCCAAGGTATGCTAACTCCTCACGAGTTAGCAGTAATTTTGGACAGCAGTTGGAATTATATATTTTGCTACATATGTGATTCCTTGCATTGATAATTTGTTTACATGGTTTGTTGGTTACATATTTTTCAAATATGCGATTTTTTCGCAAAATCAAATCTTGCATTGATAACCTGTACATTTATGAATTTTTATTTGCTTATTCCATTTCACTTAGTCTCCTTTTCTGCATCCACACCCAGTATTTACAAATTCTGATTTTCCTTAATATGGATGCTTAATTACTGACATATTGGCATCAATATCAGCACAATCTCTTGCTATCTTTCAGATATTATTCTGTAAATGAAATGTAAATTATGGGGATGATGCTTAAACCATGTCTTTTACACCCTTTTACCGAATGGTTGCAGATACGGAATGAAAAAGCACGGCGATACCTGAGCAATATGAGGAAAAAGCCTAAAGTTTCTTTAACTAAAAAATTTCCAGGCATCGATCCTATGGCTCTCCATTTGCTTGAGCGTCTTCTTGCTTTTGATCCTAAGGATCGGCCAAGTGCTGATGAGGTAGGAATGGCTGAGACCAACTTCTGTTCACCTAAAGATGTATTACAGCTTTGAAAGTGTTGGGTAAATTACTATCCTCAATACTGAGATATCAAAATGTTCTTCAAGGCCCTGACAGACCCATACTTCACTGGATTAGCAAATTCTGAACGTGAGCCCATAACTCAGCCTATCTCAAAATTTGAGTTTGAGTTCGAGAAGAGAAAGCTGGGCAAAGATGATGTCCGAGAATTAATTTACAGAGAGGTACTGTTGCTCAGTTTTTTGTGGAGATACAGTAGAGCTACATCCGACTCTGTAGTTTACTAACAGGCTGTTTGTTTCTTTCAGATTTTAGAGTACCATCCTCATATGTTGCAAGAATACCTACGTGGAGGAGATCAGATGAGCTTCATGTACCCTAGGTGAGACCACTGTTTCCTTTGCAAACAAGATTCACTTGTGTTGAGAATTTTATGATGACTATGCTTTACTCTCTTTTGCATACACTGAATTATGCTAGTTATATTATGATGGTTGAGGATATATTGCAAACTCTGATGTTTGTGCATGTCTGTTGACACTTGACAGTGGGGTGGACCGTTTTAAGCGGCAGTTTGCTCATTTGGAAGAAGGTGGGGGAAAGGGTGATAAATCCAGTCCACAGCTGCGACAGAATGCTTCCTTACCAAGGCAAGATGCTCTCACTGAGACTTCAATTTATACTTGAAGGCAATATATGTGTGTAGAATACAGGTTTTCTAAAGATGATTCTGTTTAATTTTAGACCAGGTGGGATCTTCAATTCGTTAGCCATGTAGAATATGCATAGATGCAATAACTTTGAATTCAATATTTTGTGTTATAGTTTCTATGCTTTGAGGTGGGAAACAGTAAACAAAAAAAGAATTTTTATATATCAACAAGGGGGGACCTTGGCTCCATTTATATTGAAACAAAATAAAGACTTTGCCATAAGTATCTTATTTGTAAGTTGATTGAGGATCAATATTTTTGGCCGTTGATTTGATTTAGATTAATGTTTCACATGATTGGAATGCTGATATATGAAATTTTTAGTCATCCTAAAAATAGACAACCTATTTTGTATTTAATAATTCTCACATCTTATCTCAGAGAAAGAGCAATTGGCAATAAGCATGGAGATAGTGAGTACCAAGTCAAGCTGAATGTAGGTGAGAAGCCAGGACATGCATCAGTGACAGATGGAATAAGCAAACCCCTCATGAGTGCTCGGAGCTTAGTAAAGAGTGAAACCATGAGCGCTTCCAAGTGTATAGGTGAAATAAAAAATAAAGATGTAAGTTCGGTTCATCCTTTTTTTCCTACACTACATATATGCCATTATGTCTTTTCTTCCTTCTTTTGGGAATGTTTGGCTTTCTTTTCTCATGAAAATTGCTGGTATTTCGAATTCCATACTAGCAGGCTGTTTACATCCTTCTTCATTTAGATGTTTATATCTCTTTAAAATATTATTTTGACAAAAAAACAGCAGACACTATATTTTAGCAAATAGAAGGAGTAAAGGGTGCAAATCTGTACAAGATGTACAAAGAAAAAGAGACATAAAGAAATGCAAAGAAAAACAAACTCCACGGGCTCCTCACCCGTTGGACCATTTTTCAATGATCTTACTTGAACATGATCTCTTTTTTGAGCAATTTCTTAGTTGATGACATTCTGTACTTTCCAGGATGACATCCTTTTGGAGAGCATGGATGCAGATGATGACGTCTCACAGAAGATTGCTCAACTGAAAACCTAATTTTCGAAGGTCACAGAAGCAATCATAGTATATACTATGTACAACAGCATGTCTATAGGTGCTCAAGATCAGAATGATCTTTAATTGAAGCCAAGATTCTATACAGACAATAAGACCACAATCATCTGTTATGGTAACTTTGTTGTGCTGTAAAATTTTCTACTCAGTTTTGTACTTTATCAAGAACCATGTCTAACCGACCAAGTAGTTCCGCGTCCTTTCTTCGGAGGAGCTGACAATCCTGTACAATTTTGTCAATATGAAGTACCATGTCCCTTTTTTTGTTCATATGCTATTATTGTGATCTTGTAAACCTTCTGCAATCAAAGATGTCTCCTCTGTTATTTATACAAATGATTGCCTAGAGATGCTCTTGGCACCTATTTGTCTAAGTGCTTGTCCTGTTTTCCAAGATTACTTGTTCCATTATGTCAATCTTCAACAAGGTCTTATAATTCAACTCAAGCTGCCAATATGCATGTCTCCACCTTTACAACGATTGGATGATACAGGACACTAGGTTGATCCATGCAACTATGCAAGCTGATGGGATCAGTCTGGTCCATAGATCGTCATGAAAATTGCTTGCCAGGCACTGCTTTCTTTAGTGTCCTAGATAAAGTTATAAACTTATTAAGCCAGTGTTTGCCTAAAGATATGGAATGCGCATGATTCTGCACAAATTTGAATTTTAAAGTACACATTTGACATTGATGTATTTCTCATTGCAACATTATAAATTATTATATCCTTAATCGTACTTCAACTGTTCTACAAAGTTGCCTTGAAGAATCTCTTTTCTGTGGCTGCTCTAACAGATCTTAATGTGAGCTATCCTTTTGCGCTGCATCATGCCATCGTGGCAGTGTGCTGGAATTTCCCATTATCATCATCATCATGGATTGCTAATGTGATGTTTCGTGGCAACAAGCTTGATGATCTAGGGCCGTGGAACTTGTTTTCAGTTAACAACCTAAATGCCTTGGCTGGACCTAAATGAGGGTCGTCGTAATGTCGTATACAGGCTCTAGGAATTGCAGACATACTTTTTTTGCTTATTTGTTGTGGAAACCATGGGTGCTCTTTGGTTACTTTTGTGCAATTGGAGACTGTTGTCAACCAAATGGTATTGGTCTCAACAACTTTGGGTGCTTCTTTGTCATCCCCTAATTACATGACTCCCGTTGCCAAGAAATGTACTGTCGTGGCCTAGCATTAAGATTTATAGTATTTCTTTATTGTAAACTAATAATATCTAGGGACATCCGCCAAAAAAAACCATCAAGCCGACCGCTAGGGTTGGAGCATTTGTACCGCCGGTGCTGTCAGCAGTAGATGATGCCTAGTATCTTTCTCTCGCTGTGCGATACAGTAGATGCGACTAGGCCTCCTGGTTGGAAGAGTAGCTGGCGATACAAAGCTAATTACGATGATCTGGTGAACTACGATGGAAGCGAGGTTTTGGTTACCGTTTTGAAAAAAAATCTCGGAGGAGGCCGGGATTTCCGATAACCACGGTAACCAGAAAATTACTGGTGGTTACCTGATGAGATTCTCTCTCAAAATTTGAAATTCAGACTTAAAACGAAAAAAAAATTTGGGAGGAAGAATTTGTCACAAATTTAAACCATCCGGGATTTTTTGCCCGGTAAACTCATTTGCCGGAGGGGGCCGAGAAATCTGGTTACCGGCCGGTTACCGCGGTAATTCGACCGGTAACCAAATTCCTGGATGGAAGTCAGAGGACATAACAACACGTGTCGGAGGGAATTGGAGCTTGCGCATCACATCATCTTGGCTGAGCTCGCACTCATTGACAATTTGACATGTGTGGCAGAAGTTTAAGGAGAAGATTTGGAGTAATTGCGAGAGATCGAGAGACTTAATTATCATGGTTATTTCTTTAGAAGAATGAACTCTCATGGTGTGAAGGCTTCATCTACATGGAAAACAATGACACGCATTAACCCTTCCGGTATCTGGCCTGAGCCGGCCCAACTCTGTCTCAATTGTCTCTCTCTCGAGAGCTGCTGCTAGGGTTCCGCGCAGCACCCCCACCATAGCAGTAACAAACCCGATTAATCTCTTTACAATGCGCTATATATGGTGGCCAAGCGCAATCTGGGCCGTCGGTTTCAGCTGTCCAACGGTCCGGATTTAGCGTTGAAAATGCGCTAGGTCAACACTAAATCCTGGGCGTCGACAGCTGAAATCGATGGTCCAGGATTGCGCATGGGCGCCATAGCGCATAGGTAAAATCCGCATTCTAACAAACCCCCGCTCCTTCCATCGCTCTCAGTCATCAACAAATGATCAACAAGTGTTTGTTCTCCTTTAGGATATGAGAAAGTGGTAATATGTTATGTAACACTCTTGACACAAGGATAAGCGTATAGAAGGACAAGGGCGGATTCAGGATTTGACTATAGGGGTGCCGAAGAGACAATGCACGCACATCGATGAGAAGTGACTCACGAATTACACCGAACTATGTTGACATATTTGTTTATAATGTAAAATAAACCTATAAATTATAGCCACGTATCTTTCGTTTGATCTGTAGCAACACACGTGCATTTAGCCCGTTTGTGCACATGTGGATATAAGGATATAAGCTAGACCTAGGCCTAGTGTCGAGGAACTATGGTGATCAGGTAAGAGAAGCACCGCCCAAATATAGGCGGATGGGACCACTTCTTCTAAACTAAACATGTCACTAGGAGTAAAATATTTCCATGAAGACTGTTGTGAACCCCATACTTCCGGCGTCATATTTTTAGAAAAATACATGGGTGGTTTTAATAAAGAAATAAGCATCCAACAGTAAGGGGAAATTATGAGATGATTCTGGAAACAAACTATTTGTTGCCTACTTATATATTCTGCAATGTCCATTTAATAACACATAATATATTCTAGTACTCAAACCATTGCCAATCTATTTGTTGAAGTTGTACACAATAGTACGCTCTGCCAATATTGGTAGACAATTAAGATACTGTGAACATATATATCACATATAAATTTAATATAACACATTAAGGGGATACATTAGATTGAGAGTAGTTTGAAAATATTGGTATGTTCAAATTTATAGCAAATCCATTTTAATAAAAACAATTAAGCTTCTTAAGGAAGTTCTTAAAAGGTGAAAATTACAATTTAACTTTAATAACACCATATATTTATCATCAACAATATCTCCACTACTTATAAAAGGCCGAACATTATCTTTGCTACAGCCACACACCACAAACGTACACAGGTCGACCACCGCCATCAGATCTTTTCCACCTAATAAAATCTAACGGTCTGTAACGATCTAATCGTATCATAAACAGTTTAATGGCCCAGATTCATCCTGTCGACCTTGGCAGAACATGTTCTGCCGAAAAATTAGCTCTATGCGTACCCCACTCGCTCGCCTCCCCGCGTTCGGTGTCTCCTCTTTTTGCGCAAACAAGGGACGCACCACGATCGGAATTCACAACTGAACGCCGTCGCATACCTCGCATCCCGCAAACCCGCACGAGGCACGAAGCCCTCACTCATCCCACCCATCGACGTCCAGCCCCAGCCCCAGCCCCGCCCTCTTCCGGCGGTCTGGCCTGACATATTCTTCCCAGATTGATCGAGCTGATCGAGCGGGAGCATCACAAGGAAAATAATCCGTTTGTCGGAGTTGCTGACGTTGGGCGTGTCGGTGACGCAACACTGCTCCACGAGCGCCGTCTGCCCCTCTGCGGGGTGCACGTCCAAGGAGAATCAGGAGGCGGCCAACGAGCGGGCGAGCTCCACGGCCTCTGTCGAGTGTCGAGTCCCGCTAAAGCCGGCCCCGGCGCGCCTGGACCGGATCTAGGCCTGCTCATAGGCAGAGCCTCCACTGGTTTCTCGGTCGGCACGGGCAAAGATGACTCTGACAACCCCGACGGCCGGAGCATCAAGTTGTCCACCGCCGCCAGCGTCCCGCGCGAAGATTCCACGCGCTCCCCAGACCGCCCGCCCAGCCGCGTGCTCAGGCCGCCTTCTCCCAGCCGAGGCTAACAACTCACGCCGAGTCCGGCTGCCCCATCAACTAGCAAGCGCGGATACGGCCAAAAAGTCACGAATCGGGGGTTGGATACATCCGGATACGGATTCGGATACAGATACGTGAAGATACGTGTCCCGTACGTATCGAGGGATTTTCCATTTTTTTAATAAATAAATTAAATCGGATACCTGGGGGATACACCCACGATACGTTAGGGATACGGGAATACCCTAATCCCTCGATTCCTAAACCCTAATCCCTCGATATATAAACCAGTTCGTCTCCTCGTTCTGATACCCTACCTTCGAGCCGCCACAAAGCAGATCGCCGGCCACCTCTGCTGCTGCGCCGCCTGACCGGAGAAGAGCTGCAGCCGGCGAGCAACCTCCCGAGGGTCGCCGCCCGCTACTGCTCTGTGCACTCAGGTCAGTTCCGCTTCTTCCATCTCCACTTCTCCCGTTCTCCGGCTTTTCTTGGCTGTCAGCGCCTGCGCTCCGCCGTCCACTGCTGCTGCTGCATGCCGACCGGTCGTTGGTGTCTTCCTGTGGCCTGTGCTCCGCCGCTGCCTTAGTTCTCTAATTAAGATTAAACATGCATGCACGTAGGAAACTAGAAGTATAGAATATAGATTACATGATGCCTAGATTGAATTAGATAAATTCTCATTCTTGCTGTACTGTCACTAGATGAACCAGACCTAGAGGCACTGCTAGATGATGTTGAAGGCTTGGAGAATGAAGCTTGAAGTTGCGAACTTGTTTCATGTCATTTATCTACTATATTCGTACTTCCTTATTAGCTGGTTATGTAAGTTTGTTGAATGCACTATTGCACTGCTTGGATTTGTTTGTGAACTTATCATATTATGAATTTTGTCATATATATACAAACGTATCCCGTATCCATGTTTTTGGAAAATTGCCGTATCGGCGTATCGCGGTATCGGTATCTGTATCTGTATCTCCGTATCAGGGCATCCTAGCCCGTCAATGCACGGAAACCGGATGCCAAGAAGCCAGCATCTACAGGATTCGTTCTGATGGTGATGAAGTGCAACCGATCGTAGAGGTATTGTCCCGTGCGTGACTAACAACGTCTATCAGACATTATGAACCGAAGGAAAGATAAGTGAGCTTGTGTTTTTCTCATTATCTTCTGTTCTTTTCGTAAGTGCTGAATAAGTTGACAAGTTTTTTCTTATGGCAAATAGGCACTCAAGCCTGTCAGATGTAATCACAATACTTTACTGAGATTGCAGAAAACCAAACTTACCAAAACGGATAGCAGAAAATCCAACTTACCAAAAATATGTTAATGAAGGCTATGGTAATCTGCATTGTATCTTGCAGGTTGCAGGTCATTAGTTTTTCTACCAGCTTATGTACGAGTGTTTTTTTGGTTCAATCCATTGATAGCAGTTATGCATTCTTCTATTTCTCCAAATATATTCCTTTCCATTTTGAGCTCAGGCACCAACAACATTTTCCTGGCACATGATATGAAGTTCAATAAAAAGAGATGTTATCACTAGGATAGTAGCTTGTCTGATTGTTTGATATCAGGTGTGCTTGATTCTTCTTACTGAACTGTTTTCGGCTGTAGGTTCATCTACCACTTTTTCTTTGGGCTACAACAGATTAGTCGAGCAGGTGTAAGATTTCTGGTCAGCCTTTTCTGCTTTCAAGCTTTGATGAATTATTTACATTGGCAAGTTGTCATGCAGGATAGATGGTTGAGCGACACAGGCATTGTGCTCATGTCTGTCCGGAAAGATTTCAATGTCCACTATTATTTCCATGTTGCACGGCCTTGCATTATGTTCTGTTTAATACCGTGATCCGTGATCATAGATCCTCGCATTACTTTAGACTAGAGTCCTAAAAAAACTTTCAAACTGAACTCAGAGAGAATTCCCTCTGAATTTTAAATATGATTTAAGGCTAAGAGTCTGAATTTCTTGAAAAAATTGATGACATCTATACTTATTGGAGTATAGTTATGTATCGTGTTGGTTGAAAGTCATGTGAAATACAAGATCTTTAGAAAATTCTACTACATATTATGTGGATTTTGTATGAAGGATATAATTGATTATATGAGGTGTGCGTGCATAACTACAATCGATTGGAGTTGATGTTGTTAAGGATACTGGCTTTGATTGTTGTATTGAGATCACACTGAATATGAGGTTCATTGGTTTGACAATTCAGTTACCTCTATCCATGCGGGTTCCATGCATTATATTATTACACTATGTCAAATTATGATTTTTCTGAAACACTGGGATTTTTGGGATTTTTTGCATATGAAAGCATAAGAATAATCAAGTGATAAAGCATTGGGTACGAAAGTAAAGACGTGCGTGCACGTGCATACTAACTAGTCTAATAAAATAGAAAAATCATCGACCATATACACACATGATTGTATATACATTTACTCAAAAAGTTAGTACAAGTAAATTAAAAAAGTTTAATATAAATAGAAATCATGTTTACTCTTAAATCAACATGACAACTTGACATCCCAGTTGGGATGTTCTTGACACTTCTTAGTATGTTTGCTCTTAGTGTGATTTGATCAAACAAACAAACACCAAGAAGAACTGGTAATTACCTATTAAGAATGCACAAGTCAATTGCATTCAAATGGTATTGGCCAAGTCAATAGAAAATTAGTGTATGGACACAAACACATGATACATCATTAGCAGGGGCGGAGCCAGGCCCGGGCAGCCTGGGCCATGGCCCGGGTCGTGGGAATTTCTGCAAGCTAGTATATCTTATCTAGGTACAAGATTTGGCCCGGAGCCCAGGATACAACGCACCCTTCTCTAAACTACTTTGCAGTCTAAACTACTTTGCAGTCCTTTCACAACGGTGCTGCACAGCCCAAAACACTACAGCGTCCGAGTACAACTTCCACTGGCACACAACCAAGATAAAACGAACAAAAAAGATGAAAAGAAAAGCATCAATGCCTCTATGAGACGGGACGAGGCGAGCCGATCCCTTGCCCTTCCCCAGCTTAGTGCGGGAGGCCGTACCAGTTTACATATAAATAGTCCGTTGAACGTCTAGCTTCTTTTATTACTGAAGATTTAGTTTTTTTTTGAATTGACTGAAGATTTAGTTATGATTACATGTAGTTATGGGAGGCCCAGATCAACCATTTTTCTGATTAGGCACCATATTTTGTATCACCCACAAGTCTGTCAAACATTATGTCCACATTTTGTACTGTGTGTGCAATTGAGCTTTACATTTTTGTCGTGAAATTGCAAAATTTTATAACAGTGTTTTGTCTTTAGTTTTTGGCCCGAGGCGTCACCGAATCCTGGCTCCGCCACTGATCATTAGCATACATGTTACATGGAGAATATAAGTAATTTGGCAAGGCTAGCAATATTCTGTCATTGTTGTCTTTATAATGAATTTAAACTATGTTACTGGAAATGAAACATAATGTGTATATATCTTCAACTAATTCCCAGCTCTTTCTTATTTATGAAACTAGTTAGTATGCACGTGCACGCACGTCTTTACTTTCGTACCCAATGCTTTATCACTTGATTATTCTTATGCTTTCATATGCAAAAAATCCCAAAAATCCCAGTGTTTCAGAAAAATCATAATTTGACATAGTGTAATAATATAATGCATGGAACCCGCATGGATAGAGGTAACTGAATTGTCAAACCAATGAACCTCATATTTCAGTGTGATCTCAGTACAACAATCAAAGCCAGTATCCTTAACAACATCAACTCCAATCGATTGTAGTTATGCACGCACACATCATATAATCAATTATATCCTTCATACAAAATCCACATAATATGTAGTAGAATTTTCTAAAGATCTTGTATTTCACATGACTTTCAACCAACACGATACATAACTATACTCCAATAAGTATAGATGTCATCAATTTTTTCAAGAAATTCAGACTCTTAGCCTTAAATCATATTTAAAATTCAGAGGGAATTCTCTCTGAGTTCAGTTTGAAAGTTTTTTTAGGACTCTAGTCTAAAGTAATGCGAGGATCTATGATCACGGATCACGGTATTAAACAGAACATAATGCAAGGCCGTGCAACATGGAAATAATAGTGGACATAGAAATCTTTCCGGATAGACATGAGCACAATGCCTGTGTCGCTCAACCATCTATCCTGCATGACAACTTGCCAATGTAAATAATTCATCAAAGCTTGAAAGCAGAAAAGGCTGACCAGAAATCTTACACCTGCTCGACTAATCTGTTGTAGCCCAAAGAAAAAGTGGTAGATGAACCTACAGCCGAAAACAGTTCAGTAAGAAGAATCAAGCACACCTGATATCAAACAATCAGACAAGCTACTATCCTAGTGATAACATCTCTTTTTATTGAACTTCATATCATGTGCCAGGAAAATGTTGTTGGTGCCTGAGCTCAAAATGGAAAGGAATATATTTGGAGAAATAGAAGAATGCATAACTGCTATCAATGGATTGAACCAAAAAAACACTCGTACATAAGCTGGTAGAAAAACTAATGACCTGCAGCCTGCAAGATACAATGCAGATTACCATAGCCTTCATTAACATATTTTTGGTAAGTTGGATTTTCTGCTATCCGTTTTGGTAAGTTTGGTTTTCTGCAATCTCAGTAAAGTACTGTGATTACATCTGACAGGCTTGAGTGCCTATTTGCCATAAGAAAAAACTTGTCAACTTATTCAGCACTTACGAAAAGAACAGAAGATAATGAGAAAAACACAAGCTCACTTATCTTTCCTTCGGTTCATAATGTCTGATAGACGTTGTTAGTCACGCACGGGGACAATACCTCTACGATCGTTTGCACTTCATCACCATCAGAACGAATCCTGTAGATGCTGGCTTCTTGGCATCCGGTTTCCGTGCATTGATGGGACAGCCGGACTCGGCGTGAGTTGTTAGCCTCGGCTGGGAGAAGGCGGCCTGAGCACGCGGCTGGGCGGGCGGTCTGGGGAGCACGTGGAATCTTCGCGCGGGACGCTGGCGGCGGTGGACAACTTGATGCTCCGGCCGTCGGGGTTGTCAGAGTCATCTTTGCCTGTGCCGACCGAGAAACCAGTGGAGGCTCTGCCTATGAGCAGGCCTAGATCCGGTCCAGGCGCGCCGGGGCCGGCTTCAGCGGGACTCGACACTCGACAGAGGCCGTGGAGCTCGCCCGCTCGGTGGCCGCCTCCTGCTTCTCCTTGGACGTGCACCCCGCAGAGGGGCAGACGACGCTCGTGGAGCAGTGTTGCGTCACCGACACGCCCAACGCCAGCAACTCCGACAAACGGATTATTTTCCTTGTGATGCTCCCGCTCGATCAGCTCGATCAATCTGGGAAGAATATGTCAGGCCAGACCGCCGGAAGAGGGTGGGGCTGGGGCTGGGGCTGGACGTCGATGGGTGGGATGAGTGAGGGCGTCGTGCCTCGTGCGGGTTTGCGGGATGCGAGGTATGCGACGGCGTTCAGTTGTGAATTCCGATCGTGGTACGTCCCTTGTTTGCGCAAAAAGAGGAGACGCCGAACGCGGGGAGGCGAGCGAGTGGGGTACGCATAGAGCTAATTTTTCGGCAGAACATGTTCTGCCAAGGTCGACAGGATGAATCTGGGCCATTAAACTGTTTATGATACGATTAGATTGTTACGGACCGTTAGATTTTATTAGGTGGAAAAGATCTGATGGCGGTGGTCGACCTGTGTACATTTGTGGTGTGTGGCTGTAGCAAAGATAATGTTCGGCCTTTTATAAGTAGTGGAGATATGTATGCTACTCCTGCAGGAAACCACCTTTTTTATGCTAACTTGTGTATTCAAAAAATGCCTGAAATTCTTATCCCTGTGATCTTGGACCGTCTGACCTTCTGATTCCTCAGCAGAAGGAATTCAGCCATAACATAATTGACTCACGAATGTGTGCGTGAACCGATGTTAGTTGAAACATCCCGGCATCAATTTGGCATCTGGCATGTGAGAACCCTTGTATGAACATCCGTTAATGCATGACCCGTCATATATCGGTCATAGCAGCCCAAGGATTATGTAATAGACCAGGGCGATCGGAAGAGCTATTAGCATGCCAAATATGACCCTGCAATGATAGTCAGGCAAAACAGCTAGCACCTTCTCCATCTCAGATACTCCATATATGTGCCTCATTACCTAGTCATGAGGTAAAATGTCAATGGCTGCTATCAGGTTTTTCCCTGGTAAATAGTGAAAAATGGAGCCATTTTATCTGTCAAACATTTTTTCAGATGGTTGATGAATGACTTACCCGGTGCAAACAATGGCGGCATGGAGGTTGTACTCCTTGGCGAACACGAACGGCACGATCCCTTGCGGCAGAGCGGCCTACGCAGCAGCATGTCACATACTCAGTTGGATATTGGAATCGTAAGCCAAGTCCAAGAATGGGTCAGCCCGGCCGGGGACAGGTACGTACCTGGACAATGGCGATGCGCAGCAGCGTACCCCGGAGGCCGACCGCGGCGGAGGCGACGGCCATTACCACCGGGCCGACGAGGAAGCGGACGGCCATGGTGGTCGCCGCGACCTTGTTGCCGCAGGCGATGATCTTGGGCTGCATCGCCATGAACAGCCCCAGACTGAACATGGCCATCCCCAGCCCCGCGTCTGAGAGGATGGAGATGGAGTTGGCCACGATGGCTGGCAAGGTGACGTGGAACCTGCGGCAGGGTGAGTTCAGCTGATTGACCGGACAGTGAGAAAGATCATCGGACGATCGACGGAGAAATGTGGTTACCTGAACTCAATCAGGGACCAGCCGAGGCCGACGACACTGGCGTACGTGTTGGGGTTCCGGATCAGCCGGCGCCACACCATCGTCAGGATCAGCCGCAGCATCACGCCCGTCGGTGGCATCGCCCCGTCGTTCGCCGGCTGATCCTGCTCCGTTTCCGTCGTGCCGGATTCCAGCGTCGCCAGCGCGTCCCGCCCGGCTGCCTTTGACTTGACGCCCGCTTCTCCGGGCCGTCTGGAGGAGGCGGAGTCGATGGACGGCGCGTCGGAGGGGCCGAACCGGTGGCCGCTCTCCCTGGCGGTGCCGCTGCGGAACACCGGCAGGCCGCTGATCTCCGACGCGGCCGATCCGCCGGAGCTCCACTTGAACATGTGCAGGTTGTCACTGGGGTCGTCGACAGGGGCCACCGCCGCCGCCGATCTGCCCCGCGGAGCGTTGTGGTCGTCCAAGCTGGCGGACGGCCTCGGCGTGTGCTGCGTGGAGGAGTGCAGCGAGAACAGGTCCGCCGCGCCGAAGCTGGACATGCGCAACGCGGGGGGCAGCGCGCTGACGCCGCCGCCGCCACCACCGGTGGTGGCGGAAAAATCGCCGTGGGTGAAGCTGGAGCCCCTGGGCGTGTGGTTCCGCGACGAGCTGACCGAGTAGATCTCGACGCCGGTGAGGTTTGACGGCCGCGGCGAATGGAGGGACCGGCGGGAGATCGACGCCGCGGTGGACCGGCGCACGACAGACACGCGTACGCTGCCGTCGGGCGCCACCTCGGCCCGCGCCTCGGCCTGGCTGCCGTCGAGCGACATCACGTCCGGGTCGACGCGCACGGCGTCCACAGCCGGAAACCTCCCCGCGATGAGCACCCTCGCGGCACGGAACTCGAAGAGGAACAGCAGCAGGGTGTACCAGACGATGCACTGGAGCACGACGAGCTGCACCATGAGGTCGCCGGCGTGCTGGCCGTACATGGCCACGAGTAGCGGGATGCCCATGATGAGCGTGTTGGGGAGGGTGGAGAAGGAGAAGAGCGTGATGGACCAGTCGAGCCCGGCGGGGCAGCGCGCCGAGGAGGGAGGCGGGACCAGACGGCCAGGGCGGCGAGGACGAGGAGCTTCTGCAGCGTGTCGGCCGCGACGAAGCGGAGGTCCATGGCATAGAGGTCGCTGGCGGAGATGACCTTGAAGGAGAGGAGCGGGACCGCGAAGACGGCCACGAAGCGGTTGATGCCGGCGCACTGGTCGGCGGTGATGACGCGCCACCAGCGCACGGAGCCGTAGGCGAGGATCATCGCCACGTACAGCGGCACCACCGCCGCCAGCACCGTGTACAGGTCGTGCCAGGATATCATGGCTGCCGGCCTGCCGGACGTTCGGACTTACTCCCGACGATCAACGATCAGGCGATCACCGCGCCGCCGAATCTGTGAGTGTACTGGAAGGGAGCGCGTTGGGCGCCGCTGATCAGTGGATGGATCGACCGGAGTCAGTTGCGTTGCATGCAAATCGATCGAGTCTGTTGTGGTTGCGGGGGAATGCTATATGGGCGTCCACTCCAAAATACCGTGGGCCGGCCGGCCGGGTTGGACGGTTTCTCGAGCACAATCCGAAATCAAATCAGGCCAGATTTGCGCCAAAATCTTCCCATCGAAGGTGCAAACTAGGAAGCGTGATGATCTTGACGATATATACATGCGTGATCGGATACTGTGCTGCCGCCATGTGTTCCACTATTCGAGAGAGCGGTGTCAATTCGTCATAGGATGACCTCAGTGCAGCACGTACACATGGTATTTTGCATGCGGGACATAAGATGCAGACCACCCTCTTATTTTCACGTGTTATATTAATATTATTATTATAAATATATTTGAGTATGCTTGCCATATCACTTTTGCTGTTTGAGGGCTGATTATTTTTTTGCTCCATTGTACGCATTATAATCTTGATGAAAATAGATCTGGAGACAGATTATATTGTAAAAGTATAATACCAAAAGCCCTAATGTTTTCACTTGTAGGGATTAGAATATCTCAAAGTCCACTCAGGTCTAACCCAGCACTCAGCCTAGTTTCAGATGTTTATGCGCATCCGGTCGAATAAAAGAGGAGGGAATCTCTCCCTTATAAGCTGGTGGTAGCCCCCTTGCCTAGGCGAGGTGGGATAAACCAAGCAGCCTCCACCGGCCTAAAGAGGTGTCCTAACATCCCATCCCCCTGTGAAGCCTCGGGCATGGCGATGTCGACTCTTACACCAAATGTTAGCGTCCACTTAGATCTAACACAGAACTCGCTTAGATTCAGACGTTTATTCGCATCTGGCCCAACTACAAGAGAAGAACCGACTCCATACCAAAAGTCTGGACTGAAAGGATGAGGAAATTTCAGCTTTATAAGTTGGTCGTAACCCCTTGCCTAGTCCTAAACCGAGCAATCTCCACCAGCCTACAGAGGGTCTTAACATCAACCTTTTGGAAAGGTATCATGTGGGCTTGTAGAGCAGCTAAAATGGGTTATTCTTTTTTTGATATGTACATTGTATGTGACCGGCAGAATTGTAGCATTGCTCAATTTTGGGATGGTGTCAAGCTTAAGCTTTCCTTTAGGAGGTTTTAATGGATAAGTGGAGAAACTTGGAGCAAAATGTAACCGGTCTGCACCTTAGTGAAGACCAAAATAGAATGGTGTGGGAATTACGCAGCTCTGGCTTCTCGATCGCGAGCCACCTTTAGAATCCAAAATCAAATCAGGAGCTGATATTTTGCCGCAGATTTGCACCAAAATATTCCAATCGAAGTACTCCCTCCGATCCATATTAGTGGCAACAACTTTGTCTAGATACACATGTATCTAGTCTAAATACTTAACTAGATATATATAAATTTAGACAAAGCTATGCCCACTAATATGGATCGGAGGGAGTACCAAAATTAATCAGCGAGCAAGGCAGGAAGCGTGATGTACATGTGCGATTGATCGGATCGGATCCGCTGCTAACCTGCTGACGCCCGCCACGCCATGCATGCGAGAGAGCGGTGTTACTCTGTCAGTGGCATGCGGCGATACACGGGTACACATCCGGCTGGATCGCACATGACCTCAGCGGTGACGGCGCCTGGATCACATATTTCACAACCGTTTTTTCCCCATTCCACGCATGGTACATCGATAGGTCAATTTCTTGCGTGCACAAATTACATCCCATTTACTCTACACGTAGATTCGTACTTCCTCCATATTAAAATATAAGACTTTGTACCCACTTTTCACACACATGTATCTACTCCCTCCATTCACTTTTATAAGGCACACTAGCTATCCTTTCCATACATACTAAAATGAGTGAATCTATGTACAAAATAAGTCTAGATTCACTCATTTTGATATGTATGTGGCCAAAATGAAAAGAATAGCTAGTGTGCCTTATAAAAGTGAACGGAGGGAGTATACATGTTTTAGTGCAAGGTGTTCATGTGAATGTTGCACTAAAACATGTCTAGATACATGTGTGTAGAAAGTAGGTATAAAATCTTATATTTTGATACAGAGGGAGTAATTACTATCAAACGATTAACATAGAATTACATGTATATATATTGTTAAATACTCTCTCCGTTCCTAAATATAAGATGCTTTAGGTGTTACATATGTTGTCTACATGCATACTAAAGTGAGTGAACCTACACATTTAATATGTCTAGATACACTTGTGTGCATGTGAATGTGGACAAAATCTAAAACATCTTATATTTGGGAACGGAGGGAGTACATTGTAAATTACATGGACACGCTATTTGACTCACAGAAGTAGAATATTTATTCTACACCCACTTTGTATCTTCACAACCATATATGATTTTTTAAATCGCGTAAGTTTTGCCTTGCATCCAAAGTTAAGGAGAATGCAAGAAAAAACATACATGACATAAAGGTGGCGTTATATAAAATACACATATTGATGTTGTTTTTGTTACTTTTATGTTATTATGACTCTAATTTTGCATGTTTTGCCAACTTTTTTGTTATAGGTGGATGGGTGCTGAACGTATATATACAATTAATTACATGTAAAAGTTTGACTTCAGATGAAATAGCAAACGTCTTATTTTTTAAAAAACATCGACTTATGGTGAATTGGAAAGCAGTCGAGTGCCAAATAGTTATGTGATATTGATATGTGAGCCATAGATATACACGTTGGAATTTGTAGGAAATAAACCATGTAGCTAAACCACACCATATAATATCTTCTTTGACATTGTTCATTATCTTGTTAGTATTTTTAATTATTTTATATGTCGCCACTACATTAGAATTAATTGACATATCTACAAAAAATAGCAAATACTTATACGATAATAAGTACATATCTTGAGCAAATATTCTTACCCTCTGATGAAATATTTTCATTTTTTGGGGAGTGAAAACATATTCATTGTGTCTATAAAATTAATGGTGTATTTATTGTATATGAGGATATTGATACGAGTTTTAGCTTTCTTTCTTGTACTTCTCACCTATGATGTATTTTGCTTTGTTTTTGAACTATTTAGAGAACTCTCTACCATGCGTTATGTCTAATTTTATGTCGGGTTGCTCCACGTGGTTCATCATATTTTGTATTGGAGTAGTGTTGTTTATTTGTGCAATGTTAGATGCTTTACGTCCAGGCCTGGACTCACACGAGTGTATCCCATGTGGCCTCCCAGACCCCAAATTTTGGAGGGCTCGAAGAGTTTTACTAGGCCTTATATAGGTTGGCACTTAGCAACCCATCTTCCCCACCAAAATAAACCAGGCAGCCCATCAAAAAAACATAACCCAGGCAGCCCATCAGCCAGCTGCTTGCCGCGTGGAGAGTTGGAGTGGGCTGGCCTACCTGGGCGTCTGGACCGATTGGAGAGTTGATCGGGCGATCGGCCCTTCTCGTCGGGTCTCTTCTCGTCAAGAGCTTAGCTGCGCCGCAGCAATTCGAGCAGGAACCGGACACGTTGTTCGAGTCGGAGACGAGCACTCCAGCCTTTACAAATGTACCAATCCCCCACCGTCCGCGTCCACACCGACCTCCCGTCGGCGCCGCCATGAAGCGATCTTTAGACGCCACGGATCCGAGCCCCGTGTACCTCTCCCGTGAAAAGCGCCAGCACCTCGCACTCGAGCGCCGCCAGGCCGTAGTCGCCGACCCGCGCCGCTCTCCCGTCCACTCTGTCCCGCGCCCCTCTTCGCCGTCCAAAACCCCTCGCAATTCCTCCTCCGGCCGGGGCCGATGGCGCGACGGAGATCCGTATCACGGTGAACATCGGGTCAGGGAAAGAACGGAGAAAGAACGCGTGGATAAAATGGCGGAGAGGGCGCGGGAGAAGGAGCTGGAGGCGATCAAGGAGCAGTACCTGGGCTCGTCCAAGAACCAGAGGCCTAAGCCGGTCGCCAAGCCCCGTGACAGGTTCCGCTTCGACTGGGAGAGCACGGAGGACACCAGCCGCAACTCGCTCCACCAGTCGCCGCCGAACGCTCCCCTGCTGCTCTACGGCCGCGGCTTCCTCGCCGGCATCGACCGCCGCGAGCAGAAGAGGTCCGCAGCCACCGCGCTCCACAAGAATTCTTCCCCCGCCGTGGTGTACGACGCCCTGGACATGCGCGTGGACAGGCACTGGACGGACAAGGCGGTGGAGGAGATGACGGAGCGGGACTGGCGGATCCTGCGCGAGGACCACGGCATCTCATACACGGGCTCATCCTCCGGCGCGCCCCGCCCGATGCGGAGCTGGGCGGAGAGCGGGCTCGGCGCCGAGCTGCTCCGCGCGGTCGACAGGGCCGGGTACGGGACGCCGACGCCGATCCAGATGGCCGCCGTGCCGCTCGGCCTCCAGAGGCGCGACGTCATCGGCGTCGCCCAGACAGGATCTGGCAAGACCGCGGCCTTCGTCCTCCCCATGCTCTCCTACGTCGCGCGCATGCCGCCGATCGTCAGCGAGGCGGACGCGGCTGAGGGTCCGTACGCGCTCGTCATGGCGCCTACCCGCGAGCTGGCGCAGCAGATCGAAAGGGAGGCAGCGAAGTTCGCGGCGTACCTCGGCATAAGGGTCGTGTCCGTCGTGGGCGGCCAATCAATCGAGGAGCAGGGGTTCAAGATCCGACAGGGCTGCGAGGTGGTCATTGCGACGCCGGGGCGGCTCTTCGACTGCCTGGAGAGGAGGTACGCGGTGCTCAACCGGTGCAGCTACGTGGTGCTCGACGAGGCCGACAGAATGATCGACATGGGGTTCGAGCCGCAGGTCGTGGGCGTGCTCGACGCCATGCCGTCGAGCAACCTGAAGCCAGAGAGCGCGGACGAAGAGGAGGATGAACAGAAGGTGTACAGAACGACCCACATGTTCAGCGCCACCATGCCGGCGGCCGTGGAGCGGCTGGCCAGGAAGTATCTCCGGAACCCGGTGGTCGTCACCGTCGGCTCCGCCGGCAAGGCCACGGACCTCGTGACGCAGAACGTGATCATGGTGAAGGAGTCGGAGAAGATGCCGCGGCTTCAGAGGATACTCCGAGACCTCGGCGACGACAAGACGGCCATCGTGTTCTGCAACACGAAGAGGTCCGTGGACATCTGCGCCAGGGACCTCGAGAGGGCAGGATCGTCGTTCCGGGTGACGACGCTGCACGGCGGGAAGTCGCAGGAGCAGAGGGAGGCGAGCCTGGATGGGTTCAGGAACGGCAGGTACAGCGTGCTCGTGGCCACGGACGTCGCCGGCCGCGGCATCGACGTGCCGGACGTGGCTCACGTGATCAACTACGAGATGCCTAGCACGATCGACGCGTACACGCACCGGATCGGGAGGACGGGGCGTGCAGGGAAGAAGGGGCTCGCGACCTCGTTTCTGACTCTGGAGAATACTGACATTTTCTATGATCTTAAGCAGATGCTTGTGCAGAGCAATTGTCATGTGCCGCCCGAGCTTGCGAGGCACGAGGCGTCCAAGTTTAGGCCAGGTTCAGTTCGTGAGAGGCCCCCGAGAGGTAGTAGTGATACTGTTTATGGTCGCCACTGAAGAAATCTAAGGCAAAAGGAAGGGATGATCCTTGTTGACAATGAATTGTGAGAGCGAGTTCTAGCATAATGTGAGGGCTCTAGATGAGGTACAAACATAATTATATTTAACCGCATTTTTACCTTCACGTAACTTTGGTCTATTAATATGATTATTTAGCATAATACTTGTACTTATACATTTGCTGATGAGGGTGAATGGAGTCATCATTGCCGGAGAACAACTGCCAGCTGCTGCACTTCGGCGAAAGAGCTCCAAGAGCCCGAGAGAGAGGCTGCTAACTTAGTAGCACAGAAATAAGGGTCTCTCTAGCTCTCAATCTCAGAGAACTAAGGTAGTTTTCAGTCGGATGACGTCAGCGTTCTTCCCCATCTCCGGCCACCTCCTCCCCCGCAGCCACCGCCGGCCTAACCACCGACCTCCCCGCCCGCGGCCGGCGCGCTGCCGCCTGCCGCGGCGCCTTGCCGCCCCGCCCTGCCCGAGCTCCTCCGCCGGTCCGTCGCTGCCCCAGCCCTCCCTCTAAACTCCGCCCCTTCTTCTCCGGTACCAGCAAACCCGCACCCCCAACCGAAGTTTGCTCCTCGCTTCCACCGCGGCCAGCCGTGGCTGCGGTGGCTCTGGCTCGGCTTGCCGCCATGGACGCGAGGAAGAAGAAGGACCTCAGGCTAGCACGAATCTCGGACGTAGAGGGAGGATGGACGGCTCTGCATGCGATTGAGCGCTAAACTAATTCTTAATCGATTGAGAATTAGCAAAACCGCAGAAATAATCAGTAAGCATGATCCTAAACAAAGTAGCAGAGAAATACTCCAACGTCACGTTAACGTACTCAGTAAGTACATAAATCCCCCTAAACAAAGTAGCACAGAAATAATCCAAGGTGACGTTAACGTACTCGGTAAGCACAGAAATCCCCCTAAACAAAGCAGCACATAACTACTCTTCTCCTGCCTAAAGAAGAGCGCATCACTCGTAACGGTGGTACGTACTCTCTTTACTGAATTCTACTTTCAAGTTTTGCGGTCATATGAAGAGTCATCCACGTGAAACTACATAGTCCTGAGCATGGACTGGCACACAACGCTACGGCTACAAACACTAGTACATATAACACATACCACGAACGGGTTTTAATCCAGGTTTCTGATAAAGTTTGGATAAATGTAGCATATGCATGATCCTGTTGCTTCTGGTCTGGACATGCAAGTCGTGCATCCATTGTCCTTCCGGTACGATAAAGCAACAAACAAAATGATACCACAAACTTCTAAAGGATGCCATACAGTTCCGCGAAGCCGTTCTGCTTGTCCTCTAAATACGAAGGAATGGACTGCAGCTACATGGTGGCAGAAACAATATGGTCATGATGAAATTATTTGGCAGTGAGAGGCAAATAGCACCAAAAAAACAAAATCACACATCTTGATTACCAACAGGTGACAGATGTTACATCAAGAGAGGAATTGCAAAACATGTAGTACAGGCAGCTAAATAGAACTTTCAGTTCACAAGGTTTATCTGCTCAAAGAACTTGTGTTTTATATTTAACTTCAAAACTGTGTACGCTGACGCTACTGCATTAAGAATCCCAGGTTGTGCACACATCTGTATTTGCACCACAATGCAGAATTATTGCGGTAAGAATTATAGGTTGTGGATACGCCTGTATCTGCACAATAGTGAATCCAGCTAAAATGCCTCTGCCTCAACTTCTGTGAGTAGAGCATGGTTAGGCCTACACTCAACCTACCGTTTGTAAATTGAATTCACAACATGGACATGATACTCGTGTTTGGCACTGATATGCAGCAAACAGCAGAGAAACCTAATTGTGCATTTCCAGGAGTATGGTCCCTTATTCTTTTGCGAGTAAAATTGGTTCTAACACAACAGAGACATTTCAAGGTATACACGAATTAAGAAAAGGGCAGTCAGTCATATCATACCTACTCAAAGTCTTCTACTTTCGGTTCAATTCCCAGTATCTCATCATACACAGAAAACGCTTCAATAAGTAGGTCATAGCTAGTGAAGAAAGGGTTCATACCAAATAATGTAAGATCATTGGTTGTGATCATCTTCGTCATTCAGAGTTGGAAAGACGGGAGGCCAGATCGTCATGAAGGGGAAGACAGTTATGTAGCACATTAATCCCCACCCCGGCATCTCATGTAATATCATCTCCTTCCTGCTCCTCAGATTCACACAAATGATAGCCCCACTTGCCTGCAGCCCCAAGAAGACAAGTTCAGCATTGTCCCCGACCCCAACAACCCCAATCTCCTCCAAACGATCATGTGCCGTGCGCACATGAAATCTGTCCACGAGTTCCCAACTGTCTTCACCATTGTCATCAGTCTCATGGCGCCAGACACTAAGCTAAAACCCCTGTCCATGGATGATAAGGAGACCACCATCATCTCCACATGAGAGCGTGTAGTTTCCGCTGCGAACTTCGTTCGGGAGCTTTATGGTGAAGAAATGTGGACGTGGAGCAACAAAGTCCAACCCATGAATGCAGGCATTGTCAGTTTCCATGTAGAGCTTGCCATGGGCAACCATCACCATCGAAACACTATTTACTTGCGCAGGGAGCTGTGCTTCTGCCAAAATGCCTTCACCCCAGGCACCAGATTGCAGGAGATACACTTGCACGGATAACTTTCCGTTGAGGACCAGTAGGTACACGAAGACCATGTCGTCGCTGCTGTCCCTAGACAGGAAACAGTCACGACGAATGCAATGCGCAGCTATCCATTCAGCTCCAGCCGGCAGTTGCGGCGGCAGTGGCAACACAGGAACCACGCTTCGCATTGGGCACAGCGGTCTGCGCACGAGGTATTGGCCGCAGGGGAACCCGCCGGGCTGGAGGAGGAGGCGGCCGTTTCAGCAGTCGAAGGGTCCTACAGCGGGGCCGCCGTCGTCGAAGCCGGCGCGGCTGACGGCGGCGCGGAGCTCCGGGGCTTCCGTGACGGGCACGAACTGCGGCCGCGGGGAGTAGGCGTCATGGATGTAGAGGCCGAGAAGGCGGGGCGGGTGGCGGTCGCGGAATCGGCGGAGGAATGTGGGATCGGCGGCGAGGCCGAGCCATCGCTTGGACACGAGCGCGGCGCGGACGAGGAAGGCAGGGAAGCTGAGGCGGAGCAGGATCTCGCGGAGCAGGTCGTCGTCGCGGAGGACCGCCGCCATCGCGGCCTCGCTGCCTCTCATTCCTCCGACGGAGCAGCAGAACGTGGGGGAGGAAGCTCCGATTTGGGGGAAAACTGCTGGCTGGCGGTAGCAGTGGAAACCTAGCTGAGAAGTGGAGTGGAGGATTTCGGGCTTCGGCCTGCTTCGGAAGGGTACACATATCGCATTTTGGCAAATTGGAACGTGTGATTCGTTCAAAACAAATTCAGTGAGTCATTATTGTTTTTCCATGAAACTTATTTGCATTCGATTAATTAGGTAGTAACTGGCCATGTTCTTCTTCGAAATTTTAGGTTGTATGAGTCCATAACATTCCTCTCTCTGTTTGTTTATATCTCTATCTATCTCTATTTTTTTCGAAGGTATCTCTCTCTGTCTCTATTTCGAAGGCATCTCTCTCTGTGTCACTCTCTCTATCTCTATTTTCGTTCCTTTCTCTATTATTGTTTCAGTCTAGATTTAGTGTCTCAATTTCGATTTATTGTCTCGTTGTCGTTTCATTGCTTTAGTGTCTTTGTTTCGAGGTCATTTTAGTCTCTATTTTCTGCTAGGTTGTCTCTATATATAGCTTGTTTCGGTATGTCTCAGTTTACTGTCCTGTACTGTTATTGTAGTTATCTCTCTATGGGTTGTCTCTGTGTTCATTTGTAGCATGTTGAATGATGATGGTGTTTGTGGATTTTTTGAATAGATGCTTTATGATCTCTGTTTATACTACATTGTCTTATCTATGTAGTTATTCATTTTCTTAGCTTGTATTGATCAAACGCATTATCTGTGACTACTAGCATGAAACGACATGATGTACTCATCTTGATATAGTGCTATTTTTTCGATTAGCTGCGTGCTTGTTGGGTCCACCAAGTTTTTGCCAAGTATCTATCCACTGTAGGTGTTATTTGTGTCTATATATGTTGCTTGATGATACTTTGTGACTAGACTGATTTATTTTTTTCCTAGTAAAACTATGGACCCAATAGGTGTATCATTGTTGGACCAGTTTTCATTATCTGAAGTTTTGTTTAATTCAGATGCGGTGCACAATATGCGGATGGCCAGATGGACCTTGCCAGGAGAAGAAGAGGATGTCTTCTTTCTTTTACGTGTATCTTGGGGAAAGGTTTCATGAATCAATGGTATGATTTTCTCAAAAAAATTATCTATGTTATTTATTTTTCGTATAGCCATTTCTGTTTCGTCATTAGATAACTTTTGCATTTTTTGCAGACTATCCCGTGTTTCATGAGAACACAGATGAACGATATGGTACAAGGCAAGATCATGTTCGCCATGTCTCCTGAAAAAGATGACTATGTGTTTCAGATAAAGAAGGAATATAACAAGACACGCATTTTCAGCCCTGGTTATGAGAAGATATTGATTGACTATGACATGAAGAAGGGGGACAGATTCAGGATTGAATGGGAACACCCCATTGATGCATTTTTTGCCATCTCCCCGGAGGGAGCTGGTGATGTACCTAAGCAAAGGGTGTTAGGTACAATTTTAAGTCAGTCTTTTTTTTGTCTCTGATAGTAATTTGGGGAATTGTGTTCTGATGTCTTTTGTTGTCGTGTCTTTTGCTTCATCATTTTTTTGGGAGGACCAGAAGCTCATGTTTTTTAGGACATCGGCAAGACGGTCGTGTTTTCGAAAGGTCTTACACTCACTGCTGGTCAGACTGCGGGGATGAATCATTCTGTTCTCATGCGAGGTCTGGGGTTGGGACATGTCTTTGTCCACACCATAACAATCACTGATGTTGCACACAATGGACTGGTAATTTTCTACAGAAAACTCTCTTGTTGTCTACTGGTTATCAATCTTGGTTCAGTTATTTTCGTGTTTCTCATGAATGATTTGTTTTATTGTTTTACAGCGGATCCCAAAGGAGATTTCATCTGTTCTCAATATAGATGAAGAAGGAAAAGTGATTTTCATCTATGGATATGATGGGGCCAACTTTTGAATCATCATACTACACCTGCAAAGATCAAAGGATCTACTTCAGGGGTGGATGGCAGCAATTTGCCAAGCTGCACAACCTAGACGAAAGAGTTGTCATTCTCCTCTAGTTTGTTTCAATTCCAGAAACCATATATAAGGTTAGGTTGGCTTCTATGTCGGTTTATCTATCTCTTTTAATTCCTGAAAACTTTGTCAGTCTTTTAGTTTGAACCAAGACTTTTTTGTGTGATCTTTGCTCAGCCTTTGGTCGGCCTTTAGTTTGCTCTTTTGTTGAACAATATATATGATATCAGTGATCTTTGCTCTTTTTGCAAATAACGTACTATACGATATGTCAGTCTGTCCTGCAGTCTAATGCCATCTAGTTTTCATTTCTACATGCACTCTGGTAGTACTGCTGCGTGCTATGTGTGTTAGTTGTCAGTCATATTTTTCTCAGTCGTTTGGTGATCTTTGTACCCTGAGATGCAGTTTGGTGATCTCTGTGTGAGTTTTTTTGAAAGAAAAGTTGCAGATACAACAGGTTTTTCAGAGATAGCAACAGGTTTTTCAATCTGAATTGCAGGGAGAGGAAGTTTTCTTCGAGATCTAACCTGGAGCCTCTGATCTGCACCGAGGTAGGCGCTTCTGTTGTCTGGAGGCTTGAGTATCTCTTCCATCTGGATCGTTGTGGTCTCTCTACCCCTCTGTTTTTCTTGTCAGATGGATGCGTCGGGGGTGGGGGCAACGCTGCAGCTGATCTGAGCTTTCTAGAAGAAGAAGAAGGTCCTTTCCCTGGTCCTGCTTTGGATTATTTCTTCCTGGGCTTTGTACCAACTGGCCTTTCTTTGGCCTACTGTTTTCGGGTCGGGCTGGAGTAACTCGACCCGTTAGGTGGGCTACTACGTGGGTTGGGGGGGGGGGGCACCTGCGGTCTATCTCATTCGACTGAAATTGTTTTTCGTCGTCATTCTTTTCCTGACGTGTTTGAAGTTCGTACGTGTCGGCGTGTAATTGGCCCAAAAAAAGACTGACAACGAAATGAAAATCGGTCAACTGACCAATAGACACTCCCAAAAGATGTTTCAACTTTGTCTAAAGTTGCATGTATCTAGACATGTTTCATGTGTAAATACATGCAATTTTGTATAGAGTTAAGTCATCTTTTTGTGGACGAAGTGAGTACATTGCAAAACAACCGCTGAGGACAGGATAGTAAATCACAACAAGGCGTGACATAACATGCACGCAAGGCAGTGCAATCTAACACATTGCAGAAAAAAGTCATTGCAGTGCAAATTCGAAGGCAGTGCAATCTATATACTCTAGACAGTGCAAAAAAAAGTCTCGACGTGACTAGCGCAGTCGCGAAAAGAAATCTTCATTTGGATGCCAGTTCGAAAGATAATTTGTTTTGTATTTGCATCTATGGTGCGCTCGCCCACCAGGGTACTCTTCCCATGCAACAAGTGGCACAATGTTGTTTGACCGTGACTAGGAGAACCTTGGTAGGACTGACAAGGTCATTGCTATGATCACTCCTGAAAATAAATTGGTGGAAGAAGATGGCGGCGGAGGATCAACGTGCGTATTGACTCGCGCCGTGTGTGTGCTAGATTGGTTTGTGGTCACGACTGCATATTTCCTACTGACACCGGTCGGCAGCCCCGACACACGATGAGTAATTATGGCACCCCTTCCCTTCCCTGTTGGTGTGCTATGTAACCATGGGTCCATTGTGCCCTATACTTAATTCCTTATTGCCTTGTTATGCAACCATGACCTGAACTCGTGCTAATTCTAGGGTTAGGGTTAATTGGCTAGGGCCATGGGTGGGCAGGCCCCTTCGCGACCCTAGCCACCTATTTATTCTTCCTCTAGAGAATATTGAAGCAATACTAATTACCTAGGAAGCATCAAGTAGAGAATATTGAAAAAATAAAGTTATTACCACGAAAGCTTCTAGTATTGAATTACATAGCCATACTAATACATTTGAGAAACATTTAATAACGAACTTTGAAGCACTAATAATGCACCTAAGCTTCTAGTATTGAATTACATAGCAATACTAATACATTTGAGAAACATTTACTAACGAACTTGGAAGCACTAATAATGCACCTAAACATCAACTAACAGGAATTCGTACTACACGTCTACAAAGTGGAGTAAACTAAATATGAATTACGAGGCAGGCCAACCAATAACGGAAGCATTATTACTGTCCAATGGAAAAAAATATTGGAACATAAAAATCATGGCCTAATAAATAAATCAATCACATACCCGGTCGCACAAGGACCTTTTTTTATCTCGCTTATCACATCCTATACAATCCCCCTCTATTCTGTGAAGCAGAACAATGGCGACGGCCATCCTCCTCCGTTCTGGTGCAAAACGCCTGGCGACCACTTCTATGCTCCATCCAGGGCCGGTGGTAGGGCCTCTGCTTCAGGTGGCCGACCCTCTGGTCCAATCAACGCGCAGGCGACCGACCTGTGGGAGGCTTGCTCCGCCCTTTCCTCCTACTCTCAAGGCAATCTGCTTCTATCGGCGCCCCGCCACCATCACGTTCAGAGGTTCGATTCTAGCCCTCAACTTCTCTGAACTTCTAGAATATGTTATGCTTCTACGGAAAATGGGGTTCTGGAAACTTCGGATTGTGAATTGATTGGGGGAGTAGTAAGTAAACATGTCTCGCTTGGCTTAGTTGTTCATCACTTCGAGAAATTATTATTTTATTTTAGCTGGGTCACGATGCCATGCACACAATCTTGTCCCGCAAATATAGCCTATATAGAATTGATGTGCATTCATAACTTAATTATTTATAAAAAACATTTTTACTTGTATACACCTCATTCTCTAAATATACAATCATAATCATAGAAAATTGGCATACATCTTGAAAACCTGGTTGTATAACGATCCTACTAAATTAAGATTTTTCATTAAACTTTAATCGCATCACCAAAAAAATATGTTAGTTTTTTATTTATAGAAGACACCTTTCGAATAAATATACTAAATGCTCCTTAAGACACTACAAGAAATATGCTAACTTGTGACCCTCGATATTGGTCACAGAAATGGTCATGAACTGTCATTTATGACCTTTTTGTGACCAAAAACGATTGGTCAAAAGATGAGCGTCACTAATGGCAGTTTGCGACCTTTTTTGGGGATTGGTCATAGACAATTGTGACCAAAACCAAAGGTCACAAATTCTATGACCAATTGTTTTGGTCACTACCAATCTGGCATGTCCACGTCAGATCCAACATGGCAAAGCTGACGTGGCAAAATTGTGACCAATTGAAATGGTCATATAGCAGAATTAGCCCGGTCCAGTTCGGTGGTTTAAATGGGCCAGGCCCAGCTATTCAGCCTTTTTCTTTCCCTGTCAATTTTGGACGGTAACATGGGCCAAGCCCAACAAATCGGCCTTTTTATTTAATGGGTTGTGGCCTTTTACTGTGTTTTGTCTATTATATCTTGGAGCTGGTCCCACTTGTCATGATCTGCTAAATTTGGTCCCACATGTCCGAAATTTTATAAATACTCAGATTATTTTCTGAAGTGGGACCCACTTGTCAGGTTAACATTTCTCACATTTTCGAATCACATGCATAATCAATATTCCAAACAGAACGGAACAAATGTTATTCATCAAATAGCACTAAATTACAATGTATTACAATCTGTACATTCTATTACAACCCCAATATGACTACAACTACAATAGTACAATCTTTATAGTATATTACAGTCAAACACAACTCTTTGCTGAGTAGGGATCCACGTCTTCGAACTTCATATTTCTTAGCCCTGGAGTTCCTGTAAAGAGAACACAAAGGAACCAGCATTAGAGTAGCTATTATTCCTAGACTAGATTTGCAAACCACCAGGTTTAGCGTACAGACTATCGTAAAACTACATATTTAAAGAAATTTTACAGAAATGCAGATTTATTAACCAAGTGTATGATGAATCAACAGGTTCTAAGAACTTCAACGAACTAGATACTTTATAGACCAATTATATATCAGAACACTAGATGTTTGTGATGTATCTTCGCAGAACCTATGCATACTCACAAATTTCTAAATCAATCTTCGCAAAACCTATACTTCTTTGGACTTCTTCGTCCTGGAGCTTGCGGCGAATATGAATGACTGCAAGCATGTGCATGTTGTAAAACAATATGGTTAGGAGCAAAAAAAAAGCAAACATGACTGAAGGTAAGCATCTGCATCAATTGAAACTAATGCAAACATAAATGTCCTGGTGCTTGCCCTGCTGCCCATCTCCTCGTCCAGATTGTGCTTGCCCATCTTCTCGGCTCCATCTCGTCGCCCAGGTTCTGGTCCTGCAAAAATCACGCACAGGAGCACCCGTTCATTGTCCTACAGCAGCAGGTCTCACAGGAATCGGTCCTTGTCCTAGAGGAGCAGCAGCAGCAGTAGGACTCACCGGATGAAGAGGAGGAGCAGCAACAACACCACTAGGTCCTGAAGCAGCACCCAGGTCATGCAGCAGCAGCACCACCGGGCAGTTTCTGATACCACCAGCGTCCGCAGCAACACCACCAGGTCCAGAAGTAGCACCCAGGTCATGCAGCAGCACCACCACTAGGCAGTTTTCAACACCGACATGTCACTGGTAGCCCTGCAAGTATACGAGTAGAGGACTTAATCATCTCGGTAAGGCACGGCAAATCGCCATGTTACTGTTAGACCTTAATTGCACTCTACGGGAAGAAGAGGATAGCACTTTACCCGCAGGAGGCCATGTCCATCATCAGGTCGAAGAAAGGAGGGCATGGATGTCCATCATCAGGTTGAAGAACAGGGTTGAATTTTGCGTGTCAATGCTCGATGAGACAACTACAACAAATGCAAGACCAAAGTTCAGCAAGATGCACAAGATTGTGCATGTTGATGAGAAATTCTTCAACATGACCAAAGAAAACAGAAACTACTATCTCCTACCTGACGAAGAACAACCTACAAGACAAATTAAAAACAAGAACATAAGCAAACAATATGAATTTTAAAAAAATTCTAGGGACTCCTGCTACTGACAGTGCTTGCAAGCAAATGCACAGCTGTGCATGAAGCACTCCTTCACATAACCAATTTACACTCAAGTTATTACATTTCTTTTAATTGTAGTAAACACCTAGTGAAGTCTAGTAAAAATTAAGTACCACTGTGATCGATTAAAAGTAAGGTTGTTGTAATCACTTAGTGGGACAAGATTAATTTGCTCTCTAAAATTTTGGTCAAAAGCATAAGCACTGCTTGCACTACAAGCACAAACGGGTGAAAATATTGCAGATTACAGGTGAGCCCAAGGATTGCACAATCATTTATACCATCATACAAGACACAGCCCCAAGGATTGCATCATTTTCTTATAACCTTAACCTTGAACTTGCTACTGCTAAAAAAGAACAAATACTCCTACTGCAATAATAGAGCAAGGATCAAGTGACAGTAACTAGCACAAGCAAGCTATTGCACTGCTACTCCTACAGCATGGCACAGAACGACAACTCTGATAAAGAAAATCAAAATGAACTGGTACACAAGCACAAGAAGCACTGCACACATCAGTAGCTACTGAACCGGAGAGCAAGAAAAAGGGGAAGAATAAGCTATGTTTTGCACTGCACACACCAGTACCCCTCGATGGCGTCCCAATCCAGGACGTCTCGAGCCTCCTGCTCCTGAGCTCGAGGAAGTCCCCCGCCGCGGTGTCCTCATCCCCTTGCGCGGCGAGGGCGAGCGGGCACGCTGCTGCAGAGCGAGGAGCATGCGGGAGCACGTGCGGACGCCTAGCAGCGCGCCGTCGACCTCCATGACGGCCACCTCGCCCGAGTACTTCCCCAGCGCGCAACCAAACACAACGAGCTGGTCATATCCGATCCGATCTGATGCGAGGAAAATAAGGAATAGTCGGGAGAGTCAGTCGGGCGCATGCGCGGGCGCTTAGGGAGGAGAGAGGGTTTTTGGAGGCAGGACGGTCCGTGAGGCCTTGCGTCGTCGTAAACGACCACCGCGGCAGTGCGTAGTCCGATGGGAGGTGGGGGATCAACGAGGGCGTGCTGCAGCGAGAGGATCTGGGCAGCGTGAGGCAAGGGGAGGTGGTGGCGTCAGCGCTGGGGAAAAGGGTAGGGACGTTGCCTAGGCGGCGGGATGTGGAGCGTGGTGTCTGGCGCCGTCGCGAGAGAGAAGGAAGAAGGGAGCTAGGGTTTGCTGTAACGGATGAGACGACGCCATGCTTTTATACCAGACGAGCGCGCTCCGGACTGTCGGATCGGCATCCGACAGCTCGTGTTGCTCCAGCAGCTGTCCAACGGGCCTAAGAGCTGGGCTGGGCCAGTTTCGGCCTAGTTAAACAGAATAGTTATGAATGAAAAAAATCATAGTTTTCTTATAGAAGGGGTCAAATTTGAACTACAGGTGCCTCATAGTTTTCTTATGATTTTTTGAAAAAATCATATTTAGGTACACAAGTACCTATTTCATCAGAGATACAACAAAATTTTCCCAAGATTCAACCCCTAGGTACAAACGGTCATGTCCGCCGTTTTGACCGTATATTGAAATCGGCATACGAAATTCAAAAAAATCAAATAAATGGAAAACCTTCGCGTGGAGTCATGATATGTGACCTAGTTAGCACAAAAAAAATATAGACTTGCAATACAGAAGTTGTATTGAAAAAGTGTTCTTAGAAATGAGTTATCATCAACGAAGATTCATGGCTCTCAAGCCAAATGACGAATGTTATGGCCACATTTATGGAATAGTTTGTTAAAATGTGCCCATATTAGACATAGACATTCATCTTGGAACCATGAACAATGTTTGTGAATAAAGTTTTCATTTTCTGTGCACAAAAAAATCATTTATCATATTTCGAGTGCAAAAATGGGTTATTTTGTGAAGCAACTACCGAAAATATGTGGTAAGCTAGGAGAAATACATTTTCTAAAAATACTATACCACAAAATATTTACAATTAACCAAATGGTTGCATGTTAAACAGTTTCTATCTACCTCTCGTAAAAAAGACAAATTCATGCCGATTCAGTTGGAAGGAGGTCAAATTTGAACTACAGGTGCCTCATAGATTTCTTATGATTTTTTGAAAAAATGATATTTAGGTACACAAGTACATATTTCATCAGAGATACAACAAAATTTTCCCAAGATTCAACCCGTAGGTACAAACGGTCATGTCCGCCGTTTTGACCGTATATTGAAATCGGCATACGAAATTAAAAAAAAAATCAAATAAATGGAAAACCTTCGCGTGGAGTCATGATATGTGACCTAGTTAGCACAAAAAAAAATATAAACTTGCATTGTGGAAGTTCTACTGGGAAAGTGTTTACAGAAACTTGCTATCACGAACGAACATTCATAACTTTCAAGATGAAGGAGTAATGTTTTGGACACATTCATGACATAGTTTGTCGAAATGTTCCCAAATTTGACACATGTGTTCATTCTGGGATGACAAGCAATGTTGCCGACCAAAGATTTTGACATGTTTTTTGTGAAGCGCCTACCGAGAAAGTCGTCCAAAATGGCACCGATATATTTTCTTCACATAGTAGACATCATTTCATGTACAATCACCGAAAGGCATGCATTTCGAGCTCTCTGCCTATTTCTCGCCATTTATACGACTTCCTGCCGATTCAGTAGGAAATAGCTAGATATTGAACTGCAGCTGCCAAATAGCTTGCCCGTTATTTTTCGAAATTTCATTTTTAGCTTCACAAGTATCCATTTAATCAGAGATACATCAAAATATCCACATGATTCAAACACTAGACACGAACGGTCACGCGGCGACTTCGACTAGATTTTCAAATGAGCACACGAAATTCAAAAAAATCAAAAAAATGGAAAACCTTCGCGTAGCGTCATGATATGTGACCTAGTTGCCAAAAAAAAATATAAACTTGCATTGTGAAGTTTTACTGGAAAAGTGTTCACAGAAACTTGCTATCACGAACGAACATTCATATTTCAAGATGAAGGAGCAATGTTTTGGACACATCATGACATAGTTTGTCGAAATATGCCCAAATTTGGCACATGTGTTCATTGTGGATGGCAAGCAATGTTGCCGACCAAAGATTTCGACATGTTTAAAAAAAACCACTTTCCATTTTTCAAGTGGTTAAAATAGCGTTTTTTGTGAAGCGCCTACCGAGAAAGTCGTCCAAAATGGCACCGATATTTTCTTCACATAGTAGACATCATTTCATGTACAATCACCAAAAGGCATGCATTTCCGAGCTCTCTGCCTATTTCTGGCCATTTATACGACTTCCTGCCGATTCAGCAGGAAACGACTAGATTTTGAACTGCAGCTGTCAAATAGCTTGCCCGTTATTTTTCGAAATTTATTTTTAGCTTCACAAGTATCCATTTCATCAGAGATATCAAAATATCCACATGATTCAAACACTAGACACGAACGGTCACCGCGGCGACTTCGACTAGATTTTCAAATGAGCACACGAAATTCAAAAAAAAAAAAAAAATGGAAAACCTTCGCGTAGCGTCATGATATGTGACTAGTTGCCAAAAAAAAATATAAACTTGCATTGTGGAAGTTTTACTGGAAAAGTGTTCACAGAAACTTGCTATCACGAACGAACATTCATAGCTTTCAAGATGAAGGAGCAATGTTTTGGACACATCATGACATAGTTTGTCGAAATATGCCCAAATTTGGCACATGTGTTCATTGTTGGATGGCAAGCAATGTTGCCGACCAAAGATTTCGACATGTTTCAAAAAAAAACCACTTTCCATTTTTCAAGTGGTTAAAATAGCGTTTTTTGTGAAGCGCCTACCGAGAAAGTCGTCCAAAATGGCACCGATATTTTCTTCACATAGTAGACATCATTTCATGTACAATCACCAAAAGGCATGCATTTCCGAGCTCTCTGCCTATTTCTGGCCATTTATACGACTTCCTGCCGATTCAGGGAAACGACTAGATTTTGAACTGCAGCTGTCAAATAGCTTGCCCGTTATTTTTCGAAATTTTATTTTTAGCTTCACAAGTATCCATTTCATCAGAGATATATCAAAATATCCACATGATTCAAACACTAGACACGAACGGTCACCGCGGCGACTTCGACTAGATTTTCAAATGAGCACACGAAATTCAAAAAAATCAAAAAAATGGAAAACCTTCGCGTAGCGTCATGATATGTGACCTAGTTGCCAAAAAAAATATAAACTTGCATTGTGGAAGTTTTACTGGAAAAGTGTTCACAGAAACTTGCTATCACGAACGACATTCATAGCTTTCAAGATGAAGAGCAATGTTTTGGACACATCCATGACATAGTTTGTCGAAATGCCCAAATTTGGCACATGTGTTCATTGTTGGATGGCAAGCAATGTTGCCGACCAAAGATTTCGACATGTTTCAAAAAAAAACCACTTTCCATTTTTCAAGTGGTTAAATAGCGTTTTTTGTGAAGCGTCTACCGAGAAAGTCGTCCAAAATGGCACCGATACATTTTTTCACATAGTAGACATCATTTCATGTACAATCACCAAAAGGCATGCATTTCCGAGCTCTCTGCCTATTTCGGCCATTTAAACGTTTCTGCCGATTCAGCAGGAAACGACTAGATTTTGAACGCAGCTGCCAAATAGCTTGCCCGTTATTTTTCCTAAATTACATTTTTAGGTTCACAAGTATCCATTTCATCAGAGTTACATCAAAATATCCATATGATTCAAACACTAGAACGGTCATATCAGCAGTTTTTAACCGTATTTTGAAATAGTCATATGGAATAAAAAAATAACAAAAAAGAAAACTTCGCATTGTATCATTATATGTGATATAGTTAACGATAAAAATAATTAACTTGGAATACGGGAAATATATGAAAAAGTTTTCTTAGAAATATATTGAATTTAATAGAATAATCCAAAAAAATATTTTAAACTCTTCAAACCATATGTAAAGCAATATATAAGGTTAATCGTATTTTGTTATTTTATTTTAAACAAAAATAGTCCCTAATATTCTATAATTATAGAGTACAACTTTACAAAAAATGCAAAATTTATTTGGTTGAAATTGGAGTTCAAAATCAAAAGTTATAAAAGAAAGCATAAAGGAATAAAAAAAGGAACAAAAAAAAAATCAGACTGGCCGGCCCATTACACAGGTTGAAGACGATCTGTTCGGCCCAAATGGGCCAAGATTCGGCCCAGAAGAAAAATAGAAGAAGGAAAAAATAGAAAGGAAGATGGGCCGGGGATGGGCTGCGCGCGCGAGGAAAAAAAAAGAGGAGGGGGCGCGGCTGCTTGCTGGGCTTCAGCCCAGTTGGTCTGTCCAATCTTTTTTTTTCCTTTCTTTCTATTTTCTGGTTTTCTTATTTCTTTTATATCTTTTGTTTTAAAAGTCCAAAATACTTCAAACTTGTTTCTAAAAATTTGTAAAATTAATATCTATCATTTAAAATATTTAAGCACACTTTTCCAATATATTTTTAAAATACAAATTAAAAATATTGGATAATTGCTTAATTGACACTTTTATGTCATTTTATAAAATAGGGTTTTATAAATTCTTTTTGAACTTAAATAAAATCCAGAAAAATAGTATGAGTAATATCATTCAATATTATAAACTCAATAAAATAATTTGGTACAATTTTATTTAAATAGAGTTTGGTAAATTATTTAAATACAAATACCCTTTATAAATATCAAAATAAATATTTTACTTCAAAATCTTTAAATCCTGAACACAAAAGATAAGGGAATATTTAATATTATTTGGATATTTAAACTATTAAATTTTTGAAGATGCAAATGTCTTCTATTATTGGTTTCTATTATAAATTTAATGTTTTTCTTTTAATAAAAAAAAAGTTTCAAATTTTAGTGATTTTGAAACATTTCAAAATATTGGGATGTTACAACACGTAAGCGAAATGACATATAACAGTGACACGTAGGCGAGACTGCTGAGTTGGCTATCCAATCAGAGTGACAACTAAGCGAAAATGACACATAAGCAGTGACACATAGGCGAGACTGCTGAGTTGGCTGTCAACTCATGTGAATGACCATTTAAATTGGTCGTAATCGGCTAGAAAAATATGTTAATTAGTGTTATTTGCATTATGACCAATTCATGTAAAGAGATTATGACCTTTCTGACAGATTTGGTCGTTATATTTTCAAGTTTAGACCCTCCAAAATAGCAAGTGACCAAATGGTACAAAATGGTCATAGATCTATGACCAATATTTTTAGCGTCACTGTCAAAAGGTCATAGGATAGCATATTTCTTGTAGTGAGAGCAAAAATTATAGAGGAAAAAATATATCCTCAACTTAAACCATTTCACTTACATGACTTTTAGGTATATGTGTTCATGTCTATTAGAGTAACCTCAAATATCTTGTTAGACATCTAAAACGTACACTATATGAAATATCTCGATAGAGGTTTTTAAACTTCATAATAATTATTACATGGTAAATTGAAATAAAATGCAAGTATATATGCTGGCTAGCCGTCTTGAATAATTCACTTCCATCATATTAATGTCTCTTTCATTGCTAGATATATTAATGAAAGGATCGAGTCAGTTGTCTAGAGTGGGGGGATGAACCTATATGATGAGCAAGATACAAGATAGGAAGATATACTAAAAAATGTTAAGCTAGCAACAATCAGTAAATGAAGGTTAAGAGATAATCACACAATGATGTGGAGATTTTATCCCGAAGTTCAGTTCACAAGAAAGAAAGTCTCTGTTGGAGCGGTGCGGAGTCACAAAGTGATCCCCGAATAATCGTCAAATGGCACACCGTATCTCCTTTGTGCTTCCACCAATGTGGAGAGATACGAGTCACTATATGTTGCTCTTGGGGTCGACAACCAAATATTTACAAGGATGAGACACACTTCACAACTCAGTTGTGGAGAGGCTCCCACCGAATTCTCGTGGCTACCAAAGCCACAATAATCCCAAGGTCGAGACATGCATCCACAACTCAATTGGAGGCTCTCAACTTGTCCCCGCGGCTACCAAAGCCACGGAGACGACCACTTCCATCTAGGGTTCCAACGATCCTAGGAATAATAAGTTCCTCAATGGCATGGAGAGGGAAATCAAATTCCTTTGGTGAAAGTGTAGATATGGATCAACTCCCCCAAGTTTTACAAAGACAAGTGTTTTTGTGGGTAGGGACAGAGATATATGAATTTGGAGTTTGCAACAATGGTGGGCAAAATGATTCTGGTCGTGGTAACTCTTGGAAAAGAAGATGTCCCCTTATATAGGTCCACCAAAAATTAGCCGTTTCGGCCAGAATTCCGTCGTCCAGAATAGATCCGATCAATCTGGAATATTCTGGAGGCTCATGTAATCATTATGAAAACTACTTTTATTTATTTTTAAAATGTAAAAAAATCGAACAAAAATGTTGGCTGTAAACCTGGACATTCTATATTTTACACAAATTTTCGTGAAGAAAAGACATTTTTTGTGGCATGTGTAAAAAAGACAAATAATTTTTTTGGAGCATCGGAATTTGTGTTTTTACACAGGACAAAAAAAATCATTTTATCATAAAACTTTTTGCACAAACATATATTTGGGTGTACATTCGAAATTTGGTTTTCTGTTTTTGACATTTTGAATGTAAACTTTAGCTAATGGGTGCATATGCACCTATGAACCAAATATGATTTCCCATAGTTCCACAGATACATGCGTCGAACCTGCATTCTCTCACCTCATGTGTTTATTTTGGCCCCCTAGGAGGTTAGGATGACTCCAACGGGGTGACGCATCGAGTCCGCGCGCATCCGTTCGTGTCCACGAGGGCCAAAAACACGGCCCAACGGGGCGACGCAAACGGACCGCGGTCCGTTTTTTGGTCCGCCGCGACGCATCCCTGGCCCAAATTTGGGCCACCGATGCGTCGGCCCCGGACACGAAACGGAGCTCTTTTGTGTCCTCCCCTAGTCCGCCCTGGCCCGCAAATCAGACCATCCCCACCCCAATCTCCTCCTCCTCCGCCCCTCTCGCCGCCACCCGCCGTCGCACCCTCGATTTGGCACCGCAGGCCATTCCGGGGACGCCGTCACCGGAGCAGGTGCTTCCCCGCCGTCACCGGAGCAGGTGCTTCCCCACCGTCACCGGTGATTCTTGCGGCCAGGAGCGTCCACAGCGCCCCGCGATAGACACGCCGCCCACAAGGTGTTCGGCCGTTCGCCCCGGCTACTCAGGTACGTCCCTCGGCCATGGATAGCTCGGATGAGTGGTTCTACAAGAACCACATCATGCAGCGCTCATCCTCGGACGATTCCTCCGACGATGATGACAGTGACGGCCTGGTTGCCACCCTCATCGTCAACGAGTACATAGAGAGGATGCGACCGGTGTTCCTTGGCTCCTTGCCGGGCCGTTCTCCTGCTCTTGACCGGAACCGGCGAGCTGGCCAAATCCAGCTGTATAGGGACTACTTTCGTCCCCACAAGCCCACATACCCTCCCAAGGTTTTCCGATGCCGTTTCCGGATGAGGAGGTCCTTGTTCAACCGCATCCGGGTGGGCGTGATGCATTTTGATGACTACTTCATGTGCAAGCCCGATGCATGTGGTATGAGGGGCTTCTCGTCGTACCAGAAGTGCACCACCGCCATTCGCATGCTTGCGTATGGGATTGCCGGCGATCTTGTGGACGAGTATGTGCGCATGAGCGAGTCCACGTGCCTGGAAGCCATGTACAAGTTCTGCGCGGCCGTGGTGCAGGTGTTCGGGACGGAGTACCTGCGGGAGCCCAATGCTGCCGACATGACTCGCCTCCTGGCAATCAACGAGTCAAGAGGCTTCCCTGGGATGCTCGGGAGCATAGACTGTATGCACTGGGAGTGGAGGAACTGCCCATTTGCTTGGCAGGGGCAGTACAAGAGCCATGTTGGGGCCTGCACGGTCATACTTGAGGCCGTGGCATCCCAGGACCTCTGGATTTGGCACTCGTTCTTTGGCTTGGCCGGCTAGCACAATGACATCAATGTGCTCCAGCGGTCTCCGGTGTTCAATAGGCTCTCCAATGGCCTGGCACCCCAGGTGACCTTTGAGATCAATGGTAACCAATATGACAAGCCCTATTACCTTGCTGATGGGATCTACCCCACATGGACAACATTTGTCAAGACAATCTCCAATCCCAATGATGAGAAGAAGAAGAGGTTTGCCAAGGAGCAAGAGAGCGCAAGAAAGGATGTAGAGCGTGCATTCGGTGCTCTATAGTCCCAATGGGCTATTGTGCGCCATCCTGCTCGGACATGGGATAAGGACCAGCTGTGGGAGGTGATGACAGCGTGCGTGATCATGCACAACATGATCGTGGAGGACGAACGCGACGAGGGCTTGAATGATCAGGCATGACAGTTCCGGGGTGAGTTGGTTCAGCCCCAGGGACCGTCCACATTTGCTCAGTTCCTCGACTTCCACCGTGACATTCGTGATAAGGAGTCCCATGTTCGGCTCCAAAATGATTTGGTGGAGCATGTCTGGCAGCACTACGGTAACCAGGGTGACCAGGGTGATCAGGGGCAGTAGTTCCATTTGATGAACTACTTGTCTTATTTATTTGGTTTGTAATGCATGAAACAATTTATTATTTCTAAAACTGTTTGTTTGTATTTGTTTGAACTATTTGGATTGTAATAATAAGTACTTGATGAACTATTTGGATTGCTTTTATGAATTGTATTATTTGTGCTATTTGAGCTTATTTTATTGTGCTTGATATTTGCTCGAATATATATGACCAAAAAATGGTCAGAATGATCTAAAACCCTGGCCGTTTGTGGCCCACCTCCCCTATGTATCAATGAAAATGGCCCATATAGGGCCTGCTTACCTGGAAAAAAAAAACAGAGGGCGGACTCGATGCGTCGCCCCGTTGGGGGCAGTGGCCGGAAATGGGCGGACCTGGGTCGGACGCGCGTCCTGTAGCCGACGCAAACGGACCAAACGCGGACCAAACGCGCGTCCGTTTGCGTCGCCCCGTTGGAGTCATCCTTAGATGTAGCTTTTTGGTCTTACCTTCTAGGTTCTTTTTGTGTCCGGCGAGATATGGTTATGATAGTTAAGGCGGATGTATGTGGAACACGAGTATCTTGACTCTATTTTTTACTGTAACTACGGCGGGCCAGGGCCAGCTGAACAACTATCATATATTAATCACAGGGAACCGAACCGTCCAGGAATAGTTAGAAGTGGGGTTGGAGAGCAAGAAAGAAAAATAGACATAGTCATGGACATGGTAGAGCCCAAGGCGGCTCAAATGTGATACACCAATTTTTCATCGCATGTGCAACGGCAGATGATTGGCAGCGGTAAGCCCACAAGCGTACATCGTCTGTGCATCTTCGGATTACCAATGGCAGTAGTTCATCAATGGTGTTGAACGTCTTGGTATCTCCACGCTTCCAAATGCTCAAGGAAATGACAGTGCAAATTGTAGAGTCAACAAAGCCATTTCATCGAGCTGAGCACAAGTCTTGAACAATTGGACCAGAATATGGTCAACGTCTTCCACTTGGGACCAGCATATGTCTCCCAGAATGCCATTGAGAAGGATAGCCGTCTGACTGGATTCATTTAGAGCTTTGATCCATCTACGCCAAATGTCAGGGAAGCCTTTAGCCAAAAAGGATGTGGTAGCCGTCTTGACTCCATTTATGTCCGTGCAGTGCTATGTCCAACACGGATGTGGCACCGACAATGTTTGGGTTGATGGTTCCACATTCTAGATCGTCTGATTTTTGAAGACAAGGTGGTCGTACTTTCGCTCGAATAGATAGAAAGAATTGACCCAGTTTATAAGGAAAACCGGGTCCAAAAACCATACAATCTGTACAAAAGAAAGGCACAAACGAAGCAACTCGTCGTCCACACGATCCAAGTCGACAAACGCCACAACACACACCACCCGCTCCGGGGCCGCCGCCCCGGCGTAACAACCAGATCGACATTCGCATTGCCCGAAAGCGATCCAGTCATGGTCGACGAACCCTCTGCCCCGCAGTCCTCATCCAGGTTGCCACCAAAACCACCATGTACCGGGGCCGCCGCCCCGGAGAAGCAACCAGATCAACCTTCGCATCGCCCGAAGATGATCCAGTCAGGTCGACGAACCCTCTGCCCGCGCAGTCTTCATCCAGGTCGCCACCAGACCCCCGCTAGACAACGGCTCTACCTCATAGAACCGTCGTAGCGTGGGAGACCGAGACCGCCGTCTCGGCACACCGCCGCCCCGGTCATCCGCTCCCCTGACAAAGGAACCGCCCTCTCCGAGCGCCGCGAGCCCAACACACCGTGAGGGCTAAGAATCTCCAAGGCAGCGCCTCCAACAAGGAAACGACACGTCTGTCGTCGCCGCCCGCTCCCGATGGAGCTTAGGCTTTCACCCGGAAATCTTAGCACCACCCACGTCGGGCGGTAACGAGCACTCCACAGCGACGCCCCCAAGAGGGAAAACGACGCAACAAAGCGCCGCCGTCGCCGGCTCCGACCACGTCGGAGCAAGCTTTCACCTGGAGGTCGTCCCGACCGCAAAGAGAGAGGAGCGGCGACCCCGGCAGCGCAGCCCTGCCGTCGACCGCCAAGCAAGACCAACGGCCATGGTGGCCACGGCGCCCTTGGCCGCGCAACCATGCCGCACCTTCCTCGTTCCGGGGCCGCCGCCCCGGCTTCCGCGCCACCCGGGCGCCGGAGCACGTCGGCAGGGGTCTCCTGCCTCCGCGCCGTCACCTCCGCCTCCGCCACCGCGTCCCGCAGCCACGCTCCCACGCCAGGGCCCAGACGGGCCCAGACGGGCCCGCCCAAGCCCATCTGGGCAAGCGCCTTCTTCCCCGCAGGCTAGCGGGCGCGACCACCTCCTAGCCGCGACCTCCCCCTGACCGCTGCCACCGCCGGCCGCCTCCATGCCCGCCGCGAACAGCACCCGGGCCCGCCGGCCCGGCATCCTCCTGCCAGGCCGCCGCCGCCCCCACGGGCCGGCCTCCTCCATCCGAGCGCGAGAACCACCCCCCCCCCCCGACAACCTTTGTGGCAGCGGGGGGAGCCGCCACCGCCGCGGACGGATCCGCCGACGGCAGCGGCGAGGGGGACGGCGGATGGGGGAAGGGCTCGGCGGCGCTTTGTGCTCCCCTGGCGCCGCCTGGGGGGGGGGGGGGGGGCAGCGCGAGGGGTCGGGTCGAATCAACAACACACTAGATCGTCTGATTTGTTGTTTGGGCTCAAGGATTCTAGATTCGATGAGCGTTGTTGTTTAGATGATCCTTCTCGTCCAAAAAGACAAGATCATCATCCGCGACAACAATGGTAGAATGAAGAATAAGATATGGTTTAGTCCAATGGAGGAAGCAGGATATTTAGTTTGGGTGTACGTAGTTAGAAGGTCTACTAATTAATTACAAGATTCACTAGAAGTTTTGAGCTATGTTTTAGTAAAAAATATTTATCTCCTCCCCCCCCAATTTTTTTTGAGAACTCCTCCCAAAATAATTGGTGTACATGCATGTGCACACCCATGTAACGTACTCCCATATGTTAATCGTGATTTCGTCGTGCAAGAGTCTTTTGCTTCCTCGGTCTAATTTTGGGAATCTTGGTTCTCTATCACAGTGGAGATGCGCTTCCGTACATTCTATGGGTCATTGCCCGACTGTGTGGCGCTACAAATACGTTGTTATTAGACGGGTGTTTGACGAGGCCATGGACTATAAATGGACTTTGCGAGGGAGGGTTGTGCGACGAATTCTTTCCTCTGTGTCTAGAGCGGGGAAGATTGTACCTTTTGGATTAGCTTTTGCAATTTTATCTCAGAAAATGATGATAAATTCCCGGTTCTGCCTGGGTTAATGCAGACATTCATATGTCCGTGATAAACCGATACTGTATGGTTAGTTTGAAGCTTCGGACGAAGACCAATCTTCTTTCAGTCCTCCCACAGTCCAAGATCGACCCCCGGTGTGTTTCCTGAAAAAATTAAGGCTGAAACGGTCGAGTGGCTAGCCCCTACGTGCCAAAGCAGACGTGGTTAGGCGGCTAGCTAGAACCTGGCTAAGCTAGGGCCGGGTTTTTTTTCTTTCCTTCAAAGGACCTCTCTGGTTATGATGCTATTGCCTGCAGGATGCAAGTATGCAACAGCAAGGAAACTTCGCTGAAAGATCCATGGATCGAGCGGGCGGGGATTCAACGACCAAAACGCATCGATCCTACACTCGCTATTGCCCCACTTGCCTGCAGCCCCAAGAAGACAAGTTCAGCATTGTCCCCGAGCCCAACAACCCCAATCTCCTCCAAACAATCATGTGCCATGCGCACATGGAATCTGTCCACGAGTTCCCAACTGTCTTCACCATTGTCATCAGTCTCATGGCGCCAGACACTAAGCTGAAACCCCTGTCCATGGATGATAAGGAGACAACCATCATCTCCACATGAGAGCCCGTAGTTTCCGCTGCGAACTTCGTTCGGGAGCTTTATGGTGAACAAGTGTGGACGTGGAGCAACAAAGTCCAACCCATGAATGCAGGCATTGTCAGTTTCCATGTAGAGCTTGCCATGGGCAACCATCACCATCGAAACACTATTTACTAGACAAGAGGCCCGAGAGCCCAGCTTTGAATTAACGAAGCCACATACGGCAGAGTTTACAACAAACACAGAAGCAGGCACAAAGAAAATAGGCCGCTCGAGCAAACTACACAAGACAAGGCTCATGCCACAACGACCAGCACCAGGAACAACACGAAGAAGCCCCTACCCCTACTGCCTTCCATTGTGCGTGTTGCGCATCGACACCCGAAGCTCTTGGAGAAAGTCGCTCAAGAGCAGACTAGGACGATGAGGGCCGCCTGCTTCTGGAGGGATGAACTGAAGTCGCACAAGTTGACCAAACTGCGAAGCACACCGGCGAAGGAACAACCAGCGCCGCCGGGAAAATCCGGGCAGTGGAGCCACCCTTGCACATGCTACCTCCGGAAGGGACCCCTATCCCTTGCCCAGGTTCGAGGGCGCCGAACCGCCGGCAAGTAGCGAGGCAAGGGAACGCCGCCGCCACCAGAAACTACCTGCAAACCGCGAGCCGAAGAACTTCTTCCGGAGCCACGACAAAAAGTTCGCCTTGCGCCGCTGCGAGACCGAAGACCACCTCACCTTGCTTTGGAGCACCTTGTCCCAAGACTGTGGCTCCAAGAAGCCCTCGACGCCGAGGCGCCGTCACAGCCCGGTCCAGAGGACCTAGGGTTTTCACCCGGGACAGAGGTGGGGCAGAGCTCACCATGACGCCTCCAAGAAGGTAAAAACGGCGCCCGTAGGCGTCGCCGTCGTGGGAGATAGCAGCGCCATCCCGAGCTTTCGCTCGAGCTTCACCCGCAGCTCCAAAAGCCGTCCTTCGGCCGGAGAAGAGGCAGCAAGAAGCTGACCTCCCAAATCCGGCGTGTGGAGCAGGAAGAGGGGAGGAGGGCCGCAACCTCCAGATCCGGTGGCCGGACGACCCAGCCGCCACCCGCCGATCCGCTCCCGCCCAAGCGGCCGAGGGGATCGGCCCACACGACGCGCGCCGCCCGCCGCCGAGCCGGCGCCGTCTCCACCTCCAAGGGCCGCGGCCCTGGCTTCCGAGCCCCCAGGCCAGAGGCGCTGCCGGGCGAGAGCCTCGCCGCCGCCGTCATGGTTGGCCGCGCGGCTTTCCGGTGTCCTTCTCCGGCGGCGGCGAGGGTGGGGGCGCGAGAGGGGTGGCGGCGGCTAGGGTTGGGGGCCCCCGGGTCGCCCTCGGGAGAGAGCGACGCGAGGGATAGAGGAAATATCCACCTAATCAGCTATCGAAACACTATTTACTTGCGCAGGGAGCTGTGCTTCTGCCAAAATGCCTTCACCCCAGGCACCAGATTGCAGGAGATACACTTGCACCGATAACTTTCCGTTGAGGACCAGCAGGTACACGAAGACCATGTCATCGCTGCTGTCCCTGGACAGGAAACAGTCACGACGAATGCAATGCGCAGCTATCCATTCAGCTCCATCCGGCAGTTGCGGCGGCGGTGGCAACACAGGAACCACGCTTCGCATTGGGCACAGCGGTCTGCGCACGAGATATTGGCCGCAGGGGAACCCGCCGGGCTGGAGGAGGAGGCGGCCGTTTCGGCAGTCGAAGGGTCCTACAGCGGGGCCGCCGTCGTCGAAGCCGGCACGGCTGACGGCGGCGCGGAGCTCCGGGGCTTCCGTGACGGGCACGAACTGCGGCCGCGGGGAGTAGGCGTCATGGATGTAGAGGCCGAGGAGGTGGGGCGGGTGGCGGTCGCGGAATCGGCGGAGGAATGCGGGATCGGCGGCGAGGCCGAGCCATCGCTTGGACACGAGCGCGGCGCGGACGAGGAAGGCAGGGAAGCTGAGGCGGAGCAGGATCTCGCGGAGCAGGTCGTCGTCGCGGAGGACCGCCGCCATCGCGGCCTCGCTGCCTCTCATTCCTCCGACGGAGCAGCAGAACGTGGGGGAGGAAGCTCCGATTTGGGGGAAAACTGCTGGCTGGCGGTAGCAGTGGAAACCTAGCTGAGAAGTGGAGTGGAGGATTTCGGGCTTCGGCCTGCTTCGGAAGGGTACACATATCGCATTTTGGCAAATTGGAACGTGTGATTCGTTCAAAACAAATTCAGTGAGTCGTTATTGTTTTTCCATGAAACTTATTTGCATTCGATTAATTAGGTAGTAACTGGCCATGTTCTTCTTCGAAATTTTAGGTTGTATGAGTCCATAATATCTGGCAGCTTCAGGTCGGACATATAATATGATGTTGTATGAGTCCACAACTTGTCCAAGTAAAATAAGAAGTGAAAACGGAAGCAAACCCCTTCTTCAAATGTGTGAGGAGATCATGTTGTATGAGTCCTGAACTTCTAGCTTCAGGTTGAGACATAATATCAGGTTCTACAAGCATGGTACAAGTTGAGGACTTGCTGTGTGACAACACTTTCCGATAGTAGAGGATTTTGGGCCTCGGCATTCGGAAACCAGAATGGGAAAATTCGACCGCAGATATCTTTATTTATTTATTTTTACGCTCCACGAGATGGGACAAACGAAAACAAACCACATTTGAAACTTAAGAAACCATTTGATTCTCGCCCAACATAATGGTTACATATATGCGAGGAAAAAATAATTTACAACAACTATACATTGAGATTTAATTTTTTAGGCAACGTCTCTTTGCAACCGACCAAAATAACATTTCAAATGAAAATCACCAAGGAATCTAAATTAAGAAAGTTCTTAGGAGATCTACAACGGGATGCTTAAAGCGGACATCAGGGTGTTCTTCCCGTCTGTATCCGCTAATTTTTGCTTGAACCTAGGATTTTGTTTTGCGTCGCTACAAATATAAACGTTGAGCGCTTGCCAAATTTTTTTCTCTCTCTGTTATTACCGTCGTTCCAGTCGCTAGATGAGTCCATATGCCTTTTACTTTTAAATTCGAAGTTTACGTGTGATTGCATTCTCATTGTAACTATGCATTACATTTTTTCATTTTGATTTGCTCAAATCTTCTGACATTTCCAAATTATCATTTTTATGTGATCACGACAACCTTCCGTGTGTAAATTTTTGTCCTTTATGTGTGAATCTAAATAAAAATGTGGATGTAAAGTAAAAAAAAAAACTAAATCTGAAAGTAGAATAATGTAGTCGGGGTGGCCTTTGTGTCGGTGCAACTACTCTATGTCTCTTGCTACATGAGCTACTCATTTTATTGCCAAAACTAGAATTACTTTCCACCTTATCTCCCTTGACTCACCTCGAGCAGTTGCAGCCCTGGGTAAACTCGCTTTCATTATAAGTCTCGTGGTCATTTATACCAAACATTTTTATTTATTTATAACTTCCTGTATCGATAAGACGTATTAATTGGTATGTTTTATACTTACGAACATTATCCACATATGTGTTACAGTTCACACGTCTATCCTTGGAAATAAACCAGCGCTCTATACATTGAAATTTTACTTTGCATCTAAAGTTGTTCTAGTAAAAAACTTATGTTTAGCTGAATCTTACTTAGATCAAAGGAAATAAAAGAAAACCACAACCTTTTTTGTATTAATATGTACTCTTAATAGATGTGCCATAGTGTACTTTACTTGTTTAATATGTCCACTTCTACGTTGGTATGCTTAAATATGTTGGCAAAAATCTCTAGAACTCATATGTATACTTTGATAGAAGTTTTAGAGTGTATATAGTTGCTTTTATTCCAGTGGTCAATAGTTGACTTAAGAGTTCAAAAGACACGACGATGAGTACATGATCACGCTTCTTGTTCCTCGCAGGATTTCAGACTTGATGCAGAAATCACATGACATATAAAAGTGAAGCAGGATGGACGACATGTAAATTATCCGCCTTCTAGAATCGCGCAACACGATTTTACATTTGAGCATGCAACTATTATTTATATATTGTCAAGAAAATACATATATAAAACTGATCTGGCCGATAGAGCTTCTATGTATGTACAACACCTAGAAACCAACATCGAACAAAGCATACACACACCATGAACAAGATTTATTATTCTTAAAACTCCAGAAAAGAAGAAAAAGGGGAGAACTTGCCTGTGGCAAGATGGTTAGGAGGGTGGTTGTACCCCCAGCCCACCAGAGTTCAAATCCTAGGTTTGACACTGGTGTTTCTTAAGGCGCCCGTGGTGACTTCGTCAATCTCAAGACCATCCGCCGGCTCAGTCTCTCGGAGGTGCTCATAGGGGTAGGGTGTGTGTGTGCGTTCATAGGGGTGCGTGTTTGTGAGCGTCTGTGTTTCGCAAAAAAAAAGGCAAGTTTTATGGTATCTTTTACTAGTCCAAAAACATGACTAGTATGATTTGATCGAATGGCTGAGAGAGAATTAGCCCAACAGGCCCAATTTTTAGTAATTCGGTGGAAAAACTAAGTACTCCCTCCGATCCATATTAGTGGGCATAGCTTTATTTAAATTCATATGTATCTAGTTAAGTATTTAGACTAGATACATATGTATCTAGACAAAGTTATGCACACTAATATGGATCGGAGGTAGTAAGAGAATTGGCCCAGCAGGTCTAATACGGTGGAAAATAATCGCCGCCAGCGACATTCGTAAGAGAGAGTCGCGGCCGCCTCGACCTCGCCCCAACACGTCGCCTCCGTTGACGCTGGTCGAGGGATGCGGCCACGGCGCACACGCCCGAGCACGCTGCCGCTCCCTTGAGCGTGCACGTAGCAAGCTCTGATCCGTCGACGTTGTTTCCGCGGGGCACGGTAGGTTGACTTCAGGTCCGCCGATCGAGCAGCCTGGCTCCGCCCACATCATGCCGGTGATCCCGCTGCTTTCCACGGGCTCCACTAAGATGGGAAGGTTGTGCCAGTCCATGACGCTCACGTCGTAAAAGTCATTGCGGCCGCCACCCTCAAGCGTGAACTCCTGCAGCGTCATCCCAGCCGGAGCACTTCAGACTGACAGACTGCCGGCGCGGCAGTCGGCTGTGGCGCACACGAAACAACCACCGATGGCGTCCTGCCCGCAGCCCGTGCGCGCCCACAGCCGGACGGAGACGTGGATAAGGTGACGCGCCGTCGCGCCGGCGAGAAGAAGGACCACCGAACGCGGCGGCGACGTGCTGGGTTCATCGGGAGTAGGCGTGGTGGAGCTGGATTCTACCGTTAGGATTTTATTCTTTTTGGTGAACGACAGCACACGATCAGATTGACTGCACTCCTCTTTGGGCCGGCCCGTCTACGGGATTTTTTTTCTGCTGTGACGATTTTTCTTCGCCAGGTAAGTAGTATGATTTGTACTGGTCACTATTTTAGCACTAGTATTAATTGTTATAGGCCTTTGGATAGACGAAAATGGATGGCTATTATTCACTTGGGAGTACCACAAAAGGCCTCGAAGAAAAACAACACATGTGCATCACATAAAACACCAGCGCCGCCGAAGGAGGATGCGATTGATCGTTTGATCAATTTGTTACCTTGTCCCCTTTGGCATCGGCCGCCTTCTTTGCCGCGTCGGCCTTTTGTTGGTCCGCTTTCCTCCTCAGCATTTCCAGCTTCTCCCTCTCCATCTTCTGCTTGAGAAATCCGAACAATTACCACTTGTTGCAGACGGACGCAATCTGCGGTGACCTGTATGTAGAGCTAAATCTGCTTCAAACGCTTACAAGTTCACAAAACCAAAAAAATGAAGAGCTAAATCTGCGGTGACCTGTATGTAGACGTTCTCGGCAGCGCGCTCCTCCTCGCTGAGCACCCTGCCGGTGCGGATGCTGTCGCCGAAGTAGCGCGGCGTGCCACCGATGCCCTCCATCCTCCTCGTCACGGCCACGACAGCAGTCGACCACAAAGGCCGAGGGAGCCTTGTTGCGGCCGCTCTTATACTAGCCATCCGCCAACCTTCGTCCTTCAGCTGATCTTCTTCTTGCTCTTCGCATGGCATGGTGTGTTCAGTCCCTCCGGCACTTATGGTCGGCTTCGTAGTTGTGTTTTGGTGCGACTTCGTATCCGGTTTTCTTAGGATCTTCTTTGTAAGAGGGTTATGTATCGATCGACCGTATATGGCTTTATTTATAAAGCGGGGCGAAAACCTATTTCAAAAGCGCCTCGCCACGTCATTGACGGCAGCCGGCTGGTGCTCGCGCACCTTGCGTCGGAAAGTAGAGATTATTCAAGGTTGTTTTCTTTAGCAACCTTGAGTGAGTCCCTGTAGGATTTATTTAATGGAGAGCTTTGGCATTAGTTCATGATTTGATCCATCTCCATAAACTGTGTTCAGTTTGTTATTAAGGAGAAAAACCACAAACTAATCTGACCGGAGGTCCGTAAAGATGGATTGTTTGTTCAATGTGTTATTACCTTGTCCCCTTTGGCGGCGGCCGCCCTCTTTGCCGCCTCGGCCTTCTCCCTCTCCATTTTCTGCTTATGAAATCCCAACAAGAGAAAAAACATCACCAGTTGTTGCAATCTTCAACGCTTAATTACAAGTTCTCAAAAGCAAGAAAACGAAGGCCAGCAGCAGCTAAATCCGAGTCACATGTATGTAGCGCTGCACATAACCGAACCAAAACCAAAAATCGAACCCAAAAACCTAACCGTAACAAAAAATGCGGTTTTCCGGTTAAGTTTTGAGTCAGCAAAAGTGCTAACCATATGACATTCGGTAAATTCGGTTTTAAACCGAAAAACCACTTGTTAACTGAAAACACCGAAGAGCGTACCTCAGCAAAAAATTCCACGCTAGATGCCCAGGCCCACTTCACTTAACCTTTTATATTACGAATACGCTGTATTGTATTCAGAAAAGCCTACCGAACCTACTGGTTAATACATACAGACTTCCGTTTTTCTCACCACAGATCACGAGTTCATCTCCCAGTTTTGTTCTCTTTTTTTACTTGGTCGAAATTTTATTATTTTTTGTCTCTCATTTTTGCAACACATCGAGTTCGATCATACAAAAAAATAAAAAAATATGACCATAAAAATTATGTGATTCAAATATTCGCTTCAATTTTGATTAGTTTGGTTATCACCGAAACCGAACCTTCGGTCATACAAAAATAAAAATAAAATATATGACCATAAGAATTATGTGTTATTCAAACATTCGCGTCAATTTTGATTAGTTTGGTTATTACCGAAACCGAACCGAAATGAATTGGTTATCACCGTAACCGAACCGTATTTTCATACAAAACCGTATTTACCAAAGTATCAAAACCATATTTACCGTATTACCGTATGAATTGAAACGAATTAACCAAATGAACCAAACGTGCTCGTCCTTGCTGAGCACCCCGCACTCGTCGGGATTCAAAATGTTGAATTCCGTCGGAGTTTGTCGTGTATAGTATCTGGAAATACTTAGCAAATTTGAATTTTCGAATATGCTTGCATTTTTCAATAAATTTTGTAAGTTAACTCTATATTTGGAGAAAATATATTATGGGATCATTTATTAAGTTTAAATCCCTACTTAGAGAGAGTTCATTTAGATTGCACGCAAATATCTAATGAATTGAAATGATTAAGTATGGTCGTAGTTTAGCATAAATAGGTAGCATTTTTTTTTCAGAGTATGTCGATATGTTTTGGAGTATCTCAATTTTTTTAGCAAATTGAAATGTTTAAATGTGATTCTATTTTCCCATCTAAAATTGTTTTTAAAAAGAATAACCTTCATGTTAGTTTGTTTGCTCCAGTAAATATTATCGGCTGGAAGTTATCGCGGAGGAGATTTGTTTTTGTCAAGTTACAATGGATAATACTGTTGGGAAATTTAGCGCGGCGGCAGGTTGCACCCGTTGTGATTTGAAATGTCGGAATCCGTGCGAATTTGTCGTGTATTGGAAAAAAAATCAGCGAGAAAAAAGGGAAAATATATGGAAAGCTAATTCAACAGATCTTGAACAAATTGGCCATTTATTAATTCGTGTGAAAAGTTTGAAAATTTGTTAGGTTTAAAAAATTCCTTAAATTTTGAGGTGTGCGGAATGGGATTTTTGGTGCAACTGTTGTGTGAAAAGTTTGAAAAGTCGGTAAATTTGAACTTTTTTGATATATTGTTTGAATTATTTTGTGGCCTTTTTTTTTGGGGTGCATCTTTTGTCTGAAAAGTTTGGGTAATTGTAAAATTTTAGAAAATTTGATATATTTTTTGCATTATGGAACTGTAGAATAAAATACATAAATTTGTTGAACCTCTTTGATATCTTTTAACCCTTTTTTTGAACCGTATAATTTTTGTTTTTGCATTATTTTGAACCGTAGAATGAAATACATAATTTTTTTGGACTTGTTTGATATTTTTGCAGCATGTTTGTGACACGTAGAATAAAAGATATAAATTCTTGGAATTTGTTTGATACAATTTTTTGCATTATTGTTGAACCGTGGAATAGAAGTTTGGAAAATTGTTAATTTTTTGAAATTTTAATATGTTTTTTCGCATTATTTGAATCGTAGAATGAAAGATATAATTTTTTTGAATTTGTTTGATACATTTTTTTTTGCATTATTTCGAATTGTAGAATAGAAGATATAATTTTTTTGTTTCAAATTTTTTTGTAATTGTAAATTTTCTGACAGTGGGGACCCACATGTCAGTGTTTTAATAATAACTGAAATGTCTACGGGAAAAGAAAAAAACTGATAGTGGGCCCGTGTTGACGTCATCGCGTGACGTCATACGCCGGCAGCGAACGCGGCCGCGTTGCCGAGCTCGCGCTCGAGCAGGCGAGCACGCGCGCGGGCCCGGGGCCACGCGGAGTCTCCCGAGGAGCTGGAGGGAGCAGAACGGGCGGCGGCTCGGACCATTTGGTCACCGGAGCCGCCGGCGGCGAGCGAAAAGGCGACGGCGGACATCGAGCATGCGGAGGACGATTCCGACGCGCGTGCGGCACCCCGGCACGTGGCGGTCGGCGAGGAGGTGGAGGAGATGGCGGCGAAGCTCCCCGTGTGCGTAGATTCGTCGGAGGAGCAGCATAGCGGCGTGGAGGCGCATCGGCGGCGGCGGCGATTTCCGGCGCCGCGCGTGAGAGAGAAGGAGAGGAGGAGGGTTTCGTGGATGGTTTTTCGCCCAGCTCCCTGAGTTTTCGTGGATTCGCAGGCAGGTCCCTCGCAGCGGAAAAATTGGGACTGCGGGGCGCTGTGTCGATTTGTGAGGGTTTTTAGTGAAAAAAAGCCACGGTGACCGGCTGGAACCGGATGCACCGGCTGGTGACCGGGCGACGTGGCGTGACATGATTGGAAGAAAATCGGAGGGAACTGTAGCATCTACAGTACCGCGCGCTGGGGGTGGCTTGGCCGTCTCCTGACCGTCGGATCGCGCTGATCGAAGGGGCGTGATTTTGAGGCGACGTGGCTCAGCGGAGGGGGGGGGGGGTGATTCTTTCCAGCTTTTATATATGTATCTATATATGTGCGTCGTTTGCCACTTCCCGCTTGTTAACCCGCCGAGACCCTTTGGCAGTTTCCGGAGTTGAGGTGCTCAACGAAGAAGATGGCCTGAACATAAGAGGGATACATCGTGAGATGCACGGAAGTCTGGCCCGATTGGGAGTGCCGGAAGCTCGTGGCCACGGACAGTAGAGATACGCCCGATCGGGGCGACAGATGGGATGCCGAAGCGCAGGCGCACCCCCGGAGCGGCGGTGACCCCGCGGACGAAGCCGCCGCAGCGGTCGAATTAAACCTTCTTACACTTTTTTTTGCGGAGAAAACCTTCTTACACTTCACTTGTATTTGACAATTTCCTTGGGTTCACTAATATTTGTTTTGGTTTACCTAATACCAAAACACTGGAATTACACTTTATTTTCCAACTGGGCTAGGCCTTTTCCATTAATGCTTAATGGAAATACAAGTTTCTTAATCTACAACAATAATTAAAGGGGGAAAGGAAAGAACTCGCGATACGCCATCCAACAGCCACTACGGGGCAAAAACTATCACCACAACACAATCTAAGAGAGAGATTTATCGTCAAAAGTGCCACTTTTTCTTCATTTTATGCATAGATAGAACAAAATTTGGTGCAAATTTTTATATTAACTATGCACAAAATGAGGAAAAATTGAGATAAATGGGTCCTATTTTCGCATCCCTACACAGAAGGACCCGTGCGACTCCCACGGGGATATTGGCCTCGGATCCATCGGACTGCTGCGGTCAACGAAGACCCGTGTGGATCCACTTGTCGGATTGAACGGCCCAAGATTATTACGGCACATGCTAACCTCCCGTAATCCCATATTTCGTTCTAGAACATGGATTTTGCGAAGCGGTTAGCTTTGTGAAATCTGTATTTCAGCCAGCAACATTGAAATCCATCTAGAAGACAGAACAATGCAAACATTTTTGTTCAAACTCAACATAGAAGCACCCTCAAATCACATGCCTGCCGGCTGCCAGCCTCGCCACAATCTTCATTGAAGAAGCACACCGTAAACACTATCTCAGCCAATGTTCAAAATATCGCTTATCATTTACTGCTCGGTTCGTTTTGGATTAGAGATTAATCGTTTATCGGCCGATTAATCAATTTTATCAGTCACCTATTTATCGGCTAGTTTTATGGTAAAGCCTAAGTTCCGGCACTAAAAATTCTAAAATATTCTATGAAAAAAAACTGGAGTATTGGATATAAGTGTTACCTTAACTGTTTACCTTTGAATCAACACAAAATGGAAAAAATCGAGCTAATGTACAGTCTAGACCGATAAATTGGATGTCAGGCCGATAAATGGTGAAATTCGGGCAAAATCGGCTGTCATACCGAAAAATCTACGGCCGCGCAATAAACTCTGGCCGATATGATGTAATCTTATCGGTCACCCCACGACTCACGATAAATCAACCGATTAATCGGCATATCGGACGCATTTTTTGGACATTGATCTCAGCGGCTGATTTGTTGGACATTGATGTCAGCGGGATCTGATTTGTTGGACATTGATCTCAACGGGATCTTGAAACGCATACTTCTCGGAATATCACTTTGTTAGTCCGTTGTCTCTTGAAGTTGTGATTTGGTTGCGTTTATAACAGTTTTGACCCAATTTTCCGCAAATTAATTGGGCAACTATCTTCTTATTTCTTAATTAATGAAGAGTCAAATATTTTGCCTCCGTTTGGAAAAAAAATAGCCCACGAGACAGCAGTGGTGCCAACTACGTAAATCACCTCCGGGTAAGAAAGCATGAAACTAAACGAGTTATTGCCAAAGATTTCTAGGACATGATCGCGCCTCTTGTTCCTCGCATGATTTTAGACTTGATGCAGAACATCGCATGGCATATTCAAGCGACGCAGATACGATGACACAGAATTTTTTAGCCTTCCATAATAGCACAAGTACACAACACAATTTTATACTGTCAACACACGCTCCACCTATTATTTATCTATCTATTGTCCAGATAATACATATACTCCCTCCGTCCCAAAATAAGTGTCTCTGTCAAAAAGTAGATGTATCCATACATGTTTCATATCTAGATACATTCATTTTTTAACAAACTTGACATACTTATTTTGGGACGAAAGGAGTACAAATGATGTGGCCGATAGAGCTTCTATTTATGTACTCCCTCCTTTCTAAATTCTATTTATGTACTCCCTCCGTTCTAAATTACATGACTTTCATTTGTCTAAATGTGAATATATCTATACATGTAACATGTCTAGACATCTACATATGGGCAAATGGAAGTTATCTGATTTGGAACGGAGGAGTACAACACTTAGAAACCAGCTTCGACAAAGCATATTTCACACCCATGGACAAGGTTTTTGGTATTATTATAGCTCCAGAAAAGAAAAGAAGAAAAACACTAGGTTTGCATCACATAATTAACATCAGCGCCGCCAAGGGAGTATGCGATTGATCAGAGTAATCAACTCGGACGAGGCCCCTCATCCTTCTGCAGGAACCAGAACAAATCATCAATCGCCCCGCAGGAACAACGTTTGCGAACAAAAATTAAGGAGAGAAACCACAAACTAATCATACCGCAGGTCCGTAAAGATCGATCGTTTGTTCGATTTGTTCTTACCTTGTCCCCTTTGGCGGCGGCCGCCCTCTTTGCTGCTTCGGCCTTTTCTTGGTCCGCTTTCCTCCTCAGCTTTTCCAGCTTCTCCCTCTCCATCTTCTGCTCTCAAGAAATCCCAACAATCACCACTTGTTGCAGACGGACGCAATACGAATCTTCAAACGCTTACAAGTTCACAGAAGCAAAAAATGAAGAGCTAAATCTGCAGACAGTCACCTGTATGTAGACGATTCTCGGCGGCGCGCTCCTCCTCGCCGAGCACCCTGCCGGTGCGGATGTTATCGCCGAAGTAGCGCGGCGCGCCACCGATGCCCTCCATCCTCCTCGTCACGGCCACGGCAGCAGTCGACCAGGAAGGCCGAGGGAACCTTGCTGCGGCCTCTCTTATACCAGCCATCCGCCAACCTTCGGCTTATACCAGCCATCCGCCAACCTTCGGCTTCTTCTTCTTCTTGCTTCTCAAGAGTACACGACGACTGAGAGATGTTGATGACTCACTGAACTGGTCACGGGCGCGTGTCCTTGTTCGGCTGGTGCTTTGAAGCTGTTGCCACATATCCTTGTTTTATTGGAGTGGAACACGGAGGATAAGCATGAGCTCGAAGTTGCTGGATAAAGTTGAAGAAGCGGTTTCGAGAAACAGCAGCTTCTCTTTTCCCCGCTCGTTGTTTGTGGAATGTTTCCCCTTGTACACTGTCCCTTGTTTTTAGCATTCCAGCTGCCGTGGCATTTCTTATTTTCTTTCCACAATGGGCACTTCAGTTTTTTTAGGGCTCCAGAATCTTTATTCGGATATGCTCAGCATCCTCCTAGTCTATTGGGCTTGGCCTCATGTATTCACCAGCTTACTCTGTTGGGCCTGCTATCAAATTGCCATCTATGATGGGCTAAAATCAGACCCAGAGCAAAAAGAAGGGGCACCCTCAGCGTCAACCATATGGCAAACTTGACACACGGTAATGATATGGCATTTCAAATAGCTTTGATCATAAATTATCCGAAAATTAAATAAGATAACCGGATGTTTTTTATCTGAATAATCAGATTTTCTACTGAAATGTCTAACTTAATAGAGCATAATTTGTCGTTAGTGAGTTACCGAGTTTATCCGTTCAATAACAACTCATTTACATATTCATTATACAAATTACTAAGTATAGTTTGTTTAGTTAGTAGGTTATCAAACAATAATTTTCTGTTGTATACTAGTATGATATTGTAATTATGCGTGTACCGATCCGATTAATTTTATTTCTTCCCCAATCTGCCGTTTCCGTTACGAATCCGATACCTAAACTATGCACCTCCGAATCCGTAACCGATAATTATCTGCTCCACCCAAGATCTGACAAGAAAATATGATAATTGATACTCGATCCGTTTACACAATTACACCACTACATACAGATCACTCGATCAGATTCCCTAAAAAAAAACAAAATCACTAGATCAGATCGGTCCACAGAGCCGCCTCGAACTGTCTATGCCATGTGGGCCATGTACGGTGCTTGAAATCTGGTTCCCAATCGGCGGCGGAAGCAAAGCAGCCAAAGCGGAACAGCTCGTAGGCGGACTGGAGACGGACGGGAGTAGGTGGTGAAGACCGGTGAGGAAGGGAAGATGGCTGGCGCAGGGAGGAAGGTGGCGGTCGCCGCCGTGCAGTTTGCCTGCACCGACACCGTCTCCGACAACGTCGCCACCGCCGAGAGGTATGCAAGCATCCACTACCCCCGATTTGTAGTAACCAAAAATCACCTCGACTCCCTCCGGCCGCCCAGCCCCTCGGCGCCGTCGCCGGTGACCTCCACGGTCGGCCGGCTGTGGCGACGGGACTCCTCCTGGATCCAGTCTCCCCCACATCCTCTCATGTCTGCAGCGCCGCCTCTGTCTGCCCCTGCTCCTCGAGCGCAGCGGCACCTTGGTGGAGCTCTAGGATCCTGAAATTCTACGCCCAAGCAGCGCAGTTTCTCTTCCTATTGTGTTATACTTTCAGTTGATCCTAGTTCCAGATTGTGTATTGAAGGTTTGCATAATCACGATGCTTTTGGATCGCTGTTACTCTCTAGCTGTAACTACACACTGAATCTCAGTTTTTCTTTTTTCAACGAAAACTACTGACCATAACTTACTTTTTGCTGGACCCATAATGGTGAACTTTATGCCAATTAGTGTTTGTCACACTGTGCAAGCTGCTGCCACTCTTTCTATCTCCCACTTTATTCTCCTGATCTCAAGAATATAACTTATAGGCTAGCTGTTGTCCCGTTTACATTGATTTGGCAGGTGGCCTTATCTACTTATTCTAACCTTTTCTGGGACTTGATGTTTGCTGTGTCGAATAGTTGATGGCCTTCACACAATACAATTGCAACCCAGATGATGGATAAAAAACCAATGCGATGGCAATCAGTTGCTCCATGTATATTAATAGCCTGGCCTAGTCACAAATATGAAACACGACATATGCTTTCGATTTGTATCTCTGCTGAACAGAGCAAGAGCACCATTCATTTGCACTAGGCATGTGTCTTTGTTGCTCTATACATTAATCATTAAAAATCACGCCCAGTTGGTTTGGAGTATTGGACTTGACTCCTTACTGATCTCACAATTTATTGTTCTTTCTGCATTTTAACAAATATATTTTAAACTATTTTCGTCAACATATTTTGGATAGACAAACCGAGTGAGCCAACAGAATTTAGGACTTCACTTTTCCATAATGACCATGTCATTCCAGAGAGAGAAAACAATCAGTTGTCTCCATTTTTTTTACCATGGGTGTCCATGTCAGTCCACACTTTTTGTTGCTATACATCCGGTTGAAAAATCATGACCAGACTATGGTTCTTAGATTTTCCTAAACTTATTCTGCTATTTTGTTATCTCAACGTGCATTTTTACCTTAATATTTTGTGGGATCCTAAATCTGTTGTACAGAAACTTTGTTGCGAAACACAATTCAAGCTTGGTTTTGATCTCTGACTTTGGAGAAATTCTGTTCTAGCGCTGTGTCATGTGTTAATGGTTTTGATCATTGACTTCGGGATATTATGATGTAGCTCTGTAATCTGTATTAATGGTTTTTATTATCTGTATTCACCCTTAATATACGAATTTTTTCTTCCCCTGTTGCCCTTTGCTAGCAGCATCTTGGAATGAAAAACAACAATGCAGAACCACAATCCATGGTACATAGTTCACCTTTTCTAAGGACTATTATATTGTCAAGGATGCTATATTAATGTAACATCCCAAGAATTGTGGAATGTTTAAAAATCACTAAAAATTTAAAACTTTTGATTTGGATAAAATAAATTTTCAAAATCATGCATGGCATTCATCATCATCATATTTTTGTTGCATTTCTTTCTTTTGCATTGGTTTTAAAAGGAACAAATAATGTTTATGTGCAATATAAGCACAAAACTATCTCTATTTTCCTACACGAGCAAACTGTGCTAAGTGATTTTATTTTATAAACTACAACTCACATGATTTTTCCTGTATTTTATTTTACTCGTTTTGGAGTTGTATGAATACTTTAAATAGAGAAAACAGGAAATAGAAAAGGATAAAAAAAAGGAGATAGGACCATCAAGCCAGCCCAACACCAGCTTTCAGCCCACCTCCACCATCACCTACTTGGGAAGAAAATTCCAGAAGGAACAGAGTTCGTATGTGACTCGAACTATCCGCAAAATTTCGGATTCGTTTTGATTCCCTTATCTGTTTGCTACCAAACTCGGGTATAAATACCCAACAACCCCGCACCCCTTTTACCCTAATTTTCCTGAAATCCGGCCGCCAGGCTGCCCAAATTTTGGGCTGAAACCGATCTGCCGCCGCCGCCATTGACGAGCTTCAGAGGTTGTCGCCGTCGTCTCGGACAACCCAAGCACCTCTAATCTTGTCAATCATTTTACCCTCCTTATTTCGCACCCGACTGAACTTTTGATTTTGAAAACGGTGGACCAGGACACTCGTATTCGTCGCTGGAGCATAGCCGGAGCCGGCGCTTGGAAACGCGACGACCTCGTCGATTGGAGCCACGGGAGTAACGACCAAAGACACCTCCGTGCCTGCCGCCGCTCGTTGGACACCTTCACCGAACCAGAGCACCGCCGACGACCACGCCCGAGCCGCCATCTTCCAGTGAGCACCGTAGCCAGCTCAGACGGATTCGTCCCTATCCGCTGGATCTCATCTCAACGGCCCAGATTAGATCCGACCAGTGAACCGATAATGGCCAGTAGGATCACGCCGCATGGCAGCTGTGTCAGCTGCACGGTCAGCGCTGCGTCGTCAGCCAGTCAACCCGGTCAATTTGTTTTCCAGGAAAATTTTAGAATTCCAGAAAATGACTCAACCTTGTAAAATTCATAACTTGAGTTCTACTTGGCCAAAAATTATGTTCTTTATATCAAAATGCTCAGATTTTTATGTAGAATACAGTGGACAAATAATATTGCACTTTTGAATCATGCATATTAACGTTACTTACAGATGTTCAAAATTAGTGTTTTAGCTAATCAAAATTGTTTTATTTTGCTGAACACATTAAAATTTGGCCATGAGCATCATGCATACTATAGATACCAGAGAGCTAAATATAAATAAATTTGTTAACTTAAAGTTGTGTCACCTACGCATTCTATCATGCATACATAGTTTTATGTAATGACATAATTGTATGTTGTATTTATTTTGTGTTTATTGATTGATTAGATTATGAGGAGTGCAGAACGTACTGTGAGTGTTGCTCCAACTCAAACGACTACGAATGCAAGTGTATATCTTGAAAAGCATAAATGACCTACTACTTTATTATTATTGCATTTGTAGATTTTTCAGTAGTATGCATGATAGGTTTACTACTGTTATATTATTATATTATGCTATGCGAACATGTTAGATTAGCCACATGACTTGTTAGGTAGTGAACTATTTAATTTAGTGGAATTCCCCTGCTGCAAAATTGAATATTTTGTTGTAGATTGTGTTTAAGTGAAAATTCTACTAAATTAATTTACCGCCTGGGTGGATGTGGTTTGCTTTGGGCTGATGTGAGTGGAGTGGCTATCAGGGCTATTTTCATGGTTGTATTTGGGTACGCTCACTTGTGGGTGGGCCACCCAGGGTTTTGAGATTTAACGTCACTCCGTGTTTTTCGCCTGAACGTGCAACCACTAGTCAAATGGGCTCTGTCTTGAGTTAGTAGGTTGAATGAACCCAATCCATGCTTGACAAGCTGATCTAGGGGAATGGCATTCGTTCAACCTATTAACAAAATGGCCCTGCTAACCACTCCACTCACATCAGCCCAAAGCAAACCACATCCACCCAGGCGGTAAATTAATTTAGTAGAATTTTCACTTAAACACAATCTATAACAAAATATTCAATTTTGCAGCAGGGGAATTCCACTAAATTAAATAGTTCACTACCTAACAAGTCATGTGGCTAACCTAACAGGTTTGCATGGCAGAATATAATAGTACTAAACCTATCATGCATACTAATGAAAAATCTACAAATGCAATAATAATAAAATAGTAGGTCATTTATACTTTTTCAAAATATACACTTGCCTTCGTAGTCGTTGAGTTGGCGCAGCACTCACAGCACGTTCTGCACTCCTCATAATCTAATCAATCAATAAACACAAAATCAATATAACATATAATTATGGCATTACATAAAACTATGTATGCATGCTAGAATGCAGAGGTGATACACCTTTAAGTTAACAAATTTATTTATATTTAGCTCTCTGGTATCTAAAGTATGCATGATGCTCATGACCAATTTTTTTGTATAGCAAAATAAAACAATTTTGATTAGCTAAAAACTAATTTTAAACATCTGTAAGTAACGTTAATATGCATAATTCAAAAGTGCAATATTATTTTTCCACTGAGCATTTTGATATAAAGAACATAATTTTTGGCCAAGTGGAAATCAAGTTATGAATTTACCAGATTGAGTCATTTTCTGGAATTCTAAAATAATTTCCTGGAAAACAAATTGACTGGCTGATGACGCAGTGCTGACCATGCAGCTGACACAGCTGCCACATGGCGCGATCCTACTAGCCAGTACCGGTTCACTGGCCGGATCTAATCTGGGCCGTTGAGATGAGATCCAGCGGATAGGGATGAATCCGTCTGAGCTGGCTACGGTGCTCACTGGAAGACGGCGGCTCGGGCATGGTCGTCGGCGGTGCTCTGGTTCGGTGAAGGTGTCCAACGAGCGGCGGCAGGCACGGAGGTGTCTCTGGTCGTTACTCCCTTGGCTCCAATCGACGAGGTCGTCGCGTTTCCATGCTCCGACGATGAATACGAGCGTCCTGGTCCGCCGGTTTCAAAACCAAAAGTCCAGGCGGGTGCGAAATAAGGAGGGTAAAAGATTGACAAGGTTTGAGGTGCTCGGGTTGTCCGAGACGACGGCGACAACCTCCGAAGCTCGTCAATCACGGCGGCAGATCGATTTCAGCCCAAAATTTGGGCAGCCTGGCGGCCGGATTTTGGGGAAAATTAGGGTAAAAGGGGTGCGGGGTTGTTGGGTATTTATACCCGGAGTTTGGTAGCAAACAGATAAGGGAATCAGAACGAATACAAGATTTTGTGGGCAGTTCGAGTTCGAGTCACGTATGAACTCTGTTCGTTCTGGGATTTTCTTCCGAGGTAGGCGATGGTGGAGGTGGGCTGAAAGCTGGTGTTAGGCTGGCTGGCTGGTTTGATCTCTTTCTTTTTTGTTGTCCTTTTCTGTTTCTTGTTTTCTCTATTTGAAGTATCCATACAACTCTAAAAAGAGTAAAGTAAAATACAGGAAAAATCATGTGAGTTGTAGTTTATAAAATAAGGTCACTTAGCACAGTTTGCTCGTGTAGGAAAATAGAGATAGTTTTGTGCTTATATTGCACATAAACATTATTATGTTGTAGATGTGGTTTGAATGTTTTGTTCGTGTAGTGACCTATTTAATTGCTCGTGTAGTGACCTATTTAATTTATTGGAAGTATCTGCTGCAAAATTGAATGTTTTGTTGTAGATTGTGTTAAGTGAAAATTCTACTAAATTAATTTACCGCATGGGTGGATGTGGTTTGCTTTGGCTGATGTGAGTGGAGTGGCTACTCAGGGCCATTTTCATGGTTGTACTTGGGTACGCTCACTTGTGGATGGCCACCCAGGGTTTTGAGATTTAACGTCACTCGTGTTTGTTGCCCGAACGTGCAACCACTAGTAATATGGGCTCTGTCTTGAGTTAGTAGGTTGAACGAGCCCAATCCGTGCTTGACATGCTGATGTAGGGGTAGGTGGAAACGGGCCAAGCCAGTGGAGAAGGGGAATTCTTTTGAAAAGTCTGGTCTTGACTTTCTCCTTTCTACTCATTAACTGTGTGAGTAGGAGCGTTGGGCTAGTCGAGTCTAGTGGTGAAAGTGCACCAGCTCTACAGAGTGTTTAAAACTAAGATCTTTGCCGTGTCCTCGGTAATGGACAATTGGTGCTCTCGAACAAGGTAGTGTATGGAAAATCTCATCATTCCAATTTCATAATAAAATTTTGATGGGTAAACACGGGTAGATGAGACATTGGATGCGTTTTAGTGTTGTGTCTCATATTTTTAGTTGAGATTTAAAATACTTTGTGAAAAGTAGGACAAAACCGCCGTCGTCATCTTCTCCGGTGAGCACCACCATGTCCAGGACGATTTCGTCCCTGACCATTGGATCGCAGATCAACGGTTCATATTAGAACCACTAGAAGAAGGGGTACGGGCGAATCAGACGCCGTCGCGTGGCAGCAGCGTTAGCTGCGCAGTCAGCACCACGTCGCCAGCTGGGTCAACCTGGTCAACTTGTTTTTCCACGAAATTAATAAAGTTTCAGAAAATATCTTAACATTGCAAAATCCATATCTTTTAAACCGTACGACCAAATTTAACAAACTTTATATCCACGGATTTAGAAAAATGAGAAGAATTTATTGAAGCAAAAAATTGACATTTTGCGTCTTGTATAATCATTTATTTTGCAGAATCGTTTAAAACTTGTTTTGAGTATAAAATATGTTCTGTAAATTATTTTTGAGACAATCCATTCCAATAGCTGTATTTGGAACCCTCTGTCCAGGGGAGCCGAAGTTGTGATTTTTCTAAAATGTTTTAATGACATACACTTTTGTTTGTTGTTTAAAGCCTTTTTAGGTGTTTTTAAAATGTTTAAAAATAATTAATTGCAATAAATTTTGACATGAAGCATCATGCATACATTATAACAAAGATTAAATAAAATTAATTTATACTAGTTTTATTGTGGCACTTTGCATTCATGCAAATCATGTTTTTGTATTGCCATTGTTGTATGGAGTGTTTATGTTTTGCATTGTGTGTTATGTTATAGATTGAACGGAGTGCAACGTTCTTCATTAAAAACAGTGTGTGTGAAACGACAACTTCCAAAGGCGAGGTAGCTACAGATAAGCATGTAGTAATAGACTTGCCATTTATATCCACCAGTGTCATCTTGCCAATACAATTCAATTGTGTTGACCAGCGATTTTGGCTGTAACTCACCGCTGTAGGTTCGTCAGACGACGAGTGAGGTTTCGTTAGGGTTTCGAGTCTACAACCAACATGCTTGCCTGTGGCGCATAAAGATGATGGAGGCTCACTGCTATATTTATTCCGCTGTGTTAAAACTTTGAATAATTTATGCTGGCCCTTGAGGTTATGCAAGTTGTAGTGGATTTTGTAAGTCTGGATCATGCGATGTAATAAAGTTTTTGACACATTTGCATGGTATTCATCTTGAACTGTCCAGAGACTAGCACATTAACAGAGGGATCTCAACCTTATAGTAAAAGGTGAGGTCACTACAATTAACGACATTTTGTTTATGTTTTTGTTTACGATGACGCTAAGCAGCATTGGATAATTGTGTTTTAGTATCCTCTAACATGTGTGGGGCCACTTTAACAAGCTTCTACACACTCTTACTTCTATCATAATAGAATCACATTGAAAAGATCGTATGTGTGTCACTTCTCTTGGCAAAATTATAGTTTTTGCATGTCTATGTGCAAGATATGGGAATTTCTTCTGACCAGTGCTTCTAATAGGGAATTAATAGCTTTGTGGTCTCCATATGTTTTATTAGCTGCTTTATTAGCAACGACGATGAGGAATGCTACTCTATTTGTTATGAAATCTTAGCTCTCACTAGTCGTATTTGTCACTTGGAGAACAAAACAACTTAAGACAGAATTGTTGTTAATTTGTTTTTCAGGTTGATTAGAGAAGCTCATAAGAAAGGCGCAAACATTGTCCTCATCCAGGTATATTTGTATGATAAATAAATATGACGAAATGTGTACTTGCAATATTTCTTTCAAGACATATCCATGGTATATTTGTATGATAAATAAATGAGTTCGGGTTGTATTCTGCCTTTCACAGCACAAGGAGGACAAAAAGACATACCTAATTTTCATTCTTTCATATATGTATTAATTTCCTAGGAGCTATTTGAAGGGCACTATTTCTGTCAAGCTCAAAGGATGGATTTCTTTCAGCGTGCTAAGCCTTATAAAGAGAACCCAACTATAATGAGGTAGGCTTGCTTGCTCGATCCTGAAGCATTTGGAAAACTAATAGTGTCATGTCCATTTGGTGTCTGTAATATTCATACATTTCACTTTGTACTTTATGGTCCATAGAATGCAAAAGCTTGCAAAGGAGTTGGATATTGTGATACCAGCAAGTTTCTTTGAAGAAGCAAACAATGCTCATTACAACTCAGTGGCCGTTATTGATGCTGATGGCACTGATCTTGGCCTGTACCGCAAATCGCATATTCCAGATGGACCAGGTATGGCTTTACGGTTGAGTTTACCTGTACCAGTATAAACTGTAAGTGGCTTTATCTGATCTAGAAAAACTATTTCTTTGTGGCAGGTTATCAAGAGAAATTTTATTTTAATCCAGGTGACACAGGTTTCAAGGTAAATATGATACCAAATGTGTATTACGTATCACTTTGGTTTTAAACTAGATGTACATAATGTAGCTGTGGCGGTCATTGTTATCAGTAGAAACCTTCTTAGTGAAGCTGCCTTATATCGATGCAGGCTTTCAAAACCAAGTATGCCACAATTGGCGTTGGTATGTTATTCATATTTATAGCAGTTTCTTTAAATTCTGTGGCATAGCCTCAATACCTTTTGTGGCTTGACTTATTACTATCTTTTCATTCATACCTTGTTAGGAATTTGCTGGGATCAGTGGTTCCCGGAGACTGCAAGGGCCATGGTGCTTGAGGGGGCGGAAATATTGTTCTATCCCACTGCCATTGGATCTGAACCCCAGGATACTAATCTGGATTCCCGTGAACACTGGAAGCGTGTCATGCAAGGCCATGCCGGTGCTAACTTGGTACTGTTACTTGTTTCCTTATACCCTATAAATAATGCACTCCTAACTTTGTTCATGAATCAGAGAGATATTTCTTCTTCCCGTAAATAAATGATAATAGTACCACTTGGATCAACTGTTGCCATAATTTCGTGTTTCATGTTAATATGAGCAGGTTCCTCTTGTCGCATCTAACCGGATAGGAAGGGAAACTGTTGAGACTGAACATGGCAGCAGCACTATAAAGTTCTATGGGAATTCATTCATCGCAGGTAAAACAGCTTCTGTTTGTACTCTTTTACGGAGCAATAAAAGCGTGATCTTAATATATGTATCGCTGCTGCATGCAGGGCCAACTGGAGAAATCGTCAAGCTTGCGAATGACAAGGACGAGGAGGTGCTGGTGGCAGAGTTTGACTTGGATGAGATCAAATCTACCAGGCACGGTTGGGGGATATTCAGGGACAGGCGCCCTGATCTATACAAAGTGCTGTTGACACTGGATGGCAAGAAATCATCGTAGGCTCCACTTAGAGGTTATACTCTGTCCACGAAAGGGGCATCGGTTCCTCCTCAATATTGGGAAAACCATGAATATGGCCCTTTCACCAAATATACCCAAATGGTAGCTCTTTTCCCTGCAAAAAATAAGCTTCGCCTTTGGGTAAGCACCTCGATTTGTATTTGCAACTTGGTGATTTTCCACCACCAATATAGCATTCCATAATAAATACTTGTCCTGTAATGATGTGATCACGAAATATTTGAAATGAAATACTTCAGTCCTCCTTGAAACATTTTTTTGATGATACTCCTAGTATTATTGGTTTTGATCTCTAAAGCAAAGAAGTGGATTTGGCATCTTTGACCCCAAAATACCGTTCACGGTTTTTTTTTTTAAAGTGGGTGAGAAAGGCCCGATCCCAAAACCGCGTTTCGCTTTCCCCTCTCCCTCTACAGTGCTGAGAGGCGACCAGGGCGGCGAAAAAAGTTTCCCCTCTTTCTCGCCGGAGCCGGAGCGGATCTCCGCCGTCTCTCGCCGCCTCGGCGGTGGGGTGGTGGGGATCTTGCTCCCGGTACTCCGGTGTGTAGATAGAGTAGGATTAGGTTCCCTCGGTGGCGAATCAGAGAGGGATTCGGCGCCGATAGGGAGATGTAGGTTCGGCTCCCTTCCTCTTCCTCGCCGGAGACGGCGAGTGGGGGCCGTTTTGGTGGCTCCGGACGGCGGTTCCGGTGGTCTTCGTGCTCCCCGTTCTTTGGATCGGCGGAGGGCTGCTTCCCCTTCTCCGCGGGCGGCCGACGAGACGACGGCGTCGTCTGCGCGTTTTGGAGTCCCTGTCCTCCGGCCCTGTCCTCGTCGTGGCGTCGTCTCCTCCAGCGGCGCTGCAGGGCTTGTGAGGTGCTGGTGTGTAGGAGGAAAGGTTGGAGGTGGAGCTCGGTTCTGCGTCCCTCGACGGAGGGTGCTGCGGGGTTTCGGAGGAAGATGGGTGGAGGTTCCGGCGCAGCTGGGCTGCTGGCAGTGGCAGAGCCACACTTGGGCTGTGTAGTCATTTGACTACACAACTTTTTTGAGAAAAGCTTCATGTCTATGATAAAAATCATGCAAAATTTTTTATATAAAAATAAGAAATGCATGTATATGACATCACAAGTTTAAATTGACATCACAGGTTTATACTTCTGGCTCCGCCACTGGCTGCTAGTGGTGTCCGGAGCTGGTGGAGGAGAGGGCGGCCTGGCTGTGCTCGTTCATCGTCGTTGATCCTGGTGCTTGCGTCAGGTGGTTCATGCAGCCATCAACTATGTTTGGAGGTGTTCTCTCTTTCAGGTTTGTGGTGTTGGCGGTGTTGTTGCAGCTTTCTCCAGCGTGTGGGTGTGGTTTCTGTGTTCTTCCTCAAATCTGTAGCGTGTGTGTTCCATTCTTGTACTTGTTCTTATGGTGAATGAATACACGCAAGCTTTCTAAAAAAAATACCGTTCACGGTGTCTCTTACGTAGACCTATACATCAGCTAACTGTCACATGTGAGTTGTTCATTTTTCCATCAACTAGGTTCAGGGATCTTTTGAACCCGGACTCTCAGAGCTGTAGAGCGCTTTGCAACTTGTATTTCTTGTTTGGATTTTGCATTACAAACATGCAAGTTCTCTTCCACTGGTGTCTCCCTCGATGCATGCGTGTAGACTACATTGCGAAGCCACGCCTAGAATACGTTGTGCACGGTGGCAAGGGTGCAACACTTGTCTCGATATAATTGCCACAAATTAAAGCTCCTAAAAGCTCACACTTAGGTGACAGTCCCGGGCGTGGTCGCGATGTCGGCGATGATCGACGACGACGACGCCGATCTGCTCCGCGAGATCCTGCTCCGCCTCGACCTCTCCACCTACCTCGTCCGCGCCGCCGCCGTTTCCAGGCGGTGGCTCCGCCTCGTCTCCGAACCTGCCTTCCTCCGCCGCTTCCGCGCGCGCAACCCTCCCCGCCTCCTCGGCTTCTTCGTAAACGATACTAGCTGCCGTGCCACGCGCACGGAGTTCGTGGCCGCCACGGCAGACCTAGTGCTCGGCGCCGCCGCTGCCGCCGAACGCGCCGGCCGTCGACGTCTCTTCGACTGCCGAAACGGCCGCCTCCTCGTTGACATCGGGGAGAAGTCTGACAAGCGGCGGCTCACCGTGTGCCACCCGATGTGCCCGACGCGAACCGATGATGCCCTCCCGCCGCCGCCCCCGACGCACACTCTTCCTGCCGCCTACACCTACACCAGCATTCTACATGCGTTTTGCTTTCCCCGGGACGGCGGCGACGACATCGTGTTCGTGGCGTTCCCGGTGCCCGCCCTGGAGACGTTCTCCGTGCAGGCGTGCGTCCTGCGGTCCGGCTCCTGGGGTGAGGCCATCTTGGCAACAGCGGAGCTCCCTGCGCCGTATCCCAGAGTCATTGACATCATGCACGTACACGGCAAGCTCTACATGGCGACCGACATCGGCTGTATCCTCCGGCTAGATCTGGGCACGGCACGCCTGTCCACCATGAAGCTCCCGTCAGAGGTGGGTACAAACTTCAGGCTCACACACAAACAGGACTCCGGACTTCTCCTTGTCAATGCGAAGGGGTATGAGCTCAGTGTGTGGCACAACGAGTCAGACGGCGATGGCGCGGCCGATTGGGCGCTGGTGGATACCATCCGCGTGCTTGCGGCATGCGATCTCCTCGGCGAGGTTTTCGTGATCGCGGTCGGGGACGATGCTGAATTTGTGCTCTTGGGGCGGAGGACCAGCAAGGATATTATCATCTGTGTGGATTTGAGGAGCCGGAAGGAGACGGTTTGTCGGACGGAGATAGGAGTACATTTTTGGCGTGCAAGTGTCTTTCCACTTACAACGGTCTGGCCTCCCGTCTTTCCGGCTGGCAACGAAGAAGAACATGGTGTCCGTCGCTAGGAAGTAGGAAGAAAGCAACGATCTAAATATTGATTGCCTTGGTATGACAGCCCTTTGCACTTTTACTGGATATTGCTTTTAATTTGTTGTGTCGCGCTCTGCGTCTATGTCGAGATTAGAGTAATGCTTGAGAAATTTACAAGTTCGGAGCAGGCGTAATGAGCTAGCTAGAATCCATGTCACCTGGTTTTTCACAAATCCTCTATTGAGCTAGAACTTCTGTTTTAAGCATGCTCGTTTTTTTAGCTGATTTCAGTCCATCGTGCTGCCGCATGTAGTACTCGCCGGCTCAATAGAGTATTGGTTACTGCAGCTATGCGTGTATGCGGGCAGTTGTTCATGGCACGCAGCAAGTCCTTATGCAGGTAGTGGGAAGCTGCGGCTTGTAAAGGTTACGCCGTTACGGAGCCGGCGAGGAATGATACATGTTTATAGAGTCGGTCCTCCTCGACGAAGAAATGGGTTCGTCCAAACCCTCGACAGTTAAAGGTAAATGTTGATGGGTCCTTCCACGCTGATGTTTTTTCAGGTTCTGCGGGATAGGTGCTTCGAGATTTTCAAGGAAGATTTGTTGCAGCCACTACTACCTATATTCCCAATGTTGCCTCGGCCGCTGCAACAGAGGCTGTAGTTATGAAGGAAGGTTTAGCCCTTGCTAATCGCTTCGGGTGTAATGACGTGGTGGCATAATCGGATTCCTTAGAAGTTATTGACGCTTGCTCGGGTCAAGAAGCGTGGTGGGGTGATTCCTCGGCAGTTTTTGCTGATTGTGTCGATCTTGCAGCTCAAATTGGAAGAGTGTCCTTTAATCATTGTCCGAGGGAAGAAAATGAAGTTGCTCATGAATTAGGTAGGCTCTGTTTGTTGATAGAAGATCTTGTAATTGGGTCGATGAACTCTCTAGCTTTATTCTTGGCAAACTGATAAACGATGTAACGATTGTGGATGCTTAAAGGCAACAAGTTTCAGACGCACTCTTTTCCTTACCAGGGTACCTTAGGGGACCTAATATATGGGGGTTTAAGTTTCAAAAAAAATGTTTATAGAGTCGGTGGAGTTTCAGGCTGCTGCTCGTAGAACATGACATTATGTCTCACCTGAAGCTAGAAGTTATGGACTCATACAAGCTGAAGTTTCGAAGAAGGACATGGCCACTTAGAGCATCTTCAATAGGTGATATGAACTAATAAATAACCGTTTTTACATCACCTGGGGGCATTTTACATCACCTGGGGGCAAAAGTTGGTCTCCAACTGCCCGTGATGTAAATTTTGATTAAAAAAATTTAGTGCACGATGTAAAAATTATCTTAGTTGATGCAAATATACATCACCAAGATTAGTGATGTAAAACGCATGCAGCCGCGCGCGTATGTAACCGCCGCGCGGAACATTCCTGACGGCGGCTGGAAAGCGGCATCGCCACTGTCGCCGGTGCCGCCGCTGGAATCTAGACCTCCCCGGTCCCGCCGTGACCCCATCACCACCCGCACTGCCGCCGTGACCCCACAGACGCTCGATTGAACTTAATTTCGCAGGTCGCCGCCGCGACCCAGCCTTCTCACCGCCGCCCCTCCGCCGCTGCCCCGACGCTCCGTCGCCATCCACCGCCCCTCGGCCATCGCCGTGACTCCAGCCTTCCATTCCCAAGTCCACGCGTCGTTGCCTCGTGCCGTGATTACTGTCTCCGCCGGCCGTGAAAGATGAGCCGTCGATTTCAAGATCAACGATGAAGAAGAAGTTGGATTGATAAAAATACATCGCCTATTGGAGTTGGACACTTTTGGTGATGTGAAAATCACGTTTTTGGTGATGTATGTTTTACATCACGCTGTTTTTTACTGCTATCAGGAGATGCTCTTAGTATACTTAAATAATCGAATGCAAATACAGTAATGTGCGTTTTATGGAAGAAAGAAAAAGGACTCGCTGAATTTTTTTTTTAAACAACTCACACGTTCCAATTAGCCAAAATGCCATATGTGTACCCTAGGTTTCCACTGCTACAGCCAGCCAGCAATTGCCCCCCAGATCGGAGCTCCCTCCCCCACATTCTGCTGCTCGGCGGGAGAAATGGGAGACCGCGAGACCGCGATGGCGGCGGTCCTCCGCGACGACGACCTGCTCCGCGAGATCCTGCTCCGCCTCGGCTTCCCCGCCTTCCTCGTCCGCGCCGCGCTCGTTTCCAAGCGGTGGCTCGGCCTCGCCGCCGACCCCGCCTTCCTCCGGCGATTCCGCGACCGCCACCCGCCCCAACTCATCGGCCTCTACGTCCACGACGCCCACTCCCTGCGACCGCAGTTCGTGCCCGTCTCACAAGCCCCCGAGCTACGCGCCGCCGTCAGCCGCGCCGACTTCGACGAGGACGATCCCACTGTAGGAATCTTCGACTGCCGAAATGGGCGCCTCCTCCTCCAGGAAAGGGATTTCACCGAAGGCCAATACGTCGTGGGCAGCCCGCTGTGCCCAACGCGAAGCGTGGTCCCCGTGTTGCCGCCGCCGCCGCTGCAACTGCCCGATGTACCTGAATTCCTAGAGCTCTGCAGTCGTCGTGCGTGTTTCCTGTCCGGGGACAGCAGCGACGGCATTGTCTTCGTGTACCTGCTGCTCACCGTTCAAAAGTTATCCGTGCGCGTGTATGTCCTGCAATCTGGTGCCTGGGGTGAAGGCATTTTGGCAGAAGGGCAGCTCCCTGGGCTCTCAGATGATGTTTCCATGGCGATGGTTGCCCATGGCAAGCTCTACATGTTGACCGAGGCAGACGATCGTTGCATTCATGTGTTGGATTTTGTTGCTCCACGTCCACAATTCTGCACCATAAAGCTCCCAAATGAAGTCGGCCGATACAACTACCAACTCTCATCTGCAGATGATGGTGGGTTCTTTGTCATCCATGGAGAGGGGTTTCAGCTTAGTGTCTGGCACCATGAGACGGATGACAATGGTGAAGATAACTGGGAACTTGTGGACATATATTGTGTGCGCGCGGCACATGATCGTTGTGAGGAAATTTTGGTGCTTGGGGTCGGGGACAATGCTGAATTTGTGTTCTTGGGGCTGCAGGAAAATAGGGCTATCATTTGTGTGAATCTGAGGAGCAGGAAAGAGACAGTCTATGGTGTCATGGTGGGCTTCATGTACCACATACGTGTCTTTCCATTAATGACAGTCTGGCCTCCCATCTTTCCAGCTCTGAATTACGAAGATGACCATGGCGAATGATCTCACATTATTTGGTATGAACCCTTTTCTTCACTAGCTATGAATTTTGTATTTGTGTACTTTGTTTCTGTTGAGATACTGGGATTCGATTCGAAATTTAAAGATTTGAGTAGATACTGGGAGCTCCTTTCTTAATTAGCATATAACTTGTAATGCCTCTGTTGCGTTAGAACCTTACTTACCTGCAGAAGAAAAAAAGACACTGCTTCAGCAAATGCATAATTTGGTTGCTTAGCTATTTGCATATCAGTGGAGAACATGTCGTGTCTTGGTGTATGGAAATTGTTTCAGCATCCCAGTAAAGGTCGTGAAGTCAATTTACAAACGGTAGGCTAAGTGCAGGCCTAACCATGCTCTGCTCACAGAAGTTGAACTAGATGCATTATTGTGAAAATACAGATGTATCGACAACCTGGGATTCTTACCACAGTAGCATCAGCGTACATAGTCCCGAAGTTAAGTATAAAACAAAAGTTTTGCTAAACCTTGTTAATTGGAAGTTGTAACCAGCTACCTGTACCGCTTTATGTTTCTCAGTTCCTCTCTTGAGCTAAAATCTATCACCGGTTAGTAATCAAGATGTATGATTTTGACATTTTGTTCGCTGATGCTATTGTCTTATCGCTGCGAAATGTCCTGATCAAGACCATATTGTCTGAATCTCCAAAAAAAAAGACCATATTGTTTCTGCCAGTGCCACCATGCAGCTGCAGTCCATTATTTCACAGGAAGTGGCTGGAATAGCCTTCTCCGGTATTCCGAGGACAAGCAAAATGGCACCGAGGAATTCGTATGGCTTCCTTCAGAAGTTCGTGGTATCATTTTGTTTGCTGCTTTATCGTACCGGAATGAAAACAATGGATGCACCACTGGTCCAGAAGCAACAGTTCCATGCTAATTTGTTCTCGACATTGTCCGAAACCTAGAGTAAAGCCCTTTCGTGGTTTGGGGGTTCTCGTGTTTGTAGCTTTCGACCTGTGTGCCTGCAGGCCATGCTCTGCACTTTGTAGCTTCACTTCGATGACTGGATGAATGGGAACATGACATCAGAATTTGACCCCAAAACTCGGGAACGGCTTAGATAAACAGCTGAGGTAGTGAGCTGCGTGGATCATGTAACGCTGTAACCAAGTGATGTGCTCTAGTTTTTATTTTCTAGGAGAGGAGCATTTCTGTTCTACTATTTATAGGGAGAATTCTGTGCTAAATTGAGTACGTTGACCTTGGAAGAGAAACTGAAGACCAGAACAAACATTGCCACATCAAGAAAACCCTGTACATCCTAAAACCAACGATAACCAAGTTGTCCAAACCAGTAGTTCAAATACTATTTTATAATTCTTACCGCAAGCACTATGTCATCTTGCACAATCTGAACAAGTTATAAAATAGCACCCTGTGAGTTGCAAGTTTTTATTCTGCTGTAGAATGCCCTTTTGAGCTAGAATCCTTCTCCACAGATGCATGATTTTGTAGCTGCCTTTCTGGTGCTATTATGTTACTCCCCCCGATCCGAAAATATTGTCGCTAGCTGTACTATCAAACTAAATGTACTCAGTTCATTTTGTCCGACACTTAAAAGGGACTGAAGGGAGTATTAGAATGCCCTTTTGAACATATTGTTCAAGACCATATATAGTTTCTGCCACCATGCGGCAGACCATCATTCAGAACGGCAGTGAAGAGGCTGTACCGCACGCAGATCAAGCAACTGCAGACCATTCTGTATTTCTGTTTGCATGATTTTTATATTTTTGGAACATTGTATGAAACTCTGAATCTGGGCGCTAAGATTAATCGAATGCAAATACGTTTCATGGAAGAAAAAAAAAAGGACACAGATTTTTAAAAATTAAATCACACGTTCCAATTTGCCAAAATGCTGTATATCTACCCCTTCCGAAGCGGGCCGAAGACCGAAATCCCCCACTCCTCTTCTCAGCCAGCCAGCAATTTCCCCCAAAATCGGAGCTCCCTCCCCACATTCTGCTGCTCGGCCGGAGAAATGAGGCAGCGAGACCGCGGTGGCGGCGGTCCTCCGCGACGACGACCTGCTGCGCGAGATCCTGCTCCGCCTCGGCTTCCCCGCCTTCCTCATCCGCGCCACGCTCGTTTCCAAGCGGTGGCTGGCGGCGGTCCTCCGCGACGACGACCTGCTGCGCGAGATCCTGCTCCGCCTCGGCTTCCCCGCCTTCCTCGTCCGCGCCACGCTCGTTTCCAAGCGGTGGCTCGGCCTCGCCGCCGACCCCGCATTCCTCCGCCGTTTCCACGACCGCCACCCACCCCGCCTCCTCGGCCTCTACGTCTACAACGGCTGCTCCCCGCGGCCGCAGTTCGTGCCCGTCTCGGACGCCCCGGAGCTCCGCGCCGCCGTCAGCCGCGCCGGAATTGACGACGGCGATCCGCTGTAGGGCCCTTCGACTGCCGAAACGGCCGCCTCCTCCTCCAGCCCGGGGGGTTAACCACCTACTGCCAGTACCTCGTGCGCAGCCCTTTGTGCCCAATGCGAAGCGTGGTTCCCGTCTCGCCACCGCCGCCGCAACTGCTCGCTGTACCTGAATGGTTACGGCCCATGATTCGCCGTGCATGCTTCCTGTCGAGGGACGGCAGCAACGGCGTCGTCTTCGTGTACCTGCTGCTCATCAACGGGAAGTTATCCGTGCAAGTTTATGTCCTGCAATCTGGTGTTTGGGGTGAAGGCATCTTGGCTGAAGGACAGCTCCCTGTGCACGTAAGTGTTTGGATGGCGATGGTTGCCCATGGCAAGCTCTACATCGATACTGACAATGCCTACATTCTTGAGTTGGACTTTCTCGCTCCATGTCCGCAGTTCTTCACCATAAAGCTGCCGGACGAAGTTGGCAACATCAGAAACTACAAGCTCTCATCTCGAGATGATGATGGTGGGCTCCTTATCATCCATGGACGGGTTTTCAGCATAGTGTTTGGCGCCATGAGACGACGGATGACGATGGTGAACACAGCTGGGAGCTTGTGGACAGATTTTGTGTGCGCACAGCACAAGATCGTGGCGAGAAGATTGTGGTGGTTGGGGTCGGGGACAATGCTGAACTTGTCTTCTTGGGGCTGTAGGCAAGTAGGGCTATCATTTGTGTGAATCTGAGGACCAGGGAGGAGATCACGGTACATGAGATACCGAAGAGGAGATTAATGGGCTACATAACTGTCTTCCCCTTCATGACGGTCTGGCCTCCCGTCTTTCCTGCTCTGAATGACGAAGATGATTACATCGAATGATCTCACATTATTTGGTATCAACCCTCTCTTCACTAGCTATGACTTTTGTGTATCAACCTTTTCTTAATTGGTTTGTATCGTGTAATGCCTCTGTTGGGTTAGAACCCTTATTTACTTGCAAAAGAAAAATGTACTCTGCTCTAGAAAATGCATAATTTGGTTGCTTAGCTATTTGCTGCACATCACTGCCGAACATGAGTATCATGTCCTGCATGGAAATTGTACACATTGTAGGTTGAGGATTACATGCCTAACCAAGTAACCATGCTCTGCTCACAGAAGTCGAAGTAGATGCATATTAGCTGGATGCATTATTGTTCAGATACAGACATAAAATCCACAACTACAGTAGTTTACACAATTCACATGTGTGCACAATCTGTGATTCTTAGCGCAGTAGTTTACACAATTCTAAAGTTAAATAAATAAAGCAGAAGTTCTTTGAGCTGATAAACCTTGTGAATTGCAAGTTGTATTCAGCTACCTGTACCACTTCATGTTTTGCATTTCCTCTCTTGAGAAACAATCTGTCACTTGTCAGTAATCTAGATGTATGATTTTGTTAGCTGTTGTTACTTTCTAATCGCTGGCAAACATACTGAATAAGACCATATTGTTTCCCACCATGCAGGTGCAGTCTATTCTGTTTGCAGGAAGTGGCTGGAACAGCATCTCGGGATACTCGGAGAAGCAGGACTTGTATGGCTTCCTTCAGAAGTTTGTGGTATCATTTTGTTTGCTGCCTTATCGTACCGGTAGGAGAACAAAGAACAGTGGATGCACCAGTGGATCCCGTCCAGAAGCGACAGTTTCATGCTAATTTGTTCTGAACATTGTCAAAAACCCAGAGTAAAGCCGGTTCGTGTGTTAACTCCTTGCTAGATCGATAGTGCGATACAAGGTCAGATACAGGAATTGGTTTGAATCCGAGAAGGAGACTGGGAGGAAGAAGAAGCAGAGGAGGGGATTACAGAGTCGGGTTCATCCGTGATCCAACTGGATGCCCTTTCCTACACGCAACCAGCTACTTGTACTCAGCAACTCCACTCCGGACCTTGGTACTTGTCATTGGGCTTGCGTAGACGATTCGGCATCTTCTGCTGTAGACACGCTCTTGGAGGTGCAGTGCTGTCGAGGGTACCTGACACCCCTCCCTCCTTGACAAAGCTGGTGCTGCTGGGAACCGATCCTGAAGATGCTGACGATCCTCCCAAGTTGCAGACGCAGCATTGCCAGGTTTCCACTCGATCAACACTTGCTCAACTGTCTTGTTCGCCTTCTTGCGCCAACGCTCATCCAAAATCTTGAATGGCACAGCCAACACATCAGAATCAAGAGGAAGATCAGTGGAGACAGGCGTACCAGGAGACAAGGCTTGTCATAGAAGAGAAACATGGAACACCGGATGGACAGTAGATCCTGCGGGTAGTGCCAAGCGATACGCCACCTCGCTGATCTTAGCAATGACAGGAAAAGGACCATAGTACTTGAACAACAGTTTATGGTTTGCACGCGGTGCCACTGATGATTGGATGTATGGTTGCAATTTAAGGAACACCAAATCGCCTGTCTTGAATTGACGGAAGGTTCTGTTTTTATCAGCATACTTTTTCATCAGCTGCTGCGCACGGAGTAGATGTTGACGAAGCAGATCGTGAACCACTCGACGCTCAGCCAACCAAGTATCCAAATTTGAGACTGAACAAGCACCAGGAGCCTCAATTCCCCAATGTCGAGGTTCATACCCATAGAGAACCACAAAAGGTGAATTGTTCAATGTGGAGTGATGACTAGTATTGTACCAATACTCGGCCAAAGAAATCCAGTTACTCCACTTCTTAGGGCAAGAATGAACAAAGCACCTGAGGTAAGTCTCCACGCACTGGTTGACACGCTCAGTTTGGCCATCAGTGGCTGGATGATACGCTGAACTCATTTTTAATTCTGTGCCCACCACTCTGAAGAATTCCTGCCAGAAACGACTGGTGAAGACGGGATCCCTGTCTGACACAATAGATTCAGGTAAGCTGTGTGACTTGAACACATTATCAATGAACAAATTGGCTACTTTAGCTGCGGTGTAAGGATGAGCCAGAGGAATAAATCTGCCGTAACGAGAGAACTTATCCACCACAACCATCAAGCAGTTGTATTGTCCTGATTGAGGGAGGCCTTCAATAAAATCCATCGAGATATGTTGCCAAGGTTTGTGTGGAACACGTAACGGTTCTAGTAGCCCTGGATACTTAACCCTTTCAGGTTTAGCTTGCTGACAAATCTGACAAGTTTGCACCCATTGCTTAATCTGCTTCTTCATTCCCGGCCAGAAGAATAATGCCTGAACTCGCTTGTAAGTGACAGGAGCACCAGAGTGGCCTCCTAAGGTACTGCTATGAAATGCTGCAAAGATCTTCTGATGCAATTCATTATTAGTGCCCAACCAAATCTTTCCATGATACCGAATGAGACCCTTATCCAACGAAAAGTTAGGTTTGGCATTGTTATCGATGGATAAGGCTGACAGAAGTTGTTTTGCCTGAGGATCTTTCTGATATCCCAACACAACATCCTCTACCCAAGCAGGCTGGCAGACAGTCAAAGCAGCAACAGTCACGGAAGAATCATGCACTTTCCGAGATAGCGCATCGGCTATCATGTTCTCTTTACCTTTTCTGTAAACTATCTGATAACGAAGTCCCAGAAGTTTAGAGAACGCTTTCTTCTGCCATGGAGTACTCAACCGCTGGTCTTCTAAATGAACCAAGCTTCGTTGGTCGGTCTTGATAATGAACTCAGCGTGTTGTAAGTAAGGGCGCCAATGATCAACTGCTAAAAGAATAGCAAGGTATTCTTTCTCATATGTAGATAACCCAGCATTCTTAGGCCCTAAAGGCTTGCTTAAGAAGGCAATTGGATGGCCCTGTTGTTGCAAAACTGCTCCCACTCCTTTGTCACTAGCATCAGTCTCCACCTCAAATTGAACTTCAAAATTGGGAATAGCCAATACTGGCGCTGACACTAACGCTTCTTTCAACAGACGGAAAGCCTTCTCAGCTTCAGGTGACCAAATAAACAGAGCATGTTTCTTAAGCAACTGTGTCAAAGGAAAAGCCAGAATACCGAAGAATTTAATGAACTTTCGATAGTACCCTGCTCCTCCCAGGAAACTTCTTAATTCTTTGGCATTAGTTGGCACTTTCCAATCACGAATCACTCTGATCTTTTCTGGATCCATCGCCACACCTTGATCACTGATGATATGACCAAGATAAGCAATACTATTCTGTGCAAAGGAACACTTGGAACGCTTCACTTGCCACTGATCTTTTCTGAGAAGAGACAAAACAGTCGCCAAATGCTGCAGATGTTCAGTCAACGACGAACTGTAAACCAAGATATCATCAAAGAAGACTAAACAGAATTTCCGCAACACTGACTGTAATGTGGTGTTCATTGCATTCTGGAAAGTAGCCGGAGCACCAGAAAGTCCAAACGACATCACCTTGTATTCATACTGACCAGAGTGTGTATAGAAAGCATTTTTGTATTCCTCCCCCGGAGCCAGACGTATTCGATGATATCCCACCCGTAAGTCCAATTTGGAAAACCATTTCGATCCTGTCAGTTCATCGATCAACTCATCAATCACAGGTATCGGATACTTCCTGGGAATAGTAAGCGCATTAAGCCTGCTGTAATCAATACAAACTCGCCAAGTCAAGTCCTTCTTCTGAACCACAATAGCTGGTGAAGCAAACGCACTTGTGCTGGCTTGAATAACTCCAGATTTGAGCAATTCAGCTACTTGCCGTTCAATTTCATCTTTAACTGCTGGACTATGTCGATAAGGACGGATTTGCACCGGCTGAGCACCTTCCATAAGAGGAATATAATGATCACAATTGCGACGAGGAGGCAACCCTGTAGGTTCAGTAAAAACGTCTTCAAACTGATCTAGCACTGCCTGTACCTCAGCAGAGACAATTTGCTCACCAGAATTCTGTTCAGTATCCATTGCACGGATAACAAAAACTTGTTCAATTTCACCTTGTTTTTGCATACCAGCAAACTGTTCCACAGTTATGGTTTGACAGGCAACCACACTAACACCCGTGCCTTGCAGATACACATCAAATCCTTCATCATTGATTCTTAAGCGTTTGGTAGCCCAATCAATATGCATAGGACTGTTTGCACAGCCAATCTTGACCCAAGATAACATCAAACGCACCCAGCTGCAAAAGCTTGAAATCAGTGCAGAACTCATGTCCTTGAGAAACCCAGCTACAATTCAAGACTTGTGCATTGCAAGCCAACTCCCTGTCATCTGCCACCTTAACTCTTGCAGGATTCGCCACAGAAGAGACCTCTGCAAGCTGGGACTGCAACCTCTTGTTGACAAACGAAACAGTACTGCCTGAATCAACCAACATGTGCACTTCTATCCCTTGCAACCATCCATGCAGCTGAAGAACCGAATTATTGTTCTCCTTGTCACCCAACCTATCAGACAAAGCATGGAGAGATATAACATAGCAATTCTCTTTGTTTGACTCTGGTGAAGCTTGCCCATCGTCACACATACCCAAAGCATCTGCCCCCATGAAGTCCAGCAACTCTTCAACAATATGCAACTGAATTGTGGCAGGACATGTATGATCAGGACCCCACTTCTCACCACATGTAAAACACAGGCCACGTGCACGACGGTAGGCCTTGAGAGTTGCCAATTTAGAACTAGGATCCCCCAAGCTTCTAGACTGATCTGGTCCATGTCTGTCTGCTGCTGTGTTGGTGACACTCTGAAATGCTGCACGAACTGGTGGCCGAGGTAATGGCATTGGCCTTGCCTTGTAACCCGAATCAGCAGAACGATATTGAGGAAGACGCATGCTATCAATAACCTCCTCTTGCAACAATGCCAAAGCACAAGCGGAATCCAGATCAGTAGGCCGTTGCACCATTACGACAGCTCGAATATCAGATCGAAGTCCCGCAATGAATCGTGTCAAAAAGTACAAAGGATGAACTGTGTCAGAATATGCTATAAGGTTGTTCATAACATTTTCAAACTGTGCTATAAACTCTGCTACTGTATCAGTTTGCTTGAGAGTATAAAATTGCCTTATAAGTAACTGGTGCCTATCTCTACCAAAACGAGTACATATCAAGGTGCAGAAACTATTCCAATCCAAAATAGCCAACTTCTTACGAACAGAGTGAAGCCAAATCTTAGGAGGGCCAACAAAATTAAGTGTAGCCATCGAAACCCAATAAGACTGGTGAATCGAAAACATGGAAAAATACTGCTCTGCTATCGTTTGCCACATCTGAGGGTTATCCCATCAAACACGGGAAACTGCATCGACGGATTGTTCTGACCCATATGAGCAAACACTTGAGACACAGACGCATCCGCTTCAGAAATAGGAGTACGCAGATTCATCGGAGTTTGGAAATTGTTCGTACCGTTGGCCGGGGTAAGCGGTGGAACCACGAAGGTTCCACCCACTGACCCCCGGATTTGATGTTGCTCGCCGAGGCCTTGCCCGAGATCGGTCCCCTGCGGTGGCGGACCCAGTAGAGATTGAGCCACCGCAGAACGGGCGTCAGCGTGATGAGTCGCTGCCAGATCTCCCAGTGGTGAAGCCGATGTGGCTCCGCCCGAGTCCTTCTGCGCCGCCTGCAGCGCGACGACGGCTTGATGAAGTTCATCGACGCGGGACTCCATGCGTGGCCGCCACTCGTTGATGTCCTTCGCGAGGCCATCGAGAGTCGTCTCCACGGACTCCGAACGCTTCTCCTGCTTGTCCGCAGCCTTCACCAAGTACTGGATCTGCTTCAGGATCTCGCGGGTGCTCTCGTCGGTGGTGGACATGGCTTCGAGTTCTTCACGCGCTTGTCGTTGGCGTCGGGTCTCGATAATCGACTCCAGATCGAAATCGGAGACGAAATTTTTGGTGGAAGCGGAGGTGGTTTGGCTCTGATACCAGGTGTTAACTCCTTGCTAGATCGATAGTGCGATACAAGGTCAGATACAGGAATTGGTTTGAATCCGAGAAGGAGACTGGGAGGAAGAAGAAGCAGAGGAGGGGATTACAGAGTCGGGTTCATCCGTGATCCAACTGGATGCCCTTTCCTACACGCAACCAGCTACTTGTACTCAGCAACTCCACTCCGGGACCTTGGTACTTGTCATTGGGCTTGCGTAGCAACAGGCCGAATCGATGACTTGTTGCGTTCCTGCACATCTTCTGCTGTAGACACGCTCTTGGAGGTGCAGTGCTGTCGAGGGTACCTGACATCGTGGTATGGAGGTTCAGTGTTTGTAGCTGTCGAGCTGTATGCCTGCAGGCCATGCTGTCTTTGTAGTTTCACTGTGATGACTGGATGAATGGGAACATGACATCAGAATTTGACCCCAAAACATGGTTACGATTCAGTGCCGTCGATACGGTTTAGTTAAACAGTTGAGGTAGTGAGAATGTGAGATGCCTGGATCATCTAACGCTGTGCCCAAGTGATGTGCTTGTTTTTTCAGGAGAGGAGCATTTCTGTGGTTATTGAGTACGTGACCTTGGAAGAGAAACTGAAAACCAGAACAAACATGGCGACAGCAAAAAAAAAAACGCCTGTACACCCTAAAACAAGGATAACCAAGTTTTCCAAGCCAGTAGTTCTAATACTATTTTATAATTCTTACCGCAGTGGTTCTTCAAGCACTACGTCATCTTACACAATCTGGATGAATAAATTAGAAAATAGCACCCTGCGAGTTGCAATTTTTTATTCAGGTGTGCTTAACATTTTGTTATTAGAATGCCCTTTTGAGCTAGAATCCGTCTCTCCTTTGCAATACAGATGCATGGTTTTGTTTTTGCTGCCTTGCTGGTGCTATTTTCGAATTACTGGAAAACATCCTGATCAAGACCATATAGTTTCTGCCACCATGCAGCTGAGGACCATTCTGTTTGCATGAAGTGGCTGAAACAGCCCATCATTCAGAGGACAAGCAGAACGGAAGTGAGGAGGCTGTATGCTTATCATTTCGCTTGTTGTATCGTACTGGAAGAGGAAGGGCGACCGTAGAAGCAACGGTTTCTATGATATCTTTTCTTTTTCTGGAGCATTGTCTGAAACTCTGAATTCTGGGCCACGGATTTCGTTCTCTGCATGTGTTCTAGTGCTTGCATGCTCCGCGTTTCCATCGTCTACACCTGGGACACCAGGGATGTGGCCAGTGACTTTTTTTTTTGAAATGAGGTGTCCCGGCCTCTGCATCTAGACGATGCACACAACCATTTATTGAAAAGCAAACATGTTCAAAATATCTTATTACAAACTAAGGAGCCCATCATGGGTTACTCAAAGTGGCAACGAAAATGAGCCAACGAAAGATAAACATCAATAAGAAGCAACGAAAGATGTGGCCAGTGACTATGCGAATCGGATACACAAACTGAGTATGATGGCATCAGCAGCAGCCTCTCAGACTCCTCGACCTCTTCCACTGGAGTGTTGTAGCTGGCCCACTTCTCGTTCTCGGCGTCGACGAACCCAAAGGTCCCCTTAAACGCCATGTATCGCTTGGCCTTCTCCCAGAGTGTCCATTACCAGCGGGTGTGCTCCCGCGCCCACTCCTTGAACCAGGGCCGGCCTGGAGGGGCGGATTAGAGGGGTGACCGCCCTGGGCCCGAGTTGGGTAGGGGCCCAACCGAATTAATACATGTATACACTTTGATACCTCCAAGAAAAAATAAAGTAAAAACATTGCTCAGATCTTGCGCCTTCAGGTGGTATATCATTATGAGGATGATCATTTCAATGCCAGCGACACTCCTGACTAGCCAAAGTAAAATGAAGCACCAAATAACGTAGCACACCAACATGTTGTGTGCTCGGTGTTTCAGCGACATAATAATTGGCACTTGTGGTTGTCGTGATAGGTGACACTAGTTTCCACCTGGCTGTGGCATCGATAAGGTCATCTCAAGTGCTTTAAAGAAGGTCTAAACATCAGGCAAACATGGATACCACCACGGGACTCAAGTGTACGTAGTATTCTCAAAATCATTTTATATTTATCTATTACGTAAAAGACCTGGTTGTCATAGTGGTACCTACGGACCCTTGGTTTGACCAACTTCTATACGCAATGGAAAAGAGAATACGCAAGAGGACAAGGGTTGTCAACATTAGAGAATTATTCAAAAGTATTTTAAATTTCTTTCAAGTCGTCATATCCTTACCGTTATGACTATTTTTAAAAACTCAGTTAAGAAGTCAACCCTAAAAATGTTGACTAATATATTTTTTCAAATTCTGAAACCAGTTTTGTACACCAAAAAATATGTCCTCTGCTAGAAAAAACAAGGTAAACAGGTATATATAATCCCATGGTGTGTAGGTACCACCATGACTAGCAAATCGTCTCTCTTATCTATTATGTCCAGAAATTATTATTCTGTATAATTTTTTTAATTTTTTCATAGAAGAAAGTCTTCACAAACAAACTATAATTTCGTAGGAAAAAAAAGCACCCGGTCTTCATGTGAAAAACACAAACTGGTCGGAATTGGCAAGTTTATATATACCGCTAGTCTCTTTCCAGTGGGCTCCCCACATGTTGAAGTGAAGTTGTTATAATTAAGTATTATGTTTTCATATTATGCATAAATTTCTATCAAAGAAACTTACATGAGAAGGTCTTTACACTAGATAATAGCAAGCACATTTTGAGAGCCTAACAAATCAAATCAGATGAATGCGAATGTTGTAGAATCTATGAAAAACATTGATCGTTGGTGGTTTTTTTAAGTGTTTATAACACACTTATTGTCTGACTATTATTTAACACAATGCAACTTGTATGACAGAGTCAAGCTAACTGTCCAATGTATACTCTGAAATTTTCTGTAAAATTTTCTTCCATATTGATACTGTCAAAAACTCAATTAAGATATTTGTTAGAGTATACTAAATATATATCTCTCCCAAAATATTAAACATAACTAAGTCTTAACTCGACTATAAAAAATGAGGGACCGACAATTATTTTGAGTTTTAGCCTTATGTATATACATCAAAACTAATGTTGTTTTCGTTACAAAATTATTTAGTTTAACACAATGTAAATGTATAATTAATGTGTAGTACAAGACAACAAGGATACACAAAAGATGTATATTTAGTAAACTATGCTAACTACATATTGAGAAGATATATGGTAGAGTGTAATATGTAATAAAAGTATGTTATATGTAAATATAATAGTGTGATATAACTATATTGGTTTAAATCGCCCCGGGTCCAAATTATTTTGGATCGTCCCTATTCTGCACAACTCACCAATCCATTGTGGCTAAGATTTTTTTGAAATTAATCTGGCGACGGAGCCTCTGGAAGACCGCCTCCCTTCCCTGGAAAAGAGAGCCGTTGAGCTTCCTCACTGAACATCCAAGAAACTGACATGGCCTCTTGACTATAAATAGTTAGTGTTAAGAGAAGTCAACCACGAAGTTCAATGTGTTGAAACGGGTGGAAAACCAAGAGAATAATCTGGGCGTCGCTTGACTTCTGATTCCGCTCCCGCTGCCGACGCTCGACGTGGAAAGAGTGGTGGTCATGGTGGTGTGCTCTGGTTTGGTGAGCCGCTCGCCATATTATATGGTATCTAGAAGGCCTAGCCTGACTCGCGTCTGGGTCTATCTTCTCGACTTCCTTTATTAAAAAAAAGATTCAGATACAACCCTGGCGAGCAATGTATATTCTAGGAAGAGAGTTACAAGCTGAACACGGCCCACATTGGTAATTAGAAGAAAATATTCGATTTAAAGAGTTCAGAACCTGCTTTACATCGCAGCGTAATCGCCTACAATCTGAAACTAGAGTCAATCATCTCATGAAAAATCCATTAGATGCACATGGCACGGTTTAGCTAGCTAGCTAGCTTGCTCGGCAAATTGGTTGCCCTAGAGGTGCGCCGCATGAATCGGCCGTCTTGGCTTGCACCCAAGGAAACGGTGGCGGTCATGCGAACGTCGATTTCGCCGTGTGCTGAATCGGCGTTTCCGATGGACAATGGTGCAAACATCATTGCCGTGGAGCTTGATCGATCGACAATGGCGAGTGAGACCTCTCACGTTACATCACATGCTGGCTTCTTCCGTAGCAGGGAAAAGGAAAGAGGTATGGACGGGACAGAGACAGAGACCTCACATTCGCAGTCTCGTCGATCACCGGTGTATATACGCATGTGGACGTATGTATACAGTACACCGATGCTTCTTTATCGAGGATCGTGCAGCGGAGAACACTAGATCCAATCCAATCCAATCCACCACCATCATCATCTACTCCCAGTTTAGCAAAAGCAGAGGACTGGATCGCATACGATGGTGAATGATGGCCGTAATGATGGGGATTCCACCGTCCCAAATCACACGCTCTAGTGGTGAACACCGGCGGCATAGAACTTCAGATCCTTGGCCGGCGTGCAGATCGATCGACGGATGGAGCCTCCGTTGTTTTCTATCGTATCGCGGTCTCTGCCTGCTGTTGGCACTCACTCACTGTCGCGCTCTCTCTCTCTCTCTGGCTCCTGGGGGTATTTTTTTTACTAAATGGCCCTTAATCAGACAATCAGACAAATCTGGTCCTTTGCAAAACTTTCACGCGAATATGGCCCTCGGCTCAAAACGTCATATGCTGAGGCGTTTCAAAAATATCAGAGGCTCCAGAAATCTCAGAAACGTCACACAGTTTGGCGTATCCTAAGCCAGAAAAACGTAAAAATTTCTAAGTCATTTGTGTAAAGCCAAATGATATGGCTTTTCTCCGGGTCAGAGGTTCTGAGAATCTCAGAGAACGCCAACTGATATGACGTTCTCTGAGATTCTCGGAGCTTCTGAACCGGAGAAAAGCCATATCATTTGGCTTTACCCAGATGAAAAGCCATCTCATTTGGCTTTACACAAATGAATTAGAATTTTTTGCGTTTTTCTGTCTCAAGATACGCCAAACTATACGACGTTTTCTGACTTTTTCAGAGGCTCTGATATTTTTGCAATGACAAATGACATGACGTTTTGGGCCGAGGGACATACTTGCGCGAAAGTTTTGGGAAGGACCAGATTTGTCTGATTGTCTGATTAAGCGCCATTTAGTAAAAAAGATACCTCCTGGGGATCCCGGAATTCTGACGCCCTGCCCTGTCCTTGTAGACAATGTCTGCATGCTCGCAGCCTCGCCTCGGGATGGCGACCACCAAATGCGACTAGGCATGTACTGTGTCTCTCACAGGGACCACGTCCCTCGTCGTCTCTCTGTCCGTCACCAACACCTTGTTCCCACGCGCTCCAGCACCTTCGGTTCGGCACGACAGATCCAAGGTTTGCATTGCATTGATGTACTAGCTATGGTTCGAGAAGCAATGCAGTGCTGATCAGCTGCAGCGTCTTCACTCTTCAGAGAGACTCCATCTGGCAAGGTTTTATCTACGGTGCATGGTAACTGAAGCATTTTGGTGCCTTTTTTTTTTAACACCATTTTGGTGCCTTCGAGTTCAGTGTTCCATTACCTATCTTGTGTTCATTTCCGTTCTTTTCTTTTTGCCTGGGGATGAATGGCAGAATTTCCCAATGATTTAGAGCTTTTACACTTTACAGCATATGCGGGTGATTGGTAATCGATTGGGCGAGGAGGGCGAAAGATAGAAAGGGAAAGGCGCATGTCCATGCTACTCCAGGCCCACAAGAAAGTAAAAGATTTTGAGTCTTTTGAGAGACGGGAGAAAACTTGTTGGGTACACCGTACATGGAACGTGACTTCTGTTGTGACACATTTTGAACTCACCGGCCGTCAAACCTATGAATTATGATCAACTCGAGATAGGAAGAAACAAGGGACAAATCTAAAGGCATTTCTTAAGTTTTTATAAAAAATGCAGTTGTAAACTTCAAACTTAAGAAGAAAATCACAAACAAAGATATTGGTTGAAAACTTGCGCTTGTAAATGTCCCTTCATTAAAATGAGAATCTGATGGAGCATTCTCATTTTTCGCACCGTTACAAATGTTCAAACTGTTATGTCATAAGGGTATTTTTTTTACTTATGTTTTCCGTGCGTGATATTTTTTTGTATTTTAAGACATATTTGCAAAGTTTTTTATCAGGTGGATACACTCTAGGGTTTCCGCTTTCTGTCTTGTCGGCCTTCCTCATTACTTTAATTGTGAGAAGAAAAATGGTGGAGCTTACTGCAAGGCAGGGGCACCCCCCCCCCCCCCCCCCCAAGGTAACATTTGGGCCTTAGCCATCACTGAGTCCATCATCGGGTCAGTAGGCTACGGATATATCCTGCACAACGAGCTCAATCTCCGGAGTGATCGAGAGGTACCATCATCGGGTCACTGGGATACTGATATATTGGGCACACTGAGCTCCAGCTCCGGCGTGATCGAGAGCTAGGCGTTCGGAAAGGGCCGTCATCGGGTCGCGGCAAGCAAGATGATTTCCCCGGGAGTAGCGCGCATTACTAAGAGGTTAGCAAGTTCATATTAGTTAAAGTGTGTGATCATATGTATTGTGAAGCGTATGACGGAGACCAATTATAAGACATAAAATGTCCAAGTGTTTATGTTCACCTACCTGCTATTTTTCTTCTCGCCTAGAGCCTTGTTCATCTTCTTCAGCAGGCTTGTTAGAAGAAGAATTGGATTAGTTGTTGTACAACTATTTTTGCTCACCACAAACGGATAAATGGGGAAGGTTCATGGTGTCATTGGAGATGCCCTAAGATTTTAAAAGTGACTATGTTTCAGTGTGACATAGAAATATAGGAGTAATAGTTATTGAGTTAACATCCATGGCCGTTCCTTATCAAACCAGTTTTACACGTGGGAATTTTATTGATCAATGGTTCTCAGCTGCGGTACAGAACTAGTTATTTTGTACCGAGAAAAAAGAAAAACTATTTTACAGATAATGTACATTTTTTTAGATAAAGGAGCTTTATTATTTATTATTAAAGAGTTTTAAGTATTACACCCAGCCTCTGCATAACTAAAATGCACATAGCCGACAGAAAGTTCCGAAGTACCAAATATAAACAAGGCGAATTATATATCATGATGAGAAATTGTAGAAACGCCTATGGTGTTGGAGGGCCGATCCGCAAATTATGCTGCCATCCATGTTGCGATAAAAAGTCTCTCGCCGTATCCTCCAGTCTTATACACACCTCCATAAACAGGTCCCGATGCTCCACACGTTGCAACTGAGACCACGAACGGAGCGTATCTGTACTCCTGTGGATAACATGCATGAGAGAACAATTTTTATCATAAAAAACCTTGTCATTTCTACACAGCCAAAGCGACCATATAATGGCTAACGCTGCACCCTAATAAGTTGTTTGAACCTATGATCCACACCATTCAGCCAATTACCAAAAATATTAGCAATGCTTGTTGGTGGGTATAAGGTAGAACATATCTGGATGATTGACCATATAGAACCAGCTAATTTACACTCGAAGAATAAGTGTTTAATAGTCTCATCCTTATGACAGAAGACACACTTTTTACTTCCATGTCAATTACGCTTTGCAAGGTTATATTTAGTAAGAATTACTCATCGACGAAGATACACAAAAACCTTTTTTTTAGTGGAATTTTCATCTTCCAGATTTTCTTATTGTTTTCTACTGGCACGTCTGGTTGGATTAAGGCTTTGTACATAGAGTCCACCAAGAATTTACCACTCTTGTGTAAATTCTAACGAAACTCGTCGGTCCCTTGTGTCAAATTGACGGAAGCTAGACGCTATAGCAACTCATACCAAGCTGCTAGTCTGGGACCAACAAGATCTCTTCTGAACGTCACATTTGGAGAAGAGTTCTCCAACACTTGAGCGAGCGTATCGCTTTTGTGACGTCCAAGACTATATTATATAAAGCTGGATATTGTTCTCAGAGTGAGGTAGTGCCTAGCCACCTATCCTCCCAGAACCTTATCTTCGAACCATCCTTAATTGAGAAAGTACCATATGGGAAGAAAAATTTCATTATCGCCATTAGACCAGCCCAAAAATGGGAATCACCTGGTTTCCAAGAAACCTGTGACACCGCACTTGAGCCAATATACTTTCTCCTTAGAAGAGTTTGCCACACACCATCTTCGGTAAGGAGTTTAAACAACAACCTCAAGGTCATGAATCCCCAGACCACCAAAATCTTTGGGGCGGCACACTACATCCCATTTAGCCAGCGATATTTCTTTTTTCGCCATCCCCTTACCAAAAGAATCTAGATCGAAAATAATCTAATCGATGCAAGACTCCTTTGGTAATTCGAAGAAGGAAATCATATACAGTACCATGTTACTTAGTACTGAATTTATGAGAACCAGTCTGCCACCTAGGGATAGTAATTTTCCTTTCCAACTAGCCAACCTCTTTTGTAGCCTTTCCTCGACATGTTTCCATTGAGCAATCGTAAGACTTTTGAAATGAATCGGAATGCCTAGATAGCTTATTGGAAACTGGCCTTGTCCACAGCCAAATAACACAGCATACTGGGTGGCCTCGTCCTGAGCTTCGCCGAAACAAAACAATTCACTTTTATGAAAGTTAATCTTTAGACCGGAAAGTTGCTCGAACGCTGATAAAATTAATTTCAGATTTCTCGCCTTTTCCATGTCATGTTCCATAAAAAGAATCATATCATCAGCATATTGAAGAATAGATAACCCGCCATCCACTAGATGCGGGACTAGTCCTTCAATTTGCCCATCCACTTTTGCACGCTCAATGATTATGGCTAACATATCAGCAACTATATTAAATAATATAGGTGATAATGGATCGTCTTGTCGTAATCCTTTTTTCGTTTGGAAGTATCTACCAACGTCATCATTTACTTTGATGACAACACTTCCTCCTGAAACAAAGTTATGAATCATAGCGCGCCACTCATCAGAAAAACCATTCATTCTGAGTGTTTGCTGGAGGAAAACCACTTAACTTTATCATAAGCCTTTTCGAAGTCGATCTTTAATATAACCCCATTCATCTTTTTCCGATGCAACTCATGAACTGTTTCATGTAAAATCACAACCCCATCAAGGATATTGCGACCTTGCATGAACGTTGTTTGAGTCGGACGCACAACATGATCAGCCACCGAATTAAGCCTAATTGTAGCAGTTTTTGTGAATATTTTGAAGCTAACGTTTAGAAGACAGATAGGTCTATATTGTTGGATCCTTTCTGCTTCATTAACCTTTGGCAACAAAATTATCTCACCAAAATTTAGGCGAAATAGTTTGTTGTCCAGCATGCAAAGCATGAAACATCTCGAGCAAGTCCATTTTGATTATCTCCCGGAACTTCTGGTAAAACTCAGCTGGGAAACCATCAGGACCCGGGCTTTGTTGTGTTCCATTTGGAATACCGCCTTCCTTACCTCCTCCTCGGAATAGGGAGCAGTAAGGTGGGCGTTTTCCTCATCGAAACCTGTGGGATATCATCTGTTCGGTTTCATCGAGCGCGAAATTGCCCTCTTCTGGCTTCCCAAATAGATTCTTATAGTACTTCGTGATGTACGATTTGAGTTGCTCATGGCCTTCAATCGTACCCTCATCTTGTGTGAGAGAATGAATGAGTTTCTTTCTATCTCTGCCATTAGCCAGACTATGAAAGTATCTCGTTCGAATCTCCCTCCAAAATAAATTGGGCTTTCGATCGTTGATCCATTTGAGCTCCTCTTCACGAAGAAGACTGGCCATCTCCGCATTGGATTGGTTTTTTAGTTCAATCTCTTGCAAGGACAGCGGTCGTACCTCAGCAAAAGCCTCTAATTCATCAATAATAGATGACAGACGAAACTTTTCCTTTTTTAATTGGCCAACCATATGTCTAGCCCAACCACACAGGTGTTTACACAAAGCGCGTATTTTATTATTCCACCTTTGGATTGAACTCTGACGACAGATAATGTACATGATTCAAATATGAGAATGCTACTATTTTATTGATGATTACAACATGCGTAACAGAAGCCCTAGTGGATCTTCTACTCTAGTTCATTGACCGGAGTCCATACTACTGATCTACAGCAACAAAGTTGCTACAACCCGACATCAGGAATGACTCTACACTCTATTTCTAGAACAACAAAATGTATTTCCATCCCCATTTACGTTTCCATCAAGCGTAAACGCCCCGGCCTAACCCGTTTCCACAGCTGAATACACAAAATACAAACACTACTCGAGCAGAGCAACGTTGGCTGGTGCATGACGTCACCACCTATCGATCAGAGTATCAGACTCTGAGGAGGTACACGCTGAGCTCGGGGCCGCCATTGATGCCGCTGTTGCTTGAGCTGCTGTCCGGGTTCATCATGTAGAATGCCTCCGAGTCGCGGGACCCCACCACCCGCTCGAACCGCGCGCGCATGTACATCACGTCGCCCTCGCTCCCGCCGCAGCTCGCCGCCGGGATCACCCCGGCGCCCATCGACACCGGTTCCAGCGCGCGCAGCACCCGCCAGTCCGCGCCCCCGCACTCGCGGCGCACGGCGTACCCGCAGCTCTTCCCGTTCACGTACGCGCGCCACACCGTCTCCTCCAGCAGCCTCCTCCCGCCGCCGGGATCGGCGGCGACCGCGGTCTTGGCGCGCTCGCACTCGAGGGCGATGCGGACGAGGCCAGAGGCCATCTCGCGCACGAGCGCGGCGGTGGGCGCGGCCAGCTCGAGGAGAAGCGCCGGGCACGCGCGCGGGTCCGTCTGAAACGCCAGGTTCACGTGGCCGCGCCGGTGGCCGTACAGCGTGCCGGTGAGCCGCGCGCCGAGCCCGACCTGCCTTCGCCGCCCGGACACGGCCGCCGAAAGCGCGGACCGCAGACGCTCCACTGCCGTCCGGACCTTCTTCCTCCTCTGACTCTGCTGCTTCTCCTGCGCCGGCACCGCCTGGGCCGCCGGGGGCGGCTTCTTGGGAGGGGAGACGAAGTCCTCGGAGTGGAACGACGGGCAGGCCGACGAGAACGCCATGGCGCGCTCGTCCTCGTCGTCCTCCGTCTCGGCCTCCGAGCCCCTCACGTACCCCTCGTCCCCGCTCGCCGCGCCGGCGCCACGGCTGCTGCTCTTGCCAAGAACCGGCCACTTGAAGTGTCTCCTCGAGAACGACATCGGGTCCTGCGGGTTCTTCGCCGTGATGTCTCTCATCGTATCCACCTCGAGCTTGGACCAAGCGAGGCAATGGCGAAAGCTCGGAGCTCTGCTTCAGTAGCCAGACAGGGAGTGGTGTGTCGATCCAGTGGTGTCTTTGCTTTGCTCTGTGTCTCTGCTGGTGGTTTTGTACTGGGTGGAGAGCAGAGCCCACCAAAACTGAGCAAACAAAAAGAAGAGAGAGGTTCTTGGCCTGCCGGAGCAGCTCTGATCCTTAGCTTGTTTTCTTGTGAGGCAACGGTAGACAGGAATGCAGGCAGTGGCAGGCAGGAGAAATTACATGGCCGGTAGGATAATTGGCAGCTGAGAAGAGAGTGGCAAGAAAGAAACAGAGTTGAGAGTGACAAGAGAGGGCTGTGGCAGGGGAGATTTATTGGCCTCGGAGGTTGTTTTTGTTTGTGATGTCACTAGTTGATGATGCAGTGATCCGGGCGAATGAAGAGTAAAGGGTCGAGATATTTCAGTTTTCAAATTCCTAGTTGCTCCCTAGAGAAAAATAGGAAGAAACAAATTAATAGGTACACTCCACATGTCTGATGTCCTTTTAGGTGAGAATATAGGTGGAGTGAGAGCTCCAGAGCTGATATTGTTTTGATCAAACAAATTAAAGGATCATATATTATGCTTTACTAGCAAAATGCACGTGCGTTGCTACGGGCGGATAAAACAATTTAATGATTATTTTTTTATAAGTCAATAAAAGATAAATACCCATGTGTTGTCCATATCAGTCGTTTGTTGCTTTCCTCTTAATTATAATTGTTGCAAAGCTTAATCAATCAGCTGTGTTGACTCCAACTCATTCTACATTTCACGTTATTCGCTTACGTGAATTTTTTTGTCGGGACCGAAAGTAAAATGCTAGTGGCTAGTGTCTTACAGGTGTCAATGTTCATCTCCCAGGCCACATACTCGTTGTTGTCTACGGGCCAGTCCTGAACGCGCGGTGGTCGTACACACGTTTCTTGTCGACCATGATGTCGATCAAGCCGCAGGCGTACCGCACGAGCACCTCCTCGTGCTTAGCGTCGTCCACGGCGAGGGCGGCCAAGATTATTGATTTATTTCATAATCTACTATTTTAGATTGTCTATAATCATTTAAGTTGAGCTGTGTGCTGAATAAAATCCCTAATTGTCTTGTCTTGTGATGTTTAAAAGAAAGCCAACATGGCTGCCGCTCTAGGAGAAACGTGGTGGCTCGAACGTGACCACATACGTATGTATGTGTGCATGTATAGATTGATTGATCCGTGTCGATCTGTCCGATTTTTTCTGGGCTGCTCGCATGGCAAAATCAAACGTGATCTGATCATACTCGTACTCGTACATCATGGTACTGGGCTGGCCCAAAATCGAACCGAGCTGTGTGCGTTGTCTCCGTTATTTTAGCGATCAGGATCGTGCTGTGGCTGGATTCGGTTTATTTACCGATCGGAAATCGTGTTGCGGCCGGATGCTACGTACCACGTACCACGTACCACCGCCACGGTCAAACGTACCAAAATTCATGGGGAAGAAACACTACTCGTATTATATAGTAGAGACAAATGATTCTCTGGCCCCATCGATGCCTATGTAGGTGGAAGTGGAACTAGCTCTTAGTCATGTCTAAATATTTCTTTTCTTCATGGTGTGTTGTTGTATGCATATGCATGTTTTTGTGCGAAGTATGCATTCAAACACTTCATTGTGTGTATGAGTGCATCGCACAAAAAAAAGTAACAAAATCAATGGAACTTCGATTATATTTTCTGATGGTAAGACAATTCTTCTTGGTTCAGATTTATGTCATGTTTAATCTGGTATTTTTTTTCATTTGTAATTCATTCATGTTCTATGGATATTTTGACTTCTTCATACTTCCTATGTACCCTTACGTCTTATATTAGCTTTAATAATATAAACAAACCACCCATTCAACTATAGTAGACTAACTTCCAAAAACAAAACTATTCTGCACGTATGTATTGCTGAAAAGTGTAAAAAATAAGCATCTACTACTTAGTCATCAGAAGTAAAACTAACATTTTATTAATATTTAAGAAGTTCTTCATAAATTTGAAACATGTGTATCTTGTAATATGACAAGAAAGTGCAAGAAGGTTAATCTCATGATGCGCCTTTAGTAGCACAGGAAATGAAATGTAGCTTCCTGAAAGGTGGAAAGGAAATAAACTACGTCTACGTGATACATGCTTGAATTTAAAAACATGGATCCCACTATTATTTATTTCGTCTCACATGTGTATTTTCTTGCACAATTTGGCTTTGATGTAAGTTAGGCTATTACCGTAGGTGCAACCTGCCATGAACAAGGCTGAATCCAGGATAAAATGTACCAATTAAAATAGCATTTATGTTGCAATTTTATTCTTATGCTGGACGTGATAAAAAGGAGAGGCTTAAGCATGGAAGCAAAAAAGTATAATAGATAGAAATTACTTGCCCACCAAAATTCAATTGGACTGCCATTTATTTATAAAGTGGGACTAAATCATGTTTCAAGAAAGTCCCATTGGGCATGACAACTTATTGCACCATCTCCTCTCATCGGGTTGCACAAAGACCTAATAAGATCCTTCATACAATACATCATAGCTTTGTGAAACGTCGTTGTTGTCTTTCAACCCGTAGCAATGCGCCGACATATTGGCAATGTATGCAAGTTCCCTAGAGCAGGTTTTTCAAACATGGGTAGATCAAAAGGCGTTTTTTTTTTGTAAATGTCCTTTCATTAATATGAGAGTTATGATGTGGCATTCTCATTTTCACACCGGTCACAAATGTTATTGTTAATATGTATGGGTAATTTTTAACTTATGTTTTCCGTGCATGATAATTTTGTAATCTAAGACATATCAACATAGTTTTTATCAAGTGGATACACCCTAGGGTTTTCATTGGTGCATCACCATTACAAGTTTCTGTCTTGACGGGTCTCCCTCATTAGGTAGGGGGGCACCGCACCCCCCCTTCCCCTCACGTGCCTAAGGTCTAGAAGCCGTATTGTCACACGACCCAAGGTGACATTTGAGCCTTAATCATAATCGAAGCCATCATTGGGTCTCTAGGCTACGACTATATCATGCATCTGAGCTCTAGCTCCGACCTGATCGCGGCGAGAGAGATGATCTAGTGCGGATAATAACTTAATAAGTGTTAACCTAATTGGTTCGTTGATGTCTGCTGGTAGCCTTGCCACCTCTATTTCCAGTGCTGTTGTCTTTCCTTTCAGCATTTGGATTTCAGACCATGTTCGCAAAGTTTTTTAAAGGTGGAGGGTTCCATTAGTGCGTCACCGTGACATTTTTTCTCTCGCAGGAGCCTCCATCATGAGTTTAATTGTGAGCGCGCACCTCTTTTTGTTGGATCAAATTGAGTTAGTTTAACTTTAAGCAATTTTGTCAGTGCTAATGTAATGATGAAACCAATAACCAACGACAAAGCATACTACTATATCTTCCAGCCGTATTAAGTTAGTTCCAGGTCTACAATCAGCGGTAGCGCATGGCATTGCTCAGTTCCATAGAAGGATCGGTGAGTCGGGCGTTGTGTTTGGTCAATTTCCCGAGTGTGTGTTGGATCTGACGATAAACGGCTGTAAGAAACTCAGTTTTTCTTGATTAATACACAACATCTGGTCTTCAGAAGAAGAAGAAAACGTATACGCAGCTTTCCCTAATTGTATCGGCTTGAGGCTCGACTGCTCGAGTGAAACAGAGCACGGTGAATATAACGACATTTGCCACGCATGTACGTCTACGCTCGCCGTTTTTTTTCACATTCAGTTCACCGTGCTTTTGATTTGGAACGGCAGCCTATGCCGGCAGTCCGGCCCTCCTCCTGGTTCGTCGCTCCTGCCCCAAGCTCTGCTGATCATGTACGTGATCTGAATTCTGACCGACGCATACGTCGGCTTCGATTGCCTGTTGCCTCCATCCAATTGTTATCTGCTCTAGGTGTTTATTTTGTCATATATTTTCGCGGGTTTGGCATTATTGTCGGAAACCTAAATTTGAGCCCGAGCTACATGGTTCCTGGTATTTTTCAAAATTCAAATTTGACATTCTAAAGTTTCAAAAATTCTGATTTTTTTTGTAGATGTGGCCAATGATGCATTCAAGGGCAACTCCAACGCGCCGACCCATTTCGTCTGTTTAGGTCCGCTTGGATCGGCGCGGCCAAAATCAGGGCCCAACACGCCAACGCGTTTTGGACTTTGAGCAAATTTGGGTCAGCTTTGTGTCGACGTGAACATTGCGCAGATAAGAGGCAGGCCGACATGCGTCCGCGTGTGTCCTCTCCTGGTCAAGCCAAGGCCCACCTGGCAGCAACCCACCGCCCCGTCGTCTTCCACTGGCCTAGTACTTTTTAACTCGACCGTGTGGATAGCGACGAGCCGCCCACACTCCTCACTCCCAGTCCCCACCGCCAACACAGCCAAGTCAAACCCAAGTCGTCGTCATCCCAATGCCGCTCCGGTGGACCGACAAGGGGAAGCGTGACCAGGAGGCCGGCTCCTCCTCATTGGTGCATCACCATTATGGGTTTTCTGTCTTGTCAGGCCTCCCTCATTACTCTAGTTGTGAGCACAAATGGTGGAGCTTAGTCCAAGGTAGGGGGGCACCGCCCTGGCCCCTCCCCTCACGTACCGGGAGGTACAAAAGCCCTACTATCACGCGACCGAGGGTGGCATTTAGGCCTTAGTCATAATAGAAGCCATCCTCGGGTCTCTGGGCTACGACTATATCATGCACTCCGAGCTCTAGCTCCGAACCGATCGGGTGGCAACCATGCGGATAAGGCCGATAAGTTGGGGCTACCCTTGGGCGCCCGCATCACCAATGCCGATGCACGAAGCATGTAGTAATCTATGGAGAGAGAGTGAGAGAGAGCGAGATGTGGAGAGAGAGATAGAGAGTTGTGGACTCGCCCACGTGTGCTAGTAGTGTAGGCTAAATAAGAGAGTTTTAGTCTCGTGTCATTATGAGCTAGATGATTTCCCTGACATTATTGCGCATTATTAGAGTTTTGCGAGTTGCTATTACGTAAAGTGTGTAACCGAGACCGGAAAGTAGTATTTGCACCCAAGCACCAGTGCTCCTGCTAGTTTAAAAAATTCGAAAAATATATCTAAAAGTTTCAAAAAAAATCTGGAAAAAAATCATGCATGTTCTCAATGATGTATATGACAAGCCTGCAAAATATCAATGCAAAATTCTCTATATTGTAGTCTACACAAAATTGACAAAATTGGGAGATTTGAAACTATGCATTGTTAACTATAATGAGATCTATAAATTGACATTTTTGTGTAGGTTAAAATATGAAGTATTTCGCATTGTTATTTTTCACGTCTGTAGGATATATCATCTAGAGCATGCATGGTTTTTTTCAAAAAAAATTAAAACTTTTAAATATGTTTTCCGAATTTTCTAATGTGGTAGGAGCACTGGAGCTCGGGTGTACGAAATCTTTACTCAACCGAGACGTATTATAAAACATGAAATGTGCAGGTGATCCTGTTCACCTTGTTCTTGTTTTTCTTCTCGAGCAGAGGCTTCTTCTTCTTCTTCTTCCTCAGCAGCAGAGCCTTGTTAGAAGAAGAATTGGTTCGTTGATGTCTTCTGGTAGCCTTTGCCCCTATATTTCCAATTTCCAATGTCGTTGTCTTTCCTTTCAGCATGAGCATATTAGCAAACTTTTTTCAGGTGAACTGTTCCATTAGTTCGTCACCGTGAGCCTCCATCACAACTTTAATTGTGAGGGCGCACCTCTTTTTGCTGGATCAAATTAAGCTAGTTCTACTTTAAGCTTGTTTGCGAGTGAGTGCTAATGGGATGCTGGAACCGATAATTAACCAAACGATAAAGCACATTATCTTCCTTAAAATACGTACACGCAGCTTTCCCTATGCTAATTGTATCGGCTAGAGGCTCGAGTGAAACAGAGCACGGTGTTGTTGTATATAACGGCATTTTGAGTACCATGTACGAGTACGTCTCGTCAAAAAGAATTCATTTTAGAGTTCAATTCACGGTGCTTTTGATTTGAAGCCGGGTGAGCTACAGCTTCAGAGATCGGAGTGGAGCCAAATGAAAAGATGAGACGACGATCAATCGGGTAGGGCCTCTGGGGCCTGTGCCTCGGGATCGGCGCACATTGCAAGAGCTTTGTCAGAGATAGGGCCCGCACACAAAGCGGGCGAGAGCGGCAGCTTTGACCAGGGCCGCGACCCAGTGCGTTGGCATGGCTTTGGCAGGTCGGGTCCGGGTGACGACGCGACACCGCCGTAGACGGCGGCAGCAGCAGCCTAGCTCGCCTCGTCGTAGCTACTAGCTTGATTGTGGGTGCTACGGCTGCCGGCGAGCGAGCAGAGCATATGCCGGCAGGCCTCCCAGTGGCCACATGTCTACGTCGCCAGCTCTCTCCTGCTTCTGCTTCTGCTGATGTACGAGATCTGAATTCTCATGGATTCATATTTTCATGTACTGCAGGGGATGGGGAGGCGGCGCGGGGTGTCAACCCGATCGCGAGCGGTGCACACCGGCGACGGGAAATTTCTAGGCGGAGTGCGAGTGCGGTTGACAGGAGACTATGAGTCTCCATCGGTAAGCTTCCAATCACGTGGTTCCTTGATGATAGTAGTAGTGATAGAGAGAGGGATATTCCGAATATTTTATTTGACGGTTCGTACACATAAAAACGTAGGATTAAGTCCGAACAAAATCTAGGATTTGGGGTTGAACAAAAGCTGTGGTCATCGGCTTCAGAAGGCCGCTACAACTTTGATCTGATTTGACTCGGGGCGATTCCCGTTCTCCCTCTTGACCTGCTTCAGTATACGTTGTACTGCCTTGCCACTTGCCCCACTGAGCTTGACCTCTTTAAGATTCTTCAAGTTCTCAATGCCGAAAATATTAATGTCCCTCCTCGCTTCATCAAGCAGTCTCTCTAAATGCAATTGAATCATCTCGAGCTTTGCCATTGATCCTACCTCAAATCCGATTGATTCGGGATATTGCCCGCCGGTACCTAGATTCAGGCTCCTAAGCATCGGGAAGTTGTGGGTAGTGCGTCCGACCAGTTCTCGGTCACAGTAGGAATGCAGGTACAGCCTGATGCTCTGCAGGTTGGGCAAGTTACACAAGACATCTAGTACCTGGTTGCTCTGTTGTTGCACTTCTACATATATTTCCACAAGGTGTGTGAGTGATGATATCCAGTTGGGCAGTCGTGCCAAGAGGAACCGCAAACTAAGGCTTCGGAGGAGTGATGGCGGTGAGATTTGCTGCACAACGTCTCCGCCACTCCCGATGTACTTTATACTGAGCACTCGGAGAGAGTATGTGTTTTCCAGGGAGGAAGCAAGAGCACGGACTGACTCATTTCCTTTCCCAACAGTGATATACAGCATTTGCAACTGTTTTAACTCACTAATCTCTAGGGCATGACTGATGTCGTCTATCTCATTGTTGCCAGTCATAACTACCACCCCCACCTCCCGCAGCGCCTTCATGTTCCCTATCCCCTGTGGCAAGGTCCAATGCCTACACTTGAGACACTCAAGTTTGGTAAGCTTTGTCACTGTTCGTGGCAGGTCAAGAATGTACGTTTTCTCTACATCGAGAGACTCCAAGTGCTCTAGGTCGCCGATTTTGCTAGGCATCTCGCTAATTCTTGTACCCCTCAAGCATAAAAACTTCAGAAGATACAGCCGGCAGACATATCTCATGTGCTTGTCTTGCAGGGCTTCACAATCTTGCAAGTCAAGTACCCTTAGCAGTTCGAATTCGACTAGTTGATCCAGCAGCTTGCTGAGGCCAGCTTCCGACTGAAATGTGGTCAGTGATCGTACATGCTCAAGTTTCATCGCCTCAATGCCATGTCTCGCACGACGCTGCTCCACTTTCTTAACTGGGTCACAGTCTCCATGGATGGAGAGGCGGCGAACCTTGCCATGTGGCATCTCTGTGTATTGCCGTCCTACCAAGCAAACAAAGTTAGTCTCCAAGGATTTGGACACCATCACCTCTAGCATCATGTCATGCACCTGACATGTCTCATCTTCGTCATCTTCAGCGAAGTGGACGGCCCTCTTTCTGTCATGTTTAATAATCATGCCCCTACTTGCTAGATCATTAAAATAGTCTTCTGCAATCTCCAACAAAGTCAGCCCCCGCTTCTCAGCCACCAAACCTTCAGCAATCCACCTGTACAGCAGCCTATGCTTCTCGACGACATAGTCCTCAGGGAAAATGCTCAGATACAACATGCAAGCCTTGAGATGATGAGGCAGGTAATCATAGCTGAGCGAAATCAGCTGCCTCATTCCCTCCAGGGTAGGGTGGTTCTCCATCTGGGAACCAATTGAACTAGAAACTCTTCTCCACACTTCTATGCTATCAGCTGATTTATAGCTTGCCAGAAGACTTGCAATGCTCACTATGGCCAATGGCAACCCACCACATTTTTTCAAAATCCTGTCCATAATATCTTTCAGTTCACTGGGGCAAGTATGCGTGTCGGAGCCAAACGCTGTCTTCACAAACAGTTCCTCAGAGGCTTGTGGTACTAGGGTCTTCATTTGATGGACAGTCCCTTCTGAACCACTAGTTGCTTTGGCCACGGTCTCTATCCGAGTTGTCACAATAACTCTGCTGCCATGGTTATTCCTGGGCAACCTCACGCAAATTGCTTCCCATGCTTGTAGGCTCCACACATCATCAATGACAATAAGATACCTGGTTTAATTGAACATATATACATGATCCATGTTAGAAAATGTGCTGCATGCTCCATGTTAGAATAGTTGTTTGATCCTAAACTCCTCCCATTCCAATACATTCGCTTTTCATTAAATCACATGTCATAAAAAATTCATCATTAGAAACTTTATTCGAATACGAATGTGATGTTATAATTTTCTCAACATATCAATTTTTTCACTGGTCAAATTAATGGTCAAACTTATGTTAAGTTTCATGCACAAAACAAATATCTGAATTGATGCAAAGAAAGTGTGCAGTCCACATATATTACAACACCCCCTCTTACATGTGACTCCATGAGGCTTACACGTGAGATCAATAAGACTTCTTTTATTTTTAGGGTAGAGATCTATAAGACCTATACGTGGATAGTAAGAGGACAAGAGTATTTTTCGTCAAATTTCATAAGTCGAGACTTAAATTCAAGACCTCAGCTCCGACACACCAGTATAATCAAAATTCCAAGCTTATGGAAAATATGGAACGTGGACCTTGAAAAACGGTTCGCCACCTAATGGGGACGGAGGGAGTTTTAGTAAGTGCTCTAAAATAGTTTTTGGAACTTATTTCTCCAACATTTTCCTTTCAAGAATAAGAATGCCCCTAAATATCATAATGCTCTTGTGGCTAGTGATGAAAATGCACTTCTTTGAACATAAATATTTGTGAAGAAGAAGAACTGAAGGAGATGATAACTGCGACTCTACAGGAACAATTAACCATTTTACTTTGAATGGCGAACTCCCCCATTTTTCTATGGCGAGCTAGATAAAATTAGCATGAAACAACTTAACCTTTTTACTTGGGAAAGCTAAGCTTGGGTGTATACCTTTTCTCGTTAAGGAGATCCTTGAGCTTGCTGGACAGCGTTTCCACATCCATCTCGCTGTTGTTTTGTGGCCCGATCTGCTGGAGCATGCGCAGCAGCAGTCCCTTTATGTCCTTCCCGCCATCGAACGCTTGTGAAACGGACACTAGCGCCTGGCACTGGAAGTCCGCGGCCAGTTGCCTGCACACCTCCATGGCCATGGTAGTCTTACCGAGTCCTCCAAAGCCCACGATGGAGAACACCTTGAGCTTCCTATCGCGCTCGTCATCATTTTTGCTTATAGCCTTAGCCAAGGTGCTGGCCTCTTCCCTGATGCCGACGAACTGGTCAGGGTCGTCGGCACGGCGGAGCGCGCGTGCAGACACGGACGCCGCCGAGACAGGGGCGAAGCAGGCAGACCTGCGGAGTTCCTCCCGGTCGATGCCGTACCGAGCGCGGCGTTCGTTGACAGCTGTGGTACGCTCCAGTAGGGCTCGTACGTCGGCGGCGAGGGTGCGGCGCAACAGCACCTTCTGGAACTGGTATCTAGGCCATTGCAGGAGCGGGATGGGTCTTCTGATGCGGATCCAGTAGATGTCGATGCAGTCTTCGGAGTCGTAGGCGATCTCGCGCACCTGCTTCGTCCACGCCCGGATGAGGTGGTCGACGGTGCTCTCGTCTGCCTCAGAGAGCATGCGGAGGACGGCGTTCATGGTTTCCAGCTCATCTATTAGGTGGACAACCTTCTTGCCGACGCCGCGGATCTCCTGCAGTTCATCAACCAGCAGGACCCCAAACTTGGTTACAACGGACACTGCCGCTCTCTCCATTCCCTCAACCTATGCAAGCTCGGGCAGTGGGGGCGGAAGGTGGGCTTGGTTGGGGACACGATATTTCAGTTTTCAAATTCCTAGTTGCTCCCTAGAGAAAAATAGGAAGAAACAAATTAATAGGTACACTCCACATGTCTGATGTCCTTTTAGGTGAGAATATAGGTGGAGTGAGAGCTCCAGAGCTGATATTGTTTTGATCAAACAAATTAAAGGATCATATATTATGCTTTACTAGCAAAATGCACGTGCGTTGCTACGGGCGGATAAAACAATTTAATGATTATTTTTTTATAAGTCAATAAAAGATAAATACCCATGTGTTGTCCATATCAGTCGTTTGTTGCTTTCCTCTTAATTATAATTGTTGCAAAGCTTAATCAATCAGCTGTGTTGACTCCAACTCATTCTACATTTCACGTTATTCGCTTACGTGAATTTTTTTGTCGGGACCGAAAGTAAAATGCTGGTGGCTAGTGTCTTACAGGTGTCAATGTTCATCTCCCAGGCCACATACTCGTTGTTGTCTACGGGCCAGTCCTGAACGCGCGGTGGTCGTACACACGTTTCTTGTCGACCATGATGTCGATCAAGCCGCAGGCGTACCGCACGAGCACCTCCTCGTGCTTAGCGTCGTCCACGGCGAGGGCGGCCAAGATTATTGATTTATTTCATAATCTACTATTTTAGATTGTCTATAATCATTTAAGTTGAGCTGTGTGCTGAATAAAATCCCTAATTGTCTTGTCTTGTGATGTTTAAAAGAAAGCCAACATGGCTGCCGCTCTAGGAGAAACGTGGTGGCTCGAACGTGACCACATACGTATGTATGTGTGCATGTATAGATTGATTGATCCGTGTCGATCTGTCCGATTTTTTCTGGGCTGCTCGCATGGCAAAATCAAACGTGATCTGATCATACTCGTACTCGTACATCATGGTACTGGGCTGGCCCAAAATCGAACCGAGCTGTGTGCGTTGTCTCCGTTATTTTAGCGATCAGGATCGTGCTGTGGCTGGATTCGGTTTATTTACCGATCGGAAATCGTGTTGCGGCCGGATGCTACGTACCACGTACCACGTACCACCGCCACGGTCAAACGTACCAAAATTCATGGGGAAGAAACACTACTCGTATTATATAGTAGAGACAAATGATTCTCTGGCCCCATCGATGCCTATGTAGGTGGAAGTGGAACTAGCTCTTAGTCATGTCTAAATATTTCTTTTCTTCATGGTGTGTTGTTGTATGCATATGCATGTTTTTGTGCGAAGTATGCATTCAAACACTTCATTGTGTGTATGAGTGCATCGCACAAAAAAAAGTAACAAAATCAATGGAACTTCGATTATATTTTCTGATGGTAAGACAATTCTTCTTGGTTCAGATTTATGTCATGTTTAATCTGGTATTTTTTTTCATTTGTAATTCATTCATGTTCTATGGATATTTTGACTTCTTCATACTTCCTATGTACCCTTACGTCTTATATTAGCTTTAATAATATAAACAAACCACCCATTCAACTATAGTAGACTAACTTCCAAAAACAAAACTATTCTGCACGTATGTATTGCTGAAAAGTGTAAAAAATAAGCATCTACTACTTAGTCATCAGAAGTAAAACTAACATTTTATTAATATTTAAGAAGTTCTTCATAAATTTGAAACATGTGTATCTTGTAATATGACAAGAAAGTGCAAGAAGGTTAATCTCATGATGCGCCTTTAGTAGCACAGGAAATGAAATGTAGCTTCCTGAAAGGTGGAAAGGAAATAAACTACGTCTACGTGATACATGCTTGAATTTAAAAACATGGATCCCACTATTATTTATTTCGTCTCACATGTGTATTTTCTTGCACAATTTGGCTTTGATGTAAGTTAGGCTATTACCGTAGGTGCAACCTGCCATGAACAAGGCTGAATCCAGGATAAAATGTACCAATTAAAATAGCATTTATGTTGCAATTTTATTCTTATGCTGGACGTGATAAAAAGGAGAGGCTTAAGCATGGAAGCAAAAAAGTATAATAGATAGAAATTACTTGCCCACCAAAATTCAATTGGACTGCCATTTATTTATAAAGTGGGACTAAATCATGTTTCAAGAAAGTCCCATTGGGCATGACAACTTATTGCACCATCTCCTCTCATCGGGTTGCACAAAGACCTAATAAGATCCTTCATACAATACATCATAGCTTTGTGAAACGTCGTTGTTGTCTTTCAACCCGTAGCAATGCGCCGACATATTGGCAATGTATGCAAGTTCCCTAGAGCAGGTTTTTCAAACATGGGTAGATCAAAAGGCGTTTTTTTTTTGTAAATGTCCTTTCATTAATATGAGAGTTATGATGTGGCATTCTCATTTTCACACCGGTCACAAATGTTATTGTTAATATGTATGGGTAATTTTTAACTTATGTTTTCCGTGCATGATAATTTTGTAATCTAAGACATATCAACATAGTTTTTATCAAGTGGATACACCCTAGGGTTTTCATTGGTGCATCACCATTACAAGTTTCTGTCTTGACGGGTCTCCCTCATTAGGTAGGGGGGCACCGCACCCCCCCTTCCCCTCACGTGCCTAAGGTCTAGAAGCCGTATTGTCACACGACCCAAGGTGACATTTGAGCCTTAATCATAATCGAAGCCATCATTGGGTCTCTAGGCTACGACTATATCATGCATCTGAGCTCTAGCTCCGACCTGATCGCGGCGAGAGAGATGATCTAGTGCGGATAATAACTTAATAAGTGTTAACCTAATTGGTTCGTTGATGTCTGCTGGTAGCCTTGCCACCTCTATTTCCAGTGCTGTTGTCTTTCCTTTCAGCATTTGGATTTCAGACCATGTTCGCAAAGTTTTTTAAAGGTGGAGGGTTCCATTAGTGCGTCACCGTGACATTTTTTTTCTCGCAGGAGCCTCCATCATGAGTTTAATTGTGAGCGCGCACCTCTTTTTGTTGGATCAAATTGAGTTAGTTTAACTTTAAGCAATTTTGTCAGTGCTAATGTAATGATGAAACCAATAACCAACGACAAAGCATACTACTATATCTTCCAGCCGTATTAAGTTAGTTCCAGGTCTACAATCAGCGGTAGCGCATGGCATTGCTCAGTTCCATAGAAGGATCGGTGAGTCGGGCGTTGTGTTTGGTCAATTTCCCGAGTGTGTGTTGGATCTGACGATAAACGGCTGTAAGAAACTCAGTTTTTCTTGATTAATACACAACATCTGGTCTTCAGAAGAAGAAGAAAACGTATACGCAGCTTTCCCTAATTGTATCGGCTTGAGGCTCGACTGCTCGAGTGAAACAGAGCACGGTGAATATAACGACATTTGCCACGCATGTACGTCTACGCTCGCCGTTTTTTTTCACATTCAGTTCACCGTGCTTTTGATTTGGAACGGCAGCCTATGCCGGCAGTCCGGCCCTCCTCCTGGTTCGTCGCTCCTGCCCCAAGCTCTGCTGATCATGTACGTGATCTGAATTCTGACCGACGCATACGTCGGCTTCGATTGCCTGTTGCCTCCATCCAATTGTTATCTGCTCTAGGTGTTTATTTTGTCATATATTTTCGCGGGTTTGGCATTATTGTCGGAAACCTAAATTTGAGCCCGAGCTACATGGTTCCTGGTATTTTTCAAAATTCAAATTTGACATTCTAAAGTTTCAAAAATTCTGATTTTTTTTGTAGATGTGGCCAATGATGCATTCAAGGGCAACTCCAACGCGCCGACCCATTTCGTCTGTTTAGGTCCGCTTGGATCGGCGCGGCCAAAATCAGGGCCCAACACGCCAACGCGTTTTGGACTTTGAGCAAATTTGGGTCAGCTTTGTGTCGACGTGAACATTGCGCAGATAAGAGGCGGCCGACATGCGTCCGCGTGTGTCCTCTCCTGGTCAAGCCAAGGCCCACCTGGCAGCAACCCACCGCCCCGTCGTCTTCCACTGGCCTAGTACTTTTTAACTCGACCGTGTGGATAGCGACGAGCCGCCCACACTCCTCACTCCCAGTCCCCACCGCCAACACAGCCAAGTCAAACCCAAGTCGTCGTCATCCCAATGCCGCTCCGGTGGACCGACAAGGGGAAGCGTGACCAGGAGGCCGGCTCCTCCTCATTGGTGCATCACCATTATGGGTTTTCTATCTTGTCAGGCCTCCCTCATTACTCTAGTTGTGAGCACAAATGGTGGAGCTTAGTCCAAGGTAGGGGGGCACCGCCCTGGCCCCTCCCCTCACGTACCGGGAGGTACAAAAGCCCTACTATCACGCGACCGAGGGTGGCATTTAGGCCTTAGTCATAATAGAAGCCATCCTCGGGTCTCTGGGCTACGACTATATCATGCACTCCGAGCTCTAGCTCCGAACCGATCGGGTGGCAACCATGCGGATAAGGCCGATAAGTTGGGGCTACCCTTGGGCGCCCGCATCACCAATGCCGATGCACGAAGCATGTAGTAATCTATGGAGAGAGAGTGAGAGAGAGCGAGATGTGGAGAGAGAGATAGAGAGTTGTGGACTCGCCCACGTGTGCTAGTAGTGTAGGCTAAATAAGAGAGTTTTAGTCTCGTGTCATTATGAGCTAGATGATTTCCCTGACATTATTGCGCATTATTAGAGTTTTGCGAGTTGCTATTACGTAAAGTGTGTAACCGAGACCGGAAAGTAGTATTTGCACCCAAGCACCAGTGCTCCTGCTAGTTTAAAAAATTCGAAAAATATATCTAAAAGTTTCAAAAAAAATCTGGAAAAAAATCATGCATGTTCTCAATGATGTATATGACAAGCCTGCAAAATATCAATGCAAAATTCTCTATATTGTAGTCTACACAAAATTGACAAAATTGGGAGATTTGAAACTATGCATTGTTAACTATAATGAGATCTATAAATTGACATTTTTGTGTAGGTTAAAATATGAAGTATTTCGCATTGTTATTTTTCACGTCTGTAGGATATATCATCTAGAACATGCATGGTTTTTTTCAAAAAAAATTAAAACTTTTAAATATGTTTTCCGAATTTTCTAATGTGGTAGGAGCACTGGAGCTCGGGTGTACGAAATCTTTACTCAACCGAGACGTATTATAAAACATGAAATGTGCAGGTGATCCTGTTCACCTTGTTCTTGTTTTTCTTCTCGAGCAGAGGCTTCTTCTTCTTCTTCTTCCTCAGCAGCAGAGCCTTGTTAGAAGAAGAATTGGTTCGTTGATGTCTTCTGGTAGCCTTTGCCCCTATATTTCCAATTTCCAATGTCGTTGTCTTTCCTTTCAGCATGAGCATATTAGCAAACTTTTTTCAGGTGAACTGTTCCATTAGTTCGTCACCGTGAGCCTCCATCACAACTTTAATTGTGAGGGCGCACCTCTTTTTGCTGGATCAAATTAAGCTAGTTCTACTTTAAGCTTGTTTGCGAGTGAGTGCTAATGGGATGCTGGAACCGATAATTAACCAAACGATAAAGCACATTATCTTCCTTAAAATACGTACACGCAGCTTTCCCTATGCTAATTGTATCGGCTAGAGGCTCGAGTGAAACAGAGCACGGTGTTGTTGTATATAACGGCATTTTGAGTACCATGTACGAGTACGTCTCGTCAAAAAGAATTCATTTTAGAGTTCAATTCACGGTGCTTTTGATTTGAAGCCGGTGAGAGCTACAGCTTCAGAGATCGGAGTGGAGCCAAATGAAAAGATGAGACGACGATCAATCGGGGTAGGGCCTCTGGGGCCTGTGCCTCGGGATCGGCGCACATTGCAAGAGCTTTGTCAGAGATAGGGCCCGCACACAAAGCGGGCGAGAGCGGCAGCTTTGACCAGGGCCGCGACCCAGTGCGTTGGCATGGCTTTGGCAGGTCGGGTCCGGGTGACGACGCGACACCGCCGTAGACGGCGGCAGCAGCAGCCTAGCTCGCCTCGTCGTAGCTACTAGCTTGATTGTGGGTGCTACGGCTGCCGGCGAGCGAGCAGAGCATATGCCGGCAGGCCTCCCAGTGGCCACATGTCTACGTCGCCAGCTCTCTCCTGCTTCTGCTTCTGCTGATGTACGAGATCTGAATTCTCATGGATTCATATTTTCATGTACTGCAGGGGATGGGGAGGCGGCGCGGGGTGTCAACCCGATCGCGAGCGGTGCACACCGGCGACGGGAAATTTCTAGGCGGAGTGCGAGTGCGGTTGACAGGAGACTATGAGTCTCCATCGGTAAGCTTCCAATCACGTGGTTCCTTGATGATAGTAGTAGTGATAGAGAGAGGGATATTCCGAATATTTTATTTGACGGTTCGTACACATAAAAACGTAGGATTAAGTCCGAACAAAATCTAGGATTTGGGGTTGAACAAAAGCTGTGGTCATCGGCTTCAGAAGGCCGCTACAACTTTGATCTGATTTGACTCGGGGCGATTCCCGTTCTCCCTCTTGACCTGCTTCAGTATACGTTGTACTGCCTTGCCACTTGCCCCACTGAGCTTGACCTCTTTAAGATTCTTCAAGTTCTCAATGCCGAAAATATTAATGTCCCTCCTCGCTTCATCAAGCAGTCTCTCTAAATGCAATTGAATCATCTCGAGCTTTGCCATTGATCCTACCTCAAATCCGATTGATTCGGGATATTGCCCGCCGGTACCTAGATTCAGGCTCCTAAGCATCGGGAAGTTGTGGGTAGTGCGTCCGACCAGTTCTCGGTCACAGTAGGAATGCAGGTACAGCCTGATGCTCTGCAGGTTGGGCAAGTTACACAAGACATCTAGTACCTGGTTGCTCTGTTGTTGCACTTCTACATATATTTCCACAAGGTGTGTGAGTGATGATATCCAGTTGGGCAGTCGTGCCAAGAGGAACCGCAAACTAAGGCTTCGGAGGAGTGATGGCGGTGAGATTTGCTGCACAACGTCTCCGCCACTCCCGATGTACTTTATACTGAGCACTCGGAGAGAGTATGTGTTTTCCAGGGAGGAAGCAAGAGCACGGACTGACTCATTTCCTTTCCCAACAGTGATATACAGCATTTGCAACTGTTTTAACTCACTAATCTCTAGGGCATGACTGATGTCGTCTATCTCATTGTTGCCAGTCATAACTACCACCCCCACCTCCCGCAGCGCCTTCATGTTCCCTATCCCCTGTGGCAAGGTCCAATGCCTACACTTGAGACACTCAAGTTTGGTAAGCTTTGTCACTGTTCGTGGCAGGTCAAGAATGTACGTTTTCTCTACATCGAGAGACTCCAAGTGCTCTAGGTCGCCGATTTTGCTAGGCATCTCGCTAATTCTTGTACCCCTCAAGCATAAAAACTTCAGAAGATACAGCCGGCAGACATATCTCATGTGCTTGTCTTGCAGGGCTTCACAATCTTGCAAGTCAAGTACCCTTAGCAGTTCGAATTCGACTAGTTGATCCAGCAGCTTGCTGAGGCCAGCTTCCGACTGAAATGTGGTCAGTGATCGTACATGCTCAAGTTTCATCGCCTCAATGCCATGTCTCGCACGACGCTGCTCCACTTTCTTAACTGGGTCACAGTCTCCATGGATGGAGAGGCGGCGAACCTTGCCATGTGGCATCTCTGTGTATTGCCGTCCTACCAAGCAAACAAAGTTAGTCTCCAAGGATTTGGACACCATCACCTCTAGCATCATGTCATGCACCTGACATGTCTCATCTTCGTCATCTTCAGCGAAGTGGACGGCCCTCTTTCTGTCATGTTTAATAATCATGCCCCTACTTGCTAGATCATTAAAATAGTCTTCTGCAATCTCCAACAAAGTCAGCCCCCGCTTCTCAGCCACCAAACCTTCAGCAATCCACCTGTACAGCAGCCTATGCTTCTCGACGACATAGTCCTCAGGGAAAATGCTCAGATACAACATGCAAGCCTTGAGATGATGAGGCAGGTAATCATAGCTGAGCGAAATCAGCTGCCTCATTCCCTCCAGGGTAGGGTGGTTCTCCATCTGGGAACCAATTGAACTAGAAACTCTTCTCCACACTTCTATGCTATCAGCTGATTTATAGCTTGCCAGAAGACTTGCAATGCTCACTATGGCCAATGGCAACCCACCACATTTTTTCAAAATCCTGTCCATAATATCTTTCAGTTCACTGGGGCAAGTATGCGTGTCGGAGCCAAACGCTGTCTTCACAAACAGTTCCTCAGAGGCTTGTGGTACTAGGGTCTTCATTTGATGGACAGTCCCTTCTGAACCACTAGTTGCTTTGGCCACGGTCTCTATCCGAGTTGTCACAATAACTCTGCTGCCATGGTTATTCCTGGGCAACCTCACGCAAATTGCTTCCCATGCTTGTAGGCTCCACACATCATCAATGACAATAAGATACCTGGTTTAATTGAACATATATACATGATCCATGTTAGAAAATGTGCTGCATGCTCCATGTTAGAATAGTTGTTTGATCCTAAACTCCTCCCATTCCAATACATTCGCTTTTCATTAAATCACATGTCATAAAAAATTCATCATTAGAAACTTTATTCGAATACGAATGTGATGTTATAATTTTCTCAACATATCAATTTTTTCACTGGTCAAATTAATGGTCAAACTTATGTTAAGTTTCATGCACAAAACAAATATCTGAATTGATGCAAAGAAAGTGTGCAGTCCACATATATTACAACACCCCCTCTTACATGTGACTCCATGAGGCTTACACGTGAGATCAATAAGACTTCTTTTATTTTTAGGGTAGAGATCTATAAGACCTATACGTGGATAGTAAGAGGACAAGAGTATTTTTCGTCAAATTTCATAAGTCGAGACTTAAATTCAAGACCTCAGCTCCGACACACCAGTATAATCAAAATTCCAAGCTTATGGAAAATATGGAACGTGGACCTTGAAAAACGGTTCGCCACCTAATGGGGACGGAGGGAGTTTTAGTAAGTGCTCTAAAATAGTTTTTGGAACTTATTTCTCCAACATTTTCCTTTCAAGAATAAGAATGCCCCTAAATATCATAATGCTCTTGTGGCTAGTGATGAAAATGCACTTCTTTGAACATAAATATTTGTGAAGAAGAAGAACTGAAGGAGATGATAACTGCGACTCTACAGGAACAATTAACCATTTTACTTTGAATGGCGAACTCCCCCATTTTTCTATGGCGAGCTAGATAAAATTAGCATGAAACAACTTAACCTTTTTACTTGGGAAAGCTAAGCTTGGGTGTATACCTTTTCTCGTTAAGGAGATCCTTGAGCTTGCTGGACAGCGTTTCCACATCCATCTCGCTGTTGTTTTGTGGCCCGATCTGCTGGAGCATGCGCAGCAGCAGTCCCTTTATGTCCTTCCCGCCATCGAACGCTTGTGAAACGGACACTAGCGCCTGGCACTGGAAGTCCGCGGCCAGTTGCCTGCACACCTCCATGGCCATGGTAGTCTTACCGAGTCCTCCAAAGCCCACGATGGAGAACACCTTGAGCTTCCTATCGCGCTCGTCATCATTTTTGCTTATAGCCTTAGCCAAGGTGCTGGCCTCTTCCCTGATGCCGACGAACTGGTCAGGGTCGTCGGCACGGCGGAGCGCGCGTGCAGACACGGACGCCGCCGAGACAGGGGCGAAGCAGGCAGACCTGCGGAGTTCCTCCCGGTCGATGCCGTACCGAGCGCGGCGTTCGTTGACAGCTGTGGTACGCTCCAGTAGGGCTCGTACGTCGGCGGCGAGGGTGCGGCGCAACAGCACCTTCTGGAACTGGTATCTAGGCCATTGCAGGAGCGGGATGGGTCTTCTGATGCGGATCCAGTAGATGTCGATGCAGTCTTCGGAGTCGTAGGCGATCTCGCGCACCTGCTTCGTCCACGCCCGGATGAGGTGGTCGACGGTGCTCTCGTCTGCCTCAGAGAGCATGCGGAGGACGGCGTTCATGGTTTCCAGCTCATCTATTAGGTGGACAACCTTCTTGCCGACGCCGCGGATCTCCTGCAGTTCATCAACCAGCAGGACCCCAAACTTGGTTACAACGGACACTGCCGCTCTCTCCATTCCCTCAACCTATGCAAGCTCGGGCAGTGGGGGCGGAAGGTGGGCTTGGTTGGGGACACGATATTTCAGTTTTCAAATTCCTAGTTGCTCCCTAGAGAAAAATAGGAAGAAACAAATTAATAGGTACACTCCACATGTCTGATGTCCTTTTAGGTGAGAATATAGGTGGAGTGAGAGCTCCAGAGCTGATATTGTTTTGATCAAACAAATTAAAGGATCATATATTATGCTTTACTAGCAAAATGCACGTGCGTTGCTACGGGCGGATAAAACAATTTAATGATTATTTTTTTATAAGTCAATAAAAGATAAATACCCATGTGTTGTCCATATCAGTCGTTTGTTGCTTTCCTCTTAATTATAATTGTTGCAAAGCTTAATCAATCAGCTGTGTTGACTCCAACTCATTCTACATTTCACGTTATTCGCTTACGTGAATTTTTTTGTCGGGACCGAAAGTAAAATGCTGGTGGCTAGTGTCTTACAGGTGTCAATGTTCATCTCCCAGGCCACATACTCGTTGTTGTCTACGGGCCAGTCCTGAACGCGCGGTGGTCGTACACACGTTTCTTGTCGACCATGATGTCGATCAAGCCGCAGGCGTACCGCACGAGCACCTCCTCGTGCTTAGCGTCGTCCACGGCGAGGGCGGCCAAGATTATTGATTTATTTCATAATCTACTATTTTAGATTGTCTATAATCATTTAAGTTGAGCTGTGTGCTGAATAAAATCCCTAATTGTCTTGTCTTGTGATGTTTAAAAGAAAGCCAACATGGCTGCCGCTCTAGGAGAAACGTGGTGGCTCGAACGTGACCACATACGTATGTATGTGTGCATGTATAGATTGATTGATCCGTGTCGATCTGTCCGATTTTTTCTGGGCTGCTCGCATGGCAAAATCAAACGTGATCTGATCATACTCGTACTCGTACATCATGGTACTGGGCTGGCCCAAAATCGAACCGAGCTGTGTGCGTTGTCTCCGTTATTTTAGCGATCAGGATCGTGCTGTGGCTGGATTCGGTTTATTTACCGATCGGAAATCGTGTTGCCGACGCCGCGGATCTCCTGCAGTTCATCAACCAGCAGGACCCCAAACTTGGTTACAACGGACACTGCCGCTCTCTCCATTCCCTCAACCTATGCAAGCTCGGGCAGTGGGGGCGGAAGGTGGGCTTGGTTGGGGACACGATTTTGAGAAGCTTGTGTGAGGAAAAGAGCAAATGACAATGCACGTCCGATAGCAGTATTTGACAGCGATTCGAGCGCCTAGACACCAAATTCGCATCTAGCACTAAAGTATCCATAGGGAAACCTCACATTGACCCACATGGGTCATCTTTCTAAAGTCACTTGTTAAGTCATGATTATCAATTAGTATCATATTACTATATGACAGAAACGATCTGTTCGAGGTGCCCTGCTGGATGATCCAGTCAACATTGATTACCGGCCAAGATATGTTATTGCAGCTCATATTACTATATGACAGACACGATCTGTTCGAGGTGCCCTGCTGGATGATCCAGTCAACATCGATTACCGGCCAAGATATGTTATTGCAGCTTTCGAACGTCTCAAGAAGTTTGGCCCAGACTATTTAACCTAGTCAACATCGATCACCGGCTAAAATAAGTTAGTGTAGCTTTTGAACTCCTCAATAAGAGCATCTCCAACAGTCATCCTACGCGCTGGCGCGGTATAACTTTTTTGCCGAAATAGCCATTTCACGCGCTGCGCGCATGTTTTGGTATATGACAGAAACGATCTGTTCGAGGTGCCCTGCTGCATGATCCAGTCAACATCGATTACCGGCCAAGATATGTTATTGCAGCTTTCGAACGTCTCAAGAGGTTTGGCCCAGACTATTTAACCCAGTCAACATTGATCACCGACGAAAATAAGTTATTGTAGCTTTTGAACTCCTCAGTAAGAGCATCTCCAACAGTCGCCCTACGCGTCGGCACGGTATAACTTTTTTGCAGCGCTGCGCGCATGTTTTGATTTAGCAGCCGCGATATAATTTAGCGCGACGCTGTCGCGGTTCAGCAATAGCGCTAGAATGCAGCGCGCGCGCACAGCAGAAACAACAATTGCACTACAACATACAACCAAGAAGATCAAACAAATACCAAATAAATCAACAATAAATAGTATAATTATTATTACAACACAAACAAATTATTTTTCTCAAATACAAATAGTTCACCAAACAATAGAATGAATAGTTCAACAAACATACAACAAACAATGGAATGAATAGTTCATCGAACATACATCTTAAACTCATTGTTGCCCATTCCATGTCCACCACTTCTCGATTAGATTCTTTTGAAGCTCATCATGTCGTTCATTGCGTCGAATGGCATGATAAGATGCGACAAAGTGAGCTGTCCTCTCTGCCCTCCTCCGCACTTGCACGGGATGTCCCATCAACTCGTAGTGAGTGTAGTCCAAATCTTGCCCACGCTCATTCTCGATGATCATATTATGCATGATCACACAAGCGGTCATGATGTACCAAAGCATGTGTTGATCCCAAAATCTAGCCGGCCCTCTGACAATAGCAAATTGGGCTTGCAAAATCTCAAATGCTCTCTCCACATCTTTCCTAGCCACCGCTTGAGCATTGTGGAAATCAAGCATTTTCTTACCTTGTGGATTCTTAACCGGCTTCACAAATGTTTGCCACCTTGGGTAGATGCCATCCGCAAGATAGTAGCCATAGTTGTATGTATGGTCGTTTGCTACAAACTCCACCGGGCAAGTTTGACCTTTTGCAATCTTATTCATGAGTGGTGACCGGTGAAGAACATTGATATCATTGAGAGCTCCGGGCATGCCAAAAAAAAGCATGCCAAATCTAAGTCTCATGATCGGCCACTGCTTCAAGAATTATAGTGGAATCCTTTTTGTGGCCTTGGAATTGTCCATGCCATGCCTTAGGACAATTTTTCCAACTCCAGTGCATGCAATCAATAGAGCCAGGCATACCTGGAAACCACCGAGCGGCGTTGAACTCCAAAAGATTAGCTGTGTCTGCAGCATTGGGAGCTCTCAGATATTCCTTACAAATACTTGCACAATTCCAACGGCAAACCGCTTGACGCACATGATGGCTTGGCTCTCACCCATGGCCAAGTGGTCATCAACTAGATCCGCCGGAATCCCATATGCCAACATACGCAAAGCGGCGGTCACCTTTTGAAAGGTGCTATGCCCTAGCTCACCGGCGGCGTTCCTCCTTTGCTGAAAAATCCGATCATGCCTCACTAACTTCTCGGCGATGTGCTTGAACAAGTCGATCCCCATTCTAAAACGGCGCCGAAAATATGACTCGGGATATGTGGGATGCTCCACAAAATAGTTCCTCATCAATCTATCGCGAGCATCGATTCTTTCCCTCCACAACTTCGCACGACCAAAAACTGAACCACCGTGCTTCGGTTTTTTGTTGGCGTGGATAGCTAGGATCATTGCAACGTCCTCCTCCTCTTGAAGATCAGATTCTTCATCGGAAGAAGTGTAGGAATAACTCATCTACATACATCAATTTACTCTAATTTAAACTCTAAACTAAAATGCACCAAATTCATCAAAGTAAAAGTTCATATCTAAAATATACCTTGCAACCGTTTTGTCAAACACCTTGCGCGCGTGCAGAACCGCCGGCGACGAGGAGATGCGCGTTGGAGGGGTGGCGGCGACGAGGGGATGCGCGTTGGAGGGGTGACGGCGACGAGGGGGTCAACGAAGCAGCGGTGGCGCGCTTCTGAGAAGCGCCGGCGGCGTCGTTGAAGGCTCGGCCCGATTCAACGCCACGGTGAGCTCCGCGCGGCCATAGATAGCGGCGGCCAGGGGCGGAGCCCAATGGGCTGACCCTGATGCATAGGAATACGGGTCAAAAAAAAATTTACTAGTACCCATCGTCGCAAAATGGCCTGTTCATCAGGGTGGGCTGGATGCAGTGCATCAGGGTGGGCTAGAAGTGGATTGCGCAGAGCCGGACAGGCCCATTACTAATTTCTCTCACGCCCGGCTGCTCGCACAAGGCAACGAGCAAGAGCTAGCTTTGCTTTTTCCTAATTCCTAGTACGAGTATTATTCGTCATACGAAACGACGGTCAGGCCTGACGACGGTTCGATGCCTCGATCAGATCGGTAACTCCAGCTCTCCAGACACCAGCGGAAAAGAGATCGCCGATCCCCGACCGCCCGACGACGACGGCGACGCGCACGCTCCGGCCGGCGGCCGCACTGCCGCAGCAGCAGCTAGTACGTGAGTACAAGTCTGTCCCCTTTGTATCTATCGATTCATCACCTGATCACCGGTCATCTAGTTAATTCGCCAATTCTTTTCAAGTAGGATTTAGGAGGTGCGTTGTCCCGTGATTCTGCTGCCTGATCAGTGATCAATTCCCCACTGGTAATTCCCTATTTTTTCCTCAAAAATATGTGGCTACTGTAGTACTGTTTATGCACGGTATACATGTATATATCATTTCATTTTTTAAATTTTGAAGTCTCATAGGAAATATTTATTTATCATATGCAGATATATTATGGACAGATATGTTATTAAAAGAAAAGCACCGTCCCAAGATGTTCCTGATGATATGAACTGGAAAGAGGAGATTCAATATGACCCCGGCAAGAGAAAATTGATAGAAAATTATCATCCAAATTTGAAAGAAGTGGTAAGAAGAAAATACTTGGTTAATGGACCTTGCCAACCGAGAGAATTTAATTTTCCATATTCAGGAGTAAAAAGGAGAAGGTTCAATCCTGATTGGTTTGATGAATTTGGAAGCTGGCTTGAATATAGTGAAGAGAAGGACAAAGCATATTGTTTTTGTTGTTTCTTGTTTAGGGATCGTGGCAGTAAGAAGGAAGCTGGGTACGAGGCATTTGTTCTAAATGGTTGGAATAACTGGAACATGAAGTCGAGGCTGAAAGATCATGTTGGTGATGTGGGTAGTATACATAATCAAGCAATGAAAAACTGTATTGATTTGCTAAAGAAAGATCAGCATATTGATGTTGCAATTAACACTCAAAGTGAAGCAGCCAAGAAAGCCTATTTTACTCGACTGAATGGCTCGATTGACTCTGCTAGATTGTTGCTCAAGCAAGGATTACCTTTCCGCGGCCATGATGAATCAAAGAACTCCTTCAATAGAGGTAATTTCTTGGAAGTTCGTGATTGCTTAGCTGAACATGATCCAGTTCTAGGGAAAGCTATGGGAAAAGATGCTGCAAAGAATGCTATGATGGGGTGTCCGGAGGTACAGAAAGATATTGCTGAAGGTTTTGCACATGTGATAGTGCAATCTATTCTCAAAGAAATTGGCAATAATCCGTTTTGTTTACTTGTTGATGAATCTAGGGATGTCTCTTGCAAAGAACAAATGGCAGTGGCATTGAGGTATGTTGATAGTTCTGGAGGTTGTAAAGAAAGTTTTGTTGGTCTTGTTCATGTGGAAGAAACAACCTCTTCATACCTCAAGACTGCAATTGATTCTCTATTTACAAAATATAATCTGAGTTACAATCAAGTTAGAGGACAAGGATATGATGGTGCTAGCAATATGTCAGGTCAATTCAATGGTCTCAAATCACTGATAATGAGAGAAAATAGTACAGCTTACTATGTCCATTGCTTTGCGCACCAGCTTCAGTTGGTTGTTGTGGCCGTGGTAAGAAAACATAAGGAAGTTGTGGCCTGATGATATGATTAGAGATATCAATCTTGAAGAAATGAGCAAAGCTTTAGGGTGTGGGCAGCTTACAACGTGTACAGGTCTAAATCAAGAGCAATGTCTTCAAAGACCCGGAGACACTCGTTGGGGTTCTCATGCTAAAACACTTAAAAGTTTGGTTGACTTGTTCACATCGGTTATTAAAGTTCTAGAATTTGTGGGAGAGGAAGACACTGACATAACAAATAGAGATCAAGCAAATGGTCTTCTAGTGTACTTTCAGTCTTTTGACTTCGTCTTTTATTTGCATCTCATGTTGACAGTGCTTACAACTACAAACACATTGTCATTAGCATTGCAGCGGAAGGATCAAGATATAGTAAATGCCATGAAATGTGTGAAGTCAACCAGAACTGTTTTGTGTGAAGTTCGAGAAGATGGATGGGACTCTCTACTAGTTGAGGTTCACGGTTTTTGTGAGAAACATGACATTGAAGAGTTGATCATGGAAGAAGCCTATGTTAATCCAAAAAAGAGAAGACATCCAACTGGAATTACCAACAAACATCACTACCAAGTTGATTGCTTCAATGATGTTTTTGATTGGCTAGTTCAAGAGCTTGACAGTAGGTTCAATGAGACATCCTCCAATTTGCTTGTTTGGTCAGCGGCTTTGAGTCCTAGGGATTCATTTCGTGATTTTAATTTGGAGAGTTTGGTAAATTTGGCTAAGCTATATCCTCAAGATTTTGATTGTGGGGAACTAAGGGATCTTGATAAGGATATGCGCCTATATATTGCTGATGTACGCACAGATGATAGCTTCTCCAACTTAGCAACAATCATTGATCTTTCAAAAAAAATGGTGGAGACAAGGAGGCATATTATGTATCCTTTGTTTTATCGGTTGCTGAAACTAGTAATTGTGTTACCTGTTGCCACTGCTACAGTTGAGAGGTGCTTTTCAGCCATGAAGCTAGTGAAAACATTTTTGCGCAATCGCCTCAATGACGACAGCTTGAGTGATGATGTTATTTGTTATGTGGAGAAAGAATTAATGAAGAAAGTCACCAATGATCAAGTGATTGAGTATTTCATGGCTTTGAGGAACCGAATCTATTAGAAGAATAAAAGGTAATGTGAAAACTTTAGCTACTTGAATAGTATAGTTTTGGTCATTCTACTATGTTTCACTTGAAAATTAAGTCTACCTTTTATCTTGCAGGTTATTGAATCTAGGTGTTTGATGATGTATTCTGGAATTTAAAAATGCTAGTCATCTTTTACAAGTAACATTGTCATTTATTTCATCAATATAGTAAGGTTTGATTTTTACTATGAGTTCTTATAAATTTATATGTTGTCTTTTATTATGTCATATTATCGATATTAGTAACTATAAACCATACTTTACATAGTAGATTGTGTGTTGAAAAATTACAGTACATTTTACTCAAAAGAATTTTGTCATAGTAAGTGGTGCATCAGGGTCAGTTGAGCTCCAGCTCCGCCCTGGCGGCGGCGCGCTGGGGAGTAGCGGAGGCAGCGCCACTGACAGGTAAATCGAGCGCGTGGTCGCCAGAGAAGATAGGGGGAGAGATGCGAGCGGCGGCCCGAGCGGCGGGAGACTTCAGATCTGGCGGTTGGTCGCTCGCGCCTTTTTTCCCTTTCCTCCCGCGCGCTGGAGTGGCCGCTCCAAATTTGGTGCCAAAACTCCCACTTGGCACCGCGCGCTGGACGCTTTTTCACGTGCGCGGTCTTTTGGCGCTACCGCTGGAGGAGTGGATTTGGCCGCGCGCGTTATAGTGACCGTTTTTTCGGCGCGCGCTCTAATTTGGGCGCCTGTTAGAGATGCTCTAAGTACAGTATATTTTAAATAAATGACCACACCAGTGCATTTACTTGAATTTTTACATGTACTTCTTGATCACATCGATTCTTGTGATATTTGTTTCCTCCTCGATTACATGTGTAAAAGAACTAGCGATTCTTCTTAGCTGCAGCAAAAACGCCAGATCTAACTTTACCTAAGTTTTGGGCAGACCTTGGTGGCATCTTCTTTGTACTTGGTAGCCGGCAGTAAGAGACGCCAGAATCCAATACCTAGCTTTGCCGCTGTTTTCTGGACAAGGTTTGTGATCATCTGTCTTAATCCTATTGCCGCTGGTGGCATCTGCTTGAATATTTTATTTTTTGTTCTTCTATGCGTACTTTTGTAATACTTGCAGGTATTTCTTTCTTACATGCAACCTTGTATAGCTACTGTACACACAACCGAAGGTGAACTAATGAGTTGGAGTAACATGTATATATGTGCTATGGCCTATGGCATGTGTGCACACAACCGAATGAGATGATCCGTTATGTTACAGCGATTGCTGGCACTGCTATAATGATGAAAAAGAAGCATGATATTCGAGTAGTTATTGTGTAGCAATTGGTGATTATTTTTCATCTCGGGTAATATTCTATTTTTAGTGTCTTCAGTTTCAATGTAGAAAAGTAGAAAATCAATAAGTTTCTTTTCACATTGAACACTGGTATTTCATTAAGACACGGCCATATTGCCGGTCACCAAACAGGTTACAGAATTTGGAAAGCTCGATGTACATATGGTAGTATCATCGTGAGCTATTCCTACACCTAAAGCCGCAAGCTCATGAGCCGGCTTATTGCAACCTCTAGGGACATTCTCCGGGTAGATTTGCTAGACATATTTGTTAATTTGTATAATATTTGTCCGCTATTTTAGAACGAGGAAGAAATTTGTAAGATTACAAGTGTATGCTGCGATGGAGGACGACCCAATCCCCCAGCAATGAAGCACCGGTCTGGCGGACATGGCATTCTCCGCTCATGAGGATTTTTCATTGTATGTATGTTAGTTGAGCTTTGTCAGCAAGTTTCTATGTCTGTCCAAAGTTTGTCTGATGAATTTGTATCCGTCGGGTATTATGGTTTTGAGCGGTGGTATTTGAGGTGGACAGTTGGAGATGCACACATTTGGGGGTTTGTCTAGGCCCTGTCTACGGACACGTTCAGACTTATTCGCGGACAAAAAGGGCTCAATTTTTCCAACTCCAGTTGGTCAGTCATGTTACAAACACCCATCAGCAAACTGGTCGAGTTTCACCGCACTGCGCTTAGAGAATCTATGCATGGATCTCTTTTAGATAACCTTTTTGAGAATAATGTTTTGACTTATAGTGGTAATTAGTAATCCCTCTGTTTCCAAATATAACATGTTTAAGATTTTGTCCATATTCACATATACACAAGTATATCTAGACTATATTTCATGTGTATATTCATTCATTTGGGTATGTATCTATACCACAAGTGTAACAACTAAAACATCTTATATTTAGAAACATAGAGCGTACATGATAGAGATATAATAGTTGTCTTTAGTGTTACCAAAAGGAATCTAAATCAAACAAGCGAGTCATCAACGTCTTTAAACTCTTTTGTGTTCAACTAACCCGAAATTGATCTATGGAATCTAAATCTAACACTATTATTGCCATAAGCATCCCTAAACCAATGCAGACATGCCCCCATTCAGGAAAAGAATCATGCACTCCCTCCAGTCAGGTTTATATGCGGAAGAAATTTGTTAGTAGTACACATGCTCTAGATCGTGTATCCCTAGAAATACTTTTTCCATCACGACAATTGTTCTTTATATCGGTGGCCAAGTCATTTTTTTCAGGAAACAGTGGTCAGATTTGGCATGCTAGAATCTCTCTTACGACGACAGGTACATGAATCCTAGCCTATCTGAGTCGCAGAATGGAGGCCTATCTGAGTCGCAGAATGGAGGGCTCTTCACGTCATCATGGCTTTGGTTGTGGTTGCACTTGCTTTTATTCGATCAGATTAAGTTAGTACTCGGTGACGGTGAATGGACATACACCCAAGCATAACTTTACCACTACTAGAGGCTAAGCATCTTTCCCGGTGGGTCAAATGAGGCAACCAGGAACAAACAATAAAGCATATCTTTCTTGAAAGACGTTCACACATGGATTGGGCGCGCAGCTTTACCTAATAATCGACCCGAAGAATCCTATAAATTAATGCTCATTAGCTGCACTGCAGCAATCGTGTGAGTTTCATAGTTGAACAACTTGATGAAAGCAGAGGCACGGAACGGTAAGCATGGGTGTCATTGCCATACAACAAGGTGCGTAGTACTCGATGGTTGTGTTAAACATTTTTTCTTTAAAGAGATTAAGGCTAATCGCAACTTTCACCTTCGATTCTCTGCGTTTGAACATTCGAACGCAACGCCGGCAACAGATCAGGGAAGAGAAAAGGGGGAGCCAAAGGAGAAAAATAGGACGGACAGGGCAGGGGATGGACCGGAAGATAGGCCGCCTTGTTTCTTTCCCGTTTATTGAGCCTCAGGATCGGCGCGTTTTTTCTTTGGAGGGAATGTGTGTGTTTTATTGACAACCGAATAATGTCAATAGAAATCGTTTCCCGGGTAGAATCCGGGGACACACCACGCCACACACGACATCACCTAGACTCACTAGAACAAGCTAAAATATTTACAGCAACATCCCAACAGGCACATGCACATGTTTGACCTGGGAAGATGTCGACTGTATGATCCTTTTAGAGTTTAGATTGTGCTTCCACAAACATCACGTAATAAACATGCAATAGATCCCGTATCCCTAGAAACACATACTGCCTCCGTCATGACAATTGTTATTTAGGACGGCGGCCACGTCCTCATGGCTTTAATTATGGTTGCACTGCTTTTATGGGATCGGATTAGGTTAGTACTCGCTGACGGTGAATGGACATACATCACCCCTAGAGGCTAAGCATCCTTTCCAGTGCATCACGAGTTGAATTGTGAGTGCACACTTCTTTTTGTTGGATAAAATTGAGTTAGTTCAGCTTTTAGCATCTTTCCCCGTGCTAATTGAATGACGAAACCGATGACCAACGATACAAACATATAATCTTCCTTAAAATACGTACACGCGAAATTTCTAGGCGTGCGGCGGCGGGCATTCAACCCGATCGCGAGGCGAGCTGGACACAGTTTCCCAAAAAAAAAAGAGGCGAGCTGGACACACCGGGAGGAAAGTGGACCTCCTCATATGCGGCGGGCCTAACGTCGGCCCGATGCTAGCCAGGCTGCAGCAGGGCGTGCGGCGTCTGGAGGCACCGACGGACTGTTGGAGCGTCGGCTAGGTCGTACAGATGTATCGACTGGCAGCCACGGCGAGGGCTGGCGGCTGGAACGGGGCGCGGTGCAGGGGATGTAAAGGCGGCGCGGGGGCTGCAAGGGTGCACGTGGCGGCAGGCATTCAACCCGATCGTGAGCGGGGCACACCGGCGACAGGGAATTTTTAGGCGGTAAGCTTTCATTCACATGCAGAAAAGCAATAACTCGCTCCTTGAACAAAATTTAGGATATCGAATTATCGATATTGCAAATATCGGTTCGTACACATGAAAAACGATGGATATATAACCAAATGTAGGATTAAGCCTGATTTTTTTTAGAATTTACGGTTGAAACGGAGGGCATCGCCATAGGAAGTAGCAGCAGCCCAGCACTACACCTGAAGAAGCGATGGGAGGAAAGGTGTGGACCTGTGGTCACCAGTCCCTGCGATGCCGTATAACTTTGATCTGATTGGACGCAGTGCGATTCTCGTTCTCCGGCTTGACCTGCTCCAGTACTGCATTGTCATCCATGCGACCACGGAGCTTGACCTCTTTAAGATTCTTCAAGTTCTCAATGCCCACAATATTGATGGTCGTATTACCACTATTATACAGCGTCAACTGAAGCATCTCCATCTTTACCATTGATCCTACCTCAAATTCCATTGATTCGAGATATTCCCCGCTGGCATGCAGATCCAGCCTCCTAAGCATAGGGAATTTGTGGGTAGTGCGTGCGACCAGTTCTCGGTCTATGTCGGACGAAAGGATCAGGATGATGCTCTGCAGGTTGGGCAAGTTGCACAAGGCATCTAGTACCTGCTGGTTGCTCTGCTGGCGCACATCTACATATAATTCCACAAGGTGCGTGAGTGATGGAATCCAGTTGGGCAGTTGCGTAATCGGGAACGGCAAACTAAGGCTTCAGAGAAGTGGTGGCGGTGAGGAGATGTGCTTTATAAGGTCTGTTTCCATATTAATACTTCTGAGAACCTGGCTGTAATTCAGACTGAGCACTCGAAGAGAGTATGTCTTTTCCAGGGAGGACGCAAGAGCATGCCAAAATAATTCAGCTTCTGTCAGGATGTCGATACACAACACTTGCAACTGTTGTAGCTCACCGATCTCTATGGCAGGAGCTGTCCCCATGTCGCCTTCGATGATAGCTGCCTTCCCCACCTCCCGGAGCGCCTTCATGTTATTTATACCCCGTGGCAAATTCCATCGCTCGGACATGAGGCGCTCAAGTTTGGTAAGCTTTGTCACTGTTCGCGGCAACTCGTAGATGTCCGTCCTCTCTACATCGAGAGACTCCAAGTGCTCCAGGTCGCCGATTTTGCTAGGCATCACGCTGATTCGTGTACCCCTTAAGCTCAAGAATCTCAGAAGATACAGCCGGCAGACATATCTCATGTGCTTGTTTTGCAGGGCTGTGCAATCTTCCAGGTCAAGTACCCTTAACAGTTTGAATTCGACTAGTCGGTCCAGCAATTTGCTGAGGCCAGCTTCCGACTGAAATGTGGTCAGTGATCGGACATACTCAAGTTTCATCGCTTCAATGCCATGCCTCGCACGTCTCTGGTCCACTTTCTTCACTGTGTCACAATCTCCATGGATGGAGAGGCGACGAACCTTTCCATGTGACATTTGTCCATATTGCCTTCCTACCAAGCTAACAAAGTTGGTCTCCAAGGATTTGGACACCATCACCTCGAGCATCATATCATGCACCTGGCATGTGTCTACTTCAACAAGACCATAGTAGGTGGGGGACACCTCCCTCACATGTTTAATGATCATGCTCCGACTTACTAGATCATTAAAATAGTCTTCTGCAATCTCCAACAAAGTCAGCCCCCGCTTCTCATGCACCAAGCCTTCAGCAATCCATCTGTAGAGCAGCCTAACCTTCTCAATGACATAGTCCTCAGGGAAAATGCTCAGATACAACATGCAAGCCTTGAGATGATGAGGCAGGTAGTCATAGCTGAGGGAAATCAACTGTCTCATTCCCTCTAAAGTAGGGTGGTTCTCCATCCGGGAACCAACAGAACTAGAAAACTCTTCTCCACACCTCTATGCTATCAGCTGAATTATAGCTTGCGAGAAGGCTTGCAATGCTGACTATGGCTAATGGCAGCCCAGCGCATTTTTTCAAAATCTTGTCCACAATATCTTTCAGTTCGGTGGGGCAAGTATGCTTCTCCATGGAGCCAAACACTGTCTTCAAAAATAGTTTCTTAGAGGCTTCTGGTACTAGGGGTTTCATTTGATGGACAGTGCCTTCTGAACCGCTAGCTGCTTTGGCCACGCTCTCTATCCGAGTCGTCACAATAACTCTGCTACCATGGTTATTATTGGGCAATCTGATACAAATAGCTTCACATGCTTGTAAGCTCCAGACATCATCAATGACAATGAGATACCTGGTTTAATTTGACAAACATACATGCTCCGTGTTAGAAAATGTGTTGCATGCACCAAGTAAAAATTATTTAGAAAGAGTTGGCCAAAAGAAAATATGTGAAGGATTTCGATATCTCTGCATACACAAATAGTGAGATGATTCAACCAACGTTTTTGTTTATATGCTGCAATATGTGTTCTTAAATTGTCTCTTTATTCTTGGAAATTAGAGTGCTTATAGAAGAAAAAGGAGGAACACACAAAAACAAACAAACAAAGATTTTTTCAGTTCAAGAATGTCGAGACTGTGTTACAAGTAACAAGGTTCAGTAAAGTAGTATTCTGGAGATGTCCTATGAAAGATTGTCATCCTTGCTACCCAGGAGATGGTAGAAAACTTTTATATGAAGTTTATAAGGTAAAAACACATAACTGTAATCATTTTATTTACAAATTTGCAACAAGCAGTAAGAGGTTACTCTAATACAAAATAGAATAGAAATTTGCATTCATCATTATTGTGAGCTGTCAAATCAGGGCTTGCCAATGACTTATTTAAGCATCCGACTTGATAAGAAGAAGATCATGGGAAGACACTTTTTTTGCAAATAACTTATTAAAGTGAGCTGTACTGTAGAATATTTAATATTTACTGAATATTAGGTCGCCGATTGGACAGACATATCAATGATTGCTGATAACCTTCTTGGGAAACCTTATAAATGAAGGAAGCGAATAATTACGCAGGCTTATAGTCGCGTTTGTTCTTTAGACAGTGAGGGCAAGGCAGAATAGCTGCTTGACCCTAGAACATTATTAGCAAGTGCTATAAGAAAATTGTTAGAATTTATTCTCCAATATTTTCCTTTCAAGAATAAGGATACCCCTATAAATCATTACGCCCTTGTGGTTAGTGATGCAAATGGGCTTATTTGAACAAATTATAATTTTGAAAAAGAAGAACGAAAGGATATGATAATGGAATCCCCTTGTAATCATCCGGGGGATCACGGCGTTCCGTCCTCCGCTTCATGCGTGCGACCTCGCGTAGCTAGGAAAAGACACAAGCATCCCGGTCCCATCGCACGCTACCTTATCTCTTCCCTACCGCTCGCTTCGTCCCAAAATTGCACGCATCAACCGCGGAGCGACGCAGTCGCACCGGCGCCGGCTGCTGCCGCCATTTCCTCTCCCCTTAGCCTCTACCAGACCAGCGTCTCCTCCGCTCCTTCCGCTCGTAGCGCGACGGCCACCGCCTCCGTTCCTCCCCTCCGTTCAGCCGGTTCTACGCCGCCTGGCACGCCGGCGAATTAAGTCGCGTCCATGCTCGCCCATCTCCTCTCTTCCCGCGCGACAGCCGTCCACCTTTTGCCTGCTCTCCGTGCGACACTTGAGCTCCTCCTCTCTCCACAGTTCCTCTTTTCTCTTGCAGCTGCAAGCCTAAGCCGGTGATGGTGCTGCCATGGGGAGCGGAGGTGCTACCGGCCATCGGCGGACCATGGGAGGCAGTGGTGCTCCCGTAGGTCGGAGACGGTATTGCCATGGAGGAGCGGCGTTGCTCCTGTAGGTCAGCGGCGGTGCTACCGGCCATCGGCGTCGGTGCTACCATGGGAGGCAGCGGTGCTCTTGTAGGTCGGCCGTCGGCGACGGTGCTGCCATAGGGGAGCGGGTTGCTCCCATAGGTCAGCGGATGTGCTGCCTGCGCTCAAGGCGGAGCTACCATTGGAGGCAGCGGTGCTCCTGCACGTCAGCGGCGGTGCTACCATGGGAGGCAGCGGTGCCAGGGGCAGACCCAGAAAAAAATTTAGTGGGGGTAATTTAGATGAGCGGGCGCAATTCTAGTACTACCTTCGATCCATATTAGTGGGCACAACTTTGTCTAGATACACATGTATCTAGTCTAAATACTTAACTAGATATATATGAATTTAGACAAATCTATGCCCACTAATATGGATCGGATGGAGTACAAATTCTAATTTTTGTAAATTTTTCCTGCAAATATGAACAAAATACACTGTAATTTAAAAAACTGAGTGGGGGCCACTGCCCCACTCAGCTATACATGGGTCCGCCCCTGAGTGGTGCTCTCGTAGGTCGGCGGCAGTGCTGCCATGGAGGAGCGGCGGTGCTACAAATGAAGGTAGGTGATGCTACCATCGGTGGCCGATAGTGCTACCGTCGTTGCTACCGATGCGCCGATGCTGCAAGCAATGCATATCGGAGCTATACACGGCTGGTGCTGGTGCTACTATAGGTGCAAGTCGATGCTACCTACCATGGGTGACGGTGCTACTAGCCAGTGGAGCTTCAAATTCTTATCGTGGAAGCTTCTACAAGCGATGATTGGCGATGCTTCTGTTGGCCTCGGTGATGCTACAAGAAGCCAGGGGCGCAAGGGCTGCTACATCTGAGACGCGGAGGCCAACGTCTTCCGCAGCAATCGGCTACGCTGGAACGAGCCCAGTGGTGCTGCCAGCCGGCAGAGCAGCCATAGAAGCCGGTATTTCAGTTTTGCATCACAGGAAAGAGATATTTGCTGCCGCCGGTCTTTTGTTTTGTGTGAGAGAAGGATATATTTGCTACGACCGGTGTCTGATTTGCATCTGTTCTTTCGATTTTTGCATCATGAAGGAGAAATTTGCTACGATCGTCTTATGTGTTCGCATCATATGAAGGAGAAATTTGCGAAAACGCTTCGCTCCCTGGTCACTCCCGCGGGCGGCCAGGAGCGAAACCCTAGTTGCCGCCACCAGCGACTCCACCGCCGCCCCCGCCTATCCTCGCCGCCTTCTAGTCGGAGTCGCCCTAGGCCGGACAAGTTTACCGTTGTGGACTTTAAGAGATGGCAGTACAAGACCACACTGTGGTTGCGATCTCTGAAAGTGTTCGAGGCTAGTGAGGGTTTACCTGAAGGAACTATATCTGACAGGATCAGAACAAGTTCAAGGAAACCAATACTGCCTTTGTGGGACTCGTTCTGAGTGCTCTTAGCAACAAGCTGTTTGATGTGTACATGCACATTACAGATGCCAAAGAGCTCTGGGAGGCACTGAACGCTAAGTTCGGTGTAGCAGATGCTGGCAGTGAACTGTACATCATGGAGAGCTTCCATGACTTCAGGATGGTTAACAACCGTTCTGTAGTCGAACAGGCTCATGAGATACAGTGCATTGCTAAGGAGCTTGAGCACGCTAAGTGTGCCTTACCTGACAAGTTTGTGGCTGGATGCATTATTGCAAAGTTGCCCTCTTCATGGAGGAACTTCGCCACAACTCTCAAACACAAGAGACAGGAGATATCGGTTGAAAACCTGATAGCGTCTCTTGATGTTGAGGAGAAGGCTCGGGCTAAGGACACCTGAGAAAGGTGAAGGTCAGTCTAGCGCCAACATGGTGCAGAAGAACTTTCACCATGGCAAGACAAGGCAAAGAGCAAGCCTTCCTTCAACATGCCTACCAAGACTACTTCTTTCAAGAAGAAGAAGATGCTGAACAAATCTGAGCTAAAGTGCTACACTTGTGGAGAGCCGGACACTTCTCTGTGGACTGCCCAGATCGTGCAGACAAGAAAGGGAAGAAGCATGTCAACGTCGTGACCGCTAGCAATACTGATGGGTACGGTAATTTACCATTGTGCTTTCAGTATTTCAATCTCCATGTTGGTGGATTGATACGGGTGCTAATGTTCATGTATGTGCTGACATCTCTATGTTCACTTCTTATCAGGTCGCAGATTCAAGCGTCTTAATGGGGAATGGATCACATGCTTCTGTTCGTGGTGTTGGCACGGTAGATCTGAAGTTTACTTCGGGGAAGATCGTGCAGCTGAGGAACGTGCAGCATGTCCCTACTATGAACAAGAATCTTGTTAGCGGCTCCCTTCTATGCAGAGATGGGTTTAAATTAGTCTTGGAGTCCAATAAAGTAGTTGTGTCAAAGTTTGGACAATTTATTGGTAAAGGGTATGAGTGCGGAGGCTTGTTCCGCTTTTCATTATCGGATTTTTGTAATAAGTCAGTAAACCATATTTGTGGCAGTGTGGATTCGGATGCTAATGTTGGCACTCTCGTTTATGTCATGTTAATTTTGGTTTAATGAGTAGACTTTCCAGCTTGAGTTTAATTCCTACTTTCACCATTGCCAAAGGTTCTAAGTGCCATAGCTGTGTGCAATCTAAGCAACCTCGAAAGCCTCACAAGGCAGCCGAGGAGAGAAACTTGGCACCTCTAGAACTCGTACATTCGGATCTATGTGAGATGAATGGCGTGTTGACAAAAGGTGATAAGAATATTCATGACTTTAATCGATGATGCTACTAGGTTCTGTATGTATATTTGTTGCACACTAAAGATGAGCTAGACTACTTTAAAATCTATAAAGCTGAAGTAGAAAATCAATTAGAGAGAAAGATCAAACGTCTTAGGTCAGATCGTGGTGGCGAGTATTTCTCCAAAATATTTGATGAATTCTGTGAGGAACATGGTATTATTCATGAGAGGACGCCTCCCTATTCTCCCCAATCAAACGGGGTTGCTGAGAGGAAAAACCGCACGCTGACCGACTTGGTGAATGCCATGTTGGACACTGCTGGTTTATCTAAGGCATGGTGGGGGGAGGCTTTATTGACTTGTGTCATGTCCTGAATAGAGTTCCTAACAAGGATAAAAGAAGACCCTTACGAGGAGTGGTCTGGGAGAAACCATCACTTTCTTATTTACGTACTTGGGGATGTTTGGCGAAAGTCAATGTTCCAATTCCTAAGAAACGTAAACTTGGACCAAAGACAGTGGATTGTGTCTTTCTAGGCTATGCTCATCGGAGCATTTGCTATAGATTTTTAGTGGTTAAATCTGAGATACCTGATATGCATGTTGATACTATTTTGGAATCTCGTGATGCAACATTTTTGAGAACATATTTCCTATGAAGGATATGCATAGCATTGCTAGAATTTCTTCTGAGATATTGTTGAACCTAGTACATCTGTTGATCATTCTGAACAACCACTTGTTGAGGAAGTCCTTGAGAAGGATGACAATGAATCAGCTCCCAAGAGGAGCAAGAGACAGAGGACTGAAAAATCCTTTGGTGATGATTTCATTGTGTACCTTGTGGACAATACTCCCACGTCCATTGCAGAGGCATTTGCATCTCCTGATGCTGATGACTGGAAAGAAGCTGTCCATAATGAGATGGACTCGATTCTTTCTAATGGAACTTGGGAATTATCTGAAAGACCCTACGGTTGCAAACCTGTGGGTTGTAAGTGGGTGTTCAAGAAGAAGCTAAGGCCTGATGGTACTATTGAAAGTACAAGGCAAGGCTTGTGGCCAAGGGCTACACCCAGCGTGAAGGCGAAGATTACTTTGACACCTATTCACCTGTTGCTCGTCTCACCACCATTCGTGTACTACTTTCCCTGGCTGCCTCCTATAATCTCTTCGTTCATCAAATGGACGTAAAGACAGCTTTCCTTAACGGAGAGTTGGAAGAGGAAATTATATGGATCAGCCTGATGGGTTTGTAGTAAAAGGTGAAGAGAGAAAGGTGTGCAAATTGTTAAAATCTTTGTATGGGCTGAAGCAAGCACCTAAGCAATGGCATGAGAAGTTTGACAGAACTTTAACTTCTGCAGGCTTTGCCATTAATGAGGCTGATAGGTGTGTATATTATCGCCATGGTGGGGGCGATAGTGTTATATTATGCTTGTATGTTGATGACATACTGATTTTCGGTACAAGCATGATAGTGATAAATGAGGTCAAGTCTTTTCTGTCAAAGAGCTTTGATATGAAAGATCTGGGACAAGCTGATGTGATCCTGAACATTAAGTTGATTAGGGATGAGAGTGGGATTACGTTAACGCAATCACACTATGTTGAGAAGGTCTTGAGCCGCTTTGGTTATATAGACAGCAAGCCTTCTCCAACACCCTATGATCCCAGTGTGACACTCAGAAAGAACAAAAGGAAACGAGAGATCAATTAAGATATTCTCAAGTGATCGGTTCACTCATGTACCTTGCGAGCGCGACGAGACCTGACATCTCTTTTGCTGTGAGCAAGTTGAGCAGGTTCATGTCTAACCCGGGTATTGATCATTGGCATGCACTTGAAAGGGTCATGCGCTATCTGAACGGTACAATGAGTTATGGGATTCACTATTCAGGGCACCCTGCGGTGCTTGAGGGATACTGTGATGCGAACTGGATCTCAGATGTTGATGAGCTCTACGCCACAAGTGGATATGCATTTATTCTTGGAGGTGGCGCAGTGTCATGGAGGTCTTGCAAACAGACCATTTTGACGAGGTCAACCATGGAAGCAGAACTTACTGCTTTAGATACAGCTTCTGTTGAGACAGAATGGCTGCGTGAGCTCTTGATGGACTTGCCGGTGGTTGAGAAACCATTACCGGCCATCCTTATGAACTGTGACAACCAACGGTTATCATGAAAGTGAACAGTGCTAAGGATAATGCGAAGTCATCAAGACACGTTAAAAGACGCTTGAAGTCTGTCAGGAAAATGAGAAACTCCGGAGTAATGACTGTTAGTTATGTTCAAACTGACAAAAACCTGGCAGATCCCTTTACAAAGGGACTATCACGTAATGTGATAGATAGTGCATCGAGAGAGATGGGGTTGAGACCCGTGAGCGTTACACCATAGTGGTAACCCAACCTATGTGATCGGAGATCCCGTGAATTAGGACCTGGGAAGAACAAGCTAGTGGTTTAACAGAGGAGAGTTTTTTTAACCCTCTCGTGAAGATGCATAACTCTCAATTCTGTAAGGCAGGTTGGCAATATGCCTTAATGTGTTTCTGTTGGCTATTCGTAGCAAAGGTGCTATCCTACAGAGCGACCTTGAAAGAACACACCTATATGAGTCCGACTGTTAAACGTCGCAGTCTATGAGATTTGGGTGATCTCTAGTAAACTCATGAAGAGACCAGGGAGTATGACGCATATGCTCCACCCGCGGGGTAGGCTACTGGCAGCCACGTACTGGTTATGACTTTGAGTGAAGTCTATTGGCACCAAACTTGCAATTCAAGGTTCGTCCATTGTTCAAGTTGCTGGTAGATGTAGCTTGAAGCTCTAGGCGGAAGTTCAACTTAACAGTCTCTGCTGAAACACTGGTATATAAACAAGAAACGAGGTTTGGCAAAATCTCTAAATGGGAATTTGAGATCTGGTGGGGGATTGTTAGAATATTGGGCCCATTAGTGGGCAGCCCATATAAGCAATTCTGGAAATCTCAAATTGGCCCATGTGCATGGCAGAATTTTGGAGGTGCATGTACGTGACTAAAGTTTAGTCCCATACTGCTAGCTTAGAGAGAGATGCACCACTTTATATAGTGGAGTGTTCTATCACTTGGTGTGCTGGCTGAGAATAGAAGGCTCTCTCGTGCGCACTCCTCCTCCTCCTCCGCCGCCGTCCGTCACGACACGCCGCGGGTTGCGGGAATGAGCCGAGCCGATGCCTATATTTTTGCAGTTCAGGAAAACGAGTCGTTAGCGTACGTGTACAGCTTAGCCAATTCGGATCGCTACCGGATCGTGGGCTGCTGTAACCGACTCAAACGTGTGCGACGTGGCCGGCCCACGTTGTACCCGTTAGGGTTTCCGAACCGCACTATATATTGTCATGCACTACCGTGCGCCGTCACACACCGAACCAATCTAGGTTTTGCCAATCTCGCCTTGCGCCGCCACCGTAGTCTACTCCATCCCGTGCGCCGGCGTGCACCGGCGAACGGGACAGCAGGTCTCCGGAACCACTTGTCCTTGTGATCCTGTACGGGAGAGGGCGAATAAGGTTTTTGGAAAGCGCTCCGCGCGACTGCTTTCAAGTTCTTCATCACGGCTCGCCTCCCTGGACGATCGCCAGATCTGCGGGCGGCTCGTCTCCAACGCCGTCTTCTTCGAGCTGTTGCTGATACCGAAGCCGCTCAAGCTGCTGCCGTCGTTGTTTCAACGACTGCTTCATCTACAACTGTTCGGTACGTGCAACATAAACCGAACTGTTTTACTATGGATGTGTTGGCGTATGTCTTGCTGCTGTTCATGTTAATTAGTACATCTAGTATGTTTGTGTTTAACATGTTAGTAGCTGTGGTTGTCATGCTTTTTATTCTGGAATTAATCATGGAAATTATGCCTAGTATTCCAACATATACTTGCAATGGGGACTATTCATTAAATTGACAAAAAAAAATCACCCAACCCATTTTCCATAGATATATCAACTAGTGGAAACAGTATTTCCATATATAGGGTCTACAATATTCATTCGGAAGCTTCGGACGGTTGTGCTAATTTTTAATCTTAAAGTCATGTTTATCATATTAAGACATAAAGGATGAGTTGGAGGTTCTTGGTTAATTCTAGAGTTTTCATTAGGGTCTTAATTAATCAAGTGTTCTTGGTTCCACAAAACCTAATTGTTAAGAAGTCTAGAGTCTGCACTCCCAAATGCTATTAAGATGGCAATGCTAGCTCTAGCGCTCCTTCCAGTGTTTAATCGTATGGTACTTCCAACATTTTGACTGTTCTTATTCCTACGGATAGTCGGGAGTGCCCGCGACTACCAGAATTCTTGGTTGAGGAGTCTTGGCATGTTTCTGCGCCAAGAGAGTGGGGTTTAACATTTCTTCAAAGGACACTGCCATGGCAAGTGTAGAGACTGGTCAAGTGTCTGTTACAATGGAGTTGGGATGGACGTTATTTACAAGACACTATAAGGGCGAGTGCAGATTGTTCAGTTGCTGGTATTGTTGAAACTGCTTCATCCGGCTGTCAGAGGAAGAGAAAAGGGAAAGGACAAGACAGAAAAAGGACTAGAGGCCCCACAGTCGAAAAAAATCATGTCAATAACCCAACCCCAAGATTCTTCCCATCTCGTCGAGTTTCTTATCCTCAACTCACCCGAGATCCATCTGTGTAATCTTGCATTTGTCATCTTCCTACCAATAAATCCTGAAGGCAAATACCTGTTGATCCTCTGCCTCTTGGGCTGAGATTATACCGAACAAATAAACGTGATTCTGATCCTTTGGAAGTGCGGTAGCCCAGGAACTCAAAACCAATGTGACTTGTAGTATTTTGTTACATATGCTCTCTTACGATCGATCCGAATGAATCCTATATTGAAAGAGCGGAGCTGGTATAGAGGCTGGGAGCTTCGAAGAGCAGGTTTCCTTTGCATTCAGATGTTGGAGCATTACATGCTGCAATTGGTTTTGCTAAACTGGAAATAATTACAGGAACCTAGGTACATCGGGACTTCACGTGTATAGGCATATTGTACAAAGTTGGTCAAGTAAGTTGCCATAACAAGTTAGTATTATTTGTGAACAGTGTAAATATTACAAGACCACAAATCAGCGTGTTTACATTATAAAATTTGAAAGATGGTATGTATTCTAAATCCTTTTTGTGATTTTTGTACATATTTCATATGTTTCAAAATTTCCATGCAGATATTTGTATCCATTCTCTACAAGCATGATTTTTAGAACCTCGTTTCATAAATCTCACTTTATTTCACCTTTAAGTAGTCCAATATATCTATACTTCTTATAAGACAAAACCCCACTAAAATGCATTAAATTAGTGTATCTCTACATGCAAGTTGTCCACATCATACACTACTTGAGCCATTCATTTATCCATGTCACCCACATTTATTCATAAAAATATTAATAAATGCAATCTATTCACCTTTATAATTATTTTAGCCATACAATTTTCACATAATCAATTTTTTGCGGCTACATATACGTTTTGTTCTGGTGATTAAATTTAGATGCTTGACAATGTGGCAAATAAAATACTCCATATTTAGGAGAAAAAAGCCATTTCATGCTTCAAATATTCTTTCTTTAATATATAATACATTTTTAAAAGAATACCCGCTGCAACGCAGAGTATCTTTTTAGTTTATCATACACTATAAACCACTATTGAGATATTTGTTAGATCATATTGTTTTGCTTATCTTTACGATAAATACGTACCAATTTTATAAATTATGCAACACAGAAAAATAAATTATAGAACCGAGTTTTGTCATAAAATATAACTCACTATGTTTGAGTGATATACAATACAAACAAAAACATTAAATAATATCTAGTAAATAAGTGAGTCTATCTCACTTGGTTAGGAAAGTGGATGTAGAATCCAGCCACCCGGGATCAAGTCCTCACGAATGGAGATTTGGGTTCTTATTATTTGAAAAGAAAAACGATTGTAGGAGCTTCACTACCATATTCTTTAAACAATTAATATTTAGTAACATTGCCAATTAGTAGTTAAAGTATGCCAATTGATGGAAAAATCATACTTCGTATAAAATGTAACATGAAAAACAAATAGATAAGTATAAAAGTTTAGTAAAAATTGTATCACCAACATGTTGCGGTGGCTTGCAGGCACAACCTTGGGTAGCCACAGTTTGTGTCGGTGTTGGCACGGCATGTGCCGTTGCCGTCATTGGCGAGAGGCCAAGGCCCGCCGGCAACTCCAGGTGGACCGGGCTGGAGGAGGAGATCTCGGACACCACCGCCTCCGACTTCTCCGACTCCAACTCCGACGCCTAATTTAGTCCGTGTTCGTGTAGTAGTTCGAATCGAATCATGTCGTGTTCGTGTTGTGTTCGTGTAATCGAATGAATCTATCGTGTTGTGTTCGAATCGAATCGACGCCTAAATTTGCAGTGTATTTATTATATTTGTTTGATTTGATTTGAGTGCAAATATGAGTATCTCGCGTGCTATTTAGCGCGTCTGGAAAACCATCCACACATTTTTTTAGCGCGGCTGCTAAAGTAAAACAGGCGCCCAACGCGCTAAAATGGTATTTCGGCGCTACAAAAAATTTATAGTGTGCCAGCGCGTTGGAGATGCTCTAACAATTTATAAGGAGTGTCCCACAGAACCAAACAAACACCAGCTAGGAAGAAACCAAAGCAAATTTTAGCTATGCCCGCAATGTCTTGAGCCCTTTTAATTGCCCGCATCACGCGCCTACATGTAGGCCAAATGGGATCATAAGGTGGAAGAAAACAGATCATTTCAATAATGTGTATCATCTGCATATGTTTGATATTGCACCAACCATTGGTGGTCGTCTGGTCTTGGCTCAATCTGTGCAGAAAGAGTCCTGAGAAGTTCTATGTTTTCGGATTCAGTACGATGACCCATCTCCGTCAGAGAAATCAGATCATACAGATCCTCTTTCTGCTCCTGGACAACATTAACATCACGCTTCCAAGTCACCATGCTACTCACTACTCAGCATTATAATCTAGCTGCTTCCACTGTTGGTCATCATCCTCATCGCCCACGACCACGAGGGGTCGAGGGCATCGTGGTCTGCTCTCTGAATAGCCCCGATCTTTCGACGTAGTCGCCGAGTATTTCCGGCGACCGACGTACGTGCAAAGCTCCTCAGTTGTTTCCGGCAACGCGCGCACGTATAGCAAAGCTAAGCTAGCTCTCGTACTCGCTGGAATCGATCACACAGGAAAACAGATTGGATTGCCACACGTCCGTGTCGGGCGTGTTGTGTTTATTACTTTCAAACAAATCTGGGTGATTACAAGGGGTCTACTACACACGTATATATAGTAGTCTAACAAGCAACCGACCCGGTGTACTAGTCCGTACACGAAACTAACTCGGGGGCGAATCCTTGCCGGACTCGATCGTGATTAGCTAACAATCACCCCCCTAAGCACGATGTGCTCACTTCACAGCTTGGACGCCCATCCTCTCGCGCATCTCCAAGAACTTCAGTCGCCCCAAAGACTTGGTTAGAATATCTGCAAGCTGATCATCGGTGCAAACGTAATTGACTTCAATCTTGCTCTCTTCCACACACTCTCGTATGTAGTGATACTTCGTATCAATGTGCTTGCTCCTATCATGGTGCACTGGATTCTTGCTTAGAGCGATAGCAGACTTGTTGTCAATATTGAGCACCACTCCTTCTGGCTCACAATTGGTGAGATCACCAAGTAGCCTTGCTAGCCACACACCTTGACCCGCCGCGGTTGCAGCTGCGATATACTCTGCTTCACAGGATGATTGTGCGACCACTTTCTGCTTTTGTGATAGCCAACTCACAATGCTTCTTCCCAAGAAATATGCCACGCCCGAGGTACTTTTACGGTCGTCAATATCTCCTGCCATGTCACTATCACTGTAGCCCTGTAGCTTCACCATCTCCTTCTCCTTCAAATAGACACAACCGAAGTTTGTTGTCCCTTTGATGTACCTGAGTATACGCTTCACAGCTGCCCAATGTTCCGTAGTGGGCGCTTCCATGTACCGACTCACAATGCCAACGGAATAGGCCAAGTCCGGTCTTGTGTTAACGAGATACCTCAAACTTCCGACCACACTTCTATACTCTGTTGCATCAACCACGGGTGCTTCACTTTTCTTGCTCAGTTTAAGACGAGGCTCCATTGGAACATGTGATGGATTGCAGTCTTCCATGCCACAGCTTTCAAGTATTTTCTTTGCATATGCCTCCTGGCACAATGTGATCCCTTCTGGCTTTTGCTGTACCTCGATTCCGAGGTAGTAACTCAATAGCCCTAAATCACTCATCTTGAATAGCTCCTTCATTTGTAGCTTGAACTTTGCAATCTCATCTTCACCTGCTCCGGTTATCAACAGATCATCGACATAGATGCCAACTAGGAGATGATCCTTTCCTTTACCTCGCTTATACATCGCATGCTCCAGTGGACTCTTCTCAAATCCGAGAGAGATCAATGTACGATCAAGCTTGATGTTCCACGCCCGAGGGGCTTGCCGTAGCCCGTACAATGCCTTGTGTAGCTTCAGTACCTTGTGCTCTTCTCCTTCCTTGATGAATCCCGGTGGTTGCTTGACATACACTTCTTCTTCTAACTCCCCGTTCAAAAACGCAGATTTCACATCCATATGATGTAGTCTCCATGATTCTTGAGCCGCAAGAGCTATGAGTAGTCTCACCGATTCCATCCTTGCAACTGGAGCGAACACTTCTTCGAAGTCCACACCTTGTTGTTGTACCTATCCTTTAGCCACAAGCCTTGCTTTATGCTTCACCAAGTTCCCTTCGGCATCCTTCTTGATTTTGTACACCCACTTGAGCCCTATGGCTTTATGACTGTTGGGAAGATCAACAAGCTCCCATGTGTTGTTGTCCCGAATTGATCCCAACTCCTCATCCATAGCACGGCGCCAACACTCCTCCGTGTTTGCGTCCTCGAAATTCGCCGGTTCCTCGCTAAGCAAGCATTGCATTTTGTGCTTCATCTTCACCGGATTATTTATCTTCCGAAGAGCATTCTTCGGGTAGCAGTCCAGTACGCGTCGCATGCGTACCGGCGTCGGCCGTCGTCGTCTCGGCTCCATTGCTGTCGGAGACGGCGCGTCTGCGTCCGACGAATCGCTGCGTTCTTCTACGTCCGATCCTCCTGGTCCTGGCGAAGGTGGATCGTTCGTGTGGTCTTCTGGCCGATCTGGAAGCGAACTGCTTCCAGCGCTGCTCTCTGGGACAGCGTCCCCTTGGCCTTGATCTGTTGAGCTGCCTGCTGCTCGTGCATGGTTTTCTGGGCTGCCTGATGAGCCTCCTCCAGCTGCTGTACGAGCTGGGCTCCCTGGTGCTGTTGCTTGGCCACCAGTACGAGCACAGATCGCTGCTGGTCTTGTTTCTAGCGAGCCAGGCGCACTGCACGCGCCATGGCCGCTCGATGTCGCGGACTCACTTCCGCCTGGGGCTGCTAACGAGCTCTGACTCGGTTGATCGTGATTTTCTGCACACTTAGCATCATCATAAGTAACAGAAAAAATCTCGTCTGAGATCGGATGTACCGGTTCGGTGGAGTTGCTCCAGTTCCATGTTTTTTCCTCTTCAAAAACAACGTCGCGTGTGACAAGCACCTTGTTGGACGAAGGATTGCACATACGGTATGCCTTTGAGCCTGTTTCATAGCCAATCATAATCATTGGAACACTCCGATCAGCCAATTTGCTTGTATGGCCGGACACTGTCTTGACATGCGCCACGCACCCAAAAGTGCGAAGATGATCAACCGAGGGCTTGCGTCCGCACCATGCTTCGTACGGAGTCATACCAACCACACTCTTGGTCGGCGCCCTGTTCAGCAAATAGACAGCCGTTTTGACTGCCTCACCCCAAAATCTTCCCGGCAAGCCTTTACTCTTCATCATGCTCCTTGCCATGGCTACCACGGTTTGGTTCCTTCGCTCCACTACACCGTTTTGCTGTGGAGTATAGGGAGCGGTGAGATACCGCTTGATGCCATGCGCGTCACAAAACGAAGTGAACTCGTTCGAATTAAATTCACCCCCCCGATCTGTGCGTAGGGCTTTTAACTTCTCCTCCGCCTCAACTTCTACGGCTGTCTTGATCTTCTTGAACGCTTGTAGTGTTTGATCCTTACTCTTCAGCAACACAATCCACATGTATCGACTGTAATCATCTACCACAAGCAAGAAGTATTTATAGCCGGACGGGGTTGCGGGTGAAATTGGACCGCACAGATCGCCATGAACGAGTTCTAGTACTTTGCTTGCACGAAACGTGGTTTCTCGAGGGAACGGGGCGCGCCGTTGCTTCCCGACAAGACAACCATCGCATACTTGGTCCACGTGTTGCACACATGGCAAACCGTGTACCATCTCCTTCTGCCCGAGCATACGCAGCGCTTGAAAATTCAGGTGACCATATCTTGCATGCCACTTCCAAGCTGTGTCGCCGAGGCTTGCCTTCAGGCATACTGGATCAGCACGACCCAAGTTGAGGATGTAGAGTCTGTTCTTCGATCTCTTCACCTTCATGATAAGCTGCCTCTCACGGTCATATCCCCATAAATAGTCGTCCTCCAGTACAATCTTGCATCCACGCTCCGCGAGCTGACCAAGACTGATGATATTGCTCTTCAACTTGGGAATATAATACACATCCGTGAGTACCTTATGACCGCCGTTCTTCAACTCAAACAGGACAGTGCCTCGTCCCATTATGTCGACTGTCGATCCGTCGCCGAATCGAACATTGCCTCCCACCGAGAGATTTAACTCAGAGAATTGGGCCTTGTCGCCGGTCATGTGATTGCTTGCGCCCGTGTCGAGGTACCAAACGTCGCTTGCCATCTGCTTCCTCCTTTCATCATGAAGGTAAACCTTCTCTTCTACGAGCATCACAATCTCCGTAGCCGGCGCAGGAGGAGGTAGCTCCTCCCCGTTCACCAATTCGCACATCAAGTGCATCGCACTATCATCTCCTTCCTGGGCCAGAAGCGCCTTTCCCTTCGGTGGTTTACGACAATCAGACTTGAAGTGTCCGTAGAGGCCACAGTTGTGACACTTTATTTTCTTGATGTCAAACTTCCTCCTCGGTGCGGCCTTGTCGTCCTGCCCGGCGATTTGCTTTTTCGCTGGGCGCTGCTTATCATTATTGCCGCTCGTGGAGCCTCCTTGCTGTCCTTTCGAAAGAGTCATCCACTGCTGCTTCGTGAGCATCAAGTGCTCGTTCTGGTCCGGATTGCCGAAGCTGAGCCGAACCCTCTCGTCGTGTGCCTTGAATCTTCCAACGAGGTCCTCTATCGTCAGAGTACTCATGTCAACACACTGCTCGATCGATGTCACGATCTGCATGTAGCGCGCCGGTGCGGCCCGCAAGAATCTTCTGACGTTCTTGATCTCATCCAGCTTCTCGCCATATCCCGTGATTGCGTTGATGAGGACGACGAAACGGGCGGCAAACTGATCAACCGTCTCGCTTTCCTCCATCTTCACATCCTCATAGTTCTTCATGAGGGTTTGAAGAAGCGCTTCCTTCACGCGGGCATGTCCTTGGTGGAGGATCTTGATCGTCTCCCACGCATCCTTCGCCGATTTCTTTCCGACGAGGTGCTGCATCACGTCCTTCGGCACGACGGAATAGAGCGCCGTTAACGCCCGGCGATCCTTCGTGTACTTCGTGCCTCCCTTGACGTAATCCTGGCCGCCTGGATCGACAGCCTCCCAGATCTCCTGAGCTTCCATGGCCACCTCCATGTTGATGGCCCATAGCCCGTAGTCCTTGCGATCAAGGCGCGGATACAACGCCGCCCCCACCGTCTCCATCGCCGGTCCCGAGTTCTCGCCTTGCTTCACCAACGCCATAATCTTCTAGTGCTTTCAGAAAATCACGGACGTTCTTCACGGGCTCTGATACCAAATGTTGGAATAGCCCCGATCTTTCGACGTAGTCGCCGAGTATTTCCGGCGACCGACGTACGTGCAAAGCTCCTCAGTTGTTTCGGCAACGCGCGCACGTATAGCAAAGCTAAGCTAGCTCTCGTACTCGCTGGAATCGATCACACAGGAAAACAGATTGGATTGCCACACGTCCGTGTCGGGCGTGTTGTGTTTATTACTTTCAAACAAATCTGGGTGATTACAAGGGGTCTACTACACACGTATATATAGTAGTCTAACAAGCAACCGACCCGGTGTACTAGTCCGTACACGAAACTAACTCGGGGGCGAATCCTTGCCGGACTCGATCGTGATTAGCTAACAGTGATGTTGTTGCCGGCGCTGCCCGTATCTGCCGGGCAAATCGCGAACGTTCCTGCCACCGCTTGCTCGCGGAAGCGCTTCCCTTGGACGTCCATGGACGGCTTTTGGTCCTCCTGGATGATCACCTCCACAGCTCCACTGGCCTCCGCACCACAGCGTCCTCGTCGATCGGCCACCGCAGTCGACTTCCCCACTGCCGTCTCCTTCGTAGTTGCAGCTCGCCCTGGTGACCTGGTCCCTGACAAGGCGGGTGTCCTCGTCTGCCGCGCCGGGAGACTTGGCACGCACCAGCACAACTGCCGCACAAGGCTCTCCATGTGGTCCTACTGAACGATCAACCTAGTGGAATCCGGCGCGAACTCACGAGCATACTGCGAACAAGTATTGTGATCCGATCCGATGAGGACAAGTATTGAGCTTTTTTCAAGCTATATCACGGTCGTAACCCTAGTTCCCAAGTCCAGCCACCCCCATGGAGGGATCTTAATTTCCTGGCTTCCTCCTTCCAGCCTCCCGCCGCCGACGACGCCCGCTACCCCTCCTGGGTTCTCCTGGAAAAGACAGCCTACTTCGCCCACCGCGTGAACGCCACGACCAGGACGGTCAAGACGAGCACCGGCCACGAGGTCGAGATCACCTTCTGCCTCGCCGATCCGCCGGCCACGAGAATTAATAGTCTTGTAAGGATTCAAGTAGGAGAGTGGTGAAGTACATAGAAACAAGAATTTAAAAAGACACCAATAGAGCATAAGTACTTTCGTGATGAATTGTGAGCTTGTAGGTACATTACAAATGCATATTAAAAAGCTAGCACCAGTGGATAACAAGCTGAACATTGAAGATATTTACTGCACAAAACAAGTGAAAATAAAGAGGTGAAAATGCAAACGATTTCAGACAAAAATAATGTACTTTCAATGTCTTATATACCACACAACAAGAGCTAACGGCTGGCCACAATAATTAGTACTACATGACAGAAAACTAGGTTCATTAGTAAAACTAAGCAGTTCACTTACAGAGTCTTGGGCTCTTGGCTAGCAATGCATTGTTCAAAGCCACAAAAGTAATGCACCAGAACGCCAACATATGAGAATACCATACTGTAGACATAGGAGTTAGGACATATCTAACCAATGCCATGGAATTAGAAGAGTAGGCCCATGGCAGATTTTTACAAAGGCATTGTGCCATGTTGAGTACTTGATGCTGCACCGACCCTCAATGACCAGCTGACAGCAATTCCGCAAAACATGGAATATAAGGTATACCATACATGGATTCAGTGCAGATCAGATCCACTTTCTGATCATCCAAATTGTATGACACTGTCATCGTCTTCCCATCCGTCAGAAAAATCACATTACAATCTGGGTGAACTGCAAACATCTCATAAGGATAAAAATTGTCATCTTTGTGACAATGTCTTCCGAACAATTCTAAAACGCTAAAGTGATGCTTTAGGGTCCACTTTCCAGTACCATAATCCTCAAGAACACAAATATAGAGTTGGCAATCATGAGGATTATGACTAGTATCCATCTGCCAAGCATACACTCGTCCCTGAGACTGCCCAATGTAAACAATATCAGATCTGCTCGGCAATTCATCTGGCATTTTAATCTCCCTCCAAATTTTCCCCTCCATGTCAACTGTGAGTATTGAATTATGACTGGTAGGCAAATGCAAAGTGCCATTCAGGAATACATGGGTTTCACTATAATCTAGATCCACACGAGTTCCAGAGGCCCACTTACTGTGCATGCAAGTCCATTGTCCAGTTTCTGATGAGTAGATTGCCACATTTCCGGAATCATTCCCACCACGGGACAGGGTCGCAAACACCATAAAGCGGGATGGAGCAGACATATCGAAACCTAAGTAAGTGCCCAAGAGAGGGCTAGGCTCTTGTCCTGAATATATTATGGGAGGCAGGATAGTCCACTCCTCAGTGGCAGGATTGCACACAACATAATCACTTTCTCCTCGTATCGAACACGGTTTCCAGCATCTGCAGAGGAGCAGGCCGCCGCAGAATTCTTTGACAAGAACACGTTTGTACCTCTCACGCAACGGAGGGAGAGAAGGATCGACCAGAGGCAGACCTCTCCCAGACAAATTGCGGAAACGGAGCCTGTTGGTGGTGTGGTAGTAGAAGAAGCCAGAAAGGGTCTGTGGCGATCTCTTGAGGATGTCCCGGGAGGAGCAGAGGGCAAGCCACGGTTTGGACACGCACTTGAAGCGGCACAGCGACATGTAGGGCACCCGAGCAAGGATCTCGACGAGAGGGCCCTCGGGGAGGCTCACCGCCGGCTGCTGCTGCTTCTCCTAAGATAAAGTTTTTTTAGGTTTCCGATTCCTTTTATTTGATTGAAGCTGCGGCCAATCTAAGATTAGAAAGACTGATTGAAGAGGCGTGGAGCAAACCTCGGAAGCTACTAGAACAATGGCGGGAGCGGCGGCGTAGAATGGGGCGGAGCGTCCTCGCCGAGGAGGACGGCCGCCGGCGGGTTGTCCTCCTCCGTGCAGCCATGCTCTCCTCCTCCAGGCTTCATAGCTTCCTCTCCGCCTCGAGGCAGACGACTCGACCGCCGCGGCGGCTCGCCGGGACTAGGGGTTCACGATGGGGAATGTAGCTGCGGCTGTTCTGAGTGCGAGAGGAGACGGTGGAGTGACAGTGTGGAGTGAGTGTTATGGCCTATGGGCTCTTGGATTATTATTACTAGGTAGGCTTTCAAGAAGGCCCAATGGATCTCGTAGCATAATACTAGCAGATTTGTTTTTTGTTTTGCTGGTTTGCTCATTCTTAATTAGCTTGCAACACTTTAAAATTTTCTTCCTTCAAAATAGAATCGTTATCCCCTGTGTTTTTCCTTGGAAAATCGAACTCAGCTCAAACTCGGTTGAAGCAGCTCGCAACCTTCATTTAGCTACAACATAAAAACACAATTGAATTCAGATTGCGCCCTGAGCTTAGAAATGCAACATCCTATCTATTTGGCCATCTATCTCTGCTACGGTTATGACTACCAAATTCCACGACAGGCTGTTACTAATACATCATTACACGGTACACTACAGCATATCACAGTGATCGCACTCAAGTTATGGATTCAGAAAGAGCATCGCCCTGTGACACCAGCTTCTCTAACGAAAGTCACCACAGACGTTAGCCCAAAAGATTTAAAGTGTGTGCGACCTAAACTTGAAGTTCTCAACATGGCCAAGTGACACCAGCTTCATCAGCCGGCTCCGTCTTTACCTTTTTCATCAGCACCGGCGGAGGAGCGAGGTCATGTTGGTGAGGACAGAACTAGATTACAATTTAACAACACTGCATAAAAACAATGCAGAGTGAATCGGACTGACATAAGACTCACATGCTTGCAAGCTGAATCCTTGGTGGGAAACGATGGCTGAGCACAGTTCAGTTTCGGTTTAAAGCCAAAAAGTTTAACAGTTCGGTAAAGATGAACACTGGAAAGGATATCTTGAAAAGAAAGTACATGGGTAACGCTATACCCGGAAGTAATCTGGGCCAAAATATGCATTGTTGTATGCATCAACAGTCTACAAGCAAGTGTTGAAGAAAATGGGGGGAAAAAGGATTAAGTGAAAATTAACGACACTTTACCAAGAGGTGTAGCTTCAATTCAAAACTAGTTATAAAAAATGAACTTGCCAATTCTATTGGACCATCATTAGTCATCAATTCAATGATGACTTCCGACCGATCAATTTAATTAGTACACGTAAGGCAGGATCCTCCAGGGCACAAGCCTGCAGTACTCTGCCCAGATGTCCTTGTACTTCGCCGAGCACCTTGCCTGGTTTCTTCTCTCCCTCCATTTCAGCAGGATGAGCAGGTAGGTTGGGTAAAAGTACGGGATCGCAGAACTGCAGCAGTTACAATGGTTATAAGGTTCAAAGGTTATTCATGATTGATTGGATTAAAATTATATTTTTATGTCACAAGGATAACACCCACCTGGCTCCACAAGGCAAGCTGAATGAAAGTGCGAGAAGTAGATTCCCAAGGTAATTGCAGTGCCTCGCAATGCCCCTACATGCGACAAGGAGGGGACTTGTTATTTTCAACATTACGGACATCAGTTAACAAGCATGATTACTCCCAAGAGAGTGAAGAGGACATTCCAAGTTTGAAAAATCCAACATGCCTAGAGAAATGTTGTTTCGGTGAAGTGCAATTGTTGGATAAATCTGTCATAAACAACATTTAGGTGCAGATTTTTTCAAACTAGCTAGTATGAAATCATATTTCTATTGGTTATTTTAAGTACTCACATACATTTTCATTTACTAGCATGTTTCTTCACTCGACTAAACAGGACCAGCTAAATATTCAAAAACAAGTGTAGGCATGGTCTTGTTTACAATTACACACAGAAAAATATTACTTGTATTGTGTGATATGGAAATAGTCAACTGTACACGCTTCAGGACAAAATATGCATGGGTAAGTAGTCAACAGAGAAGAAAAACGTGCACAGACTCCACGAGATAAAAGTAGCATACCAATAGCCAGATATAAGTAGCTTTCCTCCAACGACTTTGGGAGGTTTACCCCATATGAGAGCTTTAGGGTTCTTCTTGAACAGATGTTTTTGTTTGTTGGCTCCTCGGAACACTAGATAGCTGTGTGCAAAACGCAGTAAGGCTTGGCCAAAGATATTCGGAAGCAAGAAGCAGATTATACAGCATATGTGACCCAACAGTAGGAGTACCCAATAAGGAAAGTGAAGCAGTTAGCAACGCAAGCCAAAAGTGGCAGCTCCACTTTGTTTCTCAGAAGCCACCAACCCTGGTCAACAACAAGTCATAAAATTTTGTGAGTAGCTCATTCGTCAACCTTAAAATTTAACAGAAGAGACAGAAATACTATTGCATGAACCTGCAGATGTGATAAGAGCATATAAACTGAGAGAACTAATTCAGGAATGATACAATTAGTAGCGGCGTGACTAGATATATGTGCTACTCGGATATATCGTTTTTAACAAAGGGAAATGTTTACCTGAATACTGAAGGTAAAAGGAATGAAAACTAGGTCACCGAATACCAGCATGAAACCCAACCTTTCCGCAATAATGTCCCATCTGGAAATAATGTTAAAGGGAATCAGAGGAAGGGAAGTAATAATGAAGTATGAAGCATCGTGCTTGACCCCGTAAATCCCCACTCATTCTATAACATATGCAGGCTATAATGATATTCTTTTATGTATTTATTAGAAGACAATATGCACTTACGTGGAGGTCATGAATTCTTCATGAATGAAGTAATCTATAATATACCACTGCATGAAGACGCGTCTGTTGATTGCGGCCATTCAGTGGTGCTGGCGGCACAATCTCCGGTCTTCAAGGCCGAGCTACTAATCAACGGCAGCAAGCATTAGCAGCGTGAGTGAGGCAGGACCTCAAGAGGCCAAGAGCGTGGCACCGGGAAACTTCGAGCAGGACAACAGACGACCAAATTCCCGCTGGACATGCGCCGCGACGGGCAGCCAGCCATGCTGGCGCTGGCCAGGGCGTGCAGTACCTGTCGCAGGAGTGGTGCGTGGTGAGCCGAACGCCACCAACACGACGGCGCTCCCGGAGGTGCACCGGTCGATGCTTCACATCTTCGTCTCTGCCCCATAGTCTGATCCCAACACAATGCGCCTGATGCCACAACTAATTGACCAAGTCCCTAATCAAAGAGCATCAGAGAGAATTCAAGCGAGCTGCAGCTACTCATAGTTCGCACAAAATCCATCGTCCCATGGAGCAGAGGTGCTAGATGGGTGAGGCTAGCGGCGCAAACCTCTGCTCGGTGTCCAGAACGGCGGACTTCCGCATCTGCTGCTCCAATTTGCAAGGTGGAGGCCGCATGCGCCAGGCGGAGCTCAGCGTCCAGATGCGCCGCTTCCCCATCTACTCCAATGGTGCAGGCCTTAAGGGCTCGAGTTTGCCCCCAACTTTTCAAGGCAAGAAGGGGAGAAGAACTTGGAGGGCGCCGATTTGACCGCCGGCGAAATTAGGAGAACAGGGAGACGACGACAATGCCTACCACTTGTGGAATGGCGACAGGTTGCGAAAGTCTAGCACGGGCGAACTGGTCGAACGGCGAGACGGTTCGAAATCTGGAACGGGCGGAAAGGCGATGAGCTTCGGGCGTAGCAATGTCGAACACCAAAACTTCCGATTTGGGTACTGATCGAGGGACTTTAGTCCTTTTTATACAGGCTTTTGGCAAGCCGAACGATGAAAGTCCAATCCATATCGGAGATCTCGTGGGAGCGTGCTCGAATTCGGGTCGGAGCCGAACGCAGACTTCCACAGGAGCGTGGTCGAGTTTAGGTCGTAGGAGAGTTCGTGCTGGAGTAGTCTTTGTTTCTAGATAGAGGGGATCGTGTTGGAGTAGTTGACCGCCAGAGGCGGGCTTTTGTTGGCCGGATGTGAGCGGTGCGAGGACAATAAACGGACGAAGGGGAAAAGAAAAATCGAACTGGTACATGACTTATGGTGTGGCAGTGGTGGGTAATTGTTGTGAAGGTTTTTTTTTTTTGAAGCGTCACCGGGGAGTGCATAAGCACCCACCTGAATTATCCATTTTTACCAAAGATAGGGGTGTTGTTGTGAAGGTATAGATGTATAGATTCTACTATATATAAAAGGGCGTGGAATCCAGCTCCCGTCATTCGTCCACGTCACGGGATTCCGCTGGCCGTCCGATCCGCGCGATGGACGGTCCAGATCGAGACACGCCGCCCCCAAACCCGCCCGGTACTGTAGCTACGATTTTTGGCCAACCACAGAACGCCACGTCGCCCCAGTTAACGGCCGGTCGCCCCGGTCGCAGCCGGTGACCCTCCTGCACGATTTTTGACGCGCGCACTTTGCAGAAAACCCCCGCGGAAGGACCTCAACGCAAATTGGTAGAACATCGAGGTTTTTTCTGCAAAATCATCCACGGGCTCTCTCCTCCCCTGCGCGCCGCCGTGGTCGCCGCGGACGCCGCCGCGCCACCCCGCCGTTCCGCCGCTTCCCCGTCAAATCGCCGGCCGCGAGGAGGTGCGCCGTCGCCGGATCTACCACCCCACCGAAAATCAGTCGCCCAAACGTCGCCACGCCGCCGGAATCGGCGCTGCCGCGTCCGCCGTCCTCCGCCGCATTCACGCGGCGGCGCGGCCGCTCCGGCGACCATCTGTAGGCGGCGCCGCCATCCGCGGACTCCCCGCGGCGAGCCGCTTCCGACGCGCCCACGCGCGCGTCCTGGAACGCGCCGGCTCGCCGCCGGTGAGGTCAGCGCGGCCGCGGCCAAACCAGGCCAGGGTTGGCCATTGTGACGTCAGCACGACATCACAGTGGTCCCACCCTGTCAGTTTTCCCAATTTTTTTTAAAAAAAGGCACAAATTTGATTAAAATTTAATAAATTACAACTTATTCATTTAAAATCAGAAAAATAAGAATAATATATCAAAATTTTCAGAAAAATGCAACCTTTCTTTTAATGCCATAATCATACATGTTTGAAATATTTACATTGATGCCATTAGTCAAACACTAATAAACCTTAAATTTAAATCATATGTATGTTTTATAACCCATTTAATAATAATGAAAGCATTTGTCCAAAAAATCATAAATAATGTTTCAAATTTTAATGACAAAAACACCAGTCTAAAGAAAAAAAACACAAATGTTTCGAATATTTTTTGAACAAAACAAAAAACAAAATGAGAGACATGTGAAATGTGCAATATAACAATAATTTCAAATTGCACATACGAAAAAAATGACAAATATATCAACGTGCACAAAAAAAACATTGAAATAAAATATGAGTGATCTAAAAATCATAAACAATGTTTCAAATTTTAATAACAAAAACAACTGTCTGAAGAAAAAAAATGTTTGTAATATTATTTGAACAAAAAAAATAAGAGGAATGTGAAATATGTAATATAACAATAATTTCAAATTGTACGTCCGAAAAATATGACAAACATATCAACGTGCACAAACAAACCATTGAAACAAAATATTAAAACACTAAAAAAACTAATTATGTCAAATTATTTTCTTGCAAAAAGGATACCACATTTGAAATAAATGCTTAGAAAAAATGCAATACATTCGAATATTTTAAATTGCTACAAAATTATAAACACTCTATAATATATCTCAACAATTGCATTCACTCCAATTATGAAGTTGACACAAATTTTATGTTAGATTTCAAAAATATGCAAGCATCCTAATTTTAAAAATTCATAAAAATACTCGATATAACAAATTGCTCCTTCTACGATAAGATATTAGTATCACAATTCTCACAAAAAAAAGTACATGTGAATTGTAAAATTGTTACAGAATTAAAGACATTCTAAAATATATCTCACAAACTACATTTACCTTCATTATGAAATTAAACCAAAAGCAACACAATTAAGCATTCAAAATTGTTAAAAAAAACAACACATTTAAGCAACCAGGTATATAGAGTTACCTTATAAATTTATTTAAAGTACAAACATATTTGACAAATTGATACTGCACACGACAAATTCCGACGGAAATTAAGAAGAAAAAAAACATATCAGAGCTTTCCAATCCAAATTTCAAAATTAATCTCTCCAAAAAAAAATCTTTCAAGTCCACGGGCGCGGCGGAGCCCGCGCTTAGACCCCTAGTATAGATTACGGACTGTTGGGCTTGGCTTTTGACATTATTTTTTCTGTTGGCCTGACAATTTCGGTTATTTCAATGTGCCCTGCAGCGAAAACTTTTTCTCCAAAGCCAACGGCCGTGCGTACGTTCGTGCATCTGAACGGCCGTACGCTCCAGCCCGCTTCGTCTTCGTCATTCCCCAATCGCCTCCCGACCGCACGCTCAGCTCCGGGACGAGTGCCAACCCCTGGTTGCCACAAGCGCCGCCCCGGATATCCGCACTGGCCACCTACCGCACGCCGCCCTCCATCCTGGGCGTCAAGGCCGCATCCTCCTGCTGTCCTGCGCGGCCGGCGAGCCAGCTTCCCATGCGTCGCCGTCGAGGTCGTGTCCTCCGGCTGCCCCGCGCGGCTGCGTCGAGGCTGCCGAGCTGGCTTCCCGTGCGTGGAGACCGCATCTGGCTGCTTCGCAAGGCTGCGGCGAGTTCGCTTCCTGTGATGGTTCATCGATCCCTCGCACCAAGCTGGCTGCCTATCTTCCCTTTTTCTCTCCCGATCCGTATCATTGATCAGGGAACAGAACGGGGTTAATTCCTTTTGGGCTAGGCCTTGGCCTCTAGGCGTTTTGTCACGCACCAAAGAAACAAGTTATTCGCTTTTCTTTTGATTTGTACTAATTGCGTAGAGCATTTGTTTATTTCTGTTAAATTGTTGCCCATCAGCACATAACAGTTGCTCAATCATGCTAATTTGTTGCTTAATAATTAGTCAATTACACCATTTAATAGTAGTTGCTTAATAATTTGCCTAATTTTGTCTGATTGTTGCCTAGTAACACATATTAGTTGCTCAAATGCTCTAATTTATTGTCTAAAATCATATAGCACTTGCTCAATTACGTCCTCTATTTGTTGCTCACTTATGATATTTTATTGCTTAGTTTTATTAGTTGCCCATTAACACATATTAGTTGCTCAAATGCTCTACTTTGTTGTCTAAAATCATATAGCACTTGCTTAATTACGTCCTCTTGCTCATTTATGATATTTTATTACTTACTTTTATTAGTTGCCTAGTTAAACATATTAGTTGCTCAAATGCTCTACTTTGTTGTCTAAAATTATATAGCACTTACTCAATTAAGTCCTCTATTTGTTGCTCACTTATGATATTTTATTGCTTACTTTTATTGTCAAGTATTCCGGCAGTGCAATGAAGTTGTCGACTGACGTTGTGAAGTTGCCACTAAATCCCTCGCGGAAGCCTCCGGCGTCCACCTTCACATCACTTGTGGAGGCCTCTGCCGTGATGCCCACTTCTTAAGCCCTCGTGGAGCATGGTTTCAAATTTCAGTTTCGGAAAAATTTCGGCCACCACTGAAATCACTGAAATTCAGTGAATTTCAGTGATTTCGGTTTTCGTTTCGGCCAAATGACCGAAATTTTCTCTTCAAATTTGTTTAAATATTCAAAATATTTTAAATAATTTTTTAATTCCTATGTAATACTGAAAGTGCTGAAATATTTTGACCGAAAGGCAATTATTTCGGGGTGTACCGAAATCACTGAAATTCAGTGAATTTTGGCGAAATCTCACTGAATTTGAAAACCATGGTGCAGAGCCGATGTTGCGGCATCCATCTCTAAATCGCTCATGAAACTCGAAGCACAAGAGGCTGCCATCCTCATTTGGCTCAACTTTCAAAATAGTGGTAGTCAACCACAACTTATGAACAATATGCAACTTCATCTTTATTATTAAATGGGAGTTCGTACGTTGGTACGTCCTCTGATTTTCTGCCTTCGCTCGGGCTTCTCCGTTCCCCTCGATCGACCACCTGGGCCTAAGCCCAACAAACCCCGCAAAATGTTTTTTTCTTTCCGTGACTGGCTTTCCTTTCCTCTGAATCTCTCATTCTCATCTCTCCCCTGAGGCCCCGACGCATGTGGCGGCTGGAGGTGCTGAACCTCGGATGGCGGCGACGTATGGAGCAGGTACCTCTTCTATCTATCCTTGGGCAGGTCAGCCTCCTCTGTCTGCGTCGCTGCTGTATCCTGTCCTCCGCTGCTGCGTCGCCCTGCTGCCAAGGAAGCACCGTGGCTGCCGGTAGGTTTAGCCGTCGCGCCGCTTCTTGGTCTTACGCGCTGCGGCGTCCTGCACTCCCTCTCTCCCATGTCGCGCGCTGGTTGGGAGGAGGAGCGCAACAGGGAAACGGAGAGAGAAAAAAATGGACACCGAGCGACATCATGAAAGAAGAAAATCAGAGGGAGAAAGAGAGAGGAGGGACACGGCATCGGGCATCGACAACGGGAGTGAACCGGAACATAGACAAATCGAGAAAAGCTAATGCTGCTTGCTGTTGAGAGAGAGGGAGCGACCTGCTGCTTGTTGTTTGAGAGAGGAATTGTACACTGAGTGCTGAGAGATAGTACTGATTCTTGTGGGTGCTTAGTGCTGTTGTTGTGCTTGGACGTGTGCTTTACTAGCGGAGAGATCTTAATTCTATATCAGCAAACAATAGCATTTCTGCAAAAAGTCCTGGAAAAAGATATATTGCTTCCCAAAAGAGCACCCAGTGGTTGCAGTTTACATTAACCTTTCCCACACGCAAATACTACCTTCTGCAGTGTTCTATTGAGAAACATGCTAGAATATATTCGTTGCTGTGATGGGCTACCTATAGAAGCCCCTCTGTTTAGTAATATGGCTATTTCCTTTATGTTTTGTGCAATTAACATATGGCTATAATAATTTTTTATAGGGTATGTGCTAAGTTGGCTAATCTCATGGATTTGGATGATGGGGAGCAAGCGGCATGGCCAAGGTGAAGTGGGACTGACATAATTTACCTTTTTTTTATGTGTCCAAATATTGTAGTCAGTATCCTTGTGCACACTCTATTTGTTCAAGCGGCTGAGAATGATAAGGCTCTATATTCTTGTGTGCATTTCTGTATCCTTGTGCACACTCTGTTTCATACTATCGAAGCACTCCCATGTGTTCCTTGTCCAGAATTGTCTCTCTGACTATCTACAACGCTCAGAAGTATTGTTGGAACAAATTATTGACGCTTCTTTACATTGTTTGCTATTGTGTGACTGCATTTTCTGTGCATGCTGCCAATGATTGTTTCTTGGAATCAGTTGCTTATGAATTCCTCACACAAGCGCATTCATCTTATATGATGAAGAAATCGTGGTATGACCCCCACCTGTCTCTCTTGCTCTATGCTGAGCCTGGATCATATCATAAACCCACAAATGACCATTGCTATGCATGCCTTAGGGCTTTGAGTGCTTTAACATATCTTTTCCCGTTAATGGTTCCTTGCCACAAGCAGGATTCTGAGACTCAAACAAGCGGATGAGTATATTTGGGGTGGAAGAAACAGAGATGCCCTCACCCATAAGACGACAAGGGTAACCGTTTCTTGCTTTTGTTGCTGCGTATTTTCAATTTTGCTACTATGCAAAAAAAAATCACCTTGCCTTTATTGTAAAAGACATCACTTCTGGGTTTTTTGCAGTACTCAGCAAAACTTCTAAAGAAGCCTGATCAATGTCGAGTAGTGTATATGAATATTCACACATTTTCTGGACTGATGACAAGATGGAATAGTGGACGGTGAAAGGTGAACTTATTTTGATATGCTCAGGAAAATTCCTATGCAGGCTGCAAATCGGTTGTGCTCTTATTTGTACTGTCTAGACTGGCCTATTGCTTAGTAGCTTGTAAGGTCCGAGAATGCATCAAATATTCAGGTGCTCCAGTTGGAAGTGCAGAAAAGTTCCTGACATGTAGTGATGTCTTAGACACCTGATGCATGTTGTTTTTAGTGCTGAGAGATCACAACTTGACCTTGTAAAGATTGACGTTTAGAGTTATGTACTGAATATTTTGAACATGTGCTTTTAGGAGGTTTTTAACACCATCACCATGATTTATTTTTATTTCAGATATGTACATTGCTGCTGAGTTACTTCATCAGCGTACTTCATTTTTTTCTTCTTGAAGTCGTTTTTGCGCCCCCGCGAGCCGGTGTGCAAGTGATGGTTCGCTCTAGCTTTCGCCGTCATTCCTGCTGGTCCAGGTAGCTATGCTCTCATCTTGATTGATCAAATGTACATCAAGCAAGCACCACTAAACAATGCTAATGTATTTAACAATAGCTTTCGACGGCTGACGCCGTGCTTTGGAAAATTCATCATGTTATCAGTGGCAAGCCCCAACTGATACTCCGGAAACAACTTTGGTTTGGCGAAAGTAGTAATCGTTTATCAAATAAAACAGTTCTACAATCAGCAGAGCATAATATGATAGCAAAACATGATAATCTCAAAGCTAGGCCATGATAATCTTAAAGCGAAGCCACTGTTACAAAATTATTAGTAAAGGCAACTCATGTGATGGTTATTGTTTCCCAGGCCATGCAGATTTTCTAGAGATGATGCGCAAGTATGTAGCCGCTCTAAGCCCATCTAAGAGTGAACGCTTTAGATTCAGCTTGTAACGCATCCACCATGTGAAAGACAACCAGATCCCAAACCCCTGAACATATCGCATCGTCATGTCTTGGTTGACAATCCCCAGGCCACCTGTCCAGTCCATGTGGTAAAAGTGTTATCGACATTAAGCTTCAGATCATCCATTACAGGTTTGGCCCATCTTTGGTGTGATTTTCCGCAATTTTCTTTAATTTTCCTCCATTTTGTTTTGGCACAGATGAGGGTGTAGCCATAAGGTTCATTGGAGTTCTGAGAAGATGACAACACTCCGATGGCTAAATGAAGTGATGAGCCGATGACGCACGTGGCATAGTTGAGAGATCCATATAGAGGAATGAAGGATTATGAAGATGGCATATTTTGCCTCCTTGCACAATAGCGAGGAAAAAGGACCAAAGAGCACGGAGAGCGAAAAAAACAAGGGCTGCGTGGTGCTCGTTGGTAAGAGAAGCGCAAGGAAAAGCAATGTTGCTGGAGACGAGGTTGGAAGAACATTTTGCTATCGGTCAGTACATTTATGTATACATGTATTGTTTTATTTCATAGCAACACACGAACACCAAGTTGAGAATGTGACAATTAAATGGTTGTTGCATTCTATGCGTATGAGTTATGACGTCGATTTTTAACTTTTTATCAAATTATGCTTCTATTGTTTTCGGAATATTATGTGGTCATCTATTATATGCTGGAATTTTCATGAGTACACATGTTGATGAAAAAATAAACATGAAAGAGCCGTAGCAACGCACGGGCATTCATCTATATTAATGATAGGCAAGTTAATAACATCGTAGGAAACTTCACAACAACTAAATAGAACTTAACAGCGATAAGCAACTCCACGACAATTTAAAGCAAATTTGGTACAAGGCGAAATAATTTTGGTGTGCGTTGGGGCAACTTAACATGGGTAAGAAATTTTTGTGTGCCATGGGGCAATTTCAAAACAGGGGTAGGCAACTCCATAGCAATTAAAAGCAACTTAGACACAAGGCCGAACAAATTTGGTGTGCGTTGAAACAACTTCTGCACGCTAATAAGCAACTACACAGGGAGCAAGTATTGTAAGATTTTAGACAACAAAGTGACAATATTGAGCAACTCATATATGTTTTTAGGCAACAATCAGTCTCAAATAAACAATCTGAAGGTCTTTAGATGTGGGACCTACCGAACAGTGTGTCCATCTTTCTGTGTATTCAATGCTGCCCGCGCTGCCAATTCCGACCGCCGCCGGCCTACTCTCATTCTGCCGTTCACCAGCCTGGACCCGCCGGACTCCTCTCCCCATAATCCCCGCCGCCGAGATGTCGTTTCGGCTCTGTGCTGCTTCTCCACAATTTCTTGGCGTGGCACTGTTCTCAGCCAGGTCGAGAAGCGACCCCGTAGTCTGCAGACCAGCGGTCGCCGGTGAGAACTGGAGGAAGGCCACCGGCCAAGTAATGGGGCCCGTCGCCGGTGGGAGGTCAGCGTGACCGGTGGTGGTAGGCAGCAGCAGTGCGCCTCAACTTAGGGAGGACGGCGTGGTGGCGTGGACCGACACTGAGGGAGCCATGGAGCGCGGCGATCCAAAAGCGGGACAGGGGATCCGGCGTGCGTTTGTGATGAGAAGAGACGACGCGAGGTGGTGGCCAAGAGTGCCCGCAATCGTGTCTGCAGTAACGAGGAGGCGACGGAGGTCTTCCATCCCGACGACCTCCGCTGCTGCACGTCGTAGTAGGTGACACATAGAGGAGCAGGGGTGCCTGCAGATTGGCGGCGGCAGCAGCGTAGGGTGAGCAGGGGAGACCGGCGGCGCCCTCGGCCGAGGTGGAGCAGGGAGATGGGCGTCGGCCGCGCCTAAAGAGTCCAAGGAGCAGCGCGGGTCAATCGGCTGGTCGTCATGGAGATTCAGTGAAGAAAGCTCAGCCTCGCCTAGTTGCGGTGGGAGAAGGAGGCGAGATGAGGACGGAGGAGACCAGCGGTGGGAACGCGCTAGAGGAGAGGCCAGCGGCGGGCGTGTTTCGGAGGGGACGCTGGGCGAGCGGGCCGGGAGTGGTTTGTTGGGGACGACGATTCAGAGCGATGGCTGTTCACGTAGCGTGAGCGTTCAACTCCTCCAAACAACGCACGCGCGATATGAAGCATTTGGGCACTTTTAAACGTTTTTGTCGCTCCAACATCTGTGAATGCAAAGCATTTTCAATGTGCCCTGCAGCGAAAACCTTTTTTTTAAGGGAATCTCTGCAGCGAAAACCTGCTCTTCGGATTCGGAGCATCAAATCCTCCAACCAACTTTCTCAATATAGGATCCATCCGGATCGATCATAAGAGCATTTTTTTTAGATTAGACCATAAGAGCATCTCTAGCAGTACCCGCAAATGGCCAACCCGCAAAACAGTTTTGCAGTTCGCGCAACTCGTGGTTTTTTGCTCAGAACGCCGCGCGGCGGAGCAGAACCCGCAAAGCAGAACCGCAAAAAATAATATTTTGTTTCGCGGTTCTGCTTTGCGGGTTCTGCTCCGCCGCGCGGCGTTCTGAAACTGCATATGCAAAACTGCAAGATAGGCAGAATATCATAAAAATGGAATGATAAATAAATTAGACCTAAATTATAAAGATTCATATTACAATAGTAGGATATTATGAATCCTCATCAATAATGTATTACAATAAAAGTTTGAATCACACGAATTAAACAATAATTCAATACAAGAAATGTTGTAGAATAAAAATATTGTTTGAATCAAACATGCTTGAAAGGAATTTAACAAATTGCTACTGCCCATACCGCTGCCAGGCGTGTTCAACTAGGTCTTTCTGCAGCTGGGTGTGTGCGTCCGCATCCTCTATCTCACGGTAAGTCTGAAGAAAAGCTCTGATGCGATCTGGGTTTCTAGCAGGCTTCACGCGGCTACCAACATTGTCATAGGACAACTCCAAGTCTAAGTCTATTTCATCCTCTATGATCATGTTGTGAAGAATCACACAACAAGTCATGATGTTTTTCAGAATTTTCTTGTCCCAAAAACGAGCGGGGCCTCCAACAATGGCAAACCTAGATTGCAAGACACCAAATGCCCTCTCTATATCCTTTCGGCATGCCTCTTGAGCCCTTGCAAATTCAATTTCCTTGTTGCCTCTTGGATTTGAGATGGTCTTCACGAATGTAGTCCAACTTGGGTAAATACCATCGGCAAGATAGTACCCCTTTGTGTACTCATTCCCATTAACAGTGAAGTTGCAAGCCGGAGCATCACCTCTAGCTAGCCTTCGTAGTAGATGAGACCGTTGCAACACATTGATATCATTCAATGTGCCCGGCAAACCAAAGAAGCAATGCCAAATCCATAGATCCTCGGACGCAACGGCCTCAAGCACAATTGTTGCATCACCTCCCCTGCCACAATATTGTCCATGCCATGCCTTTGGGCAGTTTTTCCAAGTCCAATGCATACAATCTATACTACCTAGCATGCCCGGCCAACCTCGCGCCTCATTCATCGCCATCAGCTTCACCGTATCTTATTCGTTCGGTGCCCGAAGATAAATCTTTCCATAGACTTTTATAATCGTTTTGGCGAACATACGAACGGACTCGATCGTAGTATCTTCGTATTGGTGAAGATACGAAGATACTCGTCGGCGTAGTCAGCCGGGACGCCATATGCAATGACTCTCATTGCGGCGGAGATCTTCTGATATGCGCTGAATCCCAACAAACCCGCGGCATTCCGTCGACGCGTAAAATAGGGACAATTCGCCTCGCAAGCTTCTACTATCTTCACGAAAAGAGAACGGCGCATACGATACCTTCTCCGGAAGATGTGAGCCGGGTACGTCGGTATTTCGGCGAAGTAATCCCGCATGAGCAGCTGGTTGCCGTAGAAGCGGTTCCGTGGTATGCAAAGGCGGCCAACCTTCGATCCTTGCCACTGCTTCGCGTACCGATCATCGAACTCCTTGACGGCGAGGACGGCGACCACCATTTGCTGCCGTCGGCTTTCAAACAGCGTCTCCACGTCGGAGTCGTCGGAGGAGGACGAATCGGACAGCAAAAACTCCTCCTCCGGGCTCAACTCCATCTGAAACAGGTACCGCATATCACTACCGGAGTACTCCGTCCGAAAACACAAGAGAATCGAGCGGAGATGGACTCACCGACAGATCGGCGGCGGCGGCGCAGATTTGGCCGGAGAGGGTTCTCCACGGGCGGGGCGAGCCGGAAACCGCGGTAGGGTACGTCCGCGGCGGGGGGGTGTCGCGTGCGACGGGGCGCCTGCAGATGCGGCCGGGAAAAGGGTCGAATCACTGGCGGCGGCGCTGGCGGCGGAGGCGGCGTCGAGATGGGGATGAGGCACGTGGTGAAAAGTGCGGCCCGCCAACTGTTTTGACGCTATGCAGGCGCCCCTCGGTTCGGCGGTTAAAAATCCGAATTTGACGTTCCGAGGGGCAGATTCGCGGGGCCTCTCAAAAACTTTTGCGGGTCGGGGAGTTTTGAGGGTTCTGCTCTTCGCGTTTTTAAGGATTCGAATCCGCATCGGGCGGTTATTTTGCGGGTTTCGGCCATTTGCGGGTACTGCTAGAGATGCTCTAAGGGCATATGAACCGCATTCTACTTCTACCACCACTGGCCGCAATTGTCCATCCACCGATAGGCTGAATTTTTTGATTTGTGGGCTTAAGGCCCAGTACTACAGAGCATTCAGATGTACCAAGGTTCCTGAAATTTTAAAAGTGTTTGAATTTTTTTAAGTTATTTCTCATCCGCTATGATTATTTTCAGTTTACAGTCCAAAAACTCAACGCAAAAATGCCAGCCAAAAGTTGACGTCCAAAAAGTAGTTTTTTACATCGAAAGTCCGTTTCAAACAAGATAAAACGGATTCATACGGCTTGAATCTCAGTCACAACTATGCTAGCAAGTTTCTTCCGTATTTTAAAAGATGATAGGTATAGTTATGTAACAGAATCACGGATTCACGGTACTAAATGGATCAACAGCGGAAGCACAGCACAAGCAACCGCGCACGGAGAGTCGCGCCGGTCCGTGGTGACGGACGAATATCACCATAATCGCCAGTGCAGCTAGCGAATTAATCAGGCCATGGCGACCGCGGCGTGGGGCAGCTCCGGCGTGATGACTGTGCTGTAGATGTGCGTCATCATCCGCCGCTCGAAGTCGCTGCTTCTCGCCCGCGACGACCCGGCCTGCAGGCGCGCCCGAGGCACCCGCTTCGCCCACAGTACGCCCTGCTCCCCGGCTTCGCCGTCGCCAGCGCTGCGCACGGCCGTGCGGCAACCCCTGCCGCCAGCGCCAGCATTGTGTCGACGTACACGTCCCGCAGCCTGGCCAGCAGCCGCGCCGGCGAAGACAGGAGCAACAAGGCCATCAACCGCAGGCGGTGGCGCACGGAGGCGCTGACCCGGGCGTGCGCGTCCTGCCCACGTCGCCGAGGCAGGTCACCTTGAGGTGCCGCGACGGCGAGCCGCCGAGACGCTGGTAGTAGTTCCTCCGCGCCCAGTACATCTGCACGCTCCGGCGAGGCTTGGAGACTAGGCCGGCCATGCGATCGATCGGGTGGTGCGGTTTGTGCTTTGGGATGGCACGGCGAATTACTGAGTTCTGTGTAGTATTTGTTCGATGAAGTTAGCTTTGCTGTACTGGTCAATAACTCAATATATATTGCGACCTGATCGCGAGCTATGTCTGACTCGGGCGCGGCTAGGATCCTTGCGCGCGGTTTCCGACCAAGTATTTTTGCTAATTAAGGAAATGTTACTACGTACAGGTTACCTAATTAGGAAACGTCCTATTCCCTTTACGTGCGCGTTCTGTCAGGTTGGCTACCAACCTGTCACGATGCAATTTCCCTTTACATGCGCGGCGCGAACAATTCTTTTCCCTTTTTCCTATTCACTTTTGGCACGCACAGGCTCTTTTTTGCGCGCAATTGCTTCTGTGATGTAGAAAGGAAATTAGAGGAAACACAAAATTTGAATTTCCATCGAAAATTCTGGATGCAAAAATCAATTCCTTTTTGGGGCAAAGGATTTTTTAGGATAAAAAAAAATGGGAGGGAGGTAATAAATTCCACTTCCAACTAGTAGAAAAATTCTATTCAAATAAAGGACTCCACTTCCAACTAGTACAATCTATTCCCTTTTTTTTGATGAAGATTAAGAGGAAAACAAAAAATTTGAATTTCCATCGAAAATCTGGATACAAAATCAATTCCCTTTTTGGGCAAGGGATATTTCAGGGTAAAAAAAATGGGAGGGGGACACAAATTCCACTTCCAACTAGTACAAAAAAAATATTCAAATAAAGAACTCCACTTCCAAGTAGTATAAACAAGAAATAGAAATTCCGTTTTCTCTATTCCCTTTAAAATTAGAGATAAATAGATGTGACAATGCAAAAAAATTGGAATATATATGGAATATAGATGCACAAGTCTACAAAAATTTCAAACAAAAAATAAATTCCAAGTGCAGTTCCGATATTTTCGCAAAATGTCTGAAAGACAATAAATCAACGCGCTTGATATAAACGGGAAAGAACATCACAAACACTAAAAAACGAACGAGTCAATCCAAAAATAAAAGAAAGTAGAAACTCAAAAACTAGTTGAAAAAATGCTCACATTAATTATTCAAACAAAGAGCTCCACTTCCCAGTGGTACAACCTATTCCCTTTTATACTGAGATTGAAAAAAAAATGGGATAGCTCAACAAAACTGTTATTTCAAAAAGGGTTCTCTGAGAAAAACAATAAGAAACAATAAGAATTACTGTCATTTCCACAAAAAAATACCTCAAAAACAAGTAAAAATGATTTTGATAAAATAAACCGTTAAAAACATACCAGCATCATTAACAACCTGACTACTTGATAGCACCACACAGTTCACACGTTGCATGTCCATAAAACATATAAGTAGTAACTTATAAGTAGAACTGAAGTAGTTCAAAGCAAAAGCAGTGCAGTTAAACATACACCATGCAGTTCATAAAAAGGTAGAACATACTCTAGTAGTGCGTACAAGGAATGAACATTCCTTAACACACTTAGCGTCTACTTAGTGGTCTTCATATCAGCACTTCACATGAGTGAGACAGTGAGCTCGAGTGTAGTAAGGGTTGATGGGAGGAACGTGAAGATGTAGATCTGTCCTTCTGACATATCGAAACCCCTAACAGCTGCAGCCCATCCAGCAGACAACATAGCCTTCTTTGATCCTTTCCCTTTCTTCAAAGTAACCGTGTAGACATACTCGGCTGTATCGGAATAAACCGGGATTTCGATTGCATCTTTTTCAATGTACTTTCGCAGGCTCTTTGCAGTGAAAGCAGAACCAAATTCCTGCCAACATTCAGATAATCAACAAGTTAGGAATCATATACTGGTTAAAGAAAGAATAAACAAGTTGCGAATTCATTCAGCGTTAGGGTAAAGAACATGTTACCATCTTTGCTTTCTGAGGATGGACTGATGATTCTATCATTTTGTACACATAGTTCTTGTATGGTACTGCACGGTTAAGCCTGCATATATAGTTTAGCCATTTGCATTGCTCAATGCTCAGGTACATTTTATTCGCAAAGATGCAATGCTTGTCGAAAAGGCAATATCCTCGATTGTTCGGACCTGTATGCACCATTTTTTTTTACCAAATGTAAGTTCATGTAATACATTACACTGGGTGAACAAAAAAAATCTTTTACCCTTATTGCAACAAAAGACAAAAAAAAAATGAAATGCTGGTCATACCTCTCCAGATAGGCTTTGGTGGCTGTTTCTGGACAACTTCTTCGCTAGAGGAGGAGTCCATGGACATGCTATCGCTGCTATCACTGCTATCACTACTAGTGCTTGACACGTCGACAACCTCTCTCTTCGGTGCCATCTACTTATGAAAATTGAAAAATGCATGTAAACATATATTGTGTGACATAACTTAACTGTATCAGTCTACTGATGCTTCTACAAACAAAATACAGATAACCATAAATCCTACTAGTAGCACAGGTATGTGGTCAACAAAAAGCATACTAGAACAAACAGGAACCTGCTCAAAACAAAATCCTTCTATTACCACAAGTATCTGAGCATAAAAATGGCGATAGGATAGAACAAGCATAAGATATATGTTTACAAGCAGAGAGTTAGGGACAGCAAGATCGACTTCAGAATGAAGCAAATCTAGAGTAGGGGGAGTGGGAAAAAAAGGAACAAAGCTAGTACTAACTATATGGATCCGAGATATATCAGTGTGCTAACAGAAACCTGTAGATCCAGTAGAGTAACTGCCAGATCGGAGTTAACACGGCTTAGATCGAACAAAAAGACTAGTAGATCTGATAAATTAAAAAAGAACATGTCTCAAATCGCCAATCCTGTTTTCTCAAACAAGAAAGGATGGAGATATACATGGAGATTACTGTCGACAGCGTTGAGGAGTTGTACTGACCTTGGATGTCTCCTTGATGGCGACGACGGAGGGCTTTCGAGCTTTCTGCAAGATGACGGCGGCGGGGCAACCCAAGCAAGTGAGAGAGAAATGGGCAGCGTGCGAGAAAAATGGAAACAGTGCCTTCTTACATACCATGTCCTTTTCTCATATTAGTCCTTTGTCAAAAAATATTTTAACAATGTGTCGCTCGACCTTTGGTTTCTTCTCTATAAACAACCACGTTTCTTTTCTGCTAACTTATTGAAAATTTCTTCAAGAGAAAAATGATTTTTTATTTCAAAAACCAAATAACTGCCTCAAAAGCTATATAGTTTTTTCATTAAAAAAATACCTATAACTTTTTGATGTTGTAGCAAACAAAACTTTGTGGAACTTTTGAATGATATTAACTTTATGAAAAAAAACTTGAGCTCCACTTACTTGTGAATGGCTAACTTGAAGATTTGATAGTATTTTATTTACAAAACTAATTTGTGCATCATTAGATATAAAAAAATCAGAAAAGAAATTCTAAAAATCATAGAATAAAATAATTTAGCACTTTGGTTAAAAAGCCTACAGAGACACAAGAATACTTTGGGCATCTCAAAGTGCATCTTAGAAAAGGCGGAAAAAAAGTACTATGCTTCAGAACAAATTATAGGCAGTAAAAAGATAACCAGCGTTGGAATAATTATATCATTGCTGAAAACATAGTTTTTAGACATAGTTTTACCGATATAGATACATTCAAAAAAATAACCATTACAACCTCAGAGTTGATTATATACATACTTATATGCTAAGAGGCAAACATAGTTCTTGAATTCAGTGGAAAACTAAATAGGTATTAGTTACCGAGGGTGTAGTTTACGTAAGAAAAAATGACCAAAGCTATAGCAAATATGTTACCAAAAAGGGTATCTCCATGTACTATTTATCAAGCTCATGCTAGGTTGGTTGTCAGCATTTGGAAACTTGTCGGTACTGTTACCAACCCCATAGGCTAAAAGTTACCAATCTCATAGCAAAAGTTATCAGGTGGTGGGATGGTAAAAAAAGGATTATTACCAGCACACTGGACTTAAAGTTACCAATGACAAAACAAGTAATACAAAATGTTACCAGACACGTGTGCATGAAGTTATCAACCATGCGACACACATGAATTATTACCCAGTGTTGTGCCATACAAATTACCAACGGGGTATCCCCTCGTACTAGTTATAAATCACATGTTAGGTAAGTTTTGAGGGATATGACACTTGGGGGTATAGTTACCAACCCAACAGCTAAAAGTTACCAATGACAAACAAGAAATAAAAATTATTACCAAACGCATATGCATGAAGTTATCAACCATGCGATACACAAAGGATTTATTACCGATATTGTACATACAAAGTTACCGAGCGTGGTTTACTTAAACCAAAATGAAAAAAAGCTATAGCAAATATGTTACCAACGGGATATCTCCTCGTACTAGTTATCAGTCGCGTGTCAGGTACGTTGTCGGGGCTCGGAAACTTGTAGGTATTGTTACCAACCCCATAGGCTAAAAGTTGCCAATCACATAGCTAGCAAGTTATCAGGGTGGGATGCTCGAAAAAAGCATTATTACCAGCACCCTGGACTAAAAAATTACCAACGACAAACAAGAACTACACATTGTTACCAGACACATATGCATAAAGTTATCGACCGTCCAATACAAATCATTTGTTCCCACATCATTTGGTACCGTACAAGTTACCGAGGGTGTACCATACAAGTTACCGAGGGTGTGGTTTACTTAATCAATATGACCAGATCCATAACAAACAACTTACCAAACAGGATATCCCCTTGTACTAGTTATCAGTCGCATGTCAGGTAGGTTGTCGGGGTTCGGACATTTGGAAGTATTGTTACCAACCCCATACGCTATAAGTTACCAATCACACAGCTAGCAAGTTATCAGGGTGGGATGCTTGAAAAAAGCATTATTGCCAGCAACCTGGACTAAAAGTTACCAATGACAAACAAAGACGTGCACATTGTTACCAGACACATATGCATAAAGTTATCGAACATGCAACATGCATGATTTACTTAAGAATATAACCAACCCTATAGCAAAAAGTTACCAACAAGATATCCCCTCGTACTAGTTATCAGTCGCATGTCAGGTAGGTTGTCGGTGTTCGGACACTTGGAGGTATTGTTACCAACCCCATAGGCTAAAAGTTACCAATCACATAGCTAGCAAGTTATCAGGGTGGGATGCTTGAAAAAAGCATTATTACCAGCACCCTGGACTAAAAGTTACCAATGACAAACAAAGAAGTGCACATTGTTACCAGACGCATATGCATAAAGTTATCAACCATGCAACACACATGATTTATTATCGATGTTGTACCATACAAGTTACCGATGTTGTACCATACAAATTACCCGAGGGTGAGGTTTACTTAAGCGAATATAACCAACCCTATAGCAAACAAGTTACCAACAGAATATCTCCTCGTACTAGTTATCAGTCGCATGTCAGGTAGGTTGTCGGGGTTCAAACACTTGGAGGTAACCCCATACACTAAAAGTTACCAGTCGCATCGCTAGCAAGTTATCAGGGTGGGATGCTTGAAATAAAGCACTATTACCAACACCCTAGACTAGAAGTTACCAATAACGAACAAGAACTACACATTGTTACCAGACACATATGCATAAAGTTATCGACCATGCAACACACATGATTTATTACCGATGTTGTACCATACAAGCTAAAGAGCGTGTGGTTGTCGGGATTCATTTGGTACTGTGCAAGTTATCGAGGGTGTACCATACAAGTTACCGAGTGTGTGGTTTACTTAATCAATATGACCAGATCCATAACAAACAAGTTACCAACAGGATATCCCCTTGTACTAGTTATCAGTCGCATGTCAGGTAGGTTGTCGGGGTTCGGACATTTGGAAGTATTGTTACCAACCCCATACGCTATAAGTTACCAATCACACAGCTAGCAAATATCAGGGTGGGATGCTTGAAAAAAACATTATTGTCAGCAACCTGGACTAAAAGGTACCAATGACAAACAAGAAGTGCACATTGTTACCGGGTGGAATGCTTGAAAACAGCATTATTACTAGCACCCTGGACTAAAAGCCACTGACAAACAAGAAGTGCACATTGTTACCAGGCACATATGCATAAAGTTGTCAACCATGCAACACACATGATTTATTACCCGAGGGTGAGGTTTACTTAAGTGAATATAACCAACCATATAGCAAAAAAGTTACCAACAGAATATCTCCTCGTACTAGTTATCAGTCGAATGTCAGGTAGGTTGTCGGGGTTCAAACACTTGGAGGTAACCCCATATGCTAAAAGTTACCAATCACATCGCTAGCAAGTTATCAAGGTGGGATGCTTAAAAAAAACATTATTACCAGCACCCTGGACTAAAAGTTACCAATGACAAACAAGAACTACACATTGTTACCAGACACATATGCATAAACTTATCGACCGTGCAACACATGATTTATTACCAATATTGTACCATACAAGTTACCAAGGCCGTGGTTTACTTTAGTGAATATAACCAACCCTATAGCAAACCAGTTACCAACAGGATATTCCCACGTACTAGTTATCAATCGCACGTCGGGTAGGTTGTCAGGGTTTCGACACTTGGAGGTATTGTTACCAACCCCATAGGCTAAAAGTTACCGATCACATAGATAGCAAGTTATCAAGGTTGGTTGTCGGGGTTCGGAAACTAGTAGATATTGTTACCGACACCATAGGCTAAAAGTTACCAACAACGTAGCTAGCAAGTTATCAGGGTGGGATGCTTGAAAAAAGAATTATTACCAGCACACTGTACTAAAAGTTAACAATGACAAACAAGAAGTACACATTGTTACCAGACACATATGCATAAAGTTATCGACCATGCAACACAGATTATTTATTACCGAGGGTGTGGTATACTTGAGACAATATAACCAACCTATAGCAAACATGTTAGCACGGGATATCTCCTCATACTAGTTATGAAAATGCATGTCAGGTTGGTTGTCGGGGTTCAGAAACTAGTAGGTATTGTTACCGACACCATAGGCTAAAAGTTACCAACAACGTAGCTAGCAAGTTATCATGGTGGGATGCTTGAAAAAAGAATTATTACCAGCACACTGGACTAAAAGTTAACAATGACAAACAAGAAGTACACATTGTTACCAGACACATGTGCATAAAGTTATCGAGCATGCAACACAGATTATTTATTACCGATGTTGTACCATACAAATTACCGACGGTGTGGTTTACTCAAGCGAATATAACCAACCCTATAGCAAACAAGTTACCTACAGGATATCTCCACGTACTAGTTATCAGTCATGTGTCAGGTAGGTTGTCCGGGTTTCGACACTTGGATGTATTGTTACCAACCCCATAGGCTAAAAGTTACCGATCACATAGCTGGCAAGTTATCAAGGTGGGATGCTTGAAAGAAGAATTATTGCCAGCATACACTAAAAGTTAACAAAGACAAACAAGTACACATTGTTTCCGGACACATGCATAAATTCATCGACCATGTAAAACTAATGATTTATTACCAAGAGTGTGGTATACTTGAGACAATATAACCAACCTATAGCAAACATGTTAGCCCGGGATATCTCCTCATACTAGTTATGAAAAATGCATGTCAGGTTGGTTGTCGGGGTTCGAAAACTAGTAGGTATTGTTACCAACACCATAGGCTAAAAGTTACCAACTATGTAGCTAGCAAGTTATCATGGTGGGATGCTTGAAAAAAGAATTATTACCAGCACACTGGACTAAAAGTTAACAATGACAAACAAGAAGTACACATTGTTACCAGACACATGTGCATAAAGTTATCGAGCATGCAACACAGATTATTTATTACCGATGTTGTACCATACAAATTACCGACAGTGTGGTTTACTCAAGCGAATATAACCAACCCTATAGCAAACAAGTTACCAGCAGGATATCCCCATGTACTAGTTATCAGTCGTGTGTCAGGTAGGTTGTCCGGGTTTCGACACTTGGATGTATTGTTACCAACCCCATAGGCTAAAAGTTACCGATCACATAGCTGGCAAGTTATCAAGGTGGGATGCTTGAAAAAAGAATTATTGCCAGCACACAGTAAAAGTTAACAAAGACAAACAAGTACACATTGTTTCCGGACACATGCATGAAGTCATCGACCATGCAAAACTAATGATTTATTACCAAGGGTGTGGTATACTTGAGACAATATAACCAACCTATAGCAAATTTGTTAGCCCGGGATATCTCCTCATACTAGTTATGAAAAATGCATGTCAGGTTGGTTGTTAGGGTTCGAAAACTAGTAGGTATTGTTACCAACACCATAGGCTAAAAGTTACCAACTACGTAGCTAGCAAGTTATCATGGTGGGATGCTTGAAAAAAGAATTATTACCAGCACACTGGACTAAAAGTTAACAATGACAAACAAGAAGTACACATTGTTACCAGACACATGTGCATAAAGTTATCGACCATGCAACACAGATTATTTATTACCGATGTTGTACCATACAAATTGCCGACGGTGTGGTTTACTCAAGCGAATATAACCAACCCTATAGCAAACAAGTTACCAGCAGGATATCCCCATGTACTAGTTATCAGTCGTGTGTCAGGTAGGTTGTCCGGGTTTCGACACTTGGATGTATTGTTACCAACCCCATAGGCTAAAAGTTACCGATCACATAGCAGGCAAGTTATCAAGGTGGGATGCTTGAAAAAAGAATTATTGCCAGCACACAGTAAAAGTTAACAAAGACAAACAAGTACACATTGTTTCCGGACACATGCATAAAGTCATCGACCATGCAAAACTAATGATTTATTACCAAGGGTGTGGTATACTTGAGACAATATAACCAACCTATAGCAAATTTGTTAGCCCGGGATATCTCCTCATACTAGTTATGAAAAATGCATGTCAGGTTGGTTGTCGGGGTTCGAAAACTAGTAGGTATTGTTACCAACACCATAGGCTAAAAGTTACCAACTACGTAGCTAGCAAGTTATCATGATGGGATGCTTGAAAAAAGAATTATTACCAGCACACTGGACTAAAAGTTAACAATGACAAACAAGAAGTACACATTGTTACCAGACACATGTGCATAAAGTTATCGACCATGCAACACAGATTATTTATTAACGATGTTGTACCATACAAATTACCGACGGTGTGGTTTACTCAAGCGAATATAACCAACCCTATAGCAAACAAGTTACCAACAGGATATCCCCACGTACTAGTTATCAAATGTGTGTCAGGTAGGTTGTCCGGTTTTCGACACTTGGAGGTATTGTTACCAACCCCATAGGTTAAAAGTTACCAATCACATAGCTAGCAATACACATTGTTAAAGGATACATATGCATAAAGTTATTAACCATGAAACACAGATGATTTATTACCGATATTGTACTATACAAGTTACCGAGGGAGTGGTATACTTGAGACAATATAACCATCCTTGTAAGTAATCGGGGGGTGGGATGCTTAAAAAAACATTATTACCAGCACACTAGACTAGAAGTTACCAATGACAACATAACATTATCGACCATGCGATACACATTATTTATTACTGAGGTTGTACCATACAAGTAACCGACGGCGTGGTCTACTTAAGCAACACGACTAAACCTAAAACAAGAATGTTACAAATGGGATATCCCCTTGTAATACTTATCCCCTTGTACTAATTATCTATTAAAAAATAGATGTCACTGCAGCTTCATTCGCTGCTCCCTACACTGGATTAAATCACAGAAAAAGAGCTTCTACAAAAATTTGAATAGTGGCATCTGTTGTAAAACTTACTGATGGTCACCATTCATCTGATCAGAAAAGAACATCGAATTCCAAAAAGAAAAAAATGTACGTATACTTCCTTAAAATGAGATTGCACTGAAAACAAAAATGATGTCCACTAAAAAGAATAAGCATTACTGCTAGAGAAAAGGAAATAGGATGCACACAGTTTCATTTCAGATAATAACAGAAAAGATTTCCCCCCCATGAACTTTCAGCGGCATAAACTTGGGGAGGGTATTAAATAAAAATATTTCTGCTATCTCGAGATGAAACTCCAACAGTCTTATCATTATACATATGATATGATCTCATAAAAAATACAAAAATGGGTAATAAGAAAAAGAAAAGTGATGGAAGCTTCATGATATATTAAGTAGACGATTTCCTTACCTATACAACAAAGAGAGAATGGGAAATGAAAAAGGATTACTCAATGCGTCCAAAAGAAAAAAGAAAAAGAAAACAAGAAAATAGATTGAAGTGAGAGAGATTGAAGCCCTTACTTTTCTTGACGATGTTGTCCAAGCAAACAGTAGGCCTGGGCTTCTTTGATAGTTTCAGAATATGAACGCTTCCTCAAGAGGATCCATAGGCTGTTGAGAAGATGATCCAGTTTGTTGAGGCATCCATGCATAGTATCCTGGTGTCTATTATACAAAAAAGAACCAAGTGAGACTGAAATCTTGTTTACAGACAACTATAGATTACTGTAGTCATGGGGTGACATCTATAATAATGCATATTAGTAAAAAAACAAAATACCGTGTAATCAAATGGGATGTTCTTCACAGAGTTCAAGAGTGCCCAGAAAAGGAACAAGGTAAGATAAATTAGTACTGGCAACCAATATTTGTGCACTGCATTGTACAAAAAAATAAAAAGACTATGTAAAAGAGAAAAAAAGAACTAACATGTTTCTGTAGTATCTTTCTTGTTTCAAGGGGCATTTTTTCATTGAACGGATGTGCAAGCATGTAATACGTCAACTTCTCACGGATAGGTTTGGCATGCTCCTAAAAAAAAGATGAATATATCATCAAGTTGTAAAACAAAAAAGGAAGCATATAGCAAGATCAGGGGATTGAAAAAGAAGAAAGGCATATAGCATTATTGTCGCATAAAAAACTTACCGGTTTAAACATTATAGTTTTGTCTCCATCATATTTCCGTATTAGTTCCATCACGAACACGCCGCTATCACATCTAAAATGACAAAAACAAAAATGTGAAAAAAAACAAGACAAGAGATAGTACATGACTAATAAGCAGCCATTAGTACATAAGAACAAAAATATAATGAAATGTGCATCTGAAAACTAAAAAGGCAATGCAAAAAAGGACTGACATCCGTATACTCACTCTTTTTCAGAAGCACAAACTGATTGAAAAGCTGTGTCCATTTGATCCATTTTTATAAGTGAATGCCTATATGCCAGAGAAAATGACATCTTGAAGTTCTTGATTGCAACACATGCTTCCTCATGAACCAGGTGGAACTTAGTATTTGGAATTAAGACTTCAAATTTCCTATGCTTCAAATTGACCACAAGCAGGTAATGAAACCCAGATGTGTACTGTGGCAAATGTATCTATAAAAAAAAGATGTTGCATATTAGTTAACTATGGCGAGTAGTTTTTTAACGCTGTTTGTTAATGATATGAACTTACTAGATCAACAGTGTCGAGCATGAAGCCAAGAAAGCCATTAGACAGATATTGTTTTAAATTGCCAGGATGTTCATGTTCTTGCTTGAATAAATCCTTGTAGATGATCAAAAAAGAAAATAGATAAGATAAAAAATAGTAAAATGAAATACGGTAGGTAACACATCTATAAGCATATGAAAAGAAAGGCACCATGTCGCCAGGAATGATATGAGCACTCAAAATTTTTTTACTACCAAGTCAGTCAATGCAGATATTGTACTACACAAAATGTTTTTCCCATAGAGTAAACTTATTATCACACTGCCAGTGTACAAAAATGAAAATAAGGTTCAACAAACATTTTATCAACTTACAGCTATCTGGCATTCGAAAAAGAATCTTTTCCAGTGTCCTTCCCTCAGAGTACCAAGTTTCTTTCGCTCAATATCTTCAACGATGACAGCTTTGCCTAGCATATTGATAACGTATTTGTTCACTCTGCCATATACATTCATACTGAGAGCAAAAACTCTGTGCTCAGCCCACGTAGTTCCCATGGCCACAACATGCATGCTGTTGAATGACCCACCAAACAAAAAAGAACACTATTAGTTCTGATATAGTATTCAGTATACAATTTCAAAAAACAGGTATTGCATATCAAGAAAAAAGTGAGAAACACCCCAAAAACAGAGAATTGCACGGAGAAAAACTTTTTTTGTTGAACCATTCTCTAAAGTTGCAGTACTATAAAGCAAGAAAAAAGAAGTGGCCTGAGAAAAAGGTTCTTACGTTTTTGAATGCATTGTCTTAGGCATTCTTGTAATTATATCTTTGAAAACCTCCTGCTCGACCATCGTTGATGTAAATGATGAAAATATGTTTCGTTGGTTGATGTCAGGAACATGGACACTACTTTGTGCTTGTGTTGCTCTCATTTGTTCATCACGCTTCTTTGCTTCATAGTCTTGTTCGGCTTTGCGTACAAATTCTTCTAGCTGCCTCTCGTATTCTTCTTCATCCATCTGCTCATTCCCAGTGACCTGTGGGTTGTCAGCTCTTTGCGGAGTCTCGTAAATGGTACTGAAACCAGTAGAGGTAGCAGCTTCTTCAAAATGTACTCCAACAAAAACATTCTCTGTGTCTGCCTCCTCATAACCAACAGAATCCTGCTCACGCAACCTTGCTCTCTTCTTAAGTGCCACAAGATGAACTGCCTCATCATTTGTAGACATCCAATCTGCTCTTTTCTTCCCCTTCTTATCCTCCTGAGATGGTGAATGGGTGAATAACTCGTTGAAAACATCGACCTTCTCATCAACTGTGCAAACTTTGCCTGTCATTAACCTCCGCAATCTCTCATCGGCAAAAATTACTTCTGCAATATATGAAAGCAAGTCAACGACTGCCGGCACATGTGGGATCTCAACTTTCTGTGGTTCAAGAGACTCTGCTAGGCTTTGTGGATATGGAATATCAAACCCATCTTCTAGTGTAATACTTTTTATTGAGTCAATGATGGTTTTCATGCTTAGAAACTTTCCGTCCATCCATGGATCTTCATCTATCTTCTCCAATAGAGCGTCGTCGGGGACAGGTAGAATGAGAAAATCATCCAGATTTAGTTGTGGGGGTTCTTCAGTGTTGCAATGGGCTCCAGAGTTTGTAATATTGGCTTCAGCCACAGGGAGCTTGCTCTCTGAAGGATAAATTTGAAAACTGGAATCTCCATCCTTGACAACATTCATGCAACCTGATGACATACTGGTAGCTGTGGTAATGTCGGCTACACTGTGCTGTCCACCTGAGCAATTGGCCATGAATCTTTTATGAGAGAACTTGGAATGCTCTATGGACATGTGTTCAGTGTTGCAAGAAGGGTGAACAGCTTTCAGGCTATGTAACGACACCGACGTATCTGCCCCAACAATGGCTTCAGCCACATGGACCTTGCAATCTGAGGCGCACACTTGAAAGCTACAATCTCCATCATTGATAATATTCATGCGATCTGATGGCGTACATAGAAAAAAAGTTACCAGACGATGGGATACTAAGACATTACCAACCACATAGGAATAAACTTATCAGATGGTGGGATACTACGATAATATTACCAATACCATAATACACAAAGTTATCGATGGGGGAAACTAGTAAGACATTACCAACCAGAAAAATTTGTTATCAGATACAGGATGCTACATAAATATTAGCAAGACCATAACATGCAATTTATCAATGATGAGTCGATGACAACTAAAAAATAAAATATTACCAACTACACATAAAATTATTAGCAAGACCATAACATGCAAGTTATCGATGAGAAAAAAAACTGAGATGTTACAAACCACTTATAGAACGAGTTACCAGGCAGGGGATACTAAAAAGTTATTACTAGGGCACTAACATATAAGTTGTCGATAGAACACCCTTGCATGCAAGTTAGTGATGAGAAAAATAGTACCAGAAGCTTGTATCAGAAAACTACCTGCAGTAACAACAGCTACATTGGGCTGAACACTAGTTTGTACCATCAAGCTTGTATCTGACACCTTGGAAGGCTCTATGGGAACTTGCTGATGCTGAACACTAGATGCATGCCTTTGAACCTTCAACTGTGGTTGAACAACTTGAAATTTGCAGCATTCATTTGTTTGAGAAAAGGTATTGATAGAAGGCAAGAGTTTCAGAACATTAATGATGTTTTCAAAAAGAATTGGCTTCATAGACTCCACAATTTCATTCTGCATGTTCGACACAATGATGGGAAGTTGTTCAGTGACCTGACAACGAACAAAAACCCAAGTAAACTTTATCAGCACAAAAATATAATAAAAATTTAAAGCCCAAGATCATGTTGAAAAAGAGAAAAATATATATTTGTTTTAATGAACAATAGCATTAGTTTCAGAAAAACAAAGGTGTGATTGTGTGTATCCTATGAGAAATGGTTGAGATATATTACACATTTGGGAAATGCAAAAAACAGAAAGAACACATGAGTGTAGCTGCGAAAAAAAGTTTTTCAAAAAAACGTACCTCCTTATGATGACTCTCTGGACATATAGATAACACAAACTGCAAGAGATCCTCAGATGTTTTTGTAACTGTCTCATCTGATAGCACAGATGTGCTTGTGAAAATAGTATCTGACAGATCTTTCACCTGCTTCAAAGGAAAAATAAACAGTAGGGAGTTGTAAAAACATCTTGGTATGACAAAAATAACAAACACTGAGCTTTTGTGTAGAGAAATATTACATAGATCTTACCGGTAATTTCCCGAAGAGGGTAGACTACCATGATACACAGTCCATTGCTTCGACGTCATTGACCATCTGGCTAGTTCATACAGAAATGCGAGACCACTTCTTTTTTAGAGAGACTGGAACAACATAAGATTCCTTCAACTCCATATAAATGATCTGAAAAAGTTTTCAAATGAACAAAGTTATTAATATTGGATATGAGGGAACATAAAAGACTTTAGAACAAACATATACTACTATATCAAAGCTAACCCATTAAGGCCTCCGGTGGGCATGTCCACGTCGATGGCTGTATTAGTGCTACAATAAAGTACTTCTACAGTACCCGTGTGCACTGTAGCACTTTTTTCCCCAGAAAAATCCTTTCCCAAAAATCATTTTGACGAAAACAAATACACGAAATATATGCGCGTCCACAAGTAGGTTCCATTCCCGTGATCGGTTTCGATTTTTGTCGACTCTAACACCTCAATTTTGAATCCAGGTTCACAAAAACATTTGACGCATTTTTGTCAAATTCGTCGCACTTAGTCATCCGTTCGAATTTTCCTCTCACGGGTAGATGTATATCACCCTACCAAACAACTTCCATGTTCTAACCCTTTTATTTCAACGGACATATAGATGTACCGCTTTTTTGCAGTAAAGTCCTCCCGTTTTCCAAAAATTACTAATCGGCCCTCCGGAATAAAACATTTTTGTATAAAAGTCCCCGCGTCCCATTTTTTTTGTAGAAAAGTCCTTGCGCTTTCCAAAAAAATGTGAGCCGGGCTCCCGGAATAAAACATTTTCCCAGTAAAGTCCCCGCGTTTTCCCGAAATTGCAAATCGGTGCTCCGGTACAGTTCAACAATTTTCCCCCTCCTAATATATTTGTCCCCTTATTGTTTAAACCTATTTTTTTTGCCACACTTCTTTTCACGAACATTATCTATTTTTTCCGATCATGCATGAACAGTCCCTGTCCCTTACGAACAGTTGTTTTTTTGGCTTCTAATAGATTTCTCTCTGTTTTAATTTTCCCCTATTATTTATTTTTCCACATTTCTTCTTACGAACATTGCGCACAAATAGCGACTTCAAAATTACTTATTTATTTTTACTCCCTAATTATCCCCTACTATATCTTTTTTCCCTACTTTACCTCCCTTACATATTTATTTTTATTACTCTAAGATTGCTCGCTTACTTCCTATTTTCCCATTTCCTCCTACTCTATTTTTTTAAATTCTTATTTTATTTCCCTCATAAATTTATTTTTGCAGCAGACCTCCGAAGCCCTCCTCCGAGGCTGCCCACGTCGACACTTTGCTACATAGACACACTTCTACAGTTCCATCACCCCTCCGCGCCGTTCGATTGGCATCGACGATCTGCAGCGCCGGTCGCCGTGTCTTTTTACGAAAAGGATCCTCGCAAATCCGGAAATTACCACGCAGTTACAGCTTTCCACTAAAATGTACTATTGTGTAAATTTCAACAACCACAGGGACCCCGCTGCAAAACTTCCCGCACACGGCCCCCTCTCCTTCTCTCCCCCGCGCGGCGTCAAGTTCGCCGCCGTCGTCGCCGACGCGCCGCACCGTCTCTCTGCTCCTCCCCACTCAGATTGACTCACACGGCGAGCTCGCCCGTCGCCTCCTCTCCCTCCTCACCGAAGATCAGCTGCTGGGAGGACGCACACACGCCGTAATCATCCTCGACGTGCTCGACGGCCGCCGCTTCGATCCGCCACCGTCCGCTGCCGTGCGAGCTCGAATCCAGCTAGCTCCGACGACCATTAGCCAGCGGCGCCGCCGCAATTAGGTTGCCCTTGCTCGGCCGCGTCCAACGCGCGCACCCGCGCGTGCTAGCTTGCTCGCCTCCTGCGAGAGCAAGCACGTCCGAGCCGCCGCCGATTTCGCTGCCATTGACAGGCGGGCCCCGCCTGTCAGGATTCTATCCATTTCCTAATTGATTTCAGTAATTGATAAAAAATCTGACAGTGGGGTCCATTGTCAGAGATTTAATATTTCCAAGAATTACAGAAAATATTTAAAAATTGAAAATTTCACAACTTTTTTATCTATTAATCAGAATAAAACAAATAATATATCAAAATGATCAGAAAATCAACTCTATTTGTTTCCACAACTAAAATATTTGTTTGACTAAAAATGAATTACTCTAAAATTGAAACAACAAATAACACATTATTTTATGTAGAAATAATAATAATACACCGATATCTACCGCGATAATTTTCAGACAATAAATTCATAACTTTAATCTGTTATTCATGAAAAATGCAAATAATTTATCAATAAATTTCAAATTTAACAAATTTTCTCACCCTTCACACAGAAATTGTATAAAAAAAATCTATACCTATACCAAAGCTCATAATAATAATGGTAAACCGAGATAATTTCCAAATAGTACTTAATCAGATAATAAAATACTGGAAATTGCAAAGTTCATAACTTTCAATCTGTTATTCATAAAAATGCAAATAACATGCCAAAAAAGTTTTAAATTTAACAAATTTTCAAACTCTTCACACAAAAATTGTATAAATAATAATAATAATAATAATAATTTGCTTAAATAATGCATTATCTCTAATTACTAACTCAAATGGAACATTTTAATTTGGTACTTATTTAAATGCAATCTAAATGAACTGACTAAAATTATAGAATGCAAATCAATAATTGTTCATTTCCACTCACTATGGACATACATTAAATATTAACGAAAAAAAGAAATTTGTCAGTTCAATTCACTAGATATTTGAAGATACTCCACACGACAAAATCCGACAAATTTCAACATTTCGAATCCTGACGGGTAAGAAATTATGCTCACTACGACTCTTTTCCATTTTATGCTCATTTTAATTGAGTCAACCTAACAAATGAGTTCAAGGAATTATGCATATAATATTTGTTTTCTTTTAACTATTCTTCAAGCAATTTTTTGCACCTCGACAAACAATTATTCATTCATGATGGAAAAATATTCGATAAAAGTCCTACACAACTTCAAGAAAATTTATTCCTTTTTGTGCAACATAATTTTTTTGTAATCTATAAATAATTTGCTTTCATGCTGCTTATATGATGTTAACCTACTCAGATCTTATGCTTCATAACTTTATTGCAATTTCCTTCTAACTGTAAATGTATAGATTTATTGATGCTTAGGAGATGTTCGATTTAATCCAATAGTGTTCCAGAGGAAATAATTCATTTTCCATTCTATGATTATTTTGTAAGATAGAAGATGCTAAAAAAATACCTTATTGGACACTAAAATATTTCTGTTCACACCTTATGCAAGCTGCTTATATCAAAGTTCCATCTTGATTTATTTATATGAAATTTCTCTTATTGTTAAGATTTTATATAGCTTAACAAAAGTTTACCACGGAAGGTTTAAATTCAGTGACTCTTTCTAATCCAACTCCGACAATGCTTTAGGACCTAAGCTGACTGTAGCGAACAATAATTTTTTAAGGATACATTTCAATACCATTAATTTGTCTAATCATCCATATTAAATGCAGTGCACTGACGTCGTAAGTTGTTTACTCTTTTCCTTTTCTGATGTTTAGTTTTTATCGATAAAACACAAATCCGAAGTTGGTTCTGATAACACGAAAGATCCATATTTCACTGTCAACAAACAACCGGAAAAATATATCAACATGATCACAAAAATACGTTCTAACTAACTATGGCATACGATCAAAAATTCAAACTTAAATATTTAAATTTCAATTGCCTTTCAAATCTGAGCATTAACAAACAGAAAAATATATCAACATAATCACAAAAATAAAGACTGACTGTCTATAACATATGATCAGAAATCAAATTTGAATTTTTTGAAGATTTAAATGTCCTTTAAATCTGAATATTTCAAAATTTTGAACGCCTTTCAAGTCTGATCATTTTACTAACTTAAAAAAAATCGAATCTGGAAAACTTCCCAATTTGAACATTTTCCAAAATCTGAACAATTTTTGAACATAACCTCTCTTTGCATTTCAATAATTTCAAATTTCCACACTTTTTAAATAAAGACATTTCCAAATTTAATTTTAACACACGGGCGCGGTGGTGTCGCCGCGCAAAATTTTCCTAGTATGTCTCAATGTTTATGTAGTAAAAAAGATGGCACAATGATAAAAAGCATGTACCAAAAGAGACAGAAGATTGCCACCCAGAACAGTTGTGATGCCTTCGTTGTATGCCTCTATAGAAGTTATCAATTTATCCAACACAGCAGCTGAGAAATCAAATGAGCTAATTGAACTTGAATCTCTGAACACGTGAAGGTAATCAGGGCTGACAGCGTCATGACTTGAAGGGCATAAGAATACTGTCATGGCATACATGCCAAACACAAGTTTGAACATATCGCCATCAAGAACAGGGTAACAAGGTCCTCTAGCTCAAAAATTGTTGGGTACCGGCCATTACATTTTGTAAGATTATCAATCATCAATCTTAGCTCAGGGTCGATCTTCTCGCCAATCCTCATACCACCAATTGGTGTGCCCAGAATTTGGTGAATGAAAAAAGAACTGACTATGATTCCTCTCCCATCTGAAAGAACCAGTGTCCTTGAGCGTGTATCAAACTTACCAACAATGTAAGTTATCAATCCACGTGGTAGGACTGTGCACTTCAGCTCAAGAAGGTGTCCTAGTCCCATGCTGCATACTAACTTCCTTTGAGTTGAAGTCAGACGAAGAATCAATGCAGAGAACTAATGAGGGATAACTTGGTATAGAAGCCCTAATAAAACAATGAACAGAAGATAATTGATCAGTGTAGATTATTATAAAACATTTAATTATTTATTACAAAAAAAACATGTAGTGCAATTATCGATAACGAAAAACACTAATAAAAATAAAAATATATTACTACCCACTAATCATGCAGCAAAAACAAAAGAAGTTATAAACATGGCGTTATGTAGCATATGAAAAATTAAACAACAGTATATGAGTATAAACAATCACTTCCTATTTTTTAATAGACAGATTGTTCACGTATGTAAGACAATCCCACATACACAAATTAGAAAAAAAAGGACATTACATCGCCCTAAACATTCGCAAAAAATGAGTTGCATCCACCATAAGCTTGTGGTCATCCTTCCCCGTCCGTCCAGTGACCAAGCACTGCAGCAAGTTGCCAGCAAAATTGCAATCTAATAGCAGAGGAGCAGCAGCCTACAAAACTAAAGACTCCCCTATGGCATCATGTTGTTGTTTTAGAGAAACAACCAGGTGGGGTAATGCCAAAAATGCAAATGCAATTACTAGGGTCATGTAGACCACTCTAGCTAGTCGAGATTACAAGCTCATCTGACAGCGATTTCACGTATCCGTATAAGGTGCCGCGTAACACACACAGCAGAAATAATAATCATACATAAAAATTGAATTGTACCATGCGTTTCAAAGTTGGAAAGGGATAAACAAAAATATGGATGAATTGTACTTACAGCTTTTGCAATGGGTTGTTCATCCATTTTTAATGAATTTGACATTTGATAGTCCACAACAGCTGTAAAAAGAACCAAACTCTCCTTGGTCTTCCTCCTTGAAAAACTTGTTGTCTGTGCTTTTACTGGGGTACCTGCACATCACATCCACGCATAAAAGGAGGGATAGAAAAATAAAGCAACTCCGTATCGATCTAATCAACTAAAGCTGCAATGTCTTTTTAAAAATAAACTAGGTTGGGATCAGGAAAACAACTGTAACCCCATCGAGACAAACAAGAAAAATTCGTTCATGGAATGGATAAAAGGATTCGGCCCAGAGATAAGTTTAAGAAATCAAATGGACGTATGAACACAAACCAGCAAAAGAAAAATACACGTATGGAACAGTAAAACGACTGTAGCCCCATCGCACACACAAGGTTTTGATCCATAACAAGCCAAAGAGTATCATCCAAGTATGTGTGATTTGGGTGGGGAAATGTTCAAGAAGTATCAATTGATAAGAAAACCAGGGCGGAAAAACCAAAAACAAATCGCTCAAAGTCTCAAAATCGTATCTACAAGAATCACACAAAGTAAACCCTAAACAGAACCAAAACCATAGAAAGGCGTACCTCTCCTGCTGCGGCTGAACGGAGGTACAAATCCGGTAGATCGATTTTCCCCTCTAACCCTAGGGTTGCGGCGGCAGCGGATATGGGGAGGGGATTTTCTTTCTCTCGAAACAGACAAGAGTGGGGAAATGGAGAGAGGTGGGGAAAAAGACGGGGTAGGTGCGCAATAGAAAATATGCAAAAACACCCACAACAAATAGCAAATTAAAAGAGAAGGCTGAGAACTAGAGAAACGTGTGAACAGGCAAACGAAGAGAAACGAGAATTGCGAAAAATTTGAGAAGCTAAAGGGTTAAATTGAAAATTGACTGTCTCCTACCTCACCTCAATAAACCCCGTTCCCCCGAAACCCTGGCTGGGCAGCCCGCCGCAGCTCCTGCTCCTGATCGAGGAAAAGCTTCCCTCTCGAAACTGCATCATCGGAAGCTTTGTATCCCGGATCTCCTCAACCCTCAACCCCACTCCTCAGGCAAAATTCCTTAAGGTTGGACAAGCAAAGGATTGAGTCATCCCCTCCCCCCCCCCACCCCCCACTCCACTCCACCCTCAGGCGAAATTCCTTAAGGTTGGACAAGCCTTTGAGTCCCCCCCCCCCCCCCCCCCCACCGTACCTCCACTCCACTCCTCAGGGTGATATAACATTGTGTTCTCCAAATAATCTGCAGATCAAACACACAGGGAGAAAAAAGAGCAGAGGTGGACAAGCAAAGGGGGCAAGGACCATATAAACTCCATCAGAAAAAGAGAAAAAAAGGTACAGCAGATTGTAAAATTAGATAAAAAATACGATGCCGGTCATCCTTGCTGGAATATTATGAAAATATTGTTTCAAATGTTCTCATCAGATGAACAATCATAAAAAGAAAAAGTAAATGCAGATTGGACTATGCAAGCATTGTCTTCATGAAACAAAGTTGTTTATCCATTCCTATTTTGATCTTGCTGTTCTATGTGAATTAACTGCACCAATGAACTGTAATCATATCCACTTGTGTTGGCCTGAAAAATAAAAAGAGAATCATCAGCTGCATTATAGAGTTCAGAGTAAAATATAAAAACAGATGATAATAAAATATAATGTTATAGCACATATATATCGAGCTAACTATACTATATTTTCAGATGGAGAGCTCTTTGCAACAAGAGGATGGAGCAGCGAAATTTGGGATAGACTCTCCTACGGCAAGAGAAATTATTAATTCGCTGAACATAGGGAAAACGAGCAATACTAGAAGTTTCTGGAGAAATTCAAGCTGGTACAGCAACACAAATTTACAACAAAAAGAGAAAATGAATCATTTATTTTCAACAAAAAGTAGAGACACTGAACCCTATTCTCTATCACTGCAGGCTTTCGTACAGAGACAACGTGATCACGCAGAACAGATGCAGAATGAAGAGCTAAGGTGCATTGAAGCTACTATGAACACATCTTTCAGTGGGACAACACATGATTCAGTGACCAACATTCAGCAGCAAACACAGTCGCGGCGATGGGACTTTGATTTGAATGAGGTGAAGCAATATAATATAAAATAGCACTAGCTAGGTTTACATGGATGTACACTTATGAAAATTAAAATACTTGTTTGTTCTCCCAGAAACACAAAACGGTGCCCGGGCTCCATTGCACCCGGTTTTTTTCGGATTTTTTTTGAAAATTCAAAACATGTCGAAAAATTCCAAAAAAATCATGCACGTACCTGAGCATGTCACGCACCATCGTGTCCAATTTGGCGACAAATCGACATCGTATGCGCCCTGTACAAAAAAGACAAATCTCAGATCTGAAAATTCAAAATTTTGCATCTATTTTCAGATCTGAGATTTGTCATTTTTGCACAGGGCGCATACGATGTCGATTCGTCGCCAAATTTGACACGATGGTGCGTGACATGCTCAGGTACGTGCGTGATTTTTTTCGGAATTTTCGACATGTTTTCAATTTTCAAAAAAATCCGAAAAATACCGGGTGCAATGGAGCCCGGGCACCAAAACGGCTTTCTCTTTGTTCTCCCAGCATTTCATCTAACAAAACACCACCACCCCCTCCAAGAAAAACATTTCTCATTTGTTGTTTTATTTTTTGAAGGAAATTGAATTATCTGATGAAGAATTTGAAGTGCACACAGAGAGCAGTGTGCCATACATGCATCAAGAGAATGAAGCCTTTCATGCTGGAGAAGGTAGCACATCTAACCAGAACAATAACGAAACAAATCACAACCAGGAGACAGAAGAGATACCTGCCTTTGGTATAAATCTTGAAGAAGCAATGAATCCAGAACCACCATCTGTGGAAGAAAAAGAAATGGACAAGATGTTCTCAGACGACAGATATGTAACTTTGGACGAAATATCAACTGCCGCTACACCGGAGGTAGGAATGGAATTCCGTTCAAGAGATGAAGCGTTCTTCTTTTTTGCAGTCTATGCAAGAAGAATGGGATTTGCAATAAGGAAATATACTAGCTAGGAGTCAAAGAAAAGCAATGTTATCAACAAGCAATCGTTCACTTGCAACAGAGCAAGGACTGATCAAGGCACAGACAGGGCTCTGAAGCAAAGAAGAACAAACAAAATTGTGCACACAAGGTGCAAGGTGAAAATGACTGTGAAGGAGGAAAGAGGAGTCTGGAGCATCACAAAAGCTTCCCTGGAACACAACCACCCGTTAGCCCCTTCGGACTGGATCACTAGGTTCATGATGTGCCACAGACAAATGTCTGAATCAGACAAAACACTCATCAAAATGCTTCAGGAGACAAGGGTACCGCCAAGGAATATCTTGAAGATATTCAGGAAAACAAGGGGCAGTTTTAGGGGAGTACCCTTTGACACCAAATATCTCCACAACCAGGCAGCAAAGGAAAAGCTAAAGCTTAAGAACAGGATGTAGATGAGTTGCTTAAATGCTTTAGAGAAGAATGCCGCAGCAGGCCAGGGTTTACACACAAAATGCAGGTTGAGGACAGTGTGGTCAGAAGTGTATTCTGGGCAGATGATACCCACAAGTATAGGGGATCGTTGAAATCTTCAATGTGTAAGTATTAGTATCGATCCCACGAGGAGTAGAAGATAAGTATTTATCCTCTCAAATAAGAGTGTCACCTCTCTTATTATCTATGCACTAGACAAAGTAAAATGATGCAAGTGTTTTGGGGTTTTTGGTGTAAAGAATGCAAAGCTGAAAATAAAATATGATGAGTGAAGAGAAAGTCCAATCCTCTATACAGCAAGAGGACAAGCTTGAATGGTGTTTCTTATGCGTGGAAAACGTTCCCAAAGGCTACATGGATTTCATGGCATAGATATTTCTAGAACAACAAGGTAGCATTTTGTCAAGTTTTAATCTTCTTTGGACGGAGCCATAATTAGGTGTAGCTAAATAAATAAACTAAACCCCTTATGATGGATCTCATGGCCAAGTAAATGACTGCACAAGAGTTATTAAGACATAAAGTCCCACCATAGCATTACACTCTAAGATCCCCGATATAAATCCCCTCCTAATGTAACTTCATGACTCGGTCAAGGGTTTACGTGTCCTCCCAAGTCTCCCTCAATTCATTACATTAGTGTGTTCTCCTATGAGCCCATAAAGGTGAAGTGAGGTGCAGTCGACGTTCGCACAACACCATCATAGAATTGCATCAAAGATAAAAACTAGACAAAATACCAACACATGTCATAGATAAATCATTGCCAATTCATCCTATGCCCCCAGGAACATGAGAGAACTACTCACAACGCCAAGACATGATATGATTCAATGGTATAAGTGGTACAACACAATCTAAAAATATAATCTCACCCCCAAACAATGACAAGTAGCCAATCATACACAGGTAGAATAGCACTTAAACAATAGCTAGGGTTTGAACAATCTCAAACTATGAGGGGGATGAAGTGGATCACGAAGATGGTGATGGAGATGGTGCTGGTCTTGATGGTGGTGTTGATGGAGACTCCGGAGGGGGATGGAGGAGCCTTCCGGAGGTGATTCCGGCGGCGTTTCCCCCCTCTGATCTTCTCCGGCGGCAGCCTTCTGTCTCCTGTTTCTTGGTTTTGTGTTTCTCCGCCGCCTCCCTCCGAAACTCCTCGGGGGACTATTTTTATAGACGTTTTTAGGTCAAGACGGAGTCGGTGGAAGAAAGATCGACGGCAACGGAGCTCCGAGGGGGAAAAGAGGTGGGCCCACGCGGCCAGCAAAGGAGGCCGCGTGTGACCCTCTATCTTCCAGCCTGTTGTGCTTCTGGTCTTCAATTTAAGCCCATTGCGTTCGTCTCGAAAATTCTGAACCATGCTCTCTGACCTTGCCCTTTTTGGAGTCCCGAATCTCCCGGAAAGTCTGAAACACTAAAAAAGATGTTTTCTGGAAAACAGGGTTAATTCCAAATAAATAGGGGAACTTGTGAATTATTCCCAAAATCATTATAAATCAATGATATAACCCTTATATGATGCAAATATGATGGGAATATGAATAAAATAATGCAAAGTTCATGTATGCATTTTACATGCATCAGCATCCCCAAGCTTAACCCATGCTCGTCCTCGAGTATGAAGGTGATAAAACTAACATGGACTTTGCATTTCAATACTATCAATGGATATCAAAGATGATTACTATTGCTACATTGAGTCAAATGGTTCATTCTTAATAAGATGTAACAATATGCAAGATAGTTTATGAAGCGATATCAAATATTCAATGTAAGGATGTTCAATGATAATTCACAAAGTGTAACATAAATGAAAAATTACTATGGACCACAAGTATGCATAATGATAAGTAAGAACATCCTACAATGGTCATAGAGTGTAGATGGAAATCTGAATATAAAAGGTGGACACTTTGGAAAGATATTTGAGCAGAGGTAAAGCATGCAATAAGTTCATCTAACTTCCAAATGTTTCTACTTAAGTTAATGATTGTAATGTGGTACTTCTCGGTGTCAAGCTCTCATTGCCCCTGTCATAGCATCTTGAATGATTAAGTTTAAAGTGAAAGCAAATATGAGTAATGTGCTTGACAAAGTATGGGTTGAAAGTCTCATGCCCCTTGAATACGAGTACCTACACCATGTGTTACTCAACTCGGGAAACAAAGCAAGTTCAATTTAAATATCATCGTAAGTAAAATAGTATCATCAAGAGCGTCAACTGGGGTACCTCTTGTCCCAGGATATGGAACAAGCCCATATCAAAATGACAAGACAAACAACATAATGAACAATCTCAACACCCTTTTTTATTTACCATTGGATAGCTTTTTATTGTAAGGTGTATCACCGACAGTTCACCATAGCATGTAAGTAAATTTTCACCATGAATGATGCATGGCTTAGATTAGCGGCCCAGGCGTCTCTCTAACCATTATACAAACTCATTTAAACCTACTCCATTTCCACCTTTATTTCACCATGATAAGCATCCATAAACAAAAGTGCATGACATCAACTAGATATAATGAAGTGCAATGTTGAAAGCGTTCCATGTGACAGCACATTTCTGCTAACTCTCAACCAAAGACGTTTGTCAAGCTCACAACATCATAATTTTAATCACAATGGGTCATGTTCATTAAGTGCAATAAAAGTAAAGTGTGCATCAAGTTCGTGAGAGCTATATAACCAACTTTTCCCATAACAATCAACAACATAAGCATTTTAATCCAGAGGTATCAATGATACAAAATAACATTGTAAACATACTCGGAATAGCATAAAGCTAATAGGTAGATATGGTGGACTCACTGGAAAAACTTTGGTTGAAGGTGTTGGAAACAATTTTTACTTGTTGGAATTTTTGGGCTAGCAAGAGGGAGAAAGTTGACCGTCTAAAAGCATGCATGAGCGTCCATAGAACTAACTAATTCATGTTAAACAAAGTAAAGTCATCATTCAGCATCAAAACATGAATAAAAGATAGCTCTTGATAAAACACTTGCAAGTTATTACTCATTAACAAGCTCATGAATCATGCAACTATATGTATCTTTTAAAATCAACTCAAACATCCCTTTTCCCAATCTAATAATGGCATCCAACAAATTTCAACCCATATTTCCAGTAGCTATTTCTCATGTATAAATGATAATATGGTGGTCTCTCAAAAATAAAAAAAAAATCAAAACAAACAAAAACAAAAAGACGCTCCAAGTTTATACGATAAAGTGCATTGATCGAAAAACAGAAGTTAGACGTGTGCAAACCGAGAGTGTGTTGGTCCAGTGGGTTGTCTTCACATCCCCAAGCTTATGGTTTTCACCATCCTTAGATGACTCTTGGTGCATCTCCTCTAATCCCTGTGAAAAAACTTCAAAACACCGTTTCTCCCATTTCTTTTCTATGGGGTGACATTAGTAGTGATAAACAAATAGGCTTCATGCTACATATAATCCTTAGAAAAAATTTATATGAATGTCCAGTAAGTGTATTATGTTGTATGCCTACTCATAAACTCATTTGGATCTGAAAGATTCAAGCTAAAAGTTCTAAGCATGCATCAAACAAAATGGGACAGAATCTGTACAGAAAAACAGCAGTAGCAAAATGTATTTTTCTACCCTACTTAACTTTGTCAAAAATTCTGAAAACATTCATGCATACATAGGATGAAAAGTTGCTACAGTTTAAATATCAACTCATTCGGAGTTACAGAATAGGAATTAAAAATCAAACCGTGCACAGACTCGTGCTGGAATAATATCTCCGAATGCTATAAGCAACTTTTTCAAACCAAAATGGGTAAAACTTGGCACTTTATTAAAAATTCCAGAAACAAAACTATAAACAAAGTCTCTTGTGACAGCAAGAGGACACAAAGAAAATCAAAAATAAAACAACCGGGTTGCCTCCCGTAAAGCGCTTTCTTTATAGCCATATAGCTAGGCTTACTCACTTGGTATCAAGATGGTTGGAGTGAGGTGGCTTGGCATCCCCAAGCTTAAATTCTTGTACTTATTTGATATATGTAGGGTGAGCCTAGGGGTAACATCCCCAAGCTTGAGTGTTTGTCCCTCTTGATCTTGTTCATCACCCTCAACTCTTCCACTTGAAAATTTCTTTACACAAAACTCATCATAAAACTTGATTAGAGGGGTTAGTGTCTCCATAAATTAAATCCACATAGGTACAGCAAAGACATATCATGAGTTGATTCTAAACATTAGCTAATATTACTATGGTTGTGTATTGCTCTTTGATCAATAGAACCACACAAAACACAAGTAATGAGAGTAATGCAAAATAAAGACAGAATCTGTCAAAAACTGGACAGCCCGTAAAGAGTGAATTTTCAGAGGCACTTACGTTGCTCAAATCAGAAAACTTTGAACTAATGAAATGTGTATTAATAACTGAAGTTTGCTGTCGTAAAATTTCAGGTCAAAATTCCTTTTCTGTGATTTTTAACATTTTTCGAAGTGAAGCTTAGGAATCTGTTTTCTGGACAGCAAATCACTATTGTTTAATCCTACCTCTCAAAAGAGGTTATTCTTGCCATAAAGATGAAAAAATAAGATACAAAGGTGATGTTACAGTAGTAAACAAGCACCTTGACTCAAAAACCAAAACTTAAACTGAAGACAAAAATCAAAAAGAAACAAAAAAACCAAGAAAGAATCAAGAGAAACAAACAAAGAAGAAAAAAATATTTTTGTTGTTTTTGATTTAGTAAAAAGGCAAAAGAAGAAGCAAATATATACAACATAAACACTCTTTTTATTTGGTTTTAGATTTGGGAAAAGTTTTAATGATAGAGACTTTGCAACGGTTCCATTGGCATGAACAACACATGTTCAAGGTCGACCCCAACTTCTCCATTACTCATCCTTCTCATTTACTTTCCCAAATTTTTATAAAATGAAAATCTTAAACTAGCAATTAGAAAACAGTAAGTAAAGTTATTTTACATGTTGTAAAGATATAAAGGTGTGCTCAAACCGAATAGAAAATTGAAGCATAAGGAACACACCACAGAATATTAAACAATTTACTTTTAAGTCTAACTCTCTTCCTATGCATTGGAATCTTGTAAGAGAATAAATCATTGAAACACAAAGTAAGTAGCATAGGAAGATAAAACAAGAGCAATTTTAAGACTTTGCACTTAAAGAGAGGAAACGTAATAATATTGAAATGTTTAGAACCATATTTTCCCCTCTCATAATAGTTACAAGTAGTGGAAACAAATTTGACAAAGGAACTTTTAGATTGGTGCAACTTTGCAAGCTTAGGAACATATAGAGGATTATTAAAACTATCATGTAAGATATTAGTATGTTTTCCTCTCTCAAAATAATTGCAAGAAGCACCATAAACATGATGGTTTTGGGTGAAATGGTTATTAGTGTAAGATAATTTCAGCCCACATAAGTACTTTTTAACATAAGCAAATTTATCCTCCATGGTATGACTAGGAGAATTTAAGAACAAAGTAGGACTCTCATGAGTGAGGGTATTGTCACAAGCAGCAAGTATATCATTTTTATCCTCACATAAAGTAGTAAGTTCTAAACATGGAGGATCATCATCTAGAGTACTATCATAAAACATGTCCAAACCATACTCCTCGTCATTTTTAAAATTATTATCAATAATGTTCTCATTAGGCATAGGTTGATAGTCCTCCTCATCATCAGAATCATAAAAGCAAAGTTTATCATCAACAAGATTTTGAGTGTTACCCTCATCCATAGGTGGTGAAGGTGGATGTTTCTTCTCTTCATTCTCTAGTTGTTCATCATCTTCTTGGGTTGCATGGGCATCCCCAAGCTTAGGTCTTTATCCTCTTCTTCACATACTTCCTCTTCCAAGCTTATGTTTTCATCATCTTCTTCCTGCAAAACATCAGTGCTCTCTTTGGGAGTCTTATTATATTCAACAGCATAAATATTTTGAGAGAAGTTGTTCATGCAATATTCAAGAATAAAATCTATCTCTCTTCCAAATTTATTAGCTATAGGGCAAGTTTCATGTTTCTTAGCAAAGGTGTGCAATTCACTAGATGCATAATAAGTAACAAATTCCTCTACTTGTTCCATTCCTAAATAAGCATAATCACCAGTATGGTAAGATGCAATAACACATTCTTCATGGAACCTACATTGAAATTCAAAATGTTTATCTTTTTGTTCAGAGCAAAAAATACAAGTTACATCATGGTGTAAAAGCAACTCCCCAGCAATATAATTTAATTCCATCATGAAACCTTTTAGTATTTTCCCTTTCTTTGATTCTCTATATTCCATAGAAATCTTAGAAGCATTCAAGTGTCTAAACAAAGCATCTTTTATATCCATACTTATGCCCATAGCACGAGTTTTTTTTGGTATTTTCCATTTTCTAATTTTTTTTTTGTGTTTTTGATATATGGATGTATGCAAAACTAAACTAAATGCAAAACTGAAAATAAATATCTAGTGCAAACAAGAATAAATACTTAAGCGCTACACTCCCCGGCAACGGCGCCAGAAAATGTCTTGATACTCACAAGTATAGGGGATCGTTGAAATCTTCAATGTGTAAGTATTAGTATCGATCCCACGAGGAGTAGAAGGTATAAGTATTTATCCTCTCAAATAAGAGTGTCACCTCTCTTATTATCTATGCACTAGACAAAGTAAAATGATGCAAGTGTTTTGGGGTTTTTGGTGTAAAGAATGCAAAGCTGAAAATAAAATATGATGAGTGAAGAGAAAGCCCAATCCTCTATACAGCAAGAGGACAAGCTTGAGTGGTGTTTCTTATGCGTGGAAAACATTCCCAAAGGCTACATGGATTTCATGGCATAGATATTTCTAGAACAACAAGGTAGCATTTTGTCAAGTTTTAATCTTCTTTGGACGGAGCCATAATTAGGTGTAGCTAAATAAATAAACTAAACCCCTTATGATGGATCTCATGGCCAAGTAAATGACTGCACAAGAGTTATTAAGACATAAAGTCCCACCATAGCATTACACTCTAAGATCCCCGATATAAATCCCCTCCTAATGTAACTTCATGACTCGGTCAAGGGTTTACGTGTCCTCCCAAGTCTCCCTCAATTCATTACATTAGTGTGTTCTCCTATGAGCCCATAAAGGTGAAGTGAGGTGCAGTCGACGTTCGCACAACACCATCATAGAATTGCATCAAAGATAAAAACTAGACAAAATACCAACACATGTCATAGATAAATCATTGCCAATTCATCCTATGCCCCAGGAACATGAGAGAACTACTCACAACGCCAAGACATGATATGATTCAATGGTATAAGTGGTACAACATAATCTAAAAATATAATCTCACCCCCAAACAATGACAAGTAGCCAATCATACACAGGTAGAATAGCACTTAAACAATAGCTAGGGTTCGAACAATCTCAAACAATGAGGGGGATGAAGTGGATCACGAAGATGGTGATGGAGATGGTGCTGGTCTTGATGGTGGTATTGATGGAGACTCCGGAGGGGGATGGAGGAGCCTTCCGGAGGTGATTCCGGCGGCGTTTCCCCCCTCCGATCTTCTCCGGCGGCAGCCTTCTGTCTCCTGTTTCTTGGTTTTGTGTTTCTCTGCCGCCTCCCTCCGAAACTCCTCGGGGGACTATTTTTATAGACATTTTTAGGTCAAGACGGAGTCGGTGGAAGAAAGATCGACGGCAACGGAGCTCCGAGGGGGAAAAGAGGTGGGCCCACGCGGCCAGCAAAGGAGGCTGCGTGGGACCCTCTATCTTCCAGCTTGTTGGGTTTCTGGTCTTCAATTTAAGCCCATTGCGTTCGTCTCAAAAATTCTGAACCGTGCTCTCTGACCTTGCCCTTTTTGGAGTCCCGAATCTCCCGGAAAGTCTGAAACACTAAAAAAGACGTTTTCTGGAAAACAGGGTTAATTCCAAATAAATAGGGGAACTTGTGAATTATTCCCAAAATCATTATAAATCAATGATATAATCCTTATATGATGCGAATATGATGGGAATATGAATAAAATAATGCAAAGTTCATGTATGCATTTTACATGCATCAGCATCCCCAAGCTTAACCCATGCTCGTCCTCGAGTATGAAGGTGATAAAACTAACATGGACTTTGCATTTCAATACTATCAATGGATATCAAAGATGATTACTATTGCTACATTGAGTCAAATGGTTCATTCTTAATAAGATGTAACAATATGCAAGATAGTTTATGAAGCGATATCAAATATTCAATGTAAGGATGTTCAATGATAATTCACAAAGTGTAACATAAATGAAAAATTACTATGGACCACAAGTATGCATAATGATAAGTAAGAACATCCTACAATGGTCATAGAGTGTAGATGGAAATCTGAATACAAAAGGTGGACACTTTGGAAAGATATTTGAGCAGAGGTAAAGCATGCAATAAGTTCATCTAACTTTCAAATGTTTCTACTTAAGTTAATGATTGTAATGTGGTACTTCTCGGTGTCAAGCTCTCATTGCCCCTGTCATAGCATCTTGAATGATTAAGTTTAAAGTGAAAGCAAATATGAGTAATGTGCTTGACAAAGTATGGGTTGAAAGTCTCATGCCCCTTGAATACGAGTACCTACACCATGTGTTACTCAACTCGGGAAACAAAGCAAGTTCAATTTAAATATCATCGTAAGTAAAATAATATCATCAAGAGCGTCAACTGGGGTACCTCTTGTCCCAGGATATGGAACAAGCCCATATCAAAATGACAAGACAAACAAATATAATGAACAATCTCAACACCCTTTTTATTTACCATTGGATAGCTTTTTATTGTAAGGTGTATCACCGACGGTTCACCATAGCATGTAAGTAAATTTTCACCATGAATGATGCATGGCTTAGATTAGCAGCCCAGGCGTCTCTCTAACCATTATACAAACTCATTTAAACCTACTCCATTTCCACCTTTATTTCACCATGATAAGCATCCATAAACAAAAGTGCATGACATCAACTAGATATAATGAAGTGCAATGTTGAAAGCGTTCCATGTGACAGCACATTTCTGCTAACTCTCAACCAAAGGCGTTTGTCAAGCTCACAACATCATAATTTTAATCACAATGGGTCATGTTCATTAAGTGCAATAAAAGTAAAGTGTGCATCAAGTTCGTGAGAGCTATATAACCAACTTTTCCCATAACAATCAACAACATAAGCATTTTAATCAGAGGTATCAATGATACAAAATAACATTGTAAACATACTGGAATAGCATAAAGCTAATAGGTAGATATGGTGGACTCACTGGAAAAACTTTGGTTGAAGGTGTTGGAAACAATTTTTTACTTGTTGGAATTTTTGGGCTAGCAAGAGGGAGAAAGTTGACCGTCTAAAAGCATGCATGAGTCCATAGAACTAACTAATTCATGTTAAACAAAGTAAAGTCATCATTCAGCATCAAAACATGAATAAAAGATAGCTCTTGATAAAACACTTGCAAGTTATTACTCATTAACAAGCTCATGAATCATGCAACTATATGTATCTTTTAAAATCAACTCAAACATCCCTTTTCCTAATCTAATAATGGCATCCAACAAATTTCAACCCATATTTCCAGTAGCTCTTTCTCATGTATAAATGATAATATGGTGGTCTCTCAAAAATAAAATAAAAATCAAAACAAACAAAAACAAAAAGACGCTCCAAGTTTATACGATAAAGTGCATTGATCGAAAAACAGAAGTTAGACGTGTGCAAACCGAGAGTGTGTTGGTCCAGTGGGTTGTCTTCACATCCCCAAGCTTATGGTTTTCACCATCCTTAGATGACTCTTGGTGCATCTCCTCTAATCCTTGTGAAAAAACTTCAAAACACCGTTTCTCCCATTTCTTTTCTGTGGGGTGACATTAGTAGTGATAAACAAATAGGCTTCATGCTGCATATAATCCTTAGACAAAAATTTATATGAATGTCCAGTAAATGTATTATGTTGTATGCCTACTCATAAACTCATTTGGATCTGAAAGATTCAAGCTAAAAGTTCTAAGCATGCATCAAACAAAATGGGACAGAATCTGTACAGAAAAACAGCAGTAGCAAAATGTATTTTTCTACCCTACTTAACTTTGTCAAAAAATTCTGAACAAATTCATGCATACAGAGGATGAAAAGTTTCTTCTACAGTTTAAATATCAACTCATTCGGAGTTACAGAATAGGAATTAAAAATCAAACCGTGCACAGACTCGTGCTGGAATAATATCTCCGAATGCTATAAGCAACTTTTTCAAACCAAAATGGGTAAAACTTGGCACTTTATTAAAAATTCCAGAAACAAAACTATAAACAAAGTCTCTTGTGACAGCAAGAGGACACAAAGAAAATAAAAATAAAATCAACCGGGTTGCCTCCCGTAAAGCGCTTTCTTTATAGCCATATAGCTAGGCTTACTTGGTATCAAGATGGTTGGAGTGAGGTGGCTTGGCATCCCCAAGCTTAAATTCTTGTACTTATTTGATATATGTAGGGTGAGCCTAGGGGTAACATCCCCAAGCTTGAGTTTTGTCCCTCTTGATCTTGTTCATCACCCTCAACTCTTCCACTTGAAAATTTCTTTACACAAAACTCATCATAAAACTTGATTAGAGGGGTTAGTGTCTCCATAAATTAAATCCACATAGGTACAGGAAAGACATATCATGAGTTGATTCTAAACATTAGCTAATATTACTATGGTTGTGTATTGCTCTTTGATCAATAGAACTACACAAAAACACAAGTAATGAGAGTAATGCAAAATAAAGACAGAATCTGTCAAAAACTGGACAGCCCGTAAAGAGTGAATTTTCAGAGGCACTTACGTTGCTCAAATCAGAAAACTTTGAACTAATGAAATGTGTATTAATAACTGAAGTTTGCTGTCGTAAAATTTCAGATCAAAATTCCTTTTCTGTGATTTTTAATATTTTTCGAAGTGAAGCTTAGGAATCTGTTTTCTGGACAGCAAATCACTATTGTTTAATCCTACCTCTCAAAAGAGGTTATTCTTGCCATAAAGATGAAAAATAAGATACAAAGGTGATGTTACAGTAGTAAACAAGCACCATGACTCAAAAACTAAAACTTAAACTGAAGACAAAAATAAAAAAGAAACAAAATAAACCAAGAAAGAATCAAGAGAAACAAACAAAGAAGAAAGAAAATATTTTTGTTGTTTTTGATTTAGTAAAAAGGCAAAAGAAGAAGCAAATATATACAACATAAACACTCTTTTTATTTAGTTTTAGATTTGGGAAAAGTTTTAACGATAGAGACTTTGCAACGGTTCCATTGGCATGAACAACACATGTTCAAGGTCGACCCCAACTTCTCCATTACTCATCCTTCTCATTTACTTTCCCAAATTTTTATATAATGAAAATCTTAAACTAGCAATTAGAAAACAGTAAGTAAAGTTATTTTACATGTTGTAAAGATATAAAGGTGTGCTCAAACCGAATAGAAAATTGAAGCATAAGGAACACACCACAGAATATTAAACAATTTACTTTTAAGTCTAACTCTCTTCCTATGCATTGGAATCTTGTAAGAGAATAAATCATTGAAACACAAAGTAAGTAGCATAGGAAGATAAAACAAGAGCAATTTTAAGACTTTGCACTTAAAGAGAGGAAACGTAATAATATTGAAATGTTTAGAACCATATTTTCCCCTCTCATAATAGTTACAAGTAGTGGAAACAAATTTGACAAAGGAACTTTTAGATTGGTGCAACTTTGCAAGCTTAGGAACATATAGAGGATTATTAAAACTATCATGTAAGATATTAGTATGTTTTCCTCTCTCAAAATAATTGCAAGAAGCACCATAAACATGATGGTTTTGGGTGAAATGGTTATTAGTGTAAGATAATTTCAGCCCACATAAGTACTTTTCAACATAAGCAAATTTATCCTCCATGGTATGACTAGGAGAATTTAAGAACAAAGTAGGACTCTCATGAGTGAGGGTATTGTCACAAGCAGCAAGTATATCATTTTTATCCTCACATAAAGTAGTAAGTTCTAAACATGGAGGATCATCATCTAGAGTACTATCATAAAACATGTCCAAACCATACTCCTCGTCATTTTTAAAATTATTATCAATAATGTTCTCATTAGGCATAGGTTGATAGTCCTCCTCATCATCAGAATCATAAAAGCAAAGTTTATCATCAACAAGATTTTGAGTGTTACCCTCATCCATAGGTGGTGAAGGTGGATGTTTCTTCTCTTCATTCTCTAGTTGTTCATCATCTTCTTGGGGTTGCATGGGCATCCCCAAGCTTAGGTCTTTATCCTCTTCTTCACATACTTCCTCTTCCAAGCTTATGTTTTCATCATCTTCTTCCTGCAAAACATCAGTGCTCTCTTTGGGAGTCTTATTATATTCAACAGCATAAATATTTTGAGAGAAGTTGTCCATGCAATATTCAAGAATAAAATCTATCTCTCTTCCAAATTTATTAGCTATAGGGCAAGTTTCATGTTTCTTAGCAAAGGTGTGCAATTCACTAGATGCATAATAAGTAACAAATTCCTCTACTTGTTCCATTCCTAAATAAGCATAATCACCAGTATGGTAAGATGCAATAACACATTCTTCATGGAACCTACATTGAAATTCAAAATGTTTATCTTTTTGTTCAGAGCAAAAAATACAAGTTACATCATGGTGTAAAAGCAACTCCCCAGCAATATAATTTAATTCCATCATGAAACCTTTTAGTATTTTCCCTTTCTTTGATTCTCTATATTCCATAGAAATCTTAGAAGCATTCAAGTGTCTAAACAAAGCATCTTTTATATCCATACTTATGCCCATAGCACGAGTTTTTTTTGGTATTTTCCATTTTCTAATTTTTTTTTTGTGTTTTTGATATATGGATGTATGCAAAACTAAACTAAATGCAAAACTGAAAATAAATATCTAGTGCAAACAAGAATAAATACTTAAGCGCTACACTCCCCGGCAACGGCGCCAGAAAATGTCTTGATACTCACAAGTATAGGGGATCGTTGAAATCTTCAATGTGTAAGTATTAGTATCGATCCCACGAGGAGTAGAAGGTATAAGTATTTATCCTCTCAAATAAGAGTGTCACCTCTCTTATTATCTATGCACTAGACAAAGTAAAATGATGCAAGTGTTTTGGGGTTTTTGGTGTAAAGAATGCAAAGCTGAAAATAAAATATGATGAGTGAAGAGAAAGCCCAATCCTCTATACAGCAAGAGGACAAGCTTGAGTGGTGTTTCTTATGCGTGGAAAACATTCCCAAAGGCTATATGGATTTCATGGCATAGATATTTCTAGAACAACAAGGTAGCATTTTGTCAAGTTTTAATCTTCTTTGGACGGAGCCATAATTAGGTGTAGCTAAATAAATAAACTAAACCCCTTATGATGGATCTCATGGCCAAGTAAATGACTGCACAAGAGTTATTAAGACATAAAGTCCCACCATAGCATTACACTCTAAGATCCCCGATATAAATCCCCTCCTAATGTAACTTCATGACTCGGTCAAGGGTTTACGTGTCCTCCCAAGTCTCCCTCAATTCATTACATTAGTGTGTTCTCCTATGAGCCCATAAAGGTGAAGTGAGGTGCAGTCGACGTTCGCACAACACCATCATAGAATTGCATCAAAGATAAAAACTAGACAAAATACCAACACATGTCATAGATAAATCATTGCCAATTCATCCTATGCCCCCAGGAACATGAGAGAACTACTCACAACGCCAAGACATGATATGATTCAATGGTATAAGTGGTACAACACAATCTGAAAATATAATATCACCCCCAAACAATGACAAGTAGCCAATCATACACAGGTAGAATAGCACTTAAACAATAGCTAGGGTTCGAACAATCTCAAACTATGAGGGGGATGAAGTGGATCACGAAGATGGTGATGGAGATGGTGCTGGTCTTGACGGTGGTGTTGATGGAGACTCCGGAGGGGGGATGGAGGAGCCTTCCGGAGGTGATTCCGGCGGCGTTTCCTCCCTCCGATCTTCTCCGGCGGCAGCCTTCTGTCTCCTGTTTCTTGGTTTTGTGTTTCTCCGCCGCCTCCCTCCGAAACTCCTCGGGGGACTATTTTTATAGACGTTTTTAGGTCAAGACGGAGTCGGTGGAAGAAAGATCGATGGCAACGGAGCTCCGAGGGGGAAAAGAGGTGGGCCCACGCGGCCAGCAAAGGAGGCTGCGTGGGACCCTCTATCTTCCAGCTTGTTGGGCTTCTGGTCTTCAATTTAAGCCCATTGTGTTCGTCTCGAAAATTCTGAACCGTGCTCTCTGACCTTGCCCTTTTTGGAGTCCCGAATCTCCCGGAAAGTCTGAAACACTAAAAAAGACGTTTTCTGGAAAACAGGGTTAATTCGAAATAAATAGGGGAACTTGTGAATTATTCCCAAAATCATTATAAATCAATGATATAACCCTTATATGATGCAAATATGATGGGAATATGAATAAAATAATGCAAAGTTCATGTATGCATTTTACATGCATCAACAGATCAGTTAGGAATATCAAACTACAAGCAGTTTGGGGAGTTTGTATCTTTCGACACAACCTTTTCAACAAACCAGTATGGCTTACCATTTGCGCCTATTGTAGGTGTCGATAACTACGGGAAATCAGTACTATTTCGCGCAGCATTGCTAAAGGATGAAACAGAGGACACGTTTAAGTGGTTGTTCTCTGAGTTCGTCGCAGTCATGGGAAACAAGCATCCAGAGTCAATAATAACAGACCAGTGTGTAGCTATGGGCCGTGCAATAAAGGCAGTGCTACCTTTGGCAGTACACATGTACTGTAACTTCCACATAGTGAAGAAGATGAAGGAGAAAAAAGTAACATTTTTCGCTTCTCGGCCGACTCTATACGATCTGTTGAGGAAGGTGATCAGGAACTCATTTACACCTGAAGAATTTGAAAAAGCTTGGTGTGCACTACTACGGAAATACAACGCCGAGGGGGACGAGCACCTGGATAGGATATATGAAATCAGATCAGAGTGGGTGCCCGCATATTTCAAGGATAAATTTTTCCCATTCACATCGTCCACGGGGCGAAGCGAGAGCACAAACTCTCTATTTAAGCATTACGTTAACCGGAAAGACTCCATCTCTGCATTTTTCAAGCAGTATCTGATAATACAAGAGAAGAAACAGGCTGATCTTGATAGACTACGGGAGAAGATAGAACTAAAGGGGCCAGGGAGCTGGGGGTTTAACCCAATGGAAAGAGAAGCATCAAAAATATATACTTTCCCTATTTATGAAAAGTTTGCTGAGGAAATGAAGAAAACTTCTGCTTACAATGTTGAAATTGTTGAGCATGACAGAAGTTATCAGGTGCTAAGGGTGGGAAGCTACTGGAACGCTGAGTTCCCACGGCAGATGTACATGGTTTACCTAAGTGATGATTGCTCCGAGTACAGCTGCTCATGCTCAAAGATGGAACGAGATGGAATACAATGTTGCCACGTGCTGAGAGTTGCTCTGCACCGAGGACTCACTGAGTTGCCGGTGAGTTTCATCAAAACGAGATGGACAACATCAGTTAGTATAGAACATGCAAACTTGGTTGGACCTACTGACACCGGAGCAGCTGAAAAAACTCACTTGGCTGTGAGACACGCAATAGAAATGAGCAAGGTGTCGCACCTATTGTCAACAGTATGCACGGATGATAGGTCGTACGACCTGTTTGACCAAGGAGTAGTGCAGCTCAAGAAAACCATAATCAGTGACAAAATGCAACGGCTTCTCGATCAACAGGTAAAACAGAGAAAGAGGAGGGCTGTTGATGACCCACTACCCAAACAGCCTCCTGTGGTCCAGAACAATAACGCAACCAGCAATACAAATCCAAACCTAACCACAAGAGGAGCAGAGGAGTTGATGACCCACCACTACAAAAGGTTCACGAAGTACAGGATGATGATGATTCCAGCAATACATATGCATATCAAACCCAGTACGAGAGCAGGGGTGTCGATGATAAAATACCACAGCAGCATACTAAGAACACACAACATTGTGGCTATTCCAGCAAACAGGCTCATGTAGCACATGACGGTGGCGCGACAAGCAATGCACATGCGCAACAACTTGATGATACACAACATGGTGGCTTGGTCAGCAATACGGAAGGATACCTAAACCAAGCGTCATTGTTTGGACCTGATACATCCAACACCAGACTCGCAGATGACGCAAGTGAGACTAGCTACAAAGATCCTCCAAATTCAAACTCTAAGTGGTTCAACCTAGGGGACAGGCCGAAAAGTCACTATGAGAAAGCTGCTCTGAAGAAACAAACAAAGGAAAAGAAATGTGGAATATGCAGAGAGGTTGGGCACAAACGAGACCGATGCCCAGACAAAGACAAGGTTTGTGGACAATAAAAATAATAGATTATTGATCAAAATAATGATTTATTCATATAGTCAGAAGATAATCTTATGAATAACAAACATATTAATTGTGGTAAAAAATGTTAAAAATTACGCAGGTTGGGGAAAAAAATAGGGTACCGGCAGTATGTGAGACAAACAGTGCCATAGAGAACCTGGGAGATGTGACAAACCAGCGCAATGTGAGGGGTGATGATGACAAACTAACAGGACAGGCTCATGTAACACAAGATGGTGGCACATCAAGCAGTGCACATGCACAACAAGCTCATGGTCCACATGAGAGTGGCGTGAACTGCGGTAAAGAAGGATACCTAAACCAACCATCATGGTTCAGGCCAGCTACAGCTAACAACGGTCTCGCAGATGATGCAGCTGAAACTAGCTACATATATCATTCACAATCAAACAATGATGGTTTCAAACTAGGGGACATGTCAAAGAGTCATAATGAGATAGCTCCTCCAAAGAAACAAGCAAAGAAATTTAACTGTGGTCTGTGCAAAGAGCCAGGGCACAAACGAGACCGTTGCCCAGATAAAGACAAGGTTTGAACAATACTGTTTCATTATATATATTCAGAAAAAAAATCTTATGAATGTCAAGATTATTAATTCTTATAGAATTGTTAAAATTTATGCAGGTTGGGAAAAATCGGGCTAAGCCAGTGTGAGACCAACAGAGGCATAGAGGCAGAAGAGACGAACCAGTGAGAGGTGATGAACAAGAAAAAGAAGGGGTTAAAGGGAGAAAATTCAATGACGCAACTGACATAAGAGGAAGATAACCCGTGTATTGTTGAAGCAAAAATAAATAATTCAGACAACTGTAACGCCATTATTCATGACATATGTTTTGTAGTATTACAGTGGTACACTTCTGACATTTTATATCGCAGTGAGATTTATATATTCTCATATTATATCTGATTGCCATACAAATAATAGTATCTATCTCTTGCCAATTCAATAATAAACAAGGACTGTTTGAGCTTTCATAAGAAACAAGGTTCTACCTCAAAGCTTGTTACTCTCCAGGAGTTCTCTCCAGTTCAATAACCTGTTGCGCTTGTGATTTAACCAAGTCCATGCTAGAATCTTCCTGTATGCCGGTATTTGATCAAATGTTACTGCAGGGACATTGCGCCCATCCCATTCTTGAAGAAACCTCAGCATGAAGTACCCACAATCAAGACTGCAAAAATGTACGAAAGTTGTAAAAAAAGCAACAAAGTTAAGCAACGTGAATACTGGTAACAAAAGCGAAAAGCAGAAACAACCAATCAGAACATATCAAACGACAAGAAGCTATAAAAAATAGAAAGTGCAAAACGAAAAAGAGATTAACTCACGTGTTTTTTTGCTTGGGGACATCAATATATTGCAGCTGATAATCATCGATCTGTCTTGCTGATGTAGAATAGTTAAATTTGTATGCAGTCTTGATAGCATCAACTAGAAAGCTAGCATGTTGGATTAGGGACACATCATCACTGCCTCGACAAGAGTCCAGAACTTCAAATCTCATAGCCTTGAAATTCAATCCAAGGGTGTACCAATGACCCTGCGGTTCCTCAGCAGTACCAAGGTCTTGTAACACGGCAAACAATAGCTGTGAAAAAAGAAAATGGAACAATATAAATTTGCTATTACCATCATTGCATCAAGTGAAAAAGAAAAATGCTAAAATTAAGGCAAACATAGAATACATTATTCATGTGGATGAAACATATTTACTTGGTGACTAACTGTTTTAGCATACACGGTAAAAGCGTTCAAAAAGATAAATTGAGATTAACATCGCTTGTCAGAAAAACACATACCACGTCCTTGTGGCTAAGCTTGTATTTGCCATCTCTCCTGAAGTTTTGTTGAACAACTCTGCTGTCAAATTTGTGCTGAAGCAGATGTTCAGTCAATATATATGGGAAAATTATCTTCTTTGTATCACAGCTTTCCTGAAGAACAGATATACCAATCTCAACAACTGTGTTCGACAGTTCACCGGTTGGCATGATGCTGTCAGCCAGATCGCCAGTAGTAACCCACATAGGTGATATTTGGAGGAACATTAAGCTGCAAAAAGGGAAAAAGAAAAAATTAGAGGCATAAAAAAGACTAATTTGTAAGCAACAGGTAGCCTGTTCAGAACAAAGATATCAAAAACTTATGGTACCCATTGATTTTTGAGTCCTTAGACTTGCTGTGGTGTTTAATGACTTGCTCATAAAGATCATCTTGCTCTGGGGTGCTAACAATTCGAGAGTACGGGGGCAATAGAAACCTAGATGGTTGAACAACTCTAGCAATCCTCAGGCTGGTTCCTGGAGTGATGCTAGCAGCAGACATTAATGGCTGTGTAGACATTGCTGGAGTAACATAGATAATATGTGGGTCATCACCTGAGCAAGTTCAGAAAGCATAGGAAACAGAATTAAAAGACAGCTGTAACACAACACCTTAGAAAAATGGGATATACAAACAATATAGTTACAAACCTTTTTTAAATCTCGACGCACATTAGCACATAACGGTGGTTTTACCCTCAAACTTGACAAGAGTTGCTCGTTTTGATGAATGCAGATTAGCTTTTCCAACTATGCAGTGTGCATAATTAACAAAATAAATCACATAGAAAATATGAAAGAAGAAAATAAGAAAAAGAACCAATTAAGAAAATGATAAAAAGACATAATAAAACAAAATTAATAATACACTGAGATTAGAAAAGGCAAAATAGAAGTGCTTTATAATTTACAGACCAACGAGAAACTGAAAAAATAGTACTATTCAGAACATACATAAAATATATACAATTACATATAAAAGTCTTGCTGCTGTCCAACGGTACACTAGAAAATAAATGCACAACATAACAGACACATCTTCAAAAGCTCTTCCCATCCTCCTTCCCCCCTCGCACATATGCAAGGGCGTTAAACGATGCATTGAGATTCCCCCTCACTTGACACCTGAATTCGAGAAAAGAATGCGTATGTGCGATTTGGGTGTGTGTGGTGTATGAGGCGAATGAGGGAGGACACAGAAAAATAAAGTGGAAAATGGGTGGGAAGAAAAAAGCAAGGAAACAAGAAGTATGTAAGATAACCAGCAAACAAGAATTATTAATAATATGCAAAAAGACAAAAATGATATAATACTAGTAAAAGCTCAAAACAAATTGCACATATTTACCAAAAAACAGTAAATATTACAGGTAACCAACGATAAAACAACTAGAACAATTGTTACCAGATGCATACGTTATCAACCAAATGTAACACACAATTTATTACAAAGGATAAATCATGCAAATTATCGAGGGGGTATGGTTTGATTGAGCATTATGACCAATACTAACACAAACAAGTTACCGATGGATATCCACTCGTACTATTTATCAGTAGCATATAAAAGTAGAGATATCGAGTTTCGGACACACATGAATTATTACCAAAGCACGCAAATATTAAGCAGTACAAATCAGCATTAAAAAAGGTGACAAACATCAGAAACATCCTTCTCACCTTCAACTGCACTGGCAGTGGCTGCTTTTGATTCACAGCTTGGCCCCGTATTGACATTCTCCTTCACTATAAACCGGGGTGAAGATCTTATTACCTTCTGCTCAACTTTTCTGGCTTTCCTACATAACAAAAACAATTGAATATCAGAATTGATGAGTACTGCAGAATGGCACAGTACATAACAGCAACAAAAAAAAGCATAATGGTTTATTGATAGAAAAGTAAGTCAAAAAATTATACCTCTTGGGTGTAGCAACTCTTGGTTTCTTCCTCGCAACAACCTCATCATCATAGGAGCTTGCAATTCCTGTTTGAAAACTATCTTTCGTTTTCCTCTTATTATGACCAGACTGGTATATGCCTGTAGTGAGCATATTTTTTGCTGCTGGAGGATGATCATCTGTTAGGTCACCGCAAACTTTGTCTTGAAGTACTACTGTGTCAGCAAGTTTCAGAAAAATCAATGCAAGAAATCATAACTACCTGGTTCAGTGGTAGGACATGCAGTTATAGTTTCATCAGCCGAATTTTTATTTCCACCAACATTGTGACCCTCTGAAGTTAAATGAGCAACTGATGTTCATGAAGATCATTGTCATCAATATCAGTAGCAATCACTTTGGGAACAGCTTCATCAGCACCGTGGCTGTGAGCCCCGACACTGCCTCCAACATCTAGAGTTTCCTTCTGAACAAAAAGATCTCTCGATTGGCTGCCAGACCCAGATGAAACGATTTGTTCAGCTTCACAGTCCATGTTTTCAACCTGATCGTGGCTAAAATCTCTAGCCCTCTTAGAACTTGATGAAGATCGGGTGACACGGCCCGTCACAGAAGCTGCATCATACCAAAACATAAGAATCAATTCTACTAAATGGTGACATATCACAATCAACAAAATATTGATGTTATAATTTGTAGCCTGCTTACCTGGTGACTTCATGATAGGACCGTGAGCAGATGGGCTACGGATATCAGGAGTATTCTTTGCACAAGGACTAGACATAGCCTGATTATTGTTTGGGCTAGCTACATTAGGTGATGGCGTAGGGGTACCAGCAGCCTCAGTAGCAGAAGGACTAGAAGTAGCCAGACTCTTGTTTGCGCTACCTGATGGCCTAGGGATATCACCAGCCTTCTTTGCACCAGCAGTAAAAGTATCCAGATTGTTGTTAGCACTGGCTACATTAGGTGATCCATCAACACCGAACTGACGAGAGATTTCCCCAAATGATTTTTCAACATCTATAGCATCACAATCATCGACTTCTGTCCAACCTTGGACCAGCGTGGCCAAAAGACGAGTCATTCCAGCAGAAAACTCTCCCACCAATCTAGCAACTTTCTCTTTACGCTGCATTTTTCATTAAAAAAATAACACTGTAAAATTACCAAAAAAATAAAGAATGTCACAACAGCAAACAGTAAAACAAAAAATAAGATCTGAAATACTCACAGCCTTTGGACAATTGCGAGCACAGTTGGTATCAATAAAACCTTGGAAACCATCATTACCACCAAAAAAAACAATGGTCTATAGCAAGATGTGGCTTAAGCTGTGAATGAAATGAACAAGCTGTGAATGAAATGAACAAAATAAAATAATAAATAACTAACAATGCCATTTTGAGTAACCCAACTATCAACAAGACAAATAGTGTTAACAAAAATTCAACTTACCTCCAAGTTGCCAAATCCAGAATAGTCCCTTTTCATATCAGCATCTAACACAATGTCTATGTTTTCTTTTGACCAAATATTGACAAGGAAAGTTCCCTCAGGCAAATCAATGTTCAATCCGCTCACATCTAAGGAGTCAACATAGAGAAGCTGCATATGCATAAAAAACATCAAAATAACAAAAGTTATAACTTGAGTATACTATGTCCAAACAAGCTCCACATATATCAAAAACAAAACGACCGACAAAAAATAAATTAAATAAATTCATCACAACAAAAACTGCCAGACGTACAATCATGTGTAAAAGACACGCTGCAGATAATTTCCCCACAGATAATTCTTCGTGCAGCTTGTCACAAACGAACTGACATAAGTTCATGTCCTTCACATCATCAACTTTATCCTAAAAGCCACCAAAAAAATAGAGTGAAACACAGTCAGAAGATAAACACAGAACCAACTAAACAAAATAAAATTCAGGAAATGAAATGGGCCATACAAAAGAGGGACTAACATAATAAAATGAACAAAAAATAACACTATTACCATGATAGGGTAACATCTGCTGCTGACTTTGTTGAGAGATGTTGGAGCTAGCACAGTTGAAATCAAATACATATATATATATCTGCTTGAATGGTTTTTCTGCTGTGGTCATATCCTTGAGAATAGTGAAAACTTTCGTAGTCTCAGGAGTTTCGCATGACCAGGAAAAAGAACGGGACGTAGACGTGCCTCGACCTCTCTATCCAACGCGTATCTGACAGGAACATCACCGCGTGGAAGCCCCATTGAATGGTACACTGATGAAGCGGTCAGAGGGATCCTACCGACCAGGGATAACAAATGATCGAGAATCTATCGTACTTTGGAGCCAACCAATTGATCAGCGATTGTGAAGAGTTGAACACTTGATGTCGAGCATGCTACCCAAATCCATGTCCTTGACGCATCCTTCTGATCAGGACTGAGCACATCATTCAGACTAACAACACAAGCTGGAGAAGCTCTGTTCCTAACACGATCCTTTGCTCCGGCTAGGCCGCCCTCTCCTTTAGGAACATTGCGCTTACTTTTGCCAGCCATTTTGACAAAAAATCTACAAAACATATAATCAACAATCTCAAGAATTAATTGCCTACTGATATCACTAAGGAATTTGTAGTAACAACCACTCAAAGACAGTCTAGCTAACAAAAAGTAGAAAAGTGTTTGGATAAAAACTAACCAAACAAACTTAAATGCATATAATTGAACAACGCTGCATACAAGGATCACAACCATATAGCCAACAATCATACCACACATGTAAAACTCTGGCTAAACAAAATCACATCTGGCAGCAAATTATTCATCGACTAATTGAAAAATGCACACTAAAAAGTTACTCCTCAGACAGTAAACTATCTATATACTAAAACTAAAATAAATGAGATCATGGGATGTTGACTCAATCTCAACTTCCAACTAGTATCTGGTCACAAATTACACAAACAAAATTCGGAAGCTAACTCAATTTCAACAACAACAACAGAGTGAACTGAAGACCTGAAACACTACAATTCTGCCTGCAGAGTTCTGAACAATTTCAACAGTCAAAATCATAAACACACAATTATGTACTACAAAAAACAACGCCGTCGCCGGAGATAACCCTAACTTTAATCATTCAGCGTGCACTTTTTTAGTAGATGAATGCGCCTACAAAGGGGAAACCCCAATACAAAAATCCAGTAACTACATGACATCAACTAGGTCACGAGTCACACAAAAATCGTACGAAATCGGGAATAAGTGTACTCACTAGACGGAAGGAGTAAAGCTCTCGCGGTTGCTGGCCGGTGCGAACCTTCAGATCTGCACGAAAAAACAGAGAGCAAATAGAAAAGTGAATAGAGTATGATGCGGAGATGCAGATCGAGGCGGGGAGGGTACAAATCCGACCGGGAAGAAACTAGGAGACGGCGGCGGAAGCCATGGCCGGCAGCCGCTCGGAGATAGGAAGGAAGGCGAGAAGGAACTAACCCGGGACCCTAGCGAAATGGCCGTCTCTCGAGCGGGGACGGACGAGGATGCGGAGATGCGGACCGAGAAGCGGCGACTCCGGTTCACTGCATTCGAATCCGCCCGGGAGACGCCTAGAAGACGGCGACGGACGCCATGGGCGCACCTCGCGCGGGGGAGAGACGACGAGAAGAAAAGGGGAAAAGGGAATAGCTCTTCGCGACCACGGCTGGTTTCCAAAAAAATTTGAATCGGCGAGAAAAGGGAATAGCCGAAAAGAGAATACGACACGCGACCAAAAATGGAAAGGGAATAGACGCGACATGACACGCGACGCTCTCCAGCGTGCCAGAAACGAGCGAGCGCTCGCGCGCTCGAGAGCTAGCCGTTTCGGTCTGACTCGTAATTCTTTTTTGCCGGCGCCGCGCACTGATCATCAGTGATGGGCGGGCCGTGGATTGCTACGGGTTGTCGTGGTCAGCTTTGAGCCGGTCGCGCTAGGCGGGTATATGAATACGGCGCTGCTATACGTATGACGCTTTGCGTCCGATTCCCGTACGATCCTACTACGTCGCAGAGAGCTTTGCGTGATGCTGTCCAACGAGTGGCTCGGGTTTGGGTTTGGGGTGGAACCTGGGTTAGGACCGGGTCTCTTGTTGGTAGGCCCCACCTATATCAAATAAAACATTTTTTTCATCGCTTTTGTTCATGGGTTGACGGAGTGTTCTAAGTTTCGAATAAGGTTTGGGGTTAATCCGTGGGGTCTAAGCCTCCACGCCTCCACATATATATATATTAGGCCAATGTACAGGAGTTCATACACGACACGAATACGTACACGTATGCTAGACTAATACAACTCTTAACACACCCCCTCAATCTGAACCGCTATGAACAAGGTTAAGATTGGTTTTAAATCTGTCTAGCATCTGTCGTGTGGCTGGCTTAGTAAATACATCAGCCAATTGATCATTAGTAGAAATAAACCTGACATCTAGAGCACCATCAGCTACTCGCTCACGCACAAAATGAAAATCAATCTCAATGTGCTTGGTCCGAGCATGAAAGACTGGATTCGCTGTCAGGTATGTAGCCCCAAGATTATCGCACCATAATATGGGCATACGCTGCTGAGTCACACCAAGTTCCTTAATTAGAGACTCTACCCATATTGTTTCAGCAGCTCCATTGGCTAATGCCTTGTATTTAGCCTCCGTACTGGATCTTGAGACTGCTTCGAACTCCATGAGATGAGGTTCGGTCCAACAAAAACAGCAAAACCACTTGTGGAGCGACGATCATCCACACATCCAGCCCAATCCGCGTCAGTGAAAATACTAATGCCTAAAGACGGAGATTTGCGAATCTGTAAACCAACCTGAAGAGTGCCCTTGACATACCGCAAAATTCGCTTAACAGCTTCCCAATGCACTTCGGTAGGCTGAGAGAGAAACTGACACACTTTGTTCACCGCAAAGGAAATATCTGGACGCGCGAGGGTCAAGTACTGTAATCCCCCAACAACACTACGATACCGGAAAGCATCATTAGTACCAAGTAGTGCTCCAGTGTCACGAGCCAATCTCTCTGACGTGGCTAAAGGTGTGGAAGTAGGATTACAATTCTCCATATTAACCCGATGAAGAAGATCAAGCGCATACTTCCGCTGAGTCAATGTCATGCCCCCTGAATTGTAAGACGCTTCCAATCCAAGAAAGTAATCCAATGTACCCATGTCCTTAATAGGAAAAGTACCAGATAGTGACTGTACCAAGCGATCAACCACCTCCTGGGTAGAGCCAACAATGACGATGTCATCAACGTACACCAACATAAAAATCTGAATACCATCTCGAGCAAATATGAACAAAGATGTATCAGTCTTGGACGAAGTGAAACCAAGCTGATAAAGGAGCTGACTCAGGCATGCATACCACGCACGTGGTGATTGCTTCAGACCATAAATAGACCGCTGAAGCTTGCAGACATGTGAGGGTAGAAGTCAGTGTAAGAGACCGACTTATTGCCGACGGTGAGCGACGCAGCGATGGAGTTGAATGCGGAACCAAGTCCGGTGATGATATAGTCGACGTACTGTTCACATGAACAGTGTTCTTTTTTTTTTCCTTCTTCCCAAGTAATTATGTTTGTGTTTTCTCTTTAATTTTTTTTCCCAAATAATTATTAAAAAAATTGTCCTCCCAAAAATTATATACATTCCCCTGAACGGTTTCAAGTTTTGTCGACTATAACTACTCAATTTTGATCTAAATTCATCGATTCGCTTCTACCGTGCGCGGCCGGTCCGTGGTGGTGGCGCTTGGAGAGTGGAAAAGGTCCTTGGCAGGAGTATATGAGGAAAAAATACCTGGGGCAGGCTGGGATCTTTGGGGTATCTCATAAACCCCGGGATTCAGCCTTTTGGAAAGACATGTTAATGGTCAAAAACTTGTATCTATGTGGCAGGGAGATGTGTGTGGGAAATGGAAAGCGAACGGACTTTTGGGGAGATGCATGGTGTGGACATCGCCCTTTTAAGCAGCTTTTTCCTGTGCTGTTTGATCTGTGTAATGAACAGGGAGTGTCGGTTGCTTGGCTGGCTGAGAAGAGGTGGAGGCTAACTTTTAGAAGATGGCTAGTGGGTGAGTTGCAGGATCAGTATAGGCAGTTGCAGAGCATGTTGTGTGGAGTAGCGCTGCATCAGGAAGATGATAGGCCTATTTGGAAGTGGACTGGTAACAAAGTCTTTAGTGTGAAGTCTATGTATAAACACTTGAGTAGTACTGGTGTGGACAGATCCTTCAAACACCTTTGGAAGGCGAAAATACCTCTGAAGATCAAGGTGTGGTTGTGGCTGATTTGGCATAACGCTATTGCTTCCAAGGATAATATGATTAAGAGGAAATGGGTGGGGAACTCGAGATGCCAATTTTGTGATCAGGAGGAAACTATACACCACGTGTTCTTTGCATGTTCAGCAGCCAAATTTGTGTGGAGCACGGTTGCTCAAGCGATTGGGGCGCAAGATAGGCCCGGTTCGTTTTCTCAGGTGTTCTGGTGGCTTCCGAGACATACTGGGGCCAGTAGGAATGTGCAGATTGCTGGGGTAGCGGCGATCTGCTGGGCGATCTGGAAATTAAGAAATAGGGCATGCTTTGAAAGGAAAATTATTAACTCACCCGTGGATATTGTTAGTTATGCTTGTGTTTTCTTAAAATACTGGGCAGGTTTGATGGGCGAGCAGGAGCAGGGAATGATGCGCGCTGGAGCTGAAGTTCTCTTGAACATTGCGTTGGCTACGGTGGCGAGCGTCAGGAGGGGCAATGGAGTACTGCGGGTAGAGGATGCTCGTGACCCAGGGGATACAAATGCAAGTGGGAATGTTACTGCTGATGAAGATGATCCTTAGCCTGGGACGTGTGAGAAGCTTGGAAGTCTGAAATGAGAAGCTGAAAGTCACTTTCATTTTTGAAGCTCTGCCTGTAGTTTATTTAGCTTGAAAAACCTTGTCGTAATGCCCCTTTTGGGCTGGCTGTTTTGTGTTGGGTGGGTTGGCAGAACTGTGTAGGTTTGGTGGTGGTGTTTTGGCTGTAAGATGATGTTGGTTCCTGGGGCCACGGCCTCCGTGTGTGTAGCGATCAGACGCTAACTCGATGTTGTTTCCGTTATTCAATAATGGAAATCGGCCCTTTCGGGGGGTCGCGTGTGAGAGATAAACATACCCATGAGGACATGAAAATAATATAACCCAAATTTTGCATGGCGTGCGTGCGGTTTTCTTCTTTCGTTGGCGCTTGCATGGACAAGAATACAACAATGTGGACTCACCGCGTGCATATAAAACAGTTGACATCATCACCATACAAACATTTTACAAATTTTCAAAATCTATTACTTTCAAGCCAAGCGTCCAAATTAGAGTCTGTTTTCACCGTTGGATTCTCAAAATCTATTACTTTTGAAACATGATTCCATACGAACAACGTCTATTTTCAAGAAGCAAGAACATACTTTTTCTCTCACAAACATGACTTTTTTATACAAATTTTCTTTTCAAAGGCCCAATGAGTCTCTCGAAAGGTTGTTTTAATCACCACTATAAAATTGGATATGCAAGATACTATGTAAATTTTCGTTTTTACCAAAATAATTCTCAACTTGTCGATCTGTTCTACAAAGCAATTTGTTATCACAACTTTTTTTGTGTGAAATAAAGTTGCTTTTTCAAAATAACTCTCAACTTGTTGTTCCGTTTTACAAACGAAATAATTCTCAACTATAAAAAAGTGAGACCAACTCACTTGGTTAGGACAGTGGATATACAATCCAGCCATCCAGGTTCATATCCTCACGGATGCACATTTGTGTTCTGACTATTTCACCAATAAATCCATCGTAGGCGCTTCCCCTACCGCATTCCTTTCCATGGAAATTCTCAACTATAAAAACTTCCTTTTTACCAAAAAAAAATCTCAACTTGTCAAAGTATTCTACAACAACAATTTTTATACAACAAATTGTCGTTTCGTGACAAAAACTTGATTTTCAAGAAGTTGCTCTTTCCAAACATACTAGTTCGTGCCCTCTAAATTTTGAAGAATATTTTTAATACTATGAAAAGCAACTATACACTAGTTTTTACCACAAACTATCTTTATAGTGAAAGATAATTTCTTCTAAAAATAATTATCAGAACATGTTCATGTGGGATCTAATTTCGACAATATCGTCGCGAGCAACACTGCGGTGAATCTAATTTTGATTTGGACGTTTTGTTTAGGGGTTGTGCATTTTTTTAGAGTTGGATTAGTTTTACATGCATGGTTGTCGTTAAAAGGTGATATAAGTTGGGCGTGCACTTGTTGAAGCAAAAGAGCATGAGAAACTACTAAGTTATGTCCATAATATAATAATTAGTGTACCAATCTTTTTCAGGTTTAGCTATCGGACTAGGAGTTGGCAGTGGGCTAGGAATTATTGTCCTTGTTGTCACTTTATTTTTCATGGTGAGAAGGTTTAAATATCAGAGGGCAAGAAAGCGGAAACTTAATTTTTTTTTTAGCAAAATCGCGGACAATTGTTGCAACAATTGGTATCTCAAAGAGCAGATATTGCAGAAAGAATGATCATACCTTTGCAAGAGCTAGAAAAAGCAACAAACAATTTTGATAAATCTCGTGAGCTTGGTGACGGAGGGCATGGTACCGTTTACAAAGGGATTTTATCTGATCTCCATGTCGTAGCCATCAAGAAACCAAAATTGGTGGTACAAATAGAGATTGATGAGTTCATTAACGAGGTCGCTATCTTATCGCAAGTCAACCACAGAAATGTAGTAAAACTCTATGGTTGTTGCCTTGAAACAGAAGTCCCTATGTTGGTCTACGAGTTCATATCCAATGGGACCCTTTATGATCATCGTCATGAAGGTTTTTGTCTTGGAATGTTGGTTTTACTTTCTCTATATGTAAATATAAGATGTTTTAGATATTTTAATATGAACTACATCCGGATTGAAACGATTAAATCTATATACTAAAACGTGTCTAAATACATACGCATCAGAAAAGAAGCTTAAAACATGGGCGGACCCAGCGAATATATTTAGTGGGGGCACAAAGTTTGATTGGGGGCATTTCTATTATAAATTCAAAATTTTCAGATATTTTTCTTTAAATTTCCAAAGGATTTGCAAAATTTGAGTGTGGGCATAGGCCCCCACTCAGTTCTTCTTGGGTCCGCCCCTGAAAACATCTTATAATATGGAACGGAGGGAGTAGGTTGTTGCTACATTTAGGTGGGTAATAATAACGCAATGTTTCCACGCATGCTCATATTACGTCAAGTACGTAACACTGCATGTCCATGTGACCATGTTAATTCGTTTGTAATATTCTCTCCGCAAAGATACAAGTTCCTGCATTTGCTTTTCTGTCGTGTGGTGTGGTTGGGTCCTGGTGAGTGAGCACATACAAGAATTGGTAGTCGATATATAGATACAAACCATAGAAGAAGTTAAATAGGGAAAGCTAATTACTAGATAGTCTATGACTTGCAAACACCAACTGTACAGATATTTTGTTGTTACACACATAACTAGTACAAACAACATAATATACTTAAATTTTTTATTTATAACAAATCTCAGACTCTTAATTAGCACATACAATCTAACTATAACATTTCCTATATTTCGATCAACATATAATGCTAATGTGGTGATGCTCAGATGAATCAAACTAAATGCCCATGACAATGAGGTCAAATAACCAACACATAAATAAACACCAAATTATATAATATATCTAATAAATATAGTCGTGCAAATTCGCGAACCACCCCGCTAGTTAAAAAAGAAACAAACATGGAACTAGATCAAGGGGGTCATTGGAACCTTTTTCTTAAGACAACTAGATGCACATGAATCCTAAAAAACTAACTACTAAAATTGACAACATTGAACACATGTGTTACCGAGGGTAGTTTGCCGATAACATGTATTCCTCTTCCAAGCTATATTGTCTTGTTGAATCATCATAGTTTCTTCCATCATTATATGATTGGAAATTGATTGCACGGTCATCCTTCTCATAAGTTTTGATGACTGGGCTAACTGGAGCAGGATACACGGATGCTCGAAGGGCTTCTAGTGTCAATTCCACTTGCCTCGGCCGGGTCATCGGGGTGCTGGACATCGTGCTCCCTGCGCTGTCGTACAAACGTCGGACGCGAATCGTCGTACGCGAAGCAGTTTCGATATGAATATCGATCGGGTAAAAAAAACGCAGCCGCCAATGCTGCCGACTGTCCCGAGTTTTGGTACTAGGCAAAAGTCTGGGATGTAAATGGTCACGTACCACATAGTCCCATATATTTCGGTCAACAGTTCAAAAAAAATATTGTTGATCACAAAAAAAAAAGTTCAAAAAAAATTTGTTTCCTGAAAAAATGAACTAAACGGGACTAGGAAAATTTCTGCGGCGACACGCCGCGCCCGTTGCATTGATATGTGTAGTAGTATTAGGTATAGTAATGTATGTATCATGTGTAATAAAGTGCCTTTGGTTTTCTTAATATGTTTGTAATATCGGATAGAAGTACGTATTATGAGGTGATAATTCGTGTGGTTGAAATATGAACTTTGTATATGGACGAACTGTTCAAAACTATGTAAGTTTCGTACCATTGGAAGAAATCAAAGAAAAAGATAAAAGAATAGGAAGAATGAAAACATGCAAAGGAAAAGAAAGAATTTGTCATTTGGAGTATCTCTAAAGTTTTAGCAAGTTGGAATGTTCAAATATGCGTGTATTTTTTGTCTTCAATATTTAATTTAATTACACAATTAATGAGGATGCAATGTTTGAGCATTTATTAAATTTAACTCCATATATTTAGGGTAAATGCATTTAGACTATCTCTAAAAATCTCATCGGGGCGACACATCGTATTCTTTTTGTTATCTCATTTGTCGTAGTTAAAGATCAGCAGATGGAATTTATGGTTGAGAAGGTCGACAAACTCTCATCGAATTTACTGTGGAAAGATTTAAAAAAAAAATCCCTATTTGTATTTTTTTCCCTTTTCCCAAATTGCATACCAAACGTATGAGTCTATTTGGCAATGTAGTTAACTTGCAGCCATGAATACCATGTTTAGATGAACCTAAAAAAAACTCTACATTTTAAATAAGCAAGAATTTGTCTAAAATGACAAAAAAATGGCATATTATTTGCATTATGTTGAATCATAGATTAGAAAGTATATATATACATATTTTTTTCCCAAATTTCAACATTTTTTCTGTAATTGTGAAAAATCTGACACTCGGGACCCATATGTTAGGGTTCTAACAATTAGGAAATTGTTTAAGGGGAAAAAGTTCTGACAGTGGGCCCGCGGTGACGTCATCGCGTGACGTTGCTTGCCGGCGGCCGAGCTCGCGCTCGAGCGCGACTGCGCGTACGCGTCGTCCGGGGTCCGCGCGGACTCGCCAGAGGAGGTGGAGGGGAGCCGGAGAGGCGGCGCAACGGACCATTTGGTCGTCGGATCTGCCGGCATTGAGCATTTCCGCGGCGTCGGACGGCGAGCTCGACGTCGCTGATTCCGGCGCGGACTGGGCGTCCCGGCAGCTGATCTTCGGTGAGGAAGGAGGGGAAGCAACGGCGAAGCTCGCTGGTACCTTCGATCTGAGCGAGGAGGAGAGGTGCGGCGGTGGAGCGCGTCGGTGGCGGCGGCGAGTTTGATGACGTGCGGGAGAGAGGAAGGGGAAGGAGGGTATGTGGGGCATTTTGCAGGGAAGTCCCTGTAGTTTCTTTAATTTGCAGATAAGTCCATCTACGTACAGAGGCTGGGACTGGTACGCAATATTTAGTGAACACAGGTTTTTTTCTAAAAAATCACGTTGGCCGTCCGATTGAAGATGGACGGAGCGGAACCGTGATGGCACTGTAGAAGTGTGATTTTTGCCGTGGCGGCGCGTGGATCAGCGTGGTGAGGGCAAAGCCGGTCGGCTTTGATAACATCGCGCTGACAGTCGGATCCGGATCAGCTTTGATATATATATATATATATATATATATATATATATATATATATATACCCCTGCTATTCTAGACTCCCTTCTAGAATAACTATTCTGCACAACTTTCTGAACTGCGGGTTAAGAAGGAGGTGAACTTCCTGCCGACCGGGCAGTTTTCCTCTCAGAAACTCCCCTATATCGGAACCAGTGAACTTCCTGCTGGGAGGGGGGGGGGGGGGGTTGGGCCCCCCCCCCCCCAGTTTTTTTTATTAAGTAATTTCCTTTTTTTTTATTTCCACGTTTTTACACTCCTGCCATTAATTTGTTTAATTACGTGTCGAAACCCCCGCTCCACACATCCATTAACTCCCACCTCTCTGTCGACACAACTGCTGTCGCCACACACACCCCGCAACTGCTGTCGCTCTCCCTCCTCAAACCCCGCATTCCCGTCGTGGCCGGAGCTCTCGACGTCACCGCCGCACGCTCCGCGCTCCCCCGTATGCTCCACACCTCCGCCTCTCCGCGCGTCTCTCCCGTATACCAGTCGGTGGAGCGGAGAATCCCCCACCCGCGCCCGCTGCACGTCGGCCGTCTATCTGCTAGGGTTTCTGTACCGGCGGCGCGGGACGATTTGGGGGCCTGATTTCGTCGGTGGGGGCTCGGATCCGCCGCGTATATTCCTTTGACCCGCCGTATTGCATCCTCGGTCGGTCGCGCGTGGCATCTGCTCTCCCCTTCCTCACCGGTTTCCTGCTCGTGTGTGTTCTTCTGCGCCTGGACTTCGAGTTCCTGCCGTTCCTTTTTTTTTCTGGTGGCTTCTGATGCGCATAAGCAATGGATCCTTCATCCCCGTCAGGAATCGGAGGTTAATTTCTACCCCTTTGGCTGTATTTAACTATTCTGTGATAATTATTTGTATGTTGCTGCGTAGGGTTTGCATATCTTTAGTTATTATTTTTTTGTGTGATATATGCACTGTGTGTAATGAGTGACATTTTCTGAATCATGCATGAACAATATAGTTTTCTATATCATAATTATATATGAACCTCTGTTATATGTTCTTGTGAACCCCCCTTATGTTTATTTTTGTTGGCAGCAATTGAAACTTATGCATATTTTGTGCAAGTGTCTTTTTAGATTTTTTATGCCAGTGGCTTTCATGTTGATTTAGTTTCTTTTTTATAGCTATGTGTTTTGTGTTTGTTAATGCTTTGTTCTGAGCATTGTTTTTTTGCTAGTATCATGTGAACTACTTTTTTTTGTTAGCATCTGAGCATAACCTTGCTTGTTTCGTAACACTATATTTTTTTTTGTGTGTGTGTAGTTGATGATATCATTAAGGAATCCTTAGATCAGGTCAATGTTGATAACCCCATCGGAGAGACCACATCAGCTTCAGATTTGCTATCTGATCTGCCTTTGTTCGACCGTACGCCGCTGTCCACTCGAGGGTTTGGTGGTGACAGCACTGTTGTTACTGGCAATGGTTCTACTGAAGCAACGGCTGCAGATGCGCCATCTGATATGCCTTTGTTTGACGGTACGCCTCTGTTGGCCTCTCGATCTGATTTGGGTGATGGCAGCGGTGCTTCTGGTGACGGTCCTCCAAATGCAATGGCGGCAGATGCGCCACCTGACCCGCCTCTCTATGATGGTACTCCGCCGGCGTACACTGTAGGCGACGTGCTTGACAGTAGTAGTGCCCCTGGCGAACGCACAGCTGGACCATTGTTTGACGCCACTCCAATTCATCCAGTTGGTGTGACTGATTCTCTTGATTGCACCCCTGAGTGGCAGGATACGCCATCGCAGAGTGTTGTTGGCCCGGAGGAAGTTACTCAGGAACACAATGTTCAGGCACAGCTTGATAAGTATGCGGAGGAACACGGGGCCCGTGTAGCTGAACATGAGAAGAAGTTGACAGCTTACTATGAAAGAAAATATCCAGGGAGGTTGAGAAATCTCCAGGTAAACGTCTCTGATGCCCCTCACGAAGAACTGTGTGCAGAGCCCCCACCTGCCAAGAAAACCAGGGTGGCTGCTGCCAAGGTGAAAAATGCAACTGGGGATACTCCTCGGCGTAGTAATCGTGTTGCCCGTAGTGTCCAGAGATTGTCACACGATGCACCCGCCCCTGTTAAATGGAGTGCTGCTAAACGTAAGCGGGTTGCTGACAGTACATACACCCCTGATGCTCAATCTGATGGCGATAATGCGGAGTTTGATGCTGAAGATGGTGACTTTGAGGACAAAAATGTTAAGGTGGGGTTCCTGCTTTTCTTTTTTCTTATTGTTTGTTTTACTTAACTTTCTTTTTTACTCTAAGTGAACTTCCTACTGGTATTTTATATGAACCTTTATTTTTTTCTTTCTGCTGTGCTGCAGATTATGAAGAGGAGGAAGAGACACGTAGCTCCAAAGAAGCCGCAGGGTCGGAGGAAGAGAAGAGATGATGAAGACAGTGAAAAGAAGCGTTTCCAGCAAACGGTGCGCTGTTCTCTTGGTGAAGTCCGTGCTGCGGCCAGTTTGCTGAAAGAAGCTCACAGGGCAAAGGTCATTGAAGCTGGCTTTGGATGTGTTTTTGATTGGGTGCTTGAGGGCAATGTCACCCGCGTACTCATGTGCCATCTGTTGTCGATTATGGACACAGCAACTATGAAGATTCACTGTGGACCTGGCAAAATGCTTGACGTCAACAGAGAGGCGGTTCACCATATTTTTGGTCTGCCGATTGGCGGCGACACTGCACCAAGGCCTTCTGACACTGGACACGACGAGGCTCTAGCTAGTTTTAAGAGAGAACTGGGGATTGATAGCAATTCTCCCATTCTGATAAAGGATTTGCGCAAGATTCTAAAAGATTTAGTTGAAGATCCAACTAAGGTTGATTTGGCTGTGAAGGTGTTCTTTGAAATTCTGTTTAACAAGCTTATATGTCCTGGGTCAGCTCCACGTGTGGGGAGGGAGGCTGCTATGCTTGTCAATATGAACTACAAAAAAATGGCGAAGATGGACTACTGCCAGTTAGTAGTCGATGAGATACAGAGAGCTGCCATCAAGTATCAGGATAGAAGTATCCCGCAGGCTGGCCCTGAGGGTGGCGGGATTGTGCCGACCGTCATGTACCTGGACAGCTGCTACTCAGCTCGGTACTCTGTGATGCACATCAAGACGCCACGTGCGAATTACTTGCACGAGAAACCTCTGAGCGAGATTTTCTACCTTGACATGAAAAAAAATGGTGGCGCTGACCTGTTACAATACAAGTTTGGTGGACTCCCGGTTAGTTTCTATTTTTTACATTCTTGTTTTTGCATCCTTCATACCATGTTTTGTAGCTATAACTTTTTATGCTAAACTTGTCTATTATTATCCCTCTTTTTCAGTGGAAAGGCTGCAATCAAATTGTCTACTGTTATAGTTTGCCTGCTGAAAAACTTTTGTACGATTCACGCCCTGGTTCACCTGCCAGCCTACCTTGCCCTGATCACACTTCTGATCCTAATCCAAGCACTCAGATAACTATTCACACCCCACAGCAGCCATCTGATAAATTTGAACCAAGAGATCATCCTACTTCAGATGGGGATGGCCTTTCTTCTCTAGCATTCTTTGACCAAATGATGCAGTTGTTGCAGAAAGTTGAAGAAGTCTCTCATAATATTCCAACAACCTCTGATCGCATGAGCATTATATCTGGTCTTTTTCCTGATGGGCACGGACCTAGTGTTGAAGCAGTTAAGGAGCAAACACAGACTGAAACCCAATATCTGAACAGTTTCAGGCTTGCTATAACTTCCATGAAGTCAGATTTTGTTGAGTTCCGCTTGAAACAAGATGCTGCATGCAAGGAGCATGAGAGAGAAGCTGCCACTATAGCAAAGCAAATCTTTGAGGGAGATGCTGATCCTGAGAGTTCTCACAGCAAAATTTATTCATTCATTCAATCAGGAGGAGTTGCTGAGGTAGTCTTTTGTTATTGTGTTTTCCTACTTATATATTATTCTCTTCTTCTTTTTTTAAAACAAGTAGTTACATGTAAATGATTTTTTAAACTGATGTTGGGTTGAACTTCCTTTTCACAGGCAGAAGCAAAACTAGCTGAGATGTTAGCTTCTCAGGATCCTGTTGGAGTTGATGAAGAAGACGATGTTGTATCCGATTATGGCAACCTTAGTCTTACACCTTTGCTCCTCAGGATGATCGAAAGTCGTCCCCTGCACCTGTCTCACCGCCACAACCTTACAGCGATGGAGATGATGGAGAAGACGCCTTGTTTGACAATACACAGTCCAGTACGAAATACACACCTCAACATGTTGATGCTTCCGTGCTGCGGGATCTTCCTGACGATGATGATGTTGATGCTTCAACAAGTAAACAGTTTTATGTTTCGTTCAACAAGGACCTAGCACCTGAACAAGCTTCTGGATTCCATGATGGTTCAACTCGTGAAGATGGCGTTGAAGACATTGGCGTTGCACAGCAGGGTTTGCATGGAACAGTTATGCATGACAACATCCCTGATGATGGGCTAGCTAAACAAGACGATTTATGTGCTGACATACCAGCTGAAGAAACCCAGAAGGGGACTGCTAATGTCCATGCTGATGATGAACCTTCGCAAGAACAAGGCAAGACGCATATGCACCAAACTTAAACTCCCCAACACATATATGTGAACTCCTCATTTAATCATTTTTTTGGTTAACTTTGCAGCTTCCAGACCAGGCTCGAGTTTTTCGCTCTCTGATATGCCAATTATGAAGAAAATAATAGAAGTTTATGAAGCAGTTTGTAGGCTGAGGAAGGATCCCAATAAAATGTGCGCTTTAATACCCTCCAGTACATTATTTTGCCATTGTTAACTTCCAAGTATTACAATGTGAACCTCCTTAATATGTCTCTTCTTTTTATGTCCATTTTTTTCTGTCCGCAGGGATGATGTACTTTTCGATCTCGATGAATGTCGTTGCACGATTGGACAAGTTGGCAAAGCTTTTTGCCCTTATGGTTATCTATGTTCATTCACGGCTACTGTTGGATCATTTATGATTGGTCGAAAGTTCAGGCACTCGAACAAACTTGTCGCTTCATATGTCGTCTCTGTATGTGTACCTCTTTTTCAACTTTTATATGTGAACCTCCCTTGTTTTTCTTTTTTAGTTTATTTTTAACTGTTTCTTTTTTGTTGTTTTTGCTTTGTTTTTTTATTCAACCAGAGGCATCTATTCGAAGGAAACTTAACAAGTAATGTTTTGATGAGATTTTTTGATCCGGCTTCTGATGAACGCTTAGACAAGAAAGATATTGTAAGCACAATTTTTGTGTTGTTTTTGGTTACATGTTCCTTGCACATTCTCTGATTTCTTCGTTCTTTTCTAGCGAATTTTTTATTGTGTATTTGCATTGTCTCTTTCTTTTTTCTGCAGGTTTTGTTTGCTGTACTAGATGGACCTGTTGATGTCATTGGCCACTTCTGTGTAGTGGCTATCAATGTGAAGTTGAAATGTTTTGAGCTCATCGATTCCCTGCGAGGACCTTTGGATCCAGATGGCAAGAAGGTTATACATTTGATGGCGCGTAATATAAAGAAATTATGGAGGGAAGCAAGAGACTCACAAGGGAATTCCTTTGAGCCAAAATCAATTGATAGCTGGGGTTTGGGTTATCGCAATTCGCCAAGACAAGAGAACACGTAAGCACATACCTTAATGACTAGATCTTCAGTTTCGACATTTTTTTTCTGCACACAACCGTGCAAACCCCAGCTATTGTTGATTCTCTCCAGCTAATTTTTTTCTCCATGGTGCAATGCGCAGTCATGACTGTGGCTTCTTCATGCTGCAAAATTTGCAATCCTATGATGGCCATGGCCTGATAGACTTCGGGCAAAAGGACATTATGAACATCAGGATGACTATGCTTTACAGCTGGTTGACCGCGAGTGATTTGATCATCTCCCATTATGCATTTTAGACAGCAGCCCCATTATGTTAACATGCTTAACATTGTTGGAATAGAGATCTCTCACATAATCAACCAGAGTGGAGTCAACATTCTTGTGCGAGTGCATAAACACCAGCATCGATGGTGTCAAGAGCAGGGGATGATTGTGATCATGCTGAATTCCCTTTATGACACATGTGCCGTCATGTCTCTCCTTAAATCTTATCAAAGCCTTGCAGCCCGTTCTTTTGCTGAGCTTATCCCGCTGTCTGTCACCGTCAGCCACATAGGGCTTGTGGATACCTTCATTCACGCACTTGAGGTACCGTGTTCTCTTGCTGCGTTGCGCCTTCCTGATGCCAAAACCCGTGTGTTTGGCATAGGTGTTGTAGAATTCATACACTTCTTTATCTGTGCTGAATTCTTGACCAACAGTTGGTATCAGATCCCTTGGGAGCTCCGGCGCCTGCAATATTTTTTTCAGAAAAGATATGTAAGTATTTTTTTCATACCAGTCATTTTTTAAAATAGACACGCAACTGCTGCTCTAGAAATCTATTTTTTGCAAGTCTATATCGTTCAGCTCACAACTTACGTGTGTGTATGTTCGCAGTTCTGTAGGAGTTTCATCATCCAGAGTTTTGATCGGACAAGGCGGGGTGACAATTGGGACGTGGCACAGAGGATCTATCGAGGGCATATGCGATGATTTCCTGGAGACTTGTAGTAGCATTTCGCCACCGCAGCCTGCACCTTGTTTTTGGTAGAGGAAGCTTGCTCAGGCATAGTTTTTGTCGGGGTAGCTTCTTGGATGTTTTGCTCTTCTGAACTTCACAATCTGCATATCTGGCCCTCTTAAAAGATGCATCATCACGCATAGTAGCCTGTCTGGACCTGTCACTCTTTTGAACCTTGATTTCTGAAGAGCTGGACTTCTCAATAGAATCATCAGTGTTAGCAACATGACTGGAAGATTCTCTCATATGGACCTCGCACTCTGAATAATTGGACTTCTCACCAGATGTGGACATTGATCTGGAATTCTCCAAATCATTTTTTTGTGCTGATCGGCGACGTGGTTGGCGGTACACTGGATCTGAGACAGTTAGCTTCTCAGTGCATATGACTGGAGATCGTGCAGGCTTCGGTGGACCTGACCACATCAGAATCTCATCCTCTTCTCGCTGACTGCTGCTCAAAGGCACTGTTCTTATGGGAACTTCATCATCGGCTGTGCTGAACTTCCTTTTGTTCTGTTTACCCATCTGATTCTTCAGAGCCAATGCGCTGGACACATTGGCTATCAACTCATCGCGCTCACTGAACCACCTCACTTGATCACTCTCTCTCTGTTGCTCAGCATGCAGATATGGAGGTTCATTTCGATGAAACCAGCTAGATATATTATCTCGCAGTTCGGCATATACTCGTTCAAGCTCCGGCCTAGTTCCAAACTCTGTTAGATTCATGTGCATTTCTGATGCAGTCAATGTCTTGTTGTCATGTATGTTCTCAACAACTCTTGAACGTTTCCTCGGCCCCAACCCCTGCAATACAATTTGAGGAATTTTTTTATAACTAGTGAACCTCTACTGGGAGATAAGGTGAACTTCCAGGGAATGAAGAACAAGTTATTTTTATTGTAAACCCTCTATGAGAACTTTTTCATGGTGTGAATTTTATTAATGACACACGTAATCCGAACTCCCCCCAAGCCATCAGGTGGACTTCCAGCATCAAGCAGCAATTTCAGACAATCTGCTAGTTTTCAAAAATAATTTCATCTAGACTCGCAGTTTGAATCACAGGCACTACTGATGTTGACCAAGACAATATATCAGGATTTTTTTGCTGATCGTACCTTCTCATCTGCCATTGGAGGCCTCTTAGGCGAGGATTTTCCAGTTGGAAATCCGGCGATATGTCGACGAACTGGAGCCATGTATAGCGGGGGAGTTGTGATGGGAGGTTCACCCTGCTCGTTGTTGTAGCAGGTCACCGCCGTGCGCGGGCTCCCTCTCTCGTCGCCGGAATTGACGAAGGAGGTCGTCGGCAAGAGAGTTGGGCCGCCTCCGCCTCGGGTTCCCTCCCGTAGGTTCCCGCCGCCGATCTCTCGCCGGCGCGGGATGCAGGTTCGTAGTGGAAGGGTACCGCTTGCCGCCGCTGGATCCCTCGCTTCGGCGACCGCCGCCGCTCGCTCGCCCGCGCCGGGATGTGGGAGGTTGGGGAGGTTCGCCTCTTCGGTCGCGGCCTCACTCGCGACGGCTGCCGCCGTCGCTCGCTAGCCCGCGCCGGGATGTGGGAGGTTAGGGAGGTTCGCCGCTTCGGTCGCGGCCTCACTCGCGACGGCGACCAGGTAGGAGGTGGGGTGGAGATCGAGGCGTGTTGTCCGGATCGAGGTGGAGGTCGAGGTCGGGGGGTCAGAATTTTAGGGTGTGGGGCGGGGCGCGGTCGGTGTCTGGTTCCGGGTCGGTGTATGTTTCCGGTAGGAAACCACGTTGGTTTCAAAAGTTGTCTAGAATAAGTATTCTAGAAACACTTAAGGGGTTGTCTAGAATAGTCCTGTCCTATATATATATATATATATATATATATATATATATATCAAAGCACACCTCCTAAGCCCTCCCCACGTTGAGCCACGTCAGCGGGTACTGTTCTACTGTTCTATGAACAGTACCCGCACTTCTACAGTAACTTTTTTTTTGGGAATTTTTTTTTCGAAATTTTTTCAGAAATCACTACATATAATCTTTCTATACTATATACAGTACCTTTTCTTTTTAAATTTTTTTTTGGGAATTTTTTTTTTATAATTTTTTTAGAAGTCACTACATATAATCTATCTATACTATATATAATATATATATATATATATATATATATATATATACTATAATATATATATATATATATATTATATATAGTATAGATAGATTATATGTAGTGACTTCTAAAAAAATTTCAAAAAAAAATTCCCAAAAAAAAATTTAAAAAGAAAAGTTACTGTAGAAGTGCGGGTACTGTATATAGTATAGAAAGATTATATTATATGTAGTGATTTCTGAAAAAAAATTCGAAAAAAAAAATTTCCCAAAAAAAAAAGTTACTCTAGAAGTGCGGGTACTGTTCATAGAACAGCAGCCGTCGCTCGCTAGCCCGCGCCGGGATGTGGGAGGTTAGGGAGGTTCGCCGCTTCGGTCGCGGCCTCACTCGCGACGGCGACCAGGTAGGAGGTGGGGTGGAGATCGAGGCGTGTTGTCCGGATCGAGGTGGAGGTCGAGGTCGGGGGGTCAGAATTTTAGGGTGTGGGGCGGGGCGCGGTCGGTGTCTGGTTCCGGGTCGGTGTATGTTTCCGGTAGGAAACCACGTTGGTTTCAAAAGTTGTCTAGAATAAGTATTCTAGAAACACTTAAGGGGTTGTCTAGAATAGTCCTGTCCTATATATATATATATATATATATATATATATATATATATATCAAAGCACACCTCCTAAGCCCTCCCCACGTTGAGCCACGTCAGCGGGTACTGTTCTACTGTTCTATGAACAGTACCCGCACTTCTACAGTAACTTTTTTTTGGGAATTTTTTTTTCGAAATTTTTTCAGAAATCACTACATATAATCTTTCTATACTATATACAGTACCTTTTCTTTTTAAATTTTTTTTTGGGAATTTTTTTTTATAATTTTTTTAGAAGTCACTACATATAATCTATCTATACTATATATATATATATATATATACTATATATATATATATATTATATATAGTATAGATAGATTATATGTAGTGACTTCTAAAAAAATTTCAAAAAAAAATTCCCAAAAAAAAAATTAAAAAGAAAAGTTACTGTAGAAGTGCGGGTACTGTATATAGTATAGAAAGATTATATTATATGTAGTGATTTCTGAAAAAAAATTCGAAAAAAAAAATTTCCCAAAAAAAAAAGTTACTCTAGAAGTGCGGGTACTGTTCATAGAACAGCACCCGCTGACGTGGCTCAACGTGGGGAGGGCTTAGGAGGTGTGCTTTGATATATAGTATAGAAAGATTATATGTAGTGATTTCTGAAAAAATTTCGAAAAAAAAAATTTCCCAAAAAAAAATTACTGTAGAAGTGCGGGTACTGTTACCGCTGACGTGGCTCAACGTGGGGAGGGCTTAGGAGGTGTGCTTTGATATATAGTAATAATAGAAAGATTATATTATATGTAGTGATTTCTGAAAAAAATTGAAAAAAAAAATTCCCAAAAAATAAAGTTACTCTAGAAGTGCGAGTACTGTTCATAGAACAGAACAGTACCCGCTGACATGGCTCAACGTGGGGAGGGCTTAGGAGGTGTGCTTTGATATATAGTATAGAAAGATTATATGTTGTGATTTCTGAAAAAAGTTCGAAAAAAAAAATTCCCAAAAAAAAATTTACTGTAGAAATGCGGGTACTGTTCATCGCTGACGTGGCTCAACGTGGGGAGGGCTTAGGAGGTGTGCTTTGATATATAGTATAATAATAATATTAGGTGGTGCCATATGTGACCATTTACATGCGACACCGGGCAAAGCCGTGGATTCCAGTTTTTTTTATAAAAAAGGTAGTGGTAATTTGAATATAGAGAGGTGGGGAATTAAGATAACAGGATCTGCAAATAAATGAGTAATAAATTTTAAGTTTGCGAAAATGAATTTATGAGGGAAATAAAATAAGAAGTTAAAAATAGAGTAGGAGAAAATGGGAAAATAGGAAGTAAGCGAGCAGTCTTAGAGTAATTAAAATAAATATGTAAGTGAGGTAAAAGTAGAAAAAAAGATATAGTAGGGGATAATTAGGAAGTAGAAATAAATAAGTAATTTTGAAATCGCTATTTGTTCATAAGGGACAGGGAAAATCTGTTCATAAGGGACAGGGACTGGTCACACATGACTGGAAAAATAGATAATGTTCGTGAAAAGAAGTGCGGGAAAAAATATGTTTAAACTATAAGGGGACAAATATATTAGGAGGGGAAAATTTGTTCAATTGTACCGGAGGACCGATTTGCAATTTGGGGAAAATGCGGAGACTTTGCTGGAAAAATGTTTTATTCCGGGAGGCCAGCTCACATTTTCTGGAAAGCGTGAGGACTTTTCTGCAAAAAAAATGGGACGCGGGGATTTTTCTGTAAAAATGTTTTATTTCGGAGGACCGATTAACAATTTTTGGAAAACATGATGACTTTACTGCAAAGAAGCGGTGCATCTATATGTCCGTCGAAATAAAAAAAAATTAGAACATGGAAGTTGTTTGGTAGGGCGATATACATCTACTCGTGAGAGGAAAATTTGAACGGAACGACTGAGTGCGACGAATTTGACAAAATGTGCCAAATATTTTTGCGAAATTGGATCCAAAATTGAGGAGGTAGAGTCGACAAAACTCGGAACCGATCACGGGAATGGAGCCTACTCGTCGACGCGCATATATTTCGTGTATATGTTTTCGTCGAAATGATTTTTGGGAAAGGATTTTTCTGGGCAAAACAGCAAAAAAAAAACTACAATACGCGCGGGGTACTGTAGATGTGCCTGGTAAGATGTGCGTTACTGTAGCACCTACAGTGCCCGGTGACGTGGGTGCCTCCACAGCTCGCTGAGGAGGTCAGCTTTTATATAGAATAGATAATACTCCCTCCGATCCATATTAGTGGGCATAGCTTTGTCTAAATTCATATGTATATAGTTAAGTATTTAGACTAGATACATGTGTATCTAGACAAAGTTGTGCCCACTAATATGGATCGGAGGTAGTAATAATATTAGGTGGTGCCATATGTGACCATTTACATGCGACACCGGGCAAAGCCGTGGATTCCAGTAGTGGCGTCCTCGCTTGATCGGCCACCGCCTGACCGCCGTCGTCGGGCTTCCCCACTGCCGTCTCCTTTTAGTTGCAGCTCACCCTGGTCACCATGACAAGGCAGTGTCCTCGTCTGCCGCGCACGGCACGTTGCGGCGGCTGGACGACGAGTCGGTGGCGGGCGGACGCACACGTCGGGGTGCGGGGAAGCCACGGCCGCGCCGGGAGACTTGGCACGCACCAGCACAAGGCTCTGCATGTGGGCCTACTGAACGATCGACCTAGTAGAATCCGGCGCGAACTCACGAGCCTACTGCGATGGAACAACCGCCGTAGCATGGTGATCCGATCCGATCCGATGAGAACAAGGATTGCGTTTTTTTTCAAGCTATCACGGAATTTATAAACAAATCACCGGAGGTAACCCTTCCCAAATCCAGCAGCCGCCATGGAGGAATCTTTCCTGGCTTCCTCCTTCCAGTTCCCCACCGCCGACGACGCCCGCTATCCTTCCTGGGTGCACCTCGACAAGAGAGCCTACTTCGCCCACCGCGTGAACGCCACGACCATAACGGTCAAGACGAGCACCGGCCACGAGGTCGACATCACGTTCTGCCTCGCCGATCCGCCCGCCGTCTCCTACTTCTGCGTCCACAGCCCCAACATCCGCCGAGAGGACTACACCCTGGAGCCCCAAGTCGTCTCCTCCGCCGCCGACCTCGTCCTCCTCTGCTTCGCCTTTAGAACCGGGCCACGAAGCACGGACGTGGACCCCGATCTCGTCGAGTTCTTCGTCTACAAGGCTGCTGCAGGCTCCTCCATCGAGCCCGTTCCGTGTTCTCCTGCAGGCACCAGGCACTCGTGGCACGCCAGCATCGTGCCCCGCGACGGCGGCAACTACCTCGTCGCCGAGCTCTCCCCGAGATCATGTTCCGGGCACTACGACCTGCACGTATTCTCCTCGGAGACTAGCGAGTGGATCACCACGCCCTTGCAGCTGCCGACGCCTGCCCACGTCCTGCCACGCGACATGCCAAGCCAGCTGGACAAGGCGATCTCTCTCGGAGGAACCATGGTAGGATGGGTCGACCTCTGGCGCGGCATCGTTTTCTGCGACGTGCTTGAGAAGGAGCCTGCTCTCGGCTTCATCCCTCTGCCCAAAGCTGTGTTCGACCTGCCCCGGTCCGGCCAAGCGCGGAGAGTGCGGGACGTCACCTTCTGCTGCAATGGTTTCATCAACTTCGTCGAGATCGAGCATCTCCGCAGGGAGCTCAACATTGTCAACAGGAGGAGTTTCAAGACGACCGGGGATCTTGATACCCAAGACGTCATCCATGATAAGGAGTTACTCATGCATGATGATTTGGACATCATGGACGATAAACCTGTATTTTTACCCAATGGTTGGAAGATTCGGACAATGTTTAAGCGCGTCGACTGGGACTATTGGAGGAAGAAGCACACTGTCCATGTCGATGACATATCAGCCGTCCCAAAACATACCGCGCTCTGGGATCGTTGGAACAAGAAATGGACACTGAGAAACCTCAGGACTACGGGTTTCCCCTTCTTCAGTGTTTACGGTGACAATGTTGTCTACCTCATGTCTAAGGTGGAGCCTGATGACAAAGACTCCTGGATTGTCGGTGTTGATCTCGAGAAGAAGAAGTTTCAAGTCATTAAACCATATTCTGCTGCAAGATGCGATCCAGTTGTCTACCTCATGTCTAAGGTGGAGCTTGATGATAAAGACTACTGGATTGTCGGTGTTGATCTCGAGAAGAAGAAATTTCGAGTCATTAAACCATATTCTGCTGCAAGATGCGATCCAGATGTCCTTCCTTGTGCATTCTCCGAATATCTGAATACCACTCCAAGGCCATATGTTGCAGCAAATTGTCCTCGAAATGGTGTGCTGAATAATCATCTTCCTGATCCTATTCCAATAGCAAGCCGTGGTCATAATGGTGTGCCAAACAATGTGCAACCCCAGCAAAACACATGGAATGTGAATGGCTACTGTGGGAGTTGGAATGGGCCAGGCTATGGTGCTCACCATGCAGGCCACTGCAACTATCCGCAGCCAACCCCGTTGCAGCCACAACATATGTGCAACCCATGTCGCCTTCAACTCGATCAGGGTATATCTATGCAAGTTGGACGGATCCAGACGTCCATGGAAGGATGTTTTTGACAATCCCGTCGAGTGAGCTGCAGAGGATGTCTGCTGCAACCTTCACCCCGGCAATGCCACCCTTCGCCCAACCGTTAGCTCCAAGTCAAACATTCAGACCACCGATGACTTCGACGGCTGGAAGTTATGATGTTTTCAGCCATGGGCAGCAGCACCACGTGAAGTCGTCTCCAACTTCGAGTTCGGCACAAGGCGATGAAGTTGATTATTACTGCAAGGAACTTGGTGAAACGGACTATTATGGTTGATGTACTAACGAAGTGCATAACCTCGCATCTGAATGCTTAATTTGCAACCACACAATAATTTGTGTTTTTTGCGCAGACCACAGAAAGTGTTATTTCCTTCCGCAATTTTGCACGAATGTTGAAAACTTGTATATGTTTGTGCTCAATTTTTGTCAGATTTTTTCAAAGTGTATTCATATTGTTTTAAGTTCGAAAACAATAACAGGAGCATGCTATGATCTGACTGTTGGCAATTCGAAGTCGAACTAGGATAAAGCTGTAGCCATAACCTTGCTACGTACGGTGTATTTGGTCGAGCAGGAACCGATTTGTGCACGGCAAAGAGCAGTACGTACCAGCCGATCAAGTCACTTGTGCTTGTTGATGTACTTGTATCAAGCATGTACCTACCTCCCAATACCCTGCAATTCGGCTAGCAGCAAGATAGTGTGGAAACCACTACCGGATGGTTGGGTGTCAGTGAATGCTGATTGTTCTGGGATCAAAGCAGAGCCCTCACGCTCTCGCGTCGCCTCCTCTCTAGGCGACGGGAGGGCGAAAAACCAAACCGTCTCCACCACCAACCTCCTACTCTCCTCCCTCTTGCCGTCCCCGGAGGCTGCCGCCGGACAAAGGCCGGGTGGCGCCCGTGAAGGGGGCGGCAGGATCTCTCGCTCGCGGTTCCCCAGCTGCTGTTCGAGGAGGAGGACGCGCTGGGCCTCCGCCTCTTTCCCTTGGCGCTGGCTGCCTGTCGGCGCGCCGATGCCGACCTGGGGCGGAACAGGGCGGCAGTGCCACCCCGCCGGCGCGGCTGCAGGCGGCGCTGCGACGCCCGGGCCCCATGGACCCCGATGGGCTCTGCGGACCGCCCCCTGTTCCCGTCTCTTTCTCGGCGCTGGCTGCCCTTCAGCGCGGTGTTGGCGGAGCAGGGCGGCCGTGCCCTCCCGCCGGCGCGTCTGCAGGCGGCGTGGCGAGGTCCGGGCCCATCTGGGCCTCGATGGGGTTTTGCGGGCCGCTTCCCTTCTTCGCCTGGTGCGCACATGTGCGTCTCGCTGGCCAGCGTGGTGCTGGACGGTGGTGTGGCAGACGGGACTCCTCCGGTTCACTCCCTCCAAAATAATCCAAAATCCATCATGCTGCGGCTTCGTCGATGGTCCTGTGCTTCGGGGTGCAGTGAGGTATGTCTCTGGGAGAAATCCCTGCTCTAGCTCTCTGCTCGAGCATGCCACGGCGGCGCCTTTGGCGTCGTTAACCCTCCTGGGGGCGTGGCCGTTGAGACACACCTCCGAGATTGCTGCCTGCTCCCGGGGAAACCCATGCTCGTGTTTTTGCGTGAGCAGACCACGGCGGCGCCCTCCCGGGGTCGCTAACCTCGCTGGAGGCGTGGTCTTGGAGCAGCCCCAGTGCTCCCCAACGCGCAACCATGCCTTCTTGAAGCCGTGGTTCCGAGAGCAAGCTCTGGCGTGTTGAGCTTGCTGTTCTTGGGTTTATCAAGCAGCGAGGCTTTTGGCCTCGCAGTGCTGCCATTTGGTGCTCTTGGCGTGCTTGTTGGCTGTGCAAGCTTGGCAAATATCCGATGGGGATGGTGGCGGCATTGTCGCGAGCTTCGTGTTGTTGGTGCGGTCTCGGTTGATCGGCCCCCTTCGGCGGCGAGGTCGCCTCCCCACGTGGCACTGGTGCTAGGCCAGAGTGCTTGGGGCTGTCCCTTTGGCTGAGGTCGGGGTCAAGGTTCGTGGCGCTGGTGCTAGGCCAGTCCCACTCGTTGGTCCCCGTTCGCTCCTAATTCGCCTGCTTGTGGGGTAGTCGCCATGCAAGCATGTGGTGGTGCTGCAATCTGCAATGTCTCGGGACCGGATGCCCTTCGACGGTGTCGGACGCACTCCTCAAAGCACTGTCCTGCCCGTCTCCCTGGTGGTGGTCGTCATGCGAGCACGCCTGTTAGTGCTTCTCAAGTGCGCCTGTATCCCACCCCCGCCCCCCTGTGTGTGTTGGTGTGCGTTGTTTTAGTTTTATCTCCTCTCCGGTTCCTCCCCGTGTACTCTGGTTCATTTGAACCCATCTTGTAGAGGTTGCAAAATTTCATAGGCAACTTTGATATAAAAAATTCAGGTGGGGACTGTCCCCCCCGGTGACCATAAAAAAAAATGCTGATTGTTCTCTCGACCTGAATGATAGGAGTGGCAGGATCGGGATATGCCACGATGTGCGGCAGATGAGGACCGTGGGTGTTCACATCCTGAATGCGCTGAAGGTGCGTAGTCGGCAGTTCCAGCCTTTCAAGATTCTTTACTTAAATCGGTCCGCGGATTTTGCAGCACATGTATGTGCACTCATCATTAAGTTGTCTTCCCGTTTCCTCGAGATTTTTAAATCAGAGTAACGGAGCACCGAGCATGCGAGAACGCAGCAATGCGAAAGGGCACCGAGGTGAGGACGGGGTGATTCAGGTGGTGCCTGAGACCGAGGTCGATAGATTGAACTAGTAACGAATAAGAGGAAGGCTAGCAACTGATAAATTGAAGTTCACTAGAATTTGGAAAATCAGTAGATCGGACTGAACTGCATACTGGTCGGACAAACTGACCGATAGCGATTGGTTTAAACACTACGCACGAGCACGACTGATGGGAGCCCCACCTGGCCGTCAGACAGAAATAGAGGAGGGACACTGATAATAACATGTGTAAGTATATCACTAGAGGACATGATGCATAAAAATGCAGAGTGAATCAGACGACATAAGTTTTATGTTTGTACGCTGAATCCATGGCGAACAAGCAGGCTGAGCACAGCTCAGTTTTGATTATAAGCCAAAAGGCTTCAACAGTTCAGCTAAACATGAACAGTAGGAATGATATTTTGAAAAGAAAGTACCAGAAAGTAATCTCGACCAGATTATCTGGCCCAAAATCTGCATTGCTTAATGCCCCAACAATATAACAGCAAGTGATGAAGAAAAAAGGGAGGGAAAATGATAGTTTACACAAAAATTATCAGCACAACACTACCTTACCAGGAGATGTAACTCCAATTTAAAACTAGATATAAAAAAAAGCAACACAAACTTGGCCAAATCAACATGATCATAATACAACATGGCTCAGTCGGCAATGATGTTGTCCGATTGATTAGTTAACTAGTACACATAAGGCAGGATCCTCCAAGGCACAAGCCCGCAGTACTCTGCCCATATGTCCTTGTACTTCGCCGAGCACCTTGCCTCGTCTCTTCTCTCCCTCCATATCAGCAGGATGAGTAGGTAGGTCGGGTAAAAGTATGGGATCGCAGAACTGCAGCCAGCAAAAGGGTTACAAGGTTCAAAGGTTATTATTCATGCTTGATTGGATTATATATGTTTATGTCAGAAAGGATACCTGGCTCCACAAGGCAAGCTGAATGAAAGTGCCAGAAGTAGATCCCCAAGATAATTGCAGTGCCTCGCAATGCCCCTATACATGATAAAGTGGGGACTTGTTATATTTAACATTAAGGACATTGGTAACAACTACGAAGAGAGAAGAGGACAGTCAATGTTTGAAAAATCAAACATGTCTAGAGAACTACCGTTCGGAATTCGGAAACTAAACAGAGAAGAAAAACCTGCGCAGGTTTCACGAGATGCATGCAACATACCAGTAGCCAGATATAAGTAGTTTTCCTCCAACCACTTTGGGAGGTTTACCCCATATAAGAGCTTTAGGGTTCTTCTTAAACAAATGTTTTTGCTTGTTGGCTCCTCGGAACACTAGATAGCTGAGTGAAAAATGCAGTAAGGTTTGTCAAAGATGTTAGAATGCAAGAAGCAGCTTATACACCATATGTGGTCCAACAGTGGGTTCATGAGGGCACAAAAAAAGAGTACCCAATAAGGAAAGTGAAGCAGTTAGCAACGCAAGCCAAAAGTGGCAGCTCCACATTGTTTCTCAGAAGCCACCAACCCTGGTCAACAACAAGTCATAAAATTTGGTGAGTAGCTCATTTGTCAACCTTCGTAATTTAACAGAAGAAACAGAAATACTATTACATGAACCTGCAAATGTGATAAAAGCATATAACTCAGAACAAATTTTAACAGATGGAAATATATACCTGAATAGAGAAGGTAAAAGGAATGAAAACTAGATCACCAAATACCAGCATGAAACCCAACCTTTCTGCAATAATGTCCCATCTGGAAATAATTGTGAAGGGAATCAGAGGAAGGAAAGCATAATGAAGTATGAAGGTTCGTCCTTGCCCCCATAAGCCCCACTCATTCTATAGGTAGTAACACAGACAAACAATAATGATATCCATTTATCTATTTAGTAGAAGAAAACATGCACTTACGTGGAGGTCATGAATTCTTCATGAATGAAGTAATCTATAATATACCACTGCATGAAGAAGCATAATTAATTTCACATATAATATAGTGGCTGATGATCAAAGAAGATGTCTGCGTCCAATACCGCACAGAAAAATTGGTAAAGAATGACTGAGCGGTTAGCTGAGCCAGCTAGGTAGCTCTTTGCAAACAAAGAGAGGTTGATAAACAACCATCCCATCATTCCAGCCCTCACGAAGAAGAACCTGCAACCAAGATGAACAACTTTTTATTTAGGGACTCTAGTTTACTCCAATTCTAAATTGTTTTACTGTTCTTCTCCAAAAAAAATAGTTATTTTACTGTTTTAATAACAAAGTTGTGCAGGGACTGTTTTTTAAACCGAATATATACAGTTAACACATACATTAACTTGTATTCACATGAATCGCCACCACAAAATAGGACTGATATGACCCAAGGAAACAATAAAGCAGAATAAAATATAGCTATGCAGCATGTCGAACTTCATTTCCAATTATCCTTCAGTTTAAAAAATATCTTCAGTTGCATTCATGTATCTACCTGAAAACAGAAGCTAGCATGTAAAAAAAATATGAATGACCAGTATTTTAATATTCCAAGTTCTAGACCAAGTACATCGAAATGGTTGACTTATCAGTTATCAGCACACCTCAACAACCTCGAATAGCAAATATACAAAAGAACACCATTTCCTTATTTCTAGCCAGTCTACCGCACTATAGAAAGTAGCAACTTGCTGTTAATTTATCAACAGGTCAACAAGACCATTAGCAAAAATGGTACTAGCTACAGAAACAAACCAATAATTCAATTCTCACAGTAATCATATGCCATTGCAAATTTCCCAGCAAGCGTCACAAATTAGGTAAGAAAATAAGGAAGATGTTGCCAACATACTTGAGGTCAACTCCCATAAACTGGGGATTAAGCTGCACTCCCAACCACCTGTTACAAAATAATATCTAACATCATTTCATAAGAAAACAGGAGTGGAATAGACAAAGTGATATCTAACATAATTAAACAAGAAACCATGTGTGGAAAAAAGTTACTAATTTCATAAACTACCTAAAATGAAAGGGGCCTATTTTTTGACAAATATCTCAAATGTCACAAGAAGTGACTGTGTCTCTTTTGGTACTAGATCAAACAAAGTTTCTCGAAAGTACCAATCTTGTATGAAGCTCCCTCTAACATGTGGTTTCAATGAAGAACTTTGATGGTGGGACCTTAACCCGGTTAAATAGAGCAGGAAAGTGACCTGAAATGAAACATCAAGGCATGAGTTAAATAAAATATAATTGCCCAAATCTGCTTCATTCATGCCTGAACTTGTGACAAGATTTCATCCATGTTTTCCATCTAAATTCATTCCCTTGCAGATAGTAAGACAAATCCAGGGTGACTGATCCCTCTGCTGAATTTTGGTTGTACTGTATTGAAGTGAAAAGGTATGTATGCAAAAAGTAGAAACTAGACATTCACATGACCAAACACAAACAGTTCAGTTCAGACATAGTATCCAGCACTCCTAAATTTACATAATAGTTCTACAAAATACTAACAATAACATAGAGGAGCTATGCATGTTGTTCTTTCCCTACACAGAAATTCTGATATAAAACCACAAAAGACTACGGAAACTACTGAAAAATGATAAAAAAAAATAGTGTACGACCAGTTCAGGTTACTCTGTCCGAGAATTTTCTTCCCAATAAAACCACTGGGCAATTGCTCTGAATACAAGATTTAGGACCAGAGTAGTCAAATGCTCCCAGTATACTACGACCACACGCTACCATCTAAAATCACTATGGTCTGTAGATGAGTAGATATCCATCGTTTAGGCATGCAACTTTTCCCTCTGTTATCCCGGTTTGATTCCGAAAAACCACAACATCAAACATAACACAACAGATGTGCATCCAGAAGCATGGCGAGTATGGGTGACGGAAGCTGCGGATCAGGAGGATCTCGAGGTAGGAAGAGGCACCTACAATAACACTGAAAATGAAGGTCGCCGACAGCAGCTCCAGTCCACGGTCAGCCACAACCTGCAAGCAAATTATCAACAGAAGAATTACGCTGGTCAATTCGTCAGGACTTTTTTGAATCTCTAGAGCGGGAACTAGGAAACTGAAGGCTCGGGAGCTGAACAAAACAAGCTGACCGTGGGAGTCATCCACCCCATGTAGACGCCGAGCGCGGAGAGCCCCAGGAGCAGCAGCAGCGAAAGGAGACCTGCGGGCCACGCACACGCGCGTCAGTTAGTCAACTGATTAGGCGGCGGAGAGCAGCAACGTTTGCGCCTCGAGAGCTCGGGGATCGGGTATAAGGTACCGTTGCAGCGGTAGTGGAGGCGGGAGGAGTCGGGGAGGACGGCGCCGGCGACGAGCTTGCCGGGGAGGACGGCGCCCGCGGCGGCCAGGTAGCCGAGGTAGGAGAGCAGCACCACCGCCGCGCTCCAGGTCGGCGCCAGCGCGGCGAGCGCGTCGGCGGCGGCGTCCATCTCCGTCGTCGCAGCTGAGCGGGACAGGGATCTTCAGTGCACAGTGAACTGGATTGGATCTATCAGCGGGCCTCTCTGACTTGAATAATGAAGAAATGTCATGGAGGCCCATCTCCATCAGTTTGAAACGCGGCGTCTTTTTGTTTTTTTGTGTGTGTGCGCGTGTGCATCCATCGAGATGGAACAAAAATAATTGCAGACATTTTTACTCCGTACTAGCTGAATGTCCGTGCTTTGCTACGGAATATTATAATTATAGCTAAACACCTGCTGATCACTTCCGCGAACTCTTTTGCCCAGACGTCGTGCCTAGCCCTGCTAATCACTTCCGCGAACTCTTTTCTCAACAAAATGTCAGTCCATGCAACAGCACAATGAGATTACAGATGAACGTGTATTTTATTGTGAAATTTTGAAAACAGAAATTCATATACAATTTGGACACCAAAATTGGGTCATAGAACGTGGAAAGTCTACTGCCATTAAGGATTGGTTACTTTAATCACATAAATGGGGCAAGACTCAGATTATTCAAATTAGAATTCCAAAACAAAAAAAACCCATACACAAAGGGAAGTATGGCAACCCGAAAGGCTTAAATATCATGGGAGTACACCTTGCTTCTGATCATCAACATACACCACAATTTGCAGAATTTCAGGCTAGTGGATTTCTTAAGCATCAATGCATTCTCCTTCAGCATACCCGAAGATTTCTTGAGCTATCAGCGGGCTTGCAACGTCTAGTGTCTAGCCCGCAAAATCTCCATTAACAGTCCATGAAGCACAAAATGACCATCAGCCACAATCCCCCAGGATGGTGTGCCCAGATCCCACTGTATCTCAACTGAAGAAGTATTCTCCAATACTGAAAATCAAGCCTCGTTCAAGAACTCTGCCTATAGCTGCCCTGGATGCAGCAGGAAAGAGGTGCCAGAGTGATACTGATGGCAGCTTCGTGTCCATACAGATAACAGAAGATGAACTGACAGCTAACTCTGAATTTCGATCTCTCGTACGTACTTAAAACCCCTGCATGTTAGTGGAACCAGATGTTCAGCAAATGTAATGTCATCACACAAACCAATTAACAAAAATATCTCTTTTTTTTAAGTCTCAAGGACCCATCTTGTCAAGATAATTAACGTATTGCCAGTCCAAAGAAGGGTACTTCCTAGAAGCAGGTGAAGGGTCTTAAACTCTTAATTCAGAATAAATATATGACTTCCAAAAAGGAAGAGAACATAATCCAAATTCTGCTAATGACGGCAAAATAAAAAGAACTAAACCTAAAAAGTAAGAATATAAGGGTACTCTTTTATGTTCAATATAGCAGTTAACTCAGGCAGTTCATCTACCAACGACGACAAATAAAAAACACTCAACCTACAAAGTAACAATATAAGATTAGTCTTTATTTTCAATATTAAATAGAGCAGTTAATCGGGCAGTTAATCTATTCCAACTGCTGTGGTTCTTAGCATTAGTTTTGATTGACCAGTACAAGAAAATCTAAGAGATAATAGTGGAACATTGCTTGTCAACTTTGCGCAATTCATAAGCAGCACAATCTCTAAGATATATATCATGTATTTGATAGCGCTTCATTTGTTGGGCACACAGATAATTCTTCTTCAATTCAGGCATTTACACAAATATTTGTTGGGCACCAAATGCAACACACCTGTAATACCTGAGCTGAACCTAGATGCACTTAAACTCAACTTTACAAGGTAGTCCTGGAGGCCGAAGAAGCATGGGCATGACCACAACTCAATTAACTGCCATTCCATTCATTTGCGCCTTGTCATCGGCGTGCAAGCAGTTTCCATTCCTCGTCCTCGCCCACGCCGTGCTCCCTGATAGAACCGTTGCACGCACGTGACTGCATGGGAACGAACTGAAACTTGTAACAAAAGCGAATATCAGTAAGCATAGTTTAGGAGCCGTAGTCCAAGCTATGGAAGGATCAATTGCTTCTTCACAGAAACTATAGATCCTCATCGAAAATTATAATATCATAAGCAAGCGCAGTCGACAGGATAAACGTACCAAACATTAACACTGTTCTGAAGAATTTCACATTAAAGTAACTTATCATAATCGCATTGTTCAGCATATATCAGTCCAACAAATGAAAGTATGCTCAAACTCACATTGTTTAACTGCAGCCAACACCAGCCGCTGCAACCTCGACTTTATTTTCTACTACCCTATGGCCTCTTTCAGTCAAAAGAGGTGCAACACTGGAAGCTCAAAGTTCCTAAATAAGCACAGGGTAAACGATTTAGAAGTAGCGAAATAAAACAGGACATAAATTTGTACATTTCTCTATAAGTCAATCTGCACGTCCCACTCCCACCTTTGAGTGTCCCTGGGGATTAGAAGTATACAGTAATAGTATCCAGCCATGGGGTAGAAAACTTTCCGGATGTACATATTAAATCTGGAGAATTTAATTATGTGACTCAACACATGCAGCGAAGACATGCCACTGAGTGCCTTGAGGAGCAATTAGCAAAAAGAGATGAGCAATTAGCAATTACCCTAGCATTCTCTAATAACTCAACATCTGATCCATTTTTGTCAACCTTTTGTATGGATCATTCAACTAAGCCACCCACTACATTGAATAGATCGGTCCTTCAAATGTTTGGTAGAAAGTTACAGGATGTGCATAATCTTCATGAAAGATGAGCACTTTTGACCCATCTATTATATAATTAAAACACAAGACAAATAACGGCTCAGATTAACCAACTAAAAGTTAACGGTACAGATTAAAAAGTTTTATCCGGCAACGTGCGCAAGAAGCGAGATTGATTACGAGAAGGAAAAAGAGATTTGTTTTTTGCGCGAAAGGGAAAAAGAGATTGTACCGGACCATATCTCATACCAAGAGATAGATACGCACACGAGACAAGCGTCGTCAATATCGATTGGAAAGACACGGAGACTCGCGGGGCGATTTTCTCCGGCCGGCCGGCGTTGATTTTCCAGATTCTCGCTTAAAGCACACGACGCAAGCATCGGCAAAATCGATCGGACAGATAATTAAGCACACGCCCGGGGCGATTTTCTCCGGCCGGCCGGCCGTTGGGCGTTGGTTTTTCAGATTCGCGCATGAAGCAATCAATACAATTCTGGGCACTCGCCACACCATGCATCGCCGCCACGCATGTTGTCCGGCAGCAGCCGCCGTGACGACGTTGATGCCTCTGTGATTCTGTAAACTGGACTTGCCCCTGCATCTTTTTTAGGAGAATTTGACGATTGGGAACAAGTGAAGGACGTGGTGTTAGATTTGGATGGCAAAAGTAGGAGAAGATGACGCACGACGGCGCCATGTCGTACGATTACGACAGTGCCGTTCATAGCTGCAACAGGTATGTTCGATTAAAAGCATCTTATACTTCATGTCTTCATGTATTCCGATCGTGTTCTAGGGCCAAAGAGCACAAGAAGAAACATTGTTGGATGGCCACTGTCGTTCTTAGATCTCCAACATACCCACCTTTCAGCGCCGTCCACCGTAGGTTAGTATGAAATCCCGTCGGACGCCGTTGTAAGAAAAGCTTCAAGCTGAACCTCACTCGGAACTGAAGCACCGTCGACGATACAGCCGCCAAACTCACATGAACGCGCCAAGCAGTCAATACGTACCAATTAACAATCTTAGTGCCGCCGGCGGCCGGCCGCTACAATAAAAAGTTTAAGGCTTGAGGAAGCAATACCGCAAGTGCCGCGATGTCGTTTGTGTCCACTCATCAGGCAAGCCAAAATCATGATCTGTGCTCACAAATGTTGAGGTATGTGCTCTGACATTCACAGTGGTATTTAAAATGTGCATAAAAATTTCTGTCATCCAAGAATAAGATATGTGTATTCCGGTCTGGTGGCTAGACTCTTGATAGTTTGCAGAGTTGGAGTGATATATGTACGGATCCCATATATGTATTATTTTTCAAGAGGTAAAGAAAGTGGCCTCTCGATTGGGATTATGTGTAGCAACCACACAACATCGATGTTAAGGTTAAGTGTGCTCCCTTATTTTTCACTTGGTCATCTATTATCTATTTGCTTTTGTTGTAACCTTTCTTGAATAACTAAGAAAAGTTGACTATTTTACAGTTGGAGTATCTGTGCGGAGGAAGCCATCAAAGTAGGCAATCATGACGTACGCCGTGCGCGGACGTATGCACTGGACAGCCAGGGAGGTCATGAACGGCGAGGACGATGCGTAGGAGCATGAGAAGTATACCTACGAAGAGCAGAAACTGTCCCCACTGGCTCCATGTACACACCTCTTGGATGGCTTCAGGTAGTGTCTCCCTCTTGGTGCATGCATGATCCTAGCTTGAACGTAAGAATTAGCGTAAATTATCAGTTTGTTGCTTCTTTGCTCCACGCTACGCATGGAAATTCAATTTTATCTAAGTATATACATGCATCCTCGACTGATCTAGCTTGGCAAATTGCAAGACTTTTAACTAAAACTTTGTTTGTATATACAGACATATACAGACGTAATTTTAAGCGGGATTTCTAGGGCTTCAGTTCAATATTTCACCCCAACTATGAATTTACCAACTTTCAGGTTGGGTGAAATGGTGGTAAACTGGCGTTCAGTTCACCTGGAGTTTTTTTTTTTTTTTGCATCACAAGCAACGCTAAAATGATGAAACATGTCTGAATCATTGTCTTTTATAGTTCCAAAAAAACTTTTCATGAAATAGAATAGCAATTTGATGTCAGTGTGAAATCTATATGGAGCAATAAAGTACTTTGGAATAAAATATACGTGAAAGTTACAAACAGCTGGATTTTATACCTATTTTTTAAAAGAAAATATCAACATCGTCTTCAATGAGTAGTAGTGAAGACCGAGCTGTGCAAAACACAACTCATATGTACCAATAATCCAAGATTATAAGGACCGTGGTGGGAAACAAAATATGCCTAGGCTCGAGTGTGAGTGTAAACCGGAATGGTCAACGTGATTACACTAAGACGACTGGGCAAAAAGATAAATATATCTAAAACACACAAGGATCGTGGTAGCTACAAGCAATAGTTTGGATTATCAACAAAATAGGCAAACAAATATGATGGTGCGACAGTTAATTTTGAAAAGAAATATAGTAATAAAGAAGTTTAATAAGTAATAAAAATTAAAATAGTATGTCCATTATATGAGAGAATAAGCTATGTGAAAAGTGAGTGGACGGAAATAATGATTTTAAATGAATATATATATATGCGGGTAACTAATCTGACATGACGTATTAATTGATTAATTGTAGTTGTGATATAGTCAATAGTCCAAGGATGTGCAGTCAACTAAGTGTAAAGGTTGGAATATAGATTTACTACTTTTTTATCTTAATTAGTTTTAATATATGGTACAAAGAACAAAAAAAAATTACATTACATGTCAAAATTTAAATAATCATATTGCTAGCCGCGCAATTGCGCGGGCAACCCAGCTAGTTTACAAAAAGAGATGAGCAGCTTTATTTTGCTTACCCACAAGAAGGATCACGGCCTGCATAGGTTGATTTAGGGAGAGGAATCCATCCAAACTTTACCTTTCTCCCGCTGCAATCGAAGTGAATTTTTTGTTCAGGTTGGCTTTTGCAGCACCGCTGCTTGAGCTTCCAGATGCATAGATGTCATCATGCCAGCGGCCACGTCTAGTAGACAGCAGCGCCACCGTATCTCCCCGTCTCGCTTGCTGCTGGTCGCACCTGAGGACGGAAAGGCGTGAGGTGAACTCCCGGCGGAATCCAGCAAACTGTCGGGGGAGGCGCGAGCTAGACATCCAGGCGGCGTGTGGTGTACTGTCTAGCGACGCGAGGTGGAGTTCACCGGCGGCGCGCGGTGGACTGCCAGGGAATCGCCAGTCTGGACTGATGCGGGTAAGACGTCGATGCACGCGAGTGGCAGCGTTGGAATTAAGGACGACGGACGGCTGAAGATGTGGAGGTGTTGGACCGGCGGCCGGAGTAAGCGGCGGCGGTGGTGGCGGAACCGCGGAAACCTATATTGGACGCGTCTAGATCGAGGCTGCCTCCTCGCTTGCGAACGAACTTGTTGGGCTTTGGCCCATTTGATGCGCGCGGGGCGAGCGGAGAGAAGCGGCGACGTACGAGGATGTTGGACGAAACGAAACAACGATGTACGAGAGGAACCAAATTTCTTTTTTAGATAGGAGAGATATCAATTTTGGAGAAAGACTTTGCTAGAGAGGTCTTCATGTTTCAATCAAGCAGAGAAAGGAGCAGGGAAAGATGCTAAGAGGGGTTCAGCAATCAGACAAAACAAACTGTGACAAACGATTAGCACTTATCAGTATCGCGTATTATTTTCGCAATTTATATATTTTTTTAAAATCCTCCATTGCCTCTGCAGTAGAGTTTCTCCTTCGTTCCTTATCCTTTGTTCCGACTGCCCGACCAAAATGCCGCTCTAAAATCTATTCCATACCACCATCCACCGATGTGCCCTAGAGCTGCCGCCATGCGGTTGCCGCTCACAGCTCGGCCCCACCTTTGCGCCTCTTACTCGCATCACCCCACCACCGTCGCCCTGTTGTCCCGCCGTCTTGGACATTGTTTTTTGAGGTACGAGCTTCTAGTTATTTGGTGCTTGTTTAATTCCAAACTGACCCCTAAGAATTTGAATTTTGGGTGAACACCTGACACAACATCTAGATCTGCCCCCGTTCCATGGTTCATATGATTAGGTTTTCTCTTCTCCGGCACACAGGATAGGTCGCAGTTGACGCCTTAGTACTTGCTAATCAATATGCAGATTTTTTCTTTCCTCCCAAAAATGGGGTTTGAGGACTTTGGTAAGAAGGCGGGGTCAATTGAACACGTGTTTACTGGCATTCTGTGTCGCCCAGCCGCTTGCTTTGGCTCTTTCTCTTGTTAGTGACTACGTGCGCTGCACGAATACCTGGTTGGGATGGCGTGTCCATGTCGTATAATGTATCCGATACGGAATCGACTCTGATACCTCTTCGATACATATTTGTGACGCATCGATGAATAATAAACCATTTAAAAGAAGTAGTAATGTTTATTTCCCTGGGTTTTTAAAGAAAATTCCATGATTTTATATGCTACACGTGAATTAATGTTTATTCCTTCTTTTTAGAAAATTCCATGATTTTACATGCTACACGTGAAGTAATGTTTATTTCCAATTCTTAAGCGATACATGACGGACACCGATACGGGCCATGATATTCTTGCTTAAGAATCAACATTTAGTATGATTCGCAAGGTTATCATTCCTAACTGGGCTTCACTTAAACCCCAAAATTGTTGAGGTAACATCCTTGTTGTTTTCCCATGTGTTTTACATCTCAATTTTGGCTATAAATTGCACTGCATTGCAAATCCTATGTCTTTTACAACTACAACACAGGGACATCAAAACGAAGAACAAGCGCAATCTTCAAATGCTAATCCTGATGTTGATGAGCTCTATTCTCATTTTGAATGTAAATACTTAAACTTTGCATGGTTTCTCCTTATATGTATCTCGTATGTAGTTATGTACTCAGTTTTGTTCACATACATGTGCAGAAATTGGAGACTTGGTGTTGATGGCTTGGAGAGTCGGAGGAGCCACCACATATTTTGTTAGTTTTCCTCATGCACTAGTGAGACTTGATGACTTAATGCATAATATTGAGACCTCGAATTTAGACTTTTGGGTGTGGGCGAGTTGGGACTCACATTTTGGACCTGTCGTGTCTCGATGCACGGACACCGGGAGTAGAGGATGCCCCCTTTTAGGTTCGGCACGGGCGCGAAGGAGTCTGAGAGTCGTCTTCGTGGGCGGAGTCGGAATCAAGCCCTCCTCTCCACGATCAAGGCATGCAACCAAAGGGACACAAGGAGCTACCCAGGTTCAGGCCGCCCGGAGGCTAAAAGCCCTACTCCTGCATGTCTGGATTGATGGGTTCTTCATAGCGTGGCTTACAATGGAGTCCTTCGGGTGAGGTACCCGGAAGGGTTTTGCCTGGAGGTAGAAGAAGGACAGATCCTGACCCGGAGGAGATCACCTTCCCCTCTACCTTGGCAGCCCTAGTCTAGTCTTGCTCTGGTTCTACTTGTGCTTGGTCCGTCCCCCTCCTCCGTGCCTTGGTCCTCCTTTTATAGGCCAAGGGGTTGCCACAGGGCACGTGAGGGGCATGAGGGGCCTTCGGGTGAAGGACCCTCCCTGGATGGTTTAGGAGGAGACGTGGCCTCTCCTCAGCCTAGCGTTTCCTTTGGGGTTTGGTGGGAGCGTCCGCCTTGAGGTGAACAGTGGCTGACACCACCACGAGCTGTGCTCCCTGCCCGCGCCATCTTCGCCTTGCTTCCCAAGTCTTCTGGCCTGAGGTGGAGAGCTTATCCACAGTGGCACAGGGAGGCACCCGAGAGAGATCCCAGCTTCCTGCCGGGAGCTCGGACCCTCGGGGTCTTCCGTGTCTTCTGGCTTGATTCGGAGACCCGGCAGGCCCCCAGGACCGGAGCCCTTTGTCGGTGTAGGTCTTGCTTGGTCCTTGCGGGGTCGAAGGATGAACCCGCAAGCTTGACTTGGTTCTTTGCCTTGTCCATCTTCATCTTGGGCCCACAGGGAGTGGACCCACTTTGGCAGCACTAGGGGAACCCCATGTTCCACTGCTGCGACAGTAGCCCCCGGACATGGTCCCGGCGGTTCTTGCTCCAGCTATCGGGGCCATGGCCTAAAGATAGGTCAAAGTGGGTCCCGGGCAACTGGTCTTCTTGGTTCGCTTCTGTCGGGAACTCGCCGGGTCGAGGTAGAGACGAGCCCCGGGTCCTCTTGACCGAGTCATGGCGAACGTTGCGATTCGTGCGGGCTTCACTCTTATCTTGAAATCCAACGGGCGGCACGCGCAAGAAGCGGCACGCCCCCTCGATCCCCACGTCCGTCGGAGTAATGGGGCTGCGACGTGACGTGAGGAGTACCTTATAAGCCACGCCTGGCTTCCACTGTAGCCGTTACTTCTCCAGATTCGCCGAAATCCCCAAATCGCCGCGCGAAGGACTCTTCTTCCTTGACCGCGCCGAGCGCCACCCTTCGACTCGCCCGTCACAATCCGCCGCCATTCCTCGATCTTGCCCCCAATCCATGCCGCCAAGGCGAGATAGGATAGGAGTAAGGAAGATGTCACAATCCGCCGCTGAGAAGATGGCGATGGAAGCGTCCCTGGCCGAGGCGCCGCCTTCCAGGAGGGTGACTCAGGCCCTCTTCTCCCCAGCGAGTATGCATCGGAGGAAGCTGCTCAACGAATCCGCCAATCCTTGGCCGCAAGCTTCCGTGGTGCGGAGAGTGTGGTGGTGCATCCTGGGAGCGGGCCTCAGCAGGAAGGCAAGGTGATTACTTTCCACGACTTCTCCGTCGTCGGTCTGCTTCCCCCATTCTCTGAGTTCTTCGCAGCGATCTTGGAGGCCTACGGGTTGCACATGCTGCATCTGCATCCAAATGCGGTGATGATGCTGGCCAATTTAGCCTATGCCTGCGAGGCATTTGTGGGCGTCATGCCCTCGGTGGCCTTGTTCCGCCACTACTTTGTCCCACGCTTGGGGAAGTCCAAGTGGATTGCTGGCGGCGTCTCCTTCTGCCTTCGGAGTGATGCCGCGCACCAGTACCCGGAGACATTCACCAAGGCTTCTGTTGAAGAATGGAGGCACAACTGGTACTTTGTCGAAGCTGATGATACCAAAGCTCATCTGACAACTCCATTTTGTCCTGCGGAACGACTGGCGCACTCCAAGGAGAAGCCCTGGCTCCGGCCATTAGCAGGTTGGCCGCGCTCCGTGCGAGGGGAGTGACGGGCGCCATGATCCTGGCAGACTTTCTTCGCAGGGGAATCGCCCCTTTGCAGTTCCGGAGCCGCCCGCTCTGGGAAATCAATCAGGTGGGTAGCAGCCTTCCACGGTCCAGATTTCACTTGACAGAGACGACCTGGGCGCTGACCATGGGCTACATGCTGCCATGGGTGCCCTTCGAATTCCAGGGTGAGGTCTTGCCGCTGTTTGAAGATCCAGCTGCAGATAGGGTCTGGTCCTCAATGCCGGTATGCAACGAGTATGGAGTGGCGGGTACCATCAAGATCGAGCCTCCGCCAGCACCAAAACCGCGCCGCCTTCGAGAAGAGGGGCCAGGGGGGCAGAGCCTTGCCCAGGGCGACGTTTCCCCTGAAGATCCCGGGTCTTCAGATGATGAGGGCGATGAGGCAGTTCCTCCGGGAGCGCCTTGCCGACGCGGAGCCCCCGGGGCCCCTTCCGGGGGGTGACGAACTTGCCGGGGCCCAGGTCGCCGGAGCAGCCAGCTCCGTCGGGCTCGCCATCGGCGCAGGAGTCTGACCAGGAGTCAGAGGCCATCCCTCCTCCCCTTGCAGACGTGGAGATCGGGGAGGAGAGCATGTCCTTGCCTGGCCTCTTTGACGACTTGACGAAGAAGAGGTGGAGCTTCACTGGTTCGAAGAGAACTCGCCGGTAAGCCTTGCGGGTACTTGGCCTTGATCATGAAGTTCCTTCCTTTCAGCATTGTCCTGACTCTTCTGCTCTTGTTTCATGGCTCAGGAGTCCGACGCCCGAGTGACCGAGGAAACGGCCCCGGGAAGGCGAAGACACCGAAGTGATGAGCTCCACCGATACTTCAGGCGGGGACGACTCCGGGCCCCTGAGCCCCCAGCCCGCTCCTCGGGCGGCTGAGGGGGCTCCAGTTGCCGAAGCCGAAGCGGTGCGCGCGGAAGCCCCCGGGGAAGAGCGCGACGTGGATCCCCAGGCGGCTCCAGAGCCGCGCGGACTTGAAGCTGGTGGGTTCGTTTCCAGGGGCCCAGCCCCCGGAAATGCCGAAGCCCGCCTCGAACCCGGGAGAGACGAGGGAGGCCCCGGGTTCACCAAGACGTTCTCCTGCATCTCGGAATTCCTGTCCTTTGCCCGCACGGAACTGGCGCGGCTGGTGCTTCCGAGCTCCGGCGACGGGGAGCACTTGCAAGCTTGTGACCGATAGCTTGCCCTGGGTGAAGAGGTTCTCGACGCCAGGGAGCTGAAGCTGGCAGCAGACGAAGAGCTGTTGTACGCTCGGGAGCGTCGAATAGCCGACCGCGAGAGAGAGCTAGAGCGGCGAGAGGCCGGGCTAGAAGATAAGGAAGGCCGCTACCTCGGCACCATTGAAGAGCTCCAGATCAGAGTAGCGGAGGACAAGGCCCGTCTCGAGCAGAGCTTGGAGAACGTGGCTAGCTGGGCTCGCACCGAGGTCGAGAATGATCTTTGCTCAAAAAGCAAAACCGTCTGGTCGCTGGGTAGGCAGGTTTCCAAGCTCCAGAGCGAGCTTGAGGGCGAGAGGAAGAAACGCGAACAAACCACCATGGATTTTCAGTGGGCTAGGGACGAGAGAGACAGATTAACCGCCCAGATCGCGCCGATGGCTGCAACTGTGAATGCGCAGAAGCGAGCTCTAAACGAAGTGGCGCAGTTCAAGAAGGACGCAACGGCGGGTCGCCTTGCCATGGAGCGGAAAATCCGAGAACTGGGCGATGCAGTTGACTTCTGGAAGGACAAGGACAAGCGCATGGCCGTCCTCCGCAAGAAAGAGGCCAAAGAGCTGGAGGATGGGCGGACGGCGATAGAAGCGTCCAAGTCTCAGGCTCAGATCGCCTGGCATTAGCACGAGCAAGTGTCCAACCAGCTGAAAACAGCGCAGGTCGAGCTGGCGGGGCGAAAGATGCATTGGAGAAGGAACAACAGCGGTTTATGTTCCATCGCCGCGAGGACTCCAACGTCTTGCTCCAGATGAACCATGGGTCCTTGGACATTGTGAAGGAGCTCAAGGACTTGGGGGTGCCTTCCCCGCCTGTTCTCATGAAGGACCACTCCACCTCCTTTGCTCGCTACCCCGGGTTCTTGCAGTACGTGGCCCTGCTCATCAGGGGCATCAAGGAGCAGGCCAGCAGAGCTACCCGCCTGGCTGGGGAGCAGGCGATAAGACAGGTGATGACCCGATTCGTCGCGGCACTTCACCAGCGGCATCCGTAGCTTTCTCTTCTGTCCGAGCTGGAGGCGACCGACCCCGAGGCACCACTTCCTCCGGCTGTATCCCGCCAAGCGGAGGAGATCTTGGAACGCCTTTCTGAAAGATCGAGGATGTCGCCTAGAGGGGGGTGAATAGGCATTTTAAAATAATTACGGTTTAGGCTTGAATAAATGCGGAATAAAACTAGCGTTTAATTTATCAAGCATAAAACCTAAACAAGCTAGGTTCACCTATGTGCACCAACAACTTATGCTAAGCAAGATAACCACTAAGAGATAGCAAGATAGATAACTTCAAGCACGAAGGCTATCACAAAGGTAAATGCATAAGTAAATGGTTTGGGTAAAGAAGTAACTGCAAAGTGGACACGAGGAGATCTTTCCCGTAGTTCCTTCCCAATGGAAGTACGTCTACGTTGGAGGAGTGTGGAGCCACCTAGGCGCTCCAATAGCACGGATGTGCTCACTCTATTCTCCGTGAGCTTCACCCTCGAGGGATTGGCTCGTTCCACTATGAGGTCGACTTGAGGGCGTTGACCAAACCAATACACAAAGGTCGGAGAACTCCACAATGAGTTGGAGCCTCCCAACAATGCCTCGGACTCCCTCCGAGACTCACAAAGCCTCCTAGGGTTACAACCAACCCAAGGAGTAACAAGAACCACAAAGAGTAAAGCTTCTCAAACTTCACCTCCACGTATCACCGTGGAGAACTCAAACCGATGCACCTAATGCAATGGCAAGAACACAAGAAGTGCTCAAAGCCCTTCACTCTCAAATCCCACCAAAGCAACTAATGCTATGGAGGAAGATGGGAGGAAGAGCAAGGAAAACAACAAATGAATCCCAAGATCTAGATCCAATATGCTCCCCTCACTTAGAGGAGAGATTGATTGGTGGAGAAGTAGATCTAGATCTCCTCTCTTGTTTCCCTCAAGAATGAGCAAGAATCATTGGAGGGATTGAGAGAAAGCAAGCTTTTGGAGGTCAACAATGGAGGGCAAACTTGCAAGAAGAGTTGGGGAACCATTGGGGAAGAAGACCCCTTAAAAAGGCTCCCCACGAATCCAACCGTTGGCTGCAGTTTTCGAGCCCAGCGGTAGTACCGCTGGGATAGGCAGTACTACCGCTGGGTTCTACAACGCAGCCGCTGGGCCAGTCAACGACTGGTCAAAGGTTCACCGATCCCACGCCCACGGTACCAGTTGGTACCGCCGGCGGTACCGCTGGTGGTACCGGAAGAAGGCTCCGAACGGCAAAACAGCGGTACCCGTAGCGGTACCGCTTCAGCAGCTCGATGTAGGGGAACTGGCGGTAGTACCGCTTAAGCCAGCGGTACTACCGCCGACAGGCAAAATAGCAAATAGAGCGAACACCAAAACGGCAACAACTTTTGCATGGAAGCTCCAAATTAGGTGAACCAATTTTGTTGGAAAGGTAACGACAAGGAGAAGGCCTACAAAAAGTGGAAATATTAAGAACCATAAATAAAGTTGACACACATGGCAAGGTGTGGAACTTTCCTCACGGATAAACCGATAATATTTCCAACACGAAAACGCAACAAGTTTTCCAAAGTAAAACCGTTTTCGAACAACTTGGTATTGTCATGACAAACATGACAAGCACCAAAACCTCACAAAGATAAAAGCCAATAAGAACCAAGAAAGATGATGCCAAGAATGCAAAGGTTTGAGCTTTCTCCGAACGATACGATCAAGTTACTCATTCGAGAGCCCCTCTTGAAAGTGTGGCATCTATCCTATAATCCGGTCTCTCACTAACACCATGAGACCGGTAAAATAAAAACCCTATCAAGGTCATACCTTTGCCTTGCGCAATCCACTTGAGCTAGATGATGATGATCTTGATCACCTCAAGTTGGATCACCTTTCTTGATTGCGCTCCGCTTGGTGAAGTCTTGTGAAATGCTCCCCCATACACAATATGGGAGAGCCACTTTTAGGAACATCTTCACTTGGCCATTATCTTGATGACGACCACCGCTTGACGTCATCCGCCATGGGTTATATGGAACTTCCTTTTGATGCACGCCCATGAGAAGATACCTAACCCCGCATAGATACTCCACACACATATATATGGGATAGTTCACAAAGCTATATAGACGATTGCTTACCATACCAATAGATCACAAGATCCCACATGGTACAACATGTAGCTTTGTGTGTTGATCACTTGAATCCATCCTTTCCACTTAGCCTTGATCAACTTTGTATCTTTTCTTCTTTCTTGATCAATGATGATGTCTTGAAGATGAGCATGAATATCCACGGTATTCTATTCTTCAAGACATACTTGCAATATGCTCAACTCTACATATGACCATTCTTCATATAAACCTTTGAATAAGATCTTGGTCATCTTATAAGCTTCTAGAGTCCAACACATGAACTCCCATCTTTCCTATGGACAAAATCTATAAGAATATCTCAATGCAAACATTAGTCCATAAGGATTGTCATTAATTACCAAAACCACGCATGGGCAACACATGCACTTTCACTTTCCCGCGAGGACGACCCGTGAGTCTGTAAAGTCCTGAAAAGGACAATACCAAAGGCCGTGAACCATGATTTTGTACGGATGTTGCCAACTGGCTTATGAACTCATGATTTTGAATGTAAATAACTTCTTCCCAAGATACATAAGTTTTATTGTACTCGTGGGGGCTTAACGCTCTCGGGAAGGATCCAAAGGTGTGAGCGCTAACCAGCCGTGGGCACTCAGACTGTTCTGAGATGCGAGCACAGGGCGCAACCCCCCAAAGGACCCACCGCCTCCTGACCGCACGGACCTCAGCCCACGACTCCACTGCCCGAGGGAAACTGACAGTGTCATCGCGAAGGCGCTGCCCCAGGATGACGCCCGCTTTCGCCTTAGCCAAAGCACATAAAACAAATGTACCCGAGAACAAGCCCGTGCAAGCACGTTTATACTTAGCTAGCATTGCGATTCCTTCAGGCTACCTCGGTAATAATTTGGTCGCGCTGCCACCGAGGCAGGTCTTCTATGCCGTGTTTCAAACATAATTCTACCTTGCCCAGCAATTCTTGGCGGGGACAAGGCTTCCATCCGAGATAGCCTTCCATGCCGACTAAGGACACAACTGGCTGGCTTACGCCGGTCCGGAGATCATCGTGTTGCTTGCTTGAGTTACCCGGGGACCACCCAAATGGTGACCCGGCGACTTGCTGGCGTACTGGAGACGCCGGTCCGGAGACCATGTTGCTGCTTTAGTTTACTGGATCCAGATGCTCCTTGCTTGATGACCCGTCAAACTTACTGGCACTCGCCGGTCCGGAGACCCTGAAGCATTTTTACCCGCGAGATCCTGATGCTAGCCACTTGGCAATCCAGTATTTCTGAGGGGGTCCGCTTGGCCCTGGTTGTATTGTGACGATGTGACCCGGGAGATCCCACTCTCCTCCGGTCAAATCTCCGCAGATGAAGGTTTGATCCCAGCTGGCTGCAATCAGTCCTTGGCCCTTGTGCCTGTCGCGACGCCGAGGATGGACAAAACTCTGGGGTTCCTCGGTCTGAGTGGAGGCATTGGCGAAAGTCCGAAAAGATCTTCACGTCTAAGGAATTCCAGCAGCGGCACTCCTCTTGGCCTTCTTGGACTTCATGCTGAGGGGACAATCTCGGCTGATATGCCCGGGTTCCCCACAGGTGTAGCAATCACCATTCTTCTGGCGTATCTGGATGTCATTGAACTGTCGGCAGTCCTCAAGGCTATGCCTGTCAGATCTGTGATACAGCACCATACTCCAGGCTTTCCGTTCTTGCCAGGAGGAATGTGTATCTCTTGCGGAACGTAGGTGAGAGAATCTTCTTGCCGAGGCTCGCTTTTTGAGTCCTGGTCGAGGCTTTCTTCCTCCAGAAGCGGCTCTGTTGTCGGTGCGTCAGAACAGAGTTCCTCTTTCGATCCATGCGTCCATGGAGAAGGAGACATCAATGTTCGTGCACTTTCCTCAGGTCTTCCCTTGCTGACCAAAGAGCTGACATAAGCGGCAGGGGGAACGAAACGGATTCCAAAGGTGTGATCTTCTGCGGCGGGTGCTGGTGAGGACTCGTCAAGAACGAAGCCGAGGCCAGGATACCGCAAGAACTCCAAAGCTGCCTTTCCCTTCCTTTTCCGAGTCATGTTGGCAGGAGATTTCAGCCTGGTCGTAACAAACACAGACCTTGTCCTGGCCGGAGAGCTTGGCGTAGATCTTGAGCCGAAAGAAGGAGAACTTGACGACGACCTTGAAGCTGAGAGCGATGAACTTGTCGATGATCTTGATGAAGAAGAAACCAGCGCTTGCGCCCCCTACCTGACGCGCCAGATGTCGTGTCTCGATGCACGGACACCGGGAGTAGAGGATACCCCCTTTTAGGTTCGGCACGGGGCGCGAAGGAGGCTGAGAGTCGTCTTCGTGGGCGGAGTCGGAATCAAGCCCTCCTCTCCACGATCAAGGCATGCAACCAAAGAGACACAAGGAGCTACCCAGGTTCAGGCCGCCCGGAGGCTAAAAGCCCTACTCCTGCATGTCTGGATTGATGGGTTCTTCATAGCGTGGCTTACAATGGAGTCCTTCGGGTGAGCTACCCGGAAGGGTTTTGCCTGGAGGTAGAAGAAGGACAGATCCTGGCCTGGAGGAGATCACCTTCCCCTCTACCTTGGCAGCCCTAGTCTAGTCTTGCTCTGGTTCTACTTGTGCTTGGTCCGTCCCCACCTCCTCCGTGCATTGGTCCTCCTTTTATAGGCCAAGGGGTTGCCACAGGGCACGTGAGGGGCATGAGGGGCCTTCGGGGTGAAGGACCCTCCCTGGATAGTTTAGGAGGAGACGTGGCCTCTCCTCAGCCTAGCGTTTCCTTTGGAGTTTGGTGGGAGCGTCCGCCTTGAGGTGAACAGTGGCTGACACCACCACGAGCTGTGCTCCCTGCCCGCGCAATCTTCGCCTTGCTTCCCAAGTCTTCTGGCCTGAGGTGGAGAGCTTATCCACAGTGGCGCAGGAAGGCACCCGAGAGAGAGCCCAGCCTCCTGCCGGGAGCTCGGACCCTCGGGGTCTTCCGTGTCTTCTGGCTTGATTCGGGGATCTGGCAGGCCCCCAGGACCGGAGCCCTTTGTCGGTGTAGGTCTTGCTTGGTCCTTGCGGGGTCGAAGGATGAACCCGCAAGCTTGACTTGGTTCTTTGACTTGTCCATCTTCATATTGGGCCCACAGGGAGTGGACCCACTTTGGCAGCACTAGGGGAACCCCATGTTCCACTGCTGCGACAGGACCATTATGTTGTTGAAGCCTAAAATGTAGCTTGCTACTATTGTCATTATGCTGATATGTTGCCTAATGGGAGAGAAATCTGATAAATATGTTGTTTTACTGAAATATGTGGCGTTCATGCTTAAAAAAAAATCATGTAATGTTATGTTATACTTCCTCCGTTCCAATTTAATTGCCTTGTTATCCACCAAATGTGGATGTATCTAGACATGTTACATCCACATGTGGTGGATAGGAAGTCAATTGAATTGGAACAGAGGGAGTAACATCTGTACTATATAATATTGCTTGAGGAGGTGTTGGTGCGTTTTTCAGTTTCCAACATTACCCCTGCCGGTTGTAGATATTTACCCACCAATGCCATTGGTAAGTCAAAAAAACGGTTCCGAGTTTTTTTCTCCTCTTCCCAAGAGCGACCCCCTCCTCCCGAGTAGAACTGCTCTGCATGAGACCAGAGGTAGCAGCAGAAGACGTCGACCGGAGGGAGCGAAGCAGGTGCAGAGGGAGAGAGACCTCGACGGCGGCGGCGAGGAGGTGTACGGAGAAGGACGCCATCGCCATGGCTCTGCTCTATTGCGGCTCTTCTGCGGGTGGCGATGGGAATAGAAGTCTCCGCCATTGTTGAATGTTGACGACGGGTGGAACGGCGGCCACTGGTCCTCTCACACCTAGCGCCCAAGCCATGGCCGGACGACGTCTCACCGCGGCATGTGAATGGATGTACTTCACCAGACCACAGACAGCAGCCCTGCACCGACGGCTCTCTCGCAGACGCCGCTCTGCACCAAAGCAAGCGAGCTCAATCGATTGAACAAGCTCGCGCCCAGTCTCATCCGTCGATTTGATCCAGCTTTTGCCGCTCTCGGTGGAGAAACAGAGAGAGAGCCCTCTGGTAAGTCAGAGAAACGGTTCCGTTCCGTCGTACCGGATTCGAACCAGACTCCACCATATGCAATCTCACGGCTGCGTACCATATAATCTACACGCTTCAGATCAAGTCACACAACACCTGCTCGAATACGAGGGAGGCCGCGGTGAGTCGACTGGTACTGGACGTCCCGATCAAATGCCCCACCACGCTGCCCTGGCTGCGCGGGTACGCTCACTCCGCTGGCTCTGCCGACGATGCGGCATGGGTACGCGGTGTTCTTGCAGATACTGGAGAGGGCGGGTGTGCGCCGCCATGCTGGCCAGGGAGTAGGCGCACAGCTTGGTGGTCAGTGCCGTGGGCGTGGAGCACGAGTACGTCCTGCCCACACGCTGATCAATATCTTTACTATAAATGGGAGTTCGTACGTTGGTACGTCCTCTCATTTTCTGCCAGACCAACGTTTTCTGGATGGATCGATCGCTTCTCGCTATGGCTAACCTGGCCCGGCCCAGAAAAGCATAACGCAAAGGATGCGCCAGTGGTGCAATGGTTGGATTAGGCAGTGGCCTGTCCACCAGCTCGAGTTCGACTCCCTGTGGGAGCGTATTTCGGGTTGCCTCACCGAGCGGCACTGTTCACGTGAACAGTGGTTCACGTGAACAGTGTTCGGCTCCTGCTTCTGGGCCAATTCCACCGTGGTTCGATCAGAGGTATTGTGGTGCACCCACCACCGCAGGGGTTTCCCGGTAGGTTTAGGCTCACGGGGCCCAGAAGCCTAGTATAGTCTGGTTAGGTCTAACTTGCGCACAGGTGGCGTGCGTGTGGTGTTGAGTGTGTGTGATGTGAGTTGTGCGTGAGTTCAGATACTACAGCTGTACTGTAAAAGACTAGGAATTCTCAAAAAAAAAAAAAAACATAACGCATCTGCTAAAAAACAATCAACAGAATCTGGGGAGTCAACTCGATTAATGAAATCAAATCAAATCAAATAAGGCAGCATACCCAAATCAATCAATCGTTATCAATCAAAAATAATCAATCAAATCTTACTTGCCTAATATGTTCCCGCTTTCCCATGCTAAGAGCTACTCCCTCCGTTCTAAATTAGATGACTTTTCATTCGTACACATGTGGATGTACCTATACTTGTAACATGTCTAGATACATGCATATGTGGACAAATGGAAGTCATCTAATTTGAAACGGAGGGAGTACATATGCAAAGTCAAATCGACAAAAACATCACAGCTGCATAATATCTCCGGCGGCTGGCTGCTCCTCACCATCATCAAGCCGCCGCAGCACGACTTGCCTCTCCCGCAGCGGCTTGTCACGCGACGCATGTCACCATCTGGATCATAACTTACTTCCCCGGCGACCAGCTGTTCGTCGTCACCATCACCAAGGCTCTACAAGCTGCAACAAGACCTGCCTGTCCATCGATCGGCTGCTCGCCCCCCTCGTCACCATTAACAAGCAGCTCCAGCACTATTTGCTACTTCAGCATTTAACTGCGTCGCCACATATGTGTCTGTCTGCCGAAGTCCCTCAATCACCGGCTAGCATCTGTAGAGCGACACATATCAATGGAGGTAAAATCTTTCAAATCATCATATGGAGAACAATTTAGAACTAGGTGCAGTTTAACAATTACATTTGATGTGTGAAAAGCAACACACGTCGCTAAAATCATATGGAATATAAATTTAAAATCCGGTGTAGCTATATTGTAGATGTGTTTGCTAAAGCATGGACTGTTTCACCCATGAAGTAACAAACATGTAAACTTTCTTGTAAAATGCAGTTACACATAATCACCTTTTCAAATAACTTTCAAACCATAATCTCCCACACTTGCAGTTTCATAGTCCCAGTCTTCTCAAGCATTGCCATGATTCTGCTACCAACACAAATAAGTGTAAAAGGAGAGACGATATGTAAAAATGTAATGGCGAAAAAAAAGGAAATATCATACTTGCAACGAGATAAACGAGAGTATGAAGTTGCATCTTGAACCTAACTATAACTAAATGAAAGGAACATAACACTTAACCTTTTCTCATGTCCAGTGGTATAACACAAAAGCCACAAGATATTATTCTGCACAGACAAGTTGCGAGCAGTGATTATTCATTTATTCAGCTGCAGAACTGAAATATCTGTCCAGTTCAGAAAGACATTATAAGCTCTTGTGTGTATACTTCAAAGTACTGACATTATAGTCAGTAAATCCAATTCATAAGTAACGTATCATGCCAATCAAGTGATATGTCGCTGCTAATCAATCGGGTAATAGAATCTGAGACTAAAGCAACAAGTGTTTTTGTTATTTTACCCGAGGCGGGTGGATATCTCTTGATAAAAGACTTCATTAAGTGCTTTTCCCTTCAGGAGGAACAATTTTCAGAATCTGCATAGAAATATTAATAAAGGTTTCATACTATTACGATCATCAGGGAAAATATTATACACCATTCGCCATATAATACATTAGTCTATCCAAATGATATAGCATTGTTATAAGGATCACTTGTCAACTAATGCTACGGATCTGCCACACCACTAACCAAGAAAAGTTGCACAAAGCCACACATGGAAGTAATCAACAAAAATAGAAAATGACAGGGAACATGAGAATAATCAGAGGTTCACAACTCCAATATAGCCGATGGAGATCGACTCGAAAATCTTAATAAGAATCATAATCTTTTTCCTGTACGGAGCAAGCTAGGCAAAGAACCTAAGACCTTGTGAAAATTGGCACTTCATTCCCAATTATAGTTCACATTCTCCCCGCTTATATGTATACGGACAATTTGTATATGCAAATAATATCCTGCCTTCGTGCCAAAATTAATAAGGATATCGACAACGAAAACTCTAGCTAGAAAGATTGTATGCTTAATTTCCTATTCTACAGATATAACTAGACTATATCTTATTAGTACAAAGAGTTGCCATTCCAGTGTGGCTTCTAATATCTTCAATCTGTATACAAAACAAAAATAAGTCATAGAAGCTCACCGGAGAGCCCGCTCTTTGGTACTGGAGCTATGGAGCATGGACGTTGACGTTGAAGCCGCTACCACTCTCCCAAGCTGGCCGACGCCGCTGGCATTGTTGATGGAGAAGGGTTCGCCGTCGAGTTGAGGTGTCAAACTCCTGGGTGGGCGGGCCTTCTTCTCCCTGTCCTTCTCCTGCTTCCTCTCGTCAGCACGGTCGCGGTGATCTGCCGCAAAGAAAAACATGAGATCATCAAGGAATCAGGAGGGATAGGGGAATGAATCTTACATGTACGAATAACCACCTCCGCGACGACCTGCTCGTGTCCGCCGTCGCTTATTGCCTCTCCCGAGCCCTAGCGCCGCTGCAACCTAAGCTACGGCCTGTGGTCCGCCGCGGTCGCTAGCTATTAGACAACGATCCAAGCCAGAGGCGGCCTCTTGATCTGCACGGGGACATGTGGACGGCAACACCTGCATCGATCTGGGACCGACCGGCCGCGGCTACGTCAATCTGGGACCGCCTCTTGGGGACGACACTGGGACGTGGGAGGGGAGGCGGCCGGGCCCCGGGCAAAGGAGGCCTCGGCGAGAGGAGGTGGGGAGAGTTCGTGGCAGGGCTAGCCGGCTAGGCCATGGGAGAGGCGACGGAGAGTGTGAGGAGAGGTCACTGATTCGTTGTCAGAAGTGTGCGTCCACGGGTGAGCCCACGTAGGCCCAACAGCGTGCGGCCAATACACTGAATCGATGTATTTAAACAAGAAAAAAGTTGGCCGATAACTCTATCGATTATTACTACTCCCTCCGATCCATATTAATGGTCTCAACATTGTCTAGATACGGATGCATCTAGTCTAAACACTTAACTAGATACATCCGTATCTAGATAAAGTTGAGTCCATTAATATGGATCAGAGGTTGTACTAGCAACAATACAAGTAGACAAAATACCAGCATGAATACGTGAGCCTCCCACTCTAAAAGAAAAGATGTATACATGAGCCTTATTGATGTGAGCGATTGCCATGTCAAAAAAAAAAAATGATGCATCGCTTGCTGCCATTTGCTCCCACGGTTTAAAAAAAAGACTACTAGCTCCAATTCATAAAATGTCGGAGTTTTGATGAACTAATCTAAGTTCAAAATTGTGAGAGGAGTATAACTTTTTTTTTATCACGGTCAATATAAAAATTGGCAGTGTTATAAAAATATTTATTAACACTATAATTGATATTGTCAATGATTTGAAATAACCCATAGTATATGTAGCGTTATTAGGAGATAACCAAAACTCGTCAGTTTTACACAATAAAGGAGGTGCATGCAAATTGTTCCGGATGACCATAATTAGATCTTGTTTAGATATATATGTTTCAATTTTGTAGGCCATGTGAGTAAATAAATGGATTTTGTATATGTTCTAAAATCCAGCTGACTTATGACCCAAGGTGTTGTTGTTGAAGGGACCTAGACTTACCGATTTTGAAACAGTCAAAGGAGGTGCATACATGGGCAATCAAAGGATTTTGTCTATTTGTGCATTAGTCTCTTTATACATGAATGCTCACATTCTTATATTGATATATCTTGTAGAAAGAAAGAAAATAAGATCCGTAGCAACGCACGGGCATTCAACTAGTATACGCAGAATGCGGGATCGCGTGGACTGGGCAGGATGCTCTGCAGCATGGACGGGGGAGTTCGCCTGTGGAAGTCTGAAGATCGGCGGCTCTGACACACGTACGGCCAAACCTTAGTAAAACTCGCTAAGAGCATCGGCTCCCCAGCTTTGGTGATGCATGAGCATCGCACTCCCATTTGGTATCTCGTGACAGAATAGAAAGGGAATATTGTTTACCGCTTTGCAGGCAAATGATTGTTTTTGCCGCTCGCTAGGAGTAGTCTGCACATATGATGATATGAATATGGCTCAGCTAAAGCTATTTTTCCAAAGCAGAGCAGCGCAAGAATAGATACTAAAGGAGAACCAAGCGAGTTTAACAAACTAAATGGTTCTAAGTTGATTTTTTCTCTCCCGTTGCAACGCACGGGCATATTGCTAGTTGAAGTAGTATCAATGAGAAGGCAATTGTCGGGCTTCGCGCCGGGCTCAATTTTAGTGTAAATTTCGGGCCTTGGGCCAGACTCGGGCTTTTTCAAGCCCGACCGAAACCCGGCCGGCCCAAGGAATGCCCAGGTTTGGATACAGCCCAGCCCACTTGCTTCCCTTTTCCACTCCCGTTCTCACACCGCGCAAACCCTATTTATCGCTCTTTGCGAGCTCTAACTCTGCCTCGCCCGCGGTGGTTGCCCTACTGGGCCGGCCCATTAGTATTTTTGGTTTATATAGAGAAAAGACAATAAAATGGGATGCCAAAATGGGATGCCATCGGTGGGATTCGAACCAAGGATGTCTACTGACGGGTATAGAATAAACAGCCACTGGACTAAGCTCCGCTTCGCGTTATGGTAACTTTATTGTACTCTATTGTTTCCTCTTTTCTGCTTTCGTTTCCTTTTCTTTTTATGTTTTCTTTTTTGCTTACCGTTTTATTCTTTCATTTCTTTCTTTTTGTTTCTTTTTTCTGTTAGATTCTTTATTTTAGTTTTCTTTCCCTTTATTTGAAAATATTCGTTTTTCATATTTTCAAAATCTGAACCATTTTCACTTAATGTTTTTTTCTGAACCATTTTTAAAATTGGAACCATTTTCATATTTGGAACCAATTTAACAAATGAACATTTCAAAATCTAGAACTGAACCATTTTCATGTTTGGAACCATTTTCAAAATCTTTACCTTTTTTTAAAATTAACCATTTTCAAAATTGGAAACAATTTTTAATATTAACTATTTTTAAATTTGGAACCATACCAATTTAACAAATGAACATTTCAAAATCTAGAACTGAACCATTTTCATGTTTGGAACCATTTTCAAAATCTTTACCTTTTTCTAAAATTAACCATTTTCAAAATTGGAAACAATTTTTAATATTAACTATTTTTAAATTTGGAACCATTTTTAAACTTGGAACCATATTTCGAAAATGATTTTTTCAAAAGCTATTATTTGCGGTTCACCGTCATTTTTGGTTTGCTATTATTTTTGGTTCACATCATTTTTGGTTCAATATTATTTTTGGTTCACCTGCATTTTTGGTTCATGAATTTTAGTTCACTATTATTTTTGGTTCACAGATACTCCCTCCGTTCCGGAATATAAGACGTTTAAGCTTTTCGTGTACACATTTTGTCACGCTACGAATTCTTTTGACTTTCCAAAATTGCCCCTCGCGCAGACAGCGCGTCGACGCCTCTCGTCCACTCGCTCGCGTTCCCCTCCACTCCGTCTCTGTCCTCTCCACTCGCTCTCGCTCCCGCCCGCGTTCCCCACCACCGCCCGCCGGTCGCGCTCGCGCTACCCGTCGCCACCCTCTCCCCGTGGCTCCCCGTCGCCGCCCTATACCTCTGGATCTACGTCGCCGCCCTATACCTCTGGATCTACGTCGCCGTCCTCGGACCTCCACCGCTCCGCACCACCCCGTTTCCTCTCTGTGATACGAAGGTCAAAGATTCGTTTTTGATGCGTCGTTGACGAGGTTCTGGGCGACGGAGGCCTAGATCTGCGTGCGCCAGGGCTAGATCTGCTTGCGCCGGATGATGGAGCGGCCGAGTCCGACGAGGATGGCGAGGCCTACGACCGTAGGCGAAGCGGTCCGAGTTCCAGGGCTACACGGGCCGCCCGCTCTACTCGTCGTGGCGTGGCGCGGAGAGCGAGTCCCGGGCCGTGTTCATCGAAGAGGTGGCCTGCGTCGGCTGCCTCAAGTGCGCGCTCCACGCCGGAAGCACCTTCGCCATCGAGTCCGTCCACGGCCGCGCCGCGTCGTCGCGCAGTGGGCCGACCCCGAGGACCGCATCGCCGACGCCATCAACACATGCCCCGTCGACCGCATCTCGTATGGAGCTCTGCTCTCTGTTTCTTGATCTCCGGCATGAACCCGTGGAGTAGGGTGGTTGAGAGGTTGGACCTGGCGGCGCTGCAGGGTCCGGGTCTCCAAAGCCAACGTGGTGGGGTCGCTGTAGCAGCAGAGCGGCGGAGCAGCTGATTCGCGTGAAGACGCCGTCGTCTTCCTCACGGTGCCCCCACCGTGGCAGCACGGGCACTGCCCCACCACACCACGGTGCCACGGCGTCCGTGCGTCTGGTACGCGGCTCTTCTCTCTCTCTAGACAAGGTCTCTCGTCTGGTAGCGCGGAGTACTCAAGTTCTTGCTTGATTTCTTGGTGTTTGCTTTACCTGAGAAGGGAAATTGGTGTTGGCAGTAGCTCCTGGTGTGTGCAGTGCTTCTTGTGCTTCAGAGTTGTCGTTCCGTGCCGTGCTGTAGGAGTAGCAGTAGCTTGCTTGTGCTAGTTACTGTCACTTGATCATTGCTCTATTATCGCAGTAGGAGTACTGTTGTTCTGAATATTGCTTGAATTTTCATTCCAATATTTTCTTGGAGTAGTAATGTTCTTGAATAATTTTGTGAGCAGTAGCAAGTTCAAGGTTAAGGTTATAAGAAAAAGATGCAATCCTTGGGGCCGTGTCTTGTCTGATGGTATAAATGATTGTGTAATTTCGGACCTTTTTGGGTCTGTTGTGATCCAGGACATGTGGGACACTTGCACTGAACAATGCTTGCTTGTGTAATTTCGGAAACAAATTAACTGTCACTTGCAGTAGTTTATTCTTATTGTTGTAGTGTGTTGACTTGCAGTAGGGTACTTGCTGTGGAGTAGTGCAGGCAGTGCACGCATTTGTTTCCTTATGCTTGATAAGGTTACCTGATGGAGTATTCCGTGTCGTGCCGTGCCGGGCTTGTAATATTTTTTGAATTTCATGAATTTGCATCAGTAGCAAGTTGCTGCTGCTGCATGTTGCTTGATATAGCAGTAGGATTTTTTGATCTTGTGTACTGCTCTGTGAGATTGCTTGCTGCAGTACTGCTCTGTGTGATTTATTTAACAAGTGCGAGCTAATTTAACAAATGCGAGATTAATTTACAAGCTTGCAAACTACTGCTTCCTCTCTTTGTAAGTGTGCCTTGTGATGTGTATTGCTCCTTCTTCAAATGATGATGGAGTATGTACTGAAGGAAATATGCACACAACAGTAGCAGGAGTATGTTTCCTTGTGATCTGTATTGCTCCTTGTGCTTGGAGTACTTCAGTCCACTATAATTCTGATATTGTTGCTGCTAATCCTACATTTTTACTGCTGCTGGTGTTTTCCTGACAAGTTGAGGACATGGAATGCTTGCAGGACTTGAAATACTTGCAGGGAGGAGAGTAAAAGCAGCCGTTGATGATGCCCAGTTCCTCGTGGGCGGCAAGGCGCTAGGCAACCTCAGAGCTCCGTCATGGAGCTCCTGATGGTGAGGCGCTGGGCAACCTCAGACCTCCCTCGTGGAGCTCCTGATGGTGAGGCGCTGGGGCAACCTCAGAGCCCCTGATGGCGAGGCCCTTGATGGCGAGGATCCTTGACGGCGACCTCCTGATGGTGAGGTCCTGGAGCTCCTGATGGCAAGGATTCTTGAACGGCGTCCTGGAGCTTCTGATGGCGAGGATCCTTGACGGTGAGCTCCTGACACGAGCGGGATCCTGGAGCTGGCGAGGATGGTGAGGTCCTGGAGCTGACGAGGATGACGGTTAGCTCTGCCCCGATCGATTCAATTTTTGTCGCCCAGATCTGGCGAGGAGCTGCCCCGATCTGGCGAGGAGCTACCCCGATTGATTCAAATTTTGTTCGCCTGTACCGATTCGCTGTATCGTTTGCCTGTACCGATTCGCTGTCTCGTGCGATTGACTTTTCTCGTAACAGGGGTAAACACGTCATTATGTACCTTTTTCACCTGGTCGGAAAGAAAGCCTAAACGTCTTATATTCCGGAACGGAGGGAGTATTTTTGGTTCACTATTATTTTGGGTTCACCGTCTTTTCGGTTCATTGTTATTTTTGGTTCATCGGTAATTTTGGTTCAATATTATTTTTGTTTCAGCGGCATTTTTGGTTCAATATTATTTTATGTTCACCGGCATTTTCAATTCACGAATTATATTTCATTTCCTGTTCGCCATTATTTTTGGTTCACCGATATTTTTGGTTCACTGTTATTTTTGGTTCACCCGTGTTTTTGGTTCATTGTTATTTTTGGTTCACTGGTAATTTCGTTTCAATATTATTTTTGGTTCACCGACATTTTCGGTTCACTATTATTTTTGGTTCACCGTATTTTTGGTTTAGTGTTATTTTTGGTTCACTGGTCTTTTCGGTTCACTGTTATTTTTGGTTCACCGGTAATTTCAGTTAAATATTATTTTTGGTTCACCGGCATTTCGGTTCATGAATTTTAATTCATTTTTGGTTCACTATTATTTTTGGTTCACCTGTCTTTTCGGTTCACTGATATTTTTGGTTCACCGGTAATTTCGGTTCAATATTATTTTTGGTTCACCGACATTTTCGGTTCACGAATTTTAGTTCATTTTTGGTTCACTATTATTTTTGGTTCACTGATATTTTTGGTCACTATTATTTTTGATTCACCGGTTCTTTTGGTTCACTGCTATTTTTGGTTCACCGCCATTTCGGTTCAATATTATTTTTTGTTCACCCGAATTTTAGTTTTTGAAATAGTTCTTATTTGAAAACATTCATTTTTAATCTGGTTCTGATTTTTGAAAAATGTTCATTTAAAAATGGTTCATGTGCTTAAAAATATTCATTTTTTAAATTTTTTAGTTTAAAAATGTTCATATTCGAAAATATTCATTTTTTAATATGGTTCCTATTTTGAAAAATATTTCAAATTTGAAAATATATACATTTCGAAAAATCTTTAGATTTTTAACTAAATACGAACGTATACTTCCAAGTTCAAAAAGAAATATGTTTGTAAGAAAATACGAACGTGGGATGATGTGCAAGTACGTGGTTGGTGCAGTTTTCCTTTCTTCCCGTGGATTCAGGATTTGATCCATTCATAGCATCACCACGTCAGTTCTAACACTGATTTTATAAAATTCCTGCCGTAATGGGCTTTTCTCTGAAATGGGCCTTGTAAGGTGCACCGGCGCGCACATGATTCCTGTGCGGGCGAATCGCAAAGAGCGATGCATAGGGGCTCCCTCACACCATCCTCCCCGACTAATTCTCAAAAAAAGAAAAAAAAACCATCCTTCCCCGACGGCCCGACCCCATCCCAGACCGACCCAGCCGCCGGCTCCCTCTAGGGCGGCGCCACCAGATCCAGCAGCCGGCGACCTGTCCGCTCCACCTCAGCTCTCACCCGCATCAGCGGCGGGGACCCAGCATCTCGCCTGCAGGAAGCACCAGCGCGCCGGCTCCTAGGTCCTCGCCTCCTCCTCAACCCCAGCACCAGCCAGCATTCTCCCCCGACCCTGCCGCAGGCTCCCTCCTGACCATCGCCGCCAGATCGAGCAGCCGGCGGTGGCGACCCTCGACCCGTCCGCCCCAGCCTCACCTAGCCCAGTATCCCATCCCCACGGCGGCGGCGACCCAACCAGCAACACTACAGCAGCAAGCAAGGTACACCCCTTCCTCAGTTCCTCCTCTCTCTCTCTTTCTCGTGTGGATTATCATCTACTATCACCATATAGGGCAGCAGAGCAACCTACAAACCTTAGGGCTCCACTACCACCATGGAGTCGTGTTACTAATTTAGAGAAATCAGCGGGTAGGGCAGTACCAAATGGAAGTGTAATTTCTGTGATCATGTTGGCACCTCTAGCTACTCTAGAGTGCAAGCCCATTTGTTATATTTGAACTGCCACTCATGTAGCTCTATGTGATATTTGAACTTGCTTGTGCTTGTTTGTTGGGTTGTTGTTGTTGGCTTGTTGATTTGCTAGCTGGCTAGTTAAAATTGTCTGCTATAGTTCTGTTAGGTCATTATTAGGTGTTGTTCATGGCTTGCTACTGCTTGCTTTCTTCCAAGTTTCAACATGGAAGAAGATGTCAAGTGTTGCTGTCATTCATTATCCAAGTTACAAACTTAGAGTTCAACTGAGTGTTAACTAACATTCTATCTCTCTGTCCATAAATATATTAAAATGTATCCTGTATTGGCGCTGTTTCAAAATGCCCTATTTCCGTATCTGTATCGGCCTGATACCGATACGAGTATCGGTGCTGCACTGTATCAGTAATTTGTGTTCCATTGGAATGGCTTCTTTCTCGTGTTAATAGCTATGGGCTTCTACTTATGTTTACAGGGCAGTGCTTCGGGAGGTGTAGGGCAAACTTTCTTCTGTCGCTACCGGGTTGTCTGATGTTTTCTGTGAGTCAGAAGAAAGTGATTCTATTCAGCTGAGCTTCTCAGTGATGGAAGACAGCCAGGTTCTAGTGCAGGCGCAAGACAGCCAGGTTGTTCTGTCGGAAGACGACCAGGCTGTAGTCCAGGCGCAAGACAACCAGATTGTAGCTCAGCCACTATACAGCCACGCTGTACCTCAGCCGCAAGACAGCCAGGATATAGTTCTGTCGGATAGCCAGGTGGTAGTTCATGCAGAAGACGGCCAGGTTTTTGTTGAGACGGAAGACGACCAGGTTTTAGTTGAATCAGATGATGACCAGATTTACCTCGAGGCAGAGCAGGACCTTGTACAGCGTGAGCGATTCCTTGTCATCGGCCAAGAGTTTAGCAATGTCGAAACCTGCCGGAGGGCGATCAAGGACATGGCCATTGCTTTGCATTTCCAGCTTCGTGTCGTGAAATCTGACCGTAGCCGATTCATTGCCAAATGCAACACAGACGGATGCCCGTGGCGTGTGCATGTGGCCAAGTGCCACGATGTTCCAACTTTCACTGTCCGGACATTACATGCAGAGCACACATGTGAGGGTGTCCAAGACCTACATCATCAGCAGGCCACTGTTAACTGGGTGGCTAGGTCTGTTGAGGCAAGGCTAAGAGATAATCCACAGATTAAGCCCAAGGAGATATTGCAGGATATCCGGGACCAGCATGGGGTTGCTGTGTCTTATATGCAGGCATGGCGAGGAAAGGAGAGAAGCATGGCTGCTGTTCACGGTACCCTTGAGGACGGATATCGTCTCCTTCCTGCATACTGTGAGCAGATCGTAAATACAAATCCTGGCAGCGTTGCGGTATATAAAGGGTCTGGGATGGACAATTCCTTTCAGCGGCTCTTTGTTTCGTTCCACGCATCTATTTATGGTTTCTTGAGTGCGTGTAGACCTCTTTTGGAAATTGACAAGGCAGAACTAAAGGGGAAGTATCTTGGGACATTGCTATGTGCTTCAGCTGTTGATGCTGATCATATGATGTTCCCTGTAGCATTTGCTGTTGTCGATTCTGAGAGTGATGAGAATTGGATGTGGTTTATCTCAGAATTGAGGAAGATGCTTGGAGTTAACACAGATAAGATGCCCGTTTTAACAATAATCTCTGAGAGACAACCACAGGTGGTTGAAGCTGTCGAGCTCAACTTCCCTACTTCATTTCATGGATTTTGCTTGAGATACGTGAGTGAGAATTTTCGTGAAGAGTTCAAGAGTCCTAAACTTCTGAACCTTTTCTGGAGCGCTTTCTATGCTCTCACAACCACAGAATTTGATTCAAAGGTAAAAGATATGATGCAAGTTCAGGATGTCATGCCATGGTTCCAGCATTTTCCACCAAATCTCTGGGCAGTTTCTTACTTTGAGGGTATGCGATATGGCCATTTCAATCTTGGGATAACGGAAATATTATATAACTGGGCCCTGGAGTGTCATGAGCTTCCCCTTGTGCAAACCATTGAGTACATCAGGAACCAACTGACCTGCTGGTTTAGTGAACGTCACAACTTGGCACTATCCCACAAGTCAGTTCTTGTTCCATCTGCTGAGAAACTAATTTCGGAATCCATTTCTGATTCACAATGTTATCAAGTACTCCGAGCAAACAAGGTGGAGTTTGAGATCGTGTCATCTGAGCGAACAAACATTGTGGATACTGAAACCAGGTTCTGCTCGTGCCGTCGGTGGCAAATTTATGGTATTCCATGTGCACATGCTGCTGCTGCACTACTTTCATGTGGTGAAGATCCTCGCCAGTATGCACATGACTGTTTCAGTGTAATGAAGTATAGAGAAACCTACTCTCAGCGGATCTATCCAATTCCAGACCGAATCCACTGGAGCAATTCGTCCTCTGGGCCAGGCCTATGCTACAAATCAGACGTTGTACTTCGCCCACCCAAGATCCGGAGGCCTCCTGGCCGTCCCAAAATGAAGATTCTCAAGATGGAAAGCTTGAAACGGCCGAAACGGATCGTTCAGTGTGGCCGGTGTCATCTTCTTGGGCATTCTCAAAAGAAGTGTTCATTACGAAGCTGACACTAGATACTTCTATCCATCTTTGCTTCTTTCTTATGTTCAATAGAATTAGTAATTTCCTTGTCGGCATTTGGCAAGGTAGGAAAACTTCTTTTTGTGTCTTCAGATTACTTATTACCATCGTGTATCTGACAATGGTCCTAGGCCTCCTTTTCTGCACATATTTTCATGTAACATGGTGCTAGCTGTCCCTCTGGGAGCTTCCCTTGGTTACATGCTATTCAAGTAGATAGAAGAAATAGTGCTGGTTTATTGCTGGTGTTGCGATGTTGGAAGCAAGAACTGACTTTTTATACATGGTTTATGTTTAGAATTAGTAATGCCGCTGCCAACCATAATTCTATCGAGTGCCATGTATGATGTGCGTTAATTTTGGTTGTCCAAGGATATGAGTGCCATATTGTTGACGTGGTCATGTAAGCTGTTAGCGAATAGCAGTATTTCTTGTTTATTCTCGTTTTCTGAGGTATAATTATGCCATGTGAATTCCATTGCAAATGAATAGCCAATTAAATGCATCAGAAAACAATGCGGCCAGCAACCATATAAGTGTTAATTCTGGTAACGGGTCAAAGACAGGAGAAAACACCGATGAGGAAAGTGATGCTCAGGTGAGCAACTGACTGGCTTATACCTTATTTGCTAACTGTAAACTGATATCCAAGTATGATTAGAATTGCATCACACTAACTCGGGTTGACAAAGCCAAGCAAGCAAACTGTGAAAGCTGGAGCTTTTTTCTACGTCCTTTTGTTCTTGTGACTACCAATAAAATGTAGGCAGCACGGTTTACTGAAACCTTAGTTCATCATAACTGATCTTTACAAAGTTGTGGTTTCTTCTATTGTATTAACTTATTGGAGTTCTTCTGCACCTAATACTATTGGTGTTCTTTTAATATGATCAGAGCTCAGGTAGCAAGGAGACTGAAATTCAGAGCATTGAGAAATTACCTGAGATTGTGAAATATAACGGCGCAAACACATCCAGAGAACTTAAAATACAGAATGGACCTTTTGTAGAATAGACACAAAGGCACATGCATTGAAGGGCACTGATGGTAAGAAATCTACACATGGTTCTCTGACATTTTATTTTCATGTAGCTCTGTTACTGGCCAGCAAGTGTGTACATTGCACATCTGATAAGTCATTATGATATACCTGGTGTTTTTGTGTAGATGTTTCAAGTATAAATGCATGTGGCACAAGTAAGCCGCAAGTGTTTTCGGCTGAGAAGAATGTGTGTTCCAAGTATCTTCATGGTATTATTACTTCAGCAAAGGTTGCTGGACAGATAATGGATAATGCCTTGAGGATTGCTGATGCAAGTTCATGTCGCCCAAGTGATCCTGGCAAAGATCTTGTGGCTACTGCCTAACCAGCAACTGGAAAAAAAATGCAATCTCCATTCTCCAGTAACAAAGAATATAATGCTGTCAGCTCTGTCGTGGAAAATATTCTTCGTGAAAATTTAAAGGGTGCTGCAATAGGCCATGCCGAGTCTGGCCCCTCTCCATCTGTAGATATCAGATTAGGAAAGCAACGGCATCGTGATGGTTACGCCAACCAAGAACTGAAGGATGATGATAACTTTAATAACTCGAATTCCTCTTGCTTTTCAAGGTACTTACATGTTTTTGTTGATTTAAAATTTCGATCCAAATAATTTTGTTTTATTTGTTGCATTTGTTTTATTTGTTTCTTTGAGATTACACTGTCTTCGTATTCTAAACCCTGAGGCGGATATAGTGATATATTACTAATTTCACACATTACCCTGTGCAACTCTGACTACCTCTATTATGCATGCTCATCACATGGTTGGCCACATGACAGGTATGGTAATGAAAGGATAGAAGCAACTGTTTCCACCGTCCCTCCACTTGAACTTTTCAAGAACCTGTTTATGACAAGAATGTCCTTTGGACAGAGGTGTTGCCATCCCGTGTTCCAGCACTGCGAGAGAAGATGCTGGCACAAGTAGTTCCTCTCCTAGAAAGGAGCTGACAGACTGCAGTTGGAACTGGAACAGCAATATGCTTCAGATGGTTCTCACAAGTTATGATGTATTTCTCTAACTGTCCAAAAACAATGAGACTGAAGTGCTAGACTGACAGACTGCAGTTGGAACAGGAACAGCAAGATCAAAGATCAAAGATGTGGATAAATCAGAGAAGCGCAAACTAGACACAAATAATACGACAGCTGTACGCTTTGACATGTTGCTACAAAATCATATAGCTCACTTTTCCAGCTGTCCAGAAACAGCACTACAAAAGTCTGAAGTCTCTTGCACACAATTCCCTGTTTGACGAGAAATTGTACCATATTTTCTATACATACATGGAGAAAATTGGGCCCATCGTATGGATGCATTACCTATGTTATCAGTTGACATATAGGTGCACCAAGAGGTGAAATGCACATAGCCAAATTAGCAGCCTAATTAACTATGAATTGGGCTATTGACCGGATGTTAATTATTCAGCCCAGCAACTTAATTTGACTGCTGGTGGGTTCTCACATGTATTTACTTTCATGGGCCAGCCGTGCGTGTGCGTGGCTAGCTTATGGCCTTCGTAGTTTGGCCGAGGCAAACGTGAGTGTTAAGATATCAACTGATTGTTGAAAAGATCATATGGATCCAATCTTATCTTGATCGATGGTGGCGGTGGCACGGGACCTGCAACCCGCCTCTAGAAACCCTACCTACCTTGGCTATATAAAGGGAGGCTAGGTCACGTACACAGGGGGAGATGGAGGACGCGCCCATGACGGCGGCGCGCAGCATGCCATGAAACTTGGCGTCAAGGATGATCCATTATACACAGGAGAGGCCTAGCTTTGGCTTCGTGCCGCACGGTGCTGCACCGGTGGCCGGCGGGCTCAGCCAGAGCTGCGCCCGGCCGGCACCATTGACAAGCATATGTCCGGGAGCAAGTGCCTCGTCCCACGGCAGTGGCGACGATCCAATCTCAGGCTAGACGCGATGATCGCCTTCCTCTCGTGCAGGCGGCCGGAGGAGAGAGCGATTTGGTGTGCGTCGTGAGGAGCACACGCGCATCTTAGGCTTGTCGTACAGGTGAGAACCAGTGCTAATCAATCTTGTTGTTCTTGTTTACATCTAGCGGTGTCCAGGCTGCCGGCGTGTAGCCGCGGCCATCTCCACCTCGACGACGACAATGTTGTGGATGCTGCCGGAGAGCATGCCGGCGCCATCTCCATCTCCACCAAGACGACGGCTGGTGGCGTGTATCCGCCACCGTCTCCACTACCACGACCATGTTGTTGTGGGGGCTGCTCACGTGTGGCCGCCGCCATATCCATCATGTCTCGCGACGTCGTGGCCGCAGGCCTGCAGCCGCCCGACGCTGTCTCCACCGTCACTACGATGTCGTCGCTGGGGCCGTCGGCGTGCAGTCCGACGCCATCTCCACCTCCACGACGATGCCGGACAGCTGGCGTGCTGCCCGGCGCCATCTCCACCCAAGCGACGATGGCATCAGGGTTGCCGGTATGCAGCCCAGGCCCAGCACATCTCCACGCGCGCGGACGACGATAACGGCGGACTGCCTGCGTGCAGCCTGACACCTTCTCCACCTCCGTGATGGCGTCGGCATGCAGCTTGGTTTTCTTCTCCATCCCTGCGACCACGCCGGCAGGCTGTCGGCGTGCAGCTCGGCACGACGGCATCCGGGCTGCTGATCGATCGTGTGCGCTGCGCTACCAGCCTAGCAGGGAGGCATACTTTCGGTGTCTGGCCGGCAGTGTAGGCGTGCAGCCATGCAAGTGCTTCTCCCGTTCTCCGGCCAGGAGCGGGGAGCCCTACGTGCATGTGCGTGTATGATTCTATCACGAGCCGGGTACGTGCAGCCCCGGCGCACTCGCTGCCCACCGGTGACTCTGTGAGCAGCTCGGCGCCCGTTTCCACTACGGCACGAGGGCTGCCGGCGAGCAGCCCGGCACCTCACCACCACCACGACGACGTCGAGGCTGCCGGCCTGTCGCAATCTCCACTTCCGTGACGGCATCGTCGGGATGATGCCGGCATGTTGCCATATGCCTTCTACATCTTCTCTACGGTGCCGTCACCGCCAGACGGCCGTCATGCAGTCCATCATCGTTTGATCGCATGGAGGTTGTCCTTGGTTGTGATGCCGAGGTGTCGTGCGCACACGGAGCATGGTTGAGTGCCCGCGCTGGGGCATACTTCTGCACGGCTATGGGCGTATCTCGTGCGCCCGCTTGCACGCGGCCTTCGTTGGCCGGGCGCGTCGTCTGCTACGACCGGCATCATCCGTCTTCCTGCCTGCTGGGTTGTCCCAGCGGCATATCGGCCGTAGTCTCGGTGCCCGTACGTACTACGTGTGCATGTGTGTGTATGTGCTAGCGAGTGACAAATCCTGGACGTGAGCATTGTTTTGCATGGCTGGTCTTGGGCCTGCATGGGCTAGCTACGTGAGCAAGCTGCTGTATGTGCTATTTTTGCATGAGCATGAAGGTCGGCGCGTACGAAGCATCAGCTTGTTGCCATGGCGTTCGGCCCCTCGACCCTCACGGGTCCGATACTCATCTACATGCGTGAGACTGCCGCCACCATTGGCGTTTGAACTCGGCGACACTTTCCGTATGTGCACCACCACATCTTCTCATATGTCTCTATACACTATGTCTACTCCCGCGGGGAATATCCCTCGCACTTCCGGCGAATCTTCGTGACGTCTACGCCAAGCGCAACCATGCATTCTTCTACAACTTCAACACATCGACGCCGTCAAGACCGACGAGGCATGACGGCGAGGCGGGCATGGCCGAACTTAAGGCCATGCTATCTACGGCGCGTGTACCGACGAGGACACGGCTCTGCCAACGCCAACACACACCACCACCCTCATGCAAAGCGAAGACCGAAGACGATGATCAAGCAGCTTAATCGGAGGTGTCTCGCGGTACAATCCGCGAGAGTAATTAACCGGGAGCTTTCCGAGGCCCCGGGAACCAGGAGACTACAATCCCCTACAAGGAGTCGTGGCATTGAACCGGGACGAGGTGCCGGACACCTACAACGTCTACACCGCCCAACCTCTCTAGGTCATCATCTACGAGCTATGGTGCCGCTATCGCGGTGGCATCATCGAGTCTACCTCGACATCTACTTCAACAATCATCATCATCGTCCATGCGCCGATGAGGCGGAGTCACACTCCACCGACATGTCTTTTCCGATGAAGCAAACCATTTCTTGCCGGGCACCGACGAGGCGAAGGCAAGCCATCAAGTCCGACCGACGAGGCGGACACCCCAAGGCCGGACACCGACGAGGCGAAGGCCGCCTATCTGTCTGAGCTGACGAAGCCAGACATCTTCATCATCGGACATCGGCAAGTCAGAGGGATGCGACTAAGCATCGCTGGAGCGACGGACGTACCACTCCATCTTCCGCTTCACCATCACCATCATCCACACCAAAGCGTATGAAGAAGACAAGACTCGAAGACGACGACCATTGAAGCAGCTTAATCGGAGGTGGTCTATGGGCTTGACCCATGGACGTAATTAAGCGGGAGCTTTCCGAGGCCCCGTGAATCAGAACTCCACATCGCAGAAGTCATATTGGCCGCGCCACAGGCCATCGAGCGCACATAAGGGATTTTGTAATTTTGTTTCTCATCACGAGATTAATAAAAATGCATGTCCCTACATCTTTTATTTGTGTATTTATATACACTGGCACGCCCGCGTTTTTATTATTACATTTCGTGTCAAACAACCAGAAATCCACGTTCTACTAGGAAATCAATCTAAAAAATGGGTTTATACGGCTTAAATCGAAGTTTGACAGGGGTGCATCACCATGGGTAGCGGATCATTTTTGTTTTAATTAGAGAGTGGATTTACTACCCACGGTGATACGTACGCACCCTTGTCAACAACTAAAGGGACAAACAAAATAACCAAGGATAACGAGTTGGTGTAACAATGGGAAACCCGCTCTGAATGTTCGCAGTGGAACACCCTGGGAAAAAATCCCGTTCCACTGGGCTCTTTTGATTTATAGGATAGGAAAATTGTAGTAACAGAAACCTATAGGATTGGGAAGGTATGTAATTGAATCATATGGGAAGAGTAATTCTCTTGAATTGTGGTGAAGGAATTTTCCATGAGGTTAGACCTCATGTTTTCTTCCTATAGGATTTGCACTTCAAGATTAATTCTATAGGATGTGATCCTATGAATCAAACAACTTCTATAGAAAAATTTACTATAGGAACCAATCCCTTAAATATGATATGTCATTCCTTTGAATCAAATGGGCCCTAAGAGAGTTTAGAGTTATCATTGTACCAATGGGAAACCAGCTCTGAATGGTCTTGTCGTGCAAGTTATGGACAAATCTACGTGTTACAAGTTGGAATTCCCGGTTCAAAAAAAATACAAGTTGGAATCCGACTACAACTCATATTTCTAAACTAGGCAGGTCGCCCTTCATCGTGTCGGATACAGACTCAAGTGTCCGGGCCACATCCGTCTTCGTGCCGTGTCGGACCCAAGTATCCGGGTTGAATGAGCCTTCGTACATGAGTCGAGATCCCAACCGTACTTTGCCTCCGCCTCCGAGTCAGTACAGAGTCTTAGGTTCTCTTTACTTGGGCTTGTTGTGGTCGGCTGTACTATTGTGCAGGGGAATTTGTTCTGCAAGGAAGCTGTTGTTATGAGTTTTACCCTTTGACAATTTAGGTGGTTTTCTGGATTTAAACATGCGAATTGTCTGAAATACCTAAGAGCGTGAAAAATAACACATGGACTACTACAATGATTGGCATGTAGCAGCATCACAAGCATCGAAGAATAACTATAAAACAAAACGAAGGGAGCAGGGCTGCGAAGTAAACGAAGGGAGTTCAGGTTCAGTTAGCAATTAGCTGTACAGGGGTTAGCTAGAAAAGAAAAGTTACAGTTCTCACAGCCAAAGAGCTCCTTCAGGCCAGTGCCCAAAGCCTGATTTCCTCCAGGATGTTGCATTTTTTCCACACACACGAGCAAGCACCATCGCGAGAAAATTGTAAAAAACCACCACAATTGGTGGTCAAACTTCAAAAGACCACCGGTTTTCAACGAATTCGCAAATCACCACCACTATTCATTGACAACGTTACAAAAAACACAGATTGTATGTGTTAGCTCGTTTAACCGTATTTCTGACAGGTGGGGGTCACTGTAAGGCGTGACGTGGCAATTTTTGATGGACAGCTCAAACGGCCGTTAACGGCACGGGGTCAATGGCAAAAAAGAAAAAGGAAAAAAAGAAAAAGGTCAACGCTGGCTTGTCGTGGCAGCCGTCGGACACCCGATGAAGCGACACGGCGTGGCAGCGCTCTCAGTCCCTGCGCGGCCGGCGGCGGCGCGGTTCAGACGCTCGCTCGGCGGAGGTTCGGACATGGAGCTGTCGCGGGGGACCTCAACCTGCGGGGAATTGAGGGCTGCGCCTCGAGCGCGGGGAACGCCGGCAGGGACGAAATTGCAGGGAGCGGGCCGCCTCACCGCGTCGCCGGAGGAGCAAGGCCGGCGCGCCGGGGATGAGTAGGGCGTCCGCTGCCAGAGCAAGGCGCCAGCAGCGGTCCTCGGTCGGACAAGCTAGGAGGCCGGGGAGAAGAAGGGGGACGCCGCCGGCAGTTGGAAAAGAAGGGGGAGGCCGATGGGGGAGGGGAGGGGCGCCGCCGGCAGTTGGAAACGGAGGTCGAGACGGCGGCGGAGGTGGAGGCTGGGTGGCGGCGCGCGCGCGGAGGTGGAGGCCGGGTGGCGGCGCGCGCGCGGAGGTGGCCGGGTGGAGGCGGCGCGCGCGCGGAGGCGGCCTGGTGGCGGCGGTGCGCGCAAGGAGGAGGCCCAGAGGTGGCTGCCGGATTCGACGAGGATGGGGAGCCGGCGGGCAGGTGAGCGGCCAGCGGCCGTACCGGCGGTGGCTGGAGTAGGCCGGAGCGGCGGCGGTGGCTGGGTGCGGCCAGAGCGGCGGTGGTGGCGTGAGATGCATGCGAGGAGAGAGAACGCGGCACAGAGAAGGCGTTGACCAACAAAGCCGTTTCCGCGATCCGCAAAAAACGCCACATCACACCTGCAAGTGGGCTCCATCTGTCAGAATCAAGGTTAAACGAGATAACAGACAGAATCAGTGTTTTTGTAACGTTGTCAATGAATAGTGGTGGTGATTTGCGAATTCGTTGAAAACCGGTGATCTTTTGAAGCTTGACCACCAATTGTGGTGGTTTTTTGCAATTTTCTCCACCATCGCGATACCATCATCGGCAAGTAGTACACATACGGCCACGATAGGCAACAGCAGTACACTCGTATTTGGGCAAGCAGTTCATCGGCAACCACCTCGGACGGCGCAGAGCCGGAAATGGTCAGTAGGCCTGAGCCGGCTTTCTCCTTTCGGCTTGCTGATGAAAAGGATATTTGAAGACTTTCTTTTCCCCACCGCTGAGCTCCCGAACAGTACTTTGAGAGTCGTCTTCGACTTTTCCGCCGCTTCGCCGGCTCGCTCCTTGCTCCTCTCCGGCGGTGCTGCCGCTCGGCGTGGACATGGTAGCGTAGCTTGGCTTGTACATACTAGGTTTAGCTTTAGTTTTAGCCGCTGTGCTTGGTTTGCCTATATGGCGTTGTCTGAGAGTAGGGTGGTGGATCTTGGCGGCCAGATCCACCGCGCCGTGGCCTTCTTCTTCCGAGCTGCAGCTCGCCAGTGGCAAGCGGTGCTGCAGGCGACGTCGACGGGGGCGCGCATCTCTCCTAATAAGGTACGCAAAGGAAGCTTCGAGTTGGGGTTTTCCGGCCAGCCCTGGTCTCGGGCTGTTCTTCCTCTTCTTCATGATGTGCTCTGGAGGTCGGAGTTAGCGATGAAGAGAAGATCTGGCGGCTTCCATAAGGCTGAATCCCTAGTTCTCTGCTGCAATTTCTTCGATCTGTCTCCTCTGGTTAGTGGCAAGAAGCCAGAGTTTGATGGCACATCAGTGCATCCTGCTCGGCGGCGGAAAGCTAGGTTTTCTGGAATTTCTGGAGCGGAAGAGTTTGTCTTGCTATGTCGCAGTGGTTGCGGAAAGGAAGATCGGCGATTTAGTTCTGGATTTCCACAGGGAGATATGACTGCGAACTACGGAGATAATCAACGGTGGCGAGCTACCGCTGCTGTTATTCTAGGCACAAGGAGCCACTCCGTGCCGTGGCAGTTTCTTTGCCATGGCGTCTTCAACCTCCAGGCCAGAGTGCCATTGCGGAGGCCCTTCTCCAGCTCCGCCGCGGCATCAAACGTCGCACTGTCTCCAAGTGGTCTCATCCCCGGCGATGGCGTCGACGGCCGCTGCGTCGAGTTGCTCGATTCCGGTGGTGAAGGATCTGATTGCACTCCTTTTTCTTTAGGCAAAGTCCTTTTTGTAAAGTCCAAGGACTTGGTTGTAATTTTCTTTTACTTTGAGGTCCTTGATGTAATTTGTAACTCCACCGAGTAATGCAGTCTGGACCCTTCGGGGTCCTTCTCCTTGTTCAAAAAAAAAAAAGGATATTTGAAGATCTGGTACAGCTTGAAGCATCTCCTAGGATCTCAACGAAGGCAAGCAGCTGACGAAGCGTGGGCCAGCTACGGCACTTCGGCGAAATAGCTCCAAGAGCCCGAGAGAGCTGCTGCAAATCAGTGAGCACAGAAATTCCCCTAAACAAATGTCACGTACTCCAATCAGTAAGCATGGTCCTAAACAAAGTAGCACAGAAATACTCCAAGGTCACGTACTCACTAAGCACAGAAATTGCCCTAAACAAAGTAGCACACAAATACTCCTCTCCTGCCTAAACAAGAGCACATCACTCGTAACGTTGTTACTCTCTTACTGAATTTTACTCAAGTTTTGGGGTCAGTCATCCACGTGAAGTGCAGAGCATGGCCTGGCATTCAGCTCTAGAGTTACAAAGACTAGTACAACACATACCACGAACGGGTTTTACTCCTGGTTACTGACAAAGATTGGACAAACGTAGCATGAACTTGTTGCTTCTGGACAAGTGGTGCATCCATTGTTCTTCTTCTGGTCCGATAAAGCAGCAAGTCTCTCCTCCTCCTCGCCGCCGCCCGAGGGCGTCGCCGGGCCCTGCCCGTGCGGCGCGGCGGCGGCGGGGCGTCTTCTCCCTCTCGCTGGGTCGCGGCGGCGCGGGGGCTGCGGTCGGCGGGGGCGTGGCACTTCTCGGGGGGCGCGACGGCGCGTCCGCGCTGCGGCGGTGTGGCGGCTCCGTGGTTGGCGTACCCGCGTCGGTCGGCAGCGGCGGGTGACGCTGCTCTGCCGCATCTGAGATCTGGGGAGGTGGGAGCGCTCCGGCGGCAGGTCGTCCGCCACGGCCATGGCCTGCTGCTCTGCGTGGAGGGTCCCGGGCAGGGCCGTCTGAGTCACGCGCCTCTCGGGGCGTCTCGAGCTTGGGACGGGACAGGGGTCCCGTGCCCGCTGCGAGCCCGGCGTTCTTCGTCCCAGATTTGGTGCCACTGGTTGCCATGGGGCAGCTGGTTGCCGGTCTGGTAAAGGAACCTCTTTCTTCATCTGCCTTCAGTTCAGTGGTGCGTTGGGCTTGGACGCCGGGGCGGCGGCCCTGGAAGGCGGGAGTTTGCTTGGTTGGCGGGCGTGCCAGCGACTCTGGTGCTGGCTGGCCCCCACGGGCCGTGTGGGCCGCGGGGGTTGGCGAGCGGCGTTCTGTGACGGTGGCTCGAGAGTCGTTTGACGCTCGGTGCCCGGGTAGAAGCTGGAGAGGTTGGCCGAGGGGAAACCCTTGCTCGGGTCTTTCTCAGGCCGCGGCGGCGACGTCCATGGACGCCGTCCCCTTCTTGAAGGCGTCGCAGTGGCTTCTCTCGGCCTTCTACACTCCGGATGAAAATCCAAGATCTTCGGATCGGGCGGCGGCGGCACTCCGGTGTCGTGATCTTCTTGAAGACGCAGCCTTGGAGTTCACGGCGTATTGCTCTCCGGAGGTGGTTTGGCGTCCTGCGTCTTGCCTTCTCTGGCAAAGCTTGTTACTTGCTCTGCACCTCGGCGTTTCTCTGTGCGTGGCTCCGGTTTGCCTGTCTTCAGCTTTGTGGTCTGTGGCGGTGTTGCTCCAGGTGGCGCAGTCTTCAGCGGTGTAGCTCGCCTCGGCGGTGTGCCGTGTGTGTTGGTGTGCCAGTGTCCCCCAGCTCCGGCCCGACACCTCGACCCGTCTTGTGTGTGCTCTCTTCGACTCTGCTCGTTGGGTGCTCGCCTTTCCTCTTCAGTTGTTGACAGTGGCGGTGTTGCTCCAATTGGTGCGGTCTTCGGCGGTGTTGCTCGTCTCGGCGGTGTGCCGTGTGTGTTGGTGTGCCCGTGTTCCCCAGCTCCGGCCCGACACCTCTGCCCGTCTTGTGGGTGCTCTCTTCGGCTCTGCCCCTTTGGTGTTCACCTGTAATCTTCTCGGTAGCCTCGTGTCTTGTGTGTGTGTGCAGTGTCGAGTTGTAAGCTGGGTTCAGCACTTTGTATCTGTTCACCGTTTCGGTGTTATTAATTTAACGCCGGGCCTTTCGGCCTTATGTTTAAAAAATAAAGCAGCAACCAAAATGATACCACGAACTTCTAAAGGATGCCATACAATTCCGCGAAGCCATTCTGCTTGTCCTCTGAATACCAAGAAATGGACTGCAGCTGCATGGTGGCAGAAACAATATGGTCATGATGAAAATATTTGGCAGTGAGAGGCAAATAGCACCAGCAAACAAAATCACGCATCTTGATTACTAACAGGTGACAGATTGTTTCTCAAGATATGTCTGAATAAAAGTTTGAAATTTACAAGGTTTAGAGAACTTTTGTTTTATAATATTTAAGTTCAGAACTGTATGCTGACGCTACTGCGGTAAGAATCCAGGTTGTGCACAACAATGCAGAACTATTTGAATTAAGAATTCTAGGTTGTGCATACATCTTTTTTTAGAAAAGGGGGCCCCCAGCCTCTGCATCAAAAAGATGCATGCGGCCGCTTTATTAACTTATTTCGAAGTTGTTCCTTAGTTCGTTACAAACTCATGGATCACAAAGGGTCGATACATGTATCAACCATCTAAATAGTCCAAAACAAAAAGAAGAAATCATGATTGTAGTCTCTTCTCAGAATGCCAGCCCGCACGGTTGAAGAAGTCCTTGGCGACCGTCTCCAACCGGGTACATCCAAAATCCATAACATCGCGTTGCTCCACTGGTTGGAGATAGGACCATGATCGGATCCAGTGAGTAATCAAGGGAATGACCTGCAAAAAAGATGGTTTTTTTTGGCTTGTTAAAAACAAAATCATTTCGGACATTCCAAATCGCCCATAACAATGCGCAAACCCCCCACGGATTGGGTTGTGCATACATCTGTATTTGCACAACAATGCATCCAGCTAAAATGCGTCTACTTCCAACTTCTGTGACCATGGTTAGGCCTGCACTCTTGAGCCTACCGTTTGTATATTAGTTTCACGACCTTTACAGGACCATGACACTCATGTTTGGCACTGATGTTCAAATCAAGGTAGAAAATAGCTTGCTATAAGATATAGCGGCGGCCTCCTCTAAATGCTATACAGCTATAGCGTGCTAATAGCGCGCTATATTTAAATAGTGTTTTGTAAAAAATAACAGATATAGCTTAAAAATAAAGAATTTCAACAAGAAAAAAGGATAAAATGCAAAAAGTGTCAGAACAATGTATGCTTCACCGCGTATTAAAATGTTCTCTAGTTGTCTAGAAGCCTAACATCAACATCCCATGGGGCAACAACATATTACAAATTATTTATCCGGAATCTCAACATTAGCGATGTCAACTTTCGATTCAGAAGATAAACCGAAAAATTGCAGTTGATCACCTCCACAAACAGGTAGCAATTTTTCTTCTCCCTAGTGTGAAAATTCTAGCGTGCTATAACGCAATAACATTTTAGCGTGATATAGCGTGCTATTTCGCAAATAGCACCATAGCGAGCAAAAGTTGTAAAATTTAGCGTGCATTCTTTAGATATGCTATAGCGCGCTATTTTTTTCCATGGTTCAAATAGCTGAGAGACCAAATTATGCAATTGCTGGAACAGAGTCATTTTTTCTTCTGCAATTAAATAGGGTTCTAACGAAACAGATGCATTACAAGGTATACATCAGTTAAGAAAGGGGCAGCCAGTCATATCATACCTACTCAAATTCTAAAATTCCAAATCCAATCCCAACATCTCATCATAGAAACAAAGTGCACCAATGCAAAAGTCAGAGCTAGTGAGGAAACTGTAAACAGGGGTCATACCAAATAATGTGAGATCATTCGCCGTGGTCATCTTGGTCATTCAGGGCTGGAAATATGGGAGGCCAGACAGTCATAAAGGGAAAGACACAGACGTCGGAGAATAAGCCCACCGTCACCTCATAGACTGTCTCCTTCCTGCTCCTCAGATTCACACAAATGATAGCCCTACTTTTTTCCAACCCCAAGAACACAAATTCAGCATTGTCCCCGACCCCAAGCACCGAAATTTCCTCACAACGATCATGTGCCACGCTCACACAAAATCTGACAAAAAGTGCCCAATTGTCTTCACCGTTGTCATCGGTCTCATGGTGCAAGACACTAAGGTGAATCCCCTCTCCATGGATGAGAAAGAGCCCAGCATCATCTGAAGATGAGAGTCTGTAGTCTCCATCGATTTCATTTGGGAGCTTCACGGTGAAAAATCGAGGACATGAGCAACAAAGTCCAACATATGAATGCAACGATCGTCAGTCAACATGTAGAGCTTGCCATGGGCAGCCATCACCATCCAAATATCATTAGAGAGCGCAGGGAGCTGTCCTTCTGCCAAGATGCATTCACCCCAAGCACCAGATTTTTTTTTTTGCATGGTAATACGATTCTAATTGATAAATAAAAGACGAGATACAAAGTAGGTATACACTGATCTTACAGATCTGGAAAAAAGATAGGATAAACCTATGTGACAAACCAACGCCTATCCATCTTCTTGGGCACCACCGTAGCAGCCACCAAAGAAAAAAATAGACAGATCACCTCTTCACCCGAGCTCGACGCGGCTCCATCGCTGATCATCAGCTTTTCGGACCTTCAAAGTAGTTTGTCATAGGACAAACCATTGCCGTTTAAAGAATCAGACCGGGGCAGCACGACCCCGGACACGCCATCGAACTTCAGCACTGGCACCCCGCACGACGACGTCGGAGTAGGGAACCAGAACCGTCAGCCTCCAACCACGAACCCACCACAAGGTACACCATCTCCCAGCTGTCACCGGTGCAGACCACCGTCTGCACGTACTCCTGGACGAATCCTCTCTGCTCCACCATGGCGCCGGAGACAACGCCACAGCAACGGGGACAGAGAAGGAGGAAAAACCCATCTGATGGAGTCGCCGCCGCCGCCTCGCCGACACCATCCATGAACCCAACAGCCACCGATCTGAAAGATCGGCAAGCACACAGTGCCACCAACTCTGAGACGCCGCCATGAAGGACACCGCGGGTGTGGGATGAGGCAGATTTATTTGCCCGGGCGCCGCTCCCACCACCCCAACGACGCACCATGCCAGAAACTTTCTAACCCTAATTACCATGCAAAAACGGGGTCCCCCTCCCTCATGCCGCCGGAGCGGCAAGCGGAAGTAGAGGGGCCCAGCTCTTCCGCGGTGGCCTGCGGTGGCGGCGGCTAGGGCAGGAAAGTGAGTCGCCTCGCGAGTCGCCTGCTAGCGCCTCACGAGCGAAGCGGCAGGACGGGGACCATGCCTAACGTCGGGCACAGAGGGCTGCGCACGAGGTATTGGCCGTAGGTGAACCCATCGGGCTGGAGGAGGAGGCGGCCATTTCGGCAGTCGAAGGGCCCTACAGAGGGATCGCCGTCGTCAAAGTCGGCGCGGCTGACGGCGGCGTGGAGCTCCGGGGCTTCCGAGACAGGCATGAACTGCGGGCACGGCCGGTAGAAGGCGTCATGGATGTAGAAGCCGAGAAGGCGGGGCGGGTGGCGGTCGCGGAATCGGCGGAGGAATGCGGGGTCGGTGGCGAGGCCGAGCCATCGCTTGGAAACGAGCGCGGCGCGGACGAGGAAGGCGGGAAGCCGAGGCGAAGCAGGATCTCGCGGAGCAGGTCGTCGTCGCGGAGGACCGCGCCATCGCGCCCTTGCTGCCTCCCATTCCTCCGACCGCACAGCACGGGAACGCGGTGGTGGGAGCTCCGATTTGGGGGAAGTTCTAAAAAAAGTTGCGATAGAAGTGAAAACCTAACTGACATTCTGACAAGAGAGTGGAGGATTTCGGGCCTCGGCAGTCGGCACCTTGCATCTTTGGATGGGGAGGAATTAACAATTTTAGTCACACAACTTGCGCGCTACGAACGATTTAGTCCCACATCTTGCAAATTGGACACTTGTGGTACCTCAACTTGCGTATCAGGATTAATTAGTCCATTTAGTCCGAAACGTGCCACGTCGGACGCTGACTGGCTTAAATTTGCACTTTAGTCCAGCAAGTAGAATAAATTTCTGTCCCAAGTCCTTCCGCTCAGTTACGATTTGACATCATTTTTGCATTTCAGTCCAGAGTGGATAAATTTCCATCCGATCCTTCCTCTCAAGTCTTTTGCTCGTCAGTTAGGACGATGACTGGACGAAAAAATTTCACTTGCGTTACCGGACGATCCCGGCGCTTGTGCACGGAAGTGTGCAGGAAGTCGCGCTCGGCGCACAGTTGGCCTTGGCGGCATCCACGGCAGCGTCGGTGGCGGGTTGGGGGAAGGTGATGGTCGGAGGGCGCGGAGCGATGCCGGGGTCCTTCGATCCGTCGAAGTGGCCGTACATGGCCGCCGGACTGAGGATGCATTTACGTCGTACAATCACCGGATGGATACTTTGGACTGAAATGCAAAAATGCCGTCAAATCCTTACTGACGAGCGGAAGGACTCAGGACGGAAATTTATTGGGCTTATTGTTTCTGTGCCCTACTTCGCTCAGTTTTACTCATCTGTGCCCTACCTGCGTACTTTTCCTCGTCCGTGCCCTACCTGGCTCGTTCGAGGCTCGGAGATGACGAAGACAGACGTTTCCATCCGGTCAAGCCCTTTGACCGTTAACGAAGTTGTGACATGTGGGCCCAGCGAAGTGCATGCACCCGTGCGCACCCATGCTGCTCGCCGTCCCCACTTAAAGCTTACAAGTGGAGCTTAGGAGGAGTGCTTGCATGCAGCCGTACGAGCGCGTCCATGCCTGCTCGCCGTCCTCGCGCCTTCAATGGCATGCCCCCCTGGCCGGCAAAAAGCTGCCGCGCCGCCTACGCTGCCGGCCCGGCCGCGCATCTGCTCCGCCGCCTTCGCGTCTCTATTGCCTAGTCTGTCCCGCTACAAGCTGAGCAGTCTGGCGAGCCGAATCAATGCCCGGTCGCCATTACTGCCAGTCCAGACGCGACGCCGTCCAGACCGCATATGGCTAGAAAATGAGCCATTTCCTTGCCCATTGCGCCCAGTGATCCCCTCTTCCTCTCTTACTGCCAGTCCAGACGCGACGCCGTCCAGACCGCATATGGCTAGAAAATGAGCCATTTCCTTGCCCATTGCGCCCAGTGATCCCCTCTTCCTCTCCTTGACACCCTCGCCCAGTCCCTCATCTTTCCATGGCGCGTGGTGGTGGCCGCTCCA